>OU426982.1:59619847-60819847 GCA_911387785.2 Aelia acuminata | reverse complement strand
TGTCTGTGTTCAATGCAACATTAGCAGTGAGATCAGTGAACGCTGCAGCTAGCCTCTGTGCGATTGATGGATCATTTTGTGCATTGATCCAAGTTTCAACAACCCTGCCATACTCCTCCTAGAAAAATAACATTCAAAAGTAATGTTCGATATAGAACATTAAAATGATAAATTATTGATAAATGACCCTCTATATTTTTTAGATAAGCATCACATAAAAACTAGACTTACCTGATAACAGCATATAAGTACAAATAAAGCAAGTCCAGTATTAGGAAGAACATCAGAGTTAACTTGTCGCAAAAGAATCATTTCCATTAACAACTAAAAAAAAAATAATAAAAAAAAATTATATTAGACATTATTGTATATTGATTTGTATTAAACCTACAAATCTGTGAAACCACTTTAGTGGCTCATTGGTTTCCATTCTCAGGGAGTGCAAAGCCACTTAAAAGCTATGGGCTGTTTTTTGTCACACAGCGCCAAAATCTTTTATTGGCTTGATTACGGGGTACCAGTAGTTGTTCTAGCGAGGGGCCTTTCGCATTTGAAACACAAACCTTCCTGGGTCTAAAATTTTGCATAGAATATCAACAGTCAAAAGAGGTCTATTATCCTCAGGAATATCTGTTAATGGGGGTAAAGTTATTTTTACAAAAGGTTTCCCTCCCTAACTGTATCTAAACAGCGCAACCATTTTCTTGAATTTTGTATGGACTTATTGATTATCAATCCACCACTATGCCTCTTCTAATTTACAGCCTAGTGTGACCAATTGTTTGACATTGTGACAAATTCCTTGACTGTTTCTATTTCGTCTAATGCAAGATGGTCTTAATAATATGGAAGCATATTCTTCTTTATTATTTTCAGTCTTTCTTGCTCTGACAGGATTGTACTTAAATGGTGAAAATAATTGCTCATGATGGCGACATAGATTCCTATGGACTCCTCTGATCCCTGGGTTCGCCTCCTTATTTCATCCCATAGCCTATTGTCGGAATCATGAAATCGAACTCTGGTTTCAGTTCCGTCACTAACTCTTCCCGTGTACACTCCTCCCTTTTTGTGGCCCTAACTGTAATTAAAGCTGGCCCCCAAATAAATCATTCACTGATTCAAATAATTCCTGGGTCGATGTGTTCTGAGCTGCCCTTAATTCTGAAACATTTTCCAAGAATGCACTAAAATGTCAGTCCTCAACTGGCACTTGACATTTTTTTTAACATTAAATCAACTTTGTAGAGATGTTCATACCCCTAAAGTTCATTCTCGATTTTATCCTTTTTTAATTGATAAACATCTGTATTTATGATCTTTTATTTATGACTCGTAGTAAAGTTTGTCTCTTATGCCTTTTTGGAAATCGAGAACGATTACTGTTCCTCTGAAATCACTTTATATATTCCCTTCAGAAATTTATTATGGAACTAAAGTTTCTAAACTAAAATAAGAGGGTCATTCAATAAGTAATGAGACAAATTCTATGATTTTAAAACTATTTAATGAATGTGTACAATCTTTTCAGGGGTGTTAGTTGGCAACCTTGGGATATGCTGTGATCAGCTGTTTCATCATTTTATGTCAACATAACCTCAAAATTTTCAATTCACCATGGCAAGTCCACTAGAAGATTGCACCTTAGAAGAGCAGCGCTCAGTCATTAGATTTTTAGTCGCAGAAGGTGTAAAACCAAGTGAAATTTTCTTCACATCCAGAAGGTGTAAAACCAAGTGACATTTTTTTCACATCAATCACTACGACCCTGAGACCAAAAGGCAGAGTATGGAGTGGAAACACACTAGCTCTCCAGTTCGCAAAAAATTCAAGGTTCAACCTTCCGCCACTAAAGTGATGCTGACCATCTTTTGGGACTCACAGGGTCCAGTCTATTACGATTTCCTTGAAGATCAGCAAACTATCAATAGCCAATACTACTGTGAGATGCTAGAACACAAAGTTAGACCAGCTATCAGGAGCAAACGCCGTGGACTCTTGTCAAAAGGAGTCATTCTTCAGCACGATAACGCCCACCCTCATACACCCCACCTGACCCTTGATAAGCTTCAAGAATTGGGTTGGGAGGTCTTACCTCATCCTGCCTACAGTCCTGGCCTCGCCCCATCTGATTTTTACCTGTTTGGACCACTCAAAGAGGCCCTACGTGGAAACAAATTTGCTAACAATGAGGAATTTAAGGAAGCGGTACAAAAGTGGAAGAAGAATCGAAAGAATTCTTCGCCAAGGGAATTAGGAACTTGCAAGAAAGATGGGACAAGTGCATAACTGTGGGGGGTGATTATGTTGAAAAATAGTCTTAATTTTGAAAGATTGAAATAGACCGTTTTTGAGCTATAGCCATTTGTCTCTTATTGAATGACCCTCGTATAATTAATTAAAAATTATCTTGTACCAAAAATTTTTTACTGCTTAAATACTTTAAATAATTTGAGCATCACGTATTTACCATAAATAAATAACATCATTAAAGTAAAATACATTTTTTATTGTTAAATAAAAGTTTTTATTTTCATCAGTGATTATACGGGATATGAAATATTGGCTGACACATCGCGGCATTTTGTCAATCACACATCAAATATCCATTTTGATCTAAATAGTTACAGCCGTTTTTAAGAAAATAACAAAAAAATTGAAAATGATACAAAATTTATTAAATAAAGTGCCCCCTCCGTTTGACCAATTTTGATGAAATTTTGGCTGTCGCATCGCAGGCATATACATACATTAAATACCCAATTCGATCAAAATCGTTAAAGCCGTTTTTGAGTAAATAAAAAACATGTGAAAATGAAACAAAATTTATTAAGTAAAGTGCCCCTTTTAATTAATCAAATTTTGACTAACACATCGCAGGCATATACATACATCAAATACGGAGTTTAATCAAAAGTGTTAGAGCCGTTTTTGAGAAAATGGAAAAAAAAAAACACATAAAAATTAGACAAAATTCATTAAATAAAGTACCCCCTCCGTTTTACCAATTTTGATGTCACATTGCAGGCATATATATACACCAAATACCCAATTTCAGGTTCGTACGGTTTAAAGTTTTTGAACTAGTCTGTTCACAGTTACACTCTCACACACAGACCATTTCGGGGGACTTCGAATTTTTCCGACCATTTCGAAGTCGAAATTTTTCAGGATCGCAATACTTTCCCTTACTATATTTCATAAATAGGTAAGTGAAAGTAAAAAAAAAAAAAAAAAAAAAAAATCGACTTTCCAAACCAAAAAAATGTTTATTATCCTGCTAGAGTAAAAAATATGTCTTATGGCTTTTAATAAAAATAAAAATAATTACTGATTTACAACACAGAAAATTTAAACATTAAGAACACACTTAAAAAAAGAAAAAATTAAGTTAATGGTAAAAAAAAAAAAAAAAAAAAAAAAAAAAAAAAAAAAAAAAAAAAAAAAAAAAAAAAAAAAAAAAAAGAATAACCTCAAAATCAGATAATAAAATCAATGCAAAGAAATAAAAGTTTATAATCATCAATGCAAACAAATAAAAGTTTATAATCTAACCTTCACAAATGGAGCAAGATAGGTAAATGTCGTATGCCTTCCCGTCGAGTGCACATGAGTTCCTAAAGCTTGAATAAAATCACAGCAGAGGTTATTTACATCTTGGCCAAACGACTGCAGTCCCAATTGTATAGTATTTAATATTCCCTGTAAGAGATCTTCACCAAGGGACATTATTTTCTCAGGACACAACTCACATACAAATGTAACCATCTGTTAAACAAACAATTATAGCAAGAATAATTTTAAAGTTATAAAATATTACTTCAATATTTTTTCTTTTTATTTAATTTATTTAGCAAACAAAACAATCTGGTGCGTGCGCGCAACACACAACTTTCACTTACCAACTTACTTAGATTAGAAATTAATGCGTTTTGTTAATTGATACTTCTCAAATGAACAGAACAGCTTTAATTATGAACAATGGTCTGTCATTAAAGGCGTACTCCGCATGCGTGGGCTCAACGAGTTTTATGAGTAGACTGAATATTTTTCTTTTTTTCTCCTCTCTATGTTTTCTTTATTTCTATCATATCTCATATTTAGCCATTTCTTATTTTTAGGCGTAACTAGAGACAGTTAATTTCTCCATATAAACAAAAACAAAGGTACTTTATAGGAAACAAACAAACAAAAAAAGGCCCCAAACCCCTTCAAAAGTAAGACCCCTCAGAACATTTTAATAATGATAAAACTTACCTTATATTAAAGAACACCTAATTTTCATTAAAAATGACGAATTTGATCAAAATCGTTAAAGCCGTTTTTGAGATAATCGAAAAAAAGGTAAAAAATTGGTAAAAAAATTATGAAATAAAGTGCCTGCTCCGTTTGACCAATTTTCTGTCACATCTTTGTCATATACATACATTAAATACCCAGTTTGATCAAAATCTTTAAAGCCGTTTTTGAGTAAATAAAAAAAAACATGTGAAAATAAGACAAAATTTATTAAGTAAAGTGCCCACTCCAATCGATCAATTCTGATGAAATTTTGACTTTCACATCACAGGCATATACATACATCAAATACCCAGTTTGATCAAAATCTTTAAAGCCGTTTTTGAGTAAATAAAAAAACATGTGAAAATAAGACAAAATTTATTAAGTAAAGTGCCCACTCCAATTGATCAATTTTGATGAAATTTTGACTTTCACATTACAGGCATATAAATACATCAAATACCCAATTTCAGGTTCGCACGGTTTATAGTTTTTGAGCTAACCTGTTATCACAAGCACGCACGCGCACTTGGATATTTGGATCCAGGGGACCTAAAACGTGCATTTCCGTTGAACAGCAGAATTCAAAATTGTTCACGATCACAATACTTTCCCTTACTATATATTTCATGTATAGGTAAGTGAAAGTAAAAAATCTGTTTCTAAAGGTGAAATTATTATTTTGTTCAAGGATAAGTTTTTATTATATTCATGCAAAAGTTTGATACTTACTTTATAATATTGTAAACACAAGGAGGGAAACTTTAGAAGATCAACAGTCATCAGTGGCATCAGTATATTGAGTCCAAATAAACAAATGTCAGAAGCAGTAACACCATTATTACCTCCGTTGACAGGGTCGACTAAAAAATGGAAAAATGTAGTCAAAAGAATTGTTCAACTACTTCACAGTTCAGTATCTCTAATTAACCTTCTTTAAGAGATATTATGAATGATTTTTTCACAAACATCAGATAATATAATTTTTATGAAAAATAATCATAGAGATAGTGTGATCTTATATTTTATAGGACACAAAAGTTACATTCACTAATGCGGCTAATTCATTTATACTAGTACATAAGTTAAATTTTAAGTCAATAGGAAACAACCAAGAAGATGAGCTGGTGTTTTGTACATTAACACTTTACGATTACATCACATTTTTAAACAGGCAGTTTTAAGGGGCATGGGCGACAATTAAGTTAAAACAAACATCAACTGTTAATAATTTTTATACATTTCCTCATTTATTTATAAAATATTTTGTTGAAACCTGAGAATATTAAAATTAGAAACCAGTATAAAAACATACCTGCAGGACTAAGGTCTATGAAGTCTTTCGATAACAGCGTAGTCAGCAGCTCCATTAGGAGTTGGATATCATGGAATGCATCTTCTTCTGTGCCGGCTTCAAGACTCCTTCTACCAAGGTTAGAGCGAGCATACATTTGAATAGTTTGTAGACAAGCTTCATAAAACACTCGACTCTCAGCCTAATTCATTAAAGTAAAATCAAAATGGTTATTTATGAATATGTTTCAGATAAAAATAAAATATCCATTACAATGATAATGATTTAGTTTAAAAAAAGGTAATGTATAATACAACAGAATATAATAAATTAAATAATTACAGGTGTAAGATAACAGAGCATAGATCTAGCACAGTCACAAAATAATTCAAGAATCAACTCAATTATCATTTGAAAATTGCAATAGACTCCAGCCAAGTTTGCACATTCTGATAATAAAGGAGAGAGCAGATGAAATATTGAATGGACTGTCACAACTTGAGTCCCTTGCGCTACACCTTAAAATAAAAATAAACAAAATGCATCGTTAGTAAAAAGCAGTACACATAAAAGTATAGTGTGAAGTTTGAGAAGAAAAGAGAGACATTGCAAGAGTACATTCAGCCATCAATCCTGTCTGTTAGTAGCATTATTTTTAATTAAAGTTAGGTGTCAGGTAAAAAAAAAAAAAGCTTGGAGCAGTTTCCTTTAAAAAAGACTTTATCAGATCAAATCATCGTATTCACGATGTTTCAAAAGCATTATCCAAAAATTTTAAATATCTGAACATTCTATGGTAAGAAATTAGCCAAGACTATTTTATATAGATTGTTTTCGAAAATAACCTTTGTCTTATTATTTTAAAAAAGCAATACATTATTGAATACTTATTTTCACCAAAATAAGAAAGAATCTATCTGGTTAAGATAGCAAAAAGTGCCCTAGAGCAATGAATGGCTGCCGACCTACACATATGTACACCATCTAAAGAATTAGTTAAGAATACTCAATGCCACATGTAGATCACAGCATTCCATTGCTGTTTTTCAAGATTTCTTTTTGTTTGTATGATATCAACACCCCAAAGTATGTACAAGAATATAAGCTGCTTGATTAACTATTTGAAAGCCAAATATAATACTTCAACATCATGAAAACAGCTGAATTTGTAATAGTTAAGTGAAAGATCTTTCCCAATTCATTAATGATGTCCAGTAACGGACAGTGTCCTCTAATGTCCCATAGGGCTCAGTTCCCAGCCCTAGCCATTGCTGTTTGGGCCATGTCCTCATTCTAGCATCTTCATAAAGGACAAAATATGATCGATCTTCATCATCCCAGCAGTATTCAAAACAAACTTATGATTATATTTAAATATGTAAGTGCTTACAAAGTTCTGTATATAAAAAAAAAAAAAATCAATAAATTGTATGAATCTTCATGTAATGGACAGGAGCTTTTGAAGTTTTACAATTATAGCTGTTATTCTCTAAATTTTCATAGTTTTATAAAAACATTTCTTAAAAAACAGCGAGTATATTCTGGGAGTAAAATTTTGGAGAGATATGAAAATTCCTGTGTATAGTATAGTTCATGAGGCCCATCACTTAAGGTAGCTATGAGAAATATTTCTGACCTAGGATTCACTTAAAAAAAAATCAGCATTTCAAGATACTTTAGCTATTGTATAGCATTGGGTAGCGCTAAAGAAAACTGGGGGGATGGAGGTTTCTTTTGATGGTGTACACATGAGTAAGTCGGCATCTATTTATTGCTCTGGGGCACTTCCTGCTATATTAACTTTCTTGTTGATCTTCATTTAACCTAAAAACAGAAACTTAATGCAAAACATACTACCATAAAGGTTTGAACAGTATGTTCTGCATATAATTCCTAATTTCAATTTCTCATGTGTTTTATGACCTAGACTGTTCAAATAGAAACACACAAATCTAATTTATTAATATACATTGGTCATGAGAATTTATACCATTGCCGTTTTATTGAAGGGGATATCTAAAGTTACAATCCTATACAAAAGGGCTAATAAATAAAAATAAAATTTTAAATATGACATTACCAACAAATGACTCAAGAATATTTATTATTCCAGACTTGACATTTTCGTCCTGAAAGTTTTGTTTGAAATTTTCCTGTTTGATAATGTTCCGAAACCATTCTAATATAGGATTCAGGATCTGTAAAAAAACAAAGGATATAACAAATGCAATATTTTCAGTAAAGCTTTTAAAGAGTGGAAAAACTTAAAAGAGGCAAAAATAAAATAAGTTTGCTAAATCTTAGATATTAGTCTCCCACAGGTAATAACTCTTCAGTCAGCCCTTTATTAAACTAGACTGAACAAAATACTCTAGTATGCTCTAAAACTATAGACTTATACTTAACTCTCCTAAAGAGTTAAAATATACCAGGATATACATTTCACTGTTTAAGAATGTTTTAATTGATAAATGGATAGTTTAATGAGATTGTTCAAGGATCTTTGATCTAGTCACAATTAGTCAATATAGCCTCTTAGTCATTTAATGACTAACATCAATAAAGAAACAGGTTGAGACCACAAATTGAATTGATTTATATAAGCTTAATATTTATATAAGATTTATATATGTTATAGGGTAATTTACAGACGAAATGCTGATACTTATTTTATTTTATCAAAACAAATAATATATAAACCTGGTTCCAATACTCCTCTCTCTTGGTCGAGTCTTCAAGCCCAGCACCAGCAAGTACAAATGCTTTCATTAGGCCCCTTTTAGCGAGAGGTGGTAATATTCTAGAATCCATTCTTTGATGAAGTTCCAAAATCCTCCATAATCCTTCACTTTTCAAAACAAAGCCTGCCCTAAAAGTATAAAAGTATTCAGTAGCTTAAAAAATCTCAATAGATCAATCTAATGATTTGAATTCAATATATTTATAATCTTTATATACATAAACATCTCGTGTCACGATGTTTGTCGGGGGTAAAATCAGAAACTTCTCCACCAATTTTTATAAAATTTGGCTATGTAGTTTGTGTGCAGTTATATCCAACTTAAAAGATAGGGTAGTTTTTATCTCGATTATTGGCCTAAAAATTTCTTTTATTGCAAATTTAGTGCTTATACTACAACTACAATTGAGTGTGATTTGTAAGTTCTATAAATTTCCAACAGATGGCAGTGTAAGTTGATTTATTGACACAACACTTAATTTTCTTTTGATATTTAGGGTAAGTATGCATCCAGCAGCCAATCTATTTTTTCCGGTTTGGACTAGGAAAATCCGTGTTTTTCCCATGGGCAATTATGTGTGGCCTTTTCACTTGTGGGGAAAACATTGAATCTATTTGTTTGCTTGTTAAAAGACAGGTAAACCACAATCATTGTGCAGCTATTAGCACTACAATAAATAGAAATTGTGAATTCTAATAATAAAAAAAAATCTAAATTATTATTATAAAAAGTTATAAATTAAAATATCTATCTCATTCATAAAATTAAATTTTTATATTTTGATAAGTAGTACTGTAAGAACATGCAGCATGGTTTGAGGTTTCTCCTGCTCCGTGCTCTCTTTTCAAAACCTGATACAGGTAGTGATATCAATATAAGAATATAAGAAATATCAATATAAAATGTATTGATATTATATATAAATACATTGATTTTAGGTAGAACCTAATGATAAGATATCTCATATCATCATGTATTATATTCTGAATTTAATATGTATTATGGCAAAAGATTAATTTGGTACATTTTTGCTATCTATTGTGATTGTACAAAATCCTATTCCAATAATATTCTTTATTAGTTCCTTTTACATTTGTTTTATTTATATTTAATCTCGCCTCTGCTGAAATAACCCAATAAGTGCTAAATGAATGAATCATTAATATTTAATATAGTCAAATATGAGACTTAAAAAATAAAAACTTAACTCTTCTAAATTTTTTACTAAACAATTTTAAATTTGGCATAAAGTTCTATTTCAAATACCATTGGTTTTTAGATTAGCTGAAACGTTTTTATCTCTATCAGTGAATTTTGATTTTATTGTATTAATTCAACACATTATAGCTACAAAGCCACAGCAACATGAGGCCGGGCCTGCTCGTTTTTATATATAAAAAAGCCACTGGCCCTCCAAGTTAAGGGAACAGTACACTCACATATACACAGTTTGCAACTACAGCACAAAATAGAAAAGGTCACATATGCATGGAGATGGAAACCCTATCAGCAGACTAGGGTACACAATTACAGCTACCTAGAAACAACTTATCGTGAAACCTCAAACAACAGCCTCAGATCAGGAAGATAATAACTAAGGAAATGACCCGGCAACCCCAATAAGAATCCTAACATTGGACTATCCCTGCACCGGCCCAAGAGCTCTCAAAATCACTCCTAGACCAACTTAACAGATATAAAATAAATATAGCCGCCATCCAGAAAAACCGCTAGATCGGTCAGGATGTATTGCAAAAGAAAAACTACTCAATGTATTATAGCTGTAGCGAAAGTTATCATGAATTCAGAACTGGATTTATCTTTAGAGGAAGGTACCTGCAGCTAGTGACTGGATTCAAGGCAATTAGTCCTCCCATATGTTACCTCTGTCTCCGAGGAAGGTTGTATAACAACTAAAGTCTCAGAAGACCAAGAAAAAGAATATTTTTATGATCTTCTCGAAGGAATATTTATGATCAAATAAAAATCTAAATGATTATGATTTGCAATGAAAAGTAAAAATACTTACTTATCCCTAAGATCTACAAGTCCTATCAGAAGTTGAACTGAACCCTCAGTAATTGTAGGCTCAGAACTAAATGTTCTGAGATTAGATTCCACTTTTCCAAGGAGATAGTTAACAGTCCACATTGCACCTTCAGAGTGCTGACCAAATGCAGACAGAAATGGCATGCTCATCTGTACATAAAATGTTAGTTTTGCTAATGAGGTGATCTTTAAAATAAAATATATCAGCAAAAAAAAAAAAAAATAAAAAAAATAAAAAATAAAAGATTAAACAAAACATACCTCAGCATAATAGGTCTCATTAGGCAAAAGATAGGCCAGCGACCAAATTTTTAAGAACCACAGAATACTTGCTCCAACTTCAGGGCTGAGAAGTTGTGTCAATTTTGCTTCAACTACCTTCCTCTCTACTTCACATAACCTCAGAACTGCAGAAACCAATCTAAATAAAGAAAAATGATAAATTGAAATCGTCTTTAAATACAGTAGAATCTCAGTTACTCCAAATTTATATGCAGTAATTTGGACATGCATAGTATCTAGTGACAATGCAAGTGAAAACCATTTCCTATTCTCTTTCTGACTTTGGTATTTTACATTTTTTTCGCAAAAGATTTTCTGCTTATGGATTTTTTTTCATTTAAAATATTAAACAGGTATTATAGTCCAAGGAAAATTTACACTTTACAAAAGATTTCTTTTACTACCTTATGTATAACCAAGCCAACATGGAAAAAACTATCTAACAGAATTTCAGGAGAAGTTCAAAATTTTTCCTTCAGTAGTTTCTGTGGCCTAGAAACCATGAAATTATTGGACTTTTTAAAGCTTTAAGCTAATAAGTTTAAAACAACGCATAATACCGAAAATGATGGGGGTAACCTGTGGTGTAGTGGTTAGCATAGCAACCCACAATACTAAAGGTCGTGGGTTCGCGTCCCGAGGTGGCCCTAAGATTTTTTAATGGGTGTAAAAAATCCTTGGTTATGCCGTCCCTTGGATAGGACATAAAATGGAGGTCTCCAGCCTGTACGATGTCAGGTACTTGTTAAGGAACCCTATCCTAATTATATCTGGATAGGAAATTTAGGACTCACACTATAGCATCGTCCAATTAGCCTTAGTGGCATAAAGTGGTGGTAATTAAACAACCAAAAATAATATGTTCTTTAAAATAAAATAACATTAAATTGTGTTGAATGACAAATTGGAAGTTACAATATGTTTATATCGTTTTGCCATAATTGATTATCAAAGAACAGAAATTTTTACTACTTTGGCGGGAGCATTAATTATGCTCATGTTCTAATGCCTCCAACTAGAAAATAGCTACACCAAATGAAAAATGTTTTAGATGAAGGTTGTAGAGCATTAAACTTTGCCTAAAATCAGTTCCTTCATTATAAACTTAGCTTACTGCTGCATAGATATACGAATAAAAATGTTATCTTATTCATTAGGATTTTTCCATGCTGGCCTGGTGGTGTACAAGTTAAGAAAAAATTAATTTTATGATTGACTGACATTACTTTATGATGACCCGATCTTTTGCGAGTTATCTCCCTTTTTCATATAATTATAAAGACAATTAAATAAATTATTTAATGGATTACCTCACAACATGGTCAGCTGAATCCACTGCACCTGATATTTCAGTGATAGGGAGATGTGGAGAGGCTAGAACTTTGAGGGTGATTTCCACTGGTGCGCGCTGCCTAATACTGTACTGCATCAGCTCAGAGGGAATAAGTGCAGTTTCACCCTCACCTTCCATTGCTACCACATGCCCTACATTTAAAAAAAATATAAACAATCTGGATAAAATGAAATTGCTATAGAGAAAATGATAACATAAAAAACCTAGTGCGTTGCACAGTACATACAAAATTCACTTACCATCCTAATTACAATAGGAATTGATGTTTGTCAAATGTGTAAACCACGTTTAGTAACTTCACAAGAAACAGCTTTTCTCACATTAATTAACTATTTTTGTTTGTTATACTCTTTAAGGTAAAGAGGATTATAATTATTGCACAAATTGCAAGTCATCAATGCTTTTCGTTTAATTGATATTTATTTAATTTTTTAAGGAGCTTCAAAAACAAATCCTTATTTTGACAATAGTCTAGTTTTAGTCTCAAAGTAAATTGAAACCTAATTTTTATATTTTATTCTCTGATGCCTTTCCAGACACTGCCAATGATAATTGTTCTAGAAGAGCCAAGCCACCTTACATTTCATTTCAAAAATCAATTACAGAACTGAAGTTTTTAAACTGAAATATACTTATTAAAGATTAACTTGTACCATACGGAACTGCCTCAAATATTTGAAAGACCATGTGATTCTTTACATACTGCTACATCGGTGTTTCTTTATCTCATTTAGGGTGCATAACATTCCAAATTATCTTTACTTATAATGTCAATACAGATTTTAATTTTAATGAGCATGTAATATTATGTACTTTAAAAATAAAACTCTTATTTCTATTTTTTTTTTTAAATTAGTAGGTTATGATGTAATGAGCTCATTAAAGAACTATAAAATAGTGTTCAATCAATGACAGTAAGACACTGCAAAACATAATAATCTATGGCATGTAATTTTATGAGTCTGTATTTATTTGTCATGAAAACTTCATCTAGATACCATGGAGATCAATGATTTCCGTTACATAATGAAAGAATATAATTTTGTTTCTTTCGTGCATATCAATTAATCCAAAACCTTATATGAGGTTATAAAATAAATATTATTCTTTTCAAAATTCTCAGCTTTCCAACAATATATTGTACATCTAATAAATTTTTCGACATAAGTGGCACTTCTGGTTAGTCAATCTGACAACATGCTGCGATCACATACCATGTATAACCTATATTAAATACCTAATATTGTATAACTTATAGTTTTGTGTTAGTCTGATAACACAGACCATTTTACGGGCCTTGTTTTTTGGACTCACGGGATTTCAAAACGTGTTTTTCCACTGAAAATTGGAAGTCTAAATATTACATGACCGCCATACTTTTTCTTAGTATATATTTCATATACAATAAAAAAAAAAAACAGATAGGGTAACTGTACCATAAGTTGACAGTGCTCCAATAGTTGACATTTTGCACAAAAAGTGTGAATAATAAGATTCAGGGTTGATTATTTTGGTTCAAAATTTGGCAGTAATTTGCCAAGTTATACTAGTTAGCTGTACTGCCATCGACATTAGTGAGATGAAAACTCAAACTAATTTGTGAGAGGTTGTAATGGCAAATTTTCTAGTGGCCTGCAAACTTGGTTTCTGCTACCCTTTTTAATTAAGGTGGAAGTCAAGTTAAATAAGCTTTATAGTTGGTTTATTTGTGTTGAATTATTTTTTAACTACTTTCATGATCTTCATTAAGTTCATGGGAATCATTTGATATCCTTTTCGATTTATTTATACAATGTTTTAGGGCTTAAATGTGGGTGTCAGCTATTAGAACAATAATTGATCCTTAATTTCAATAGTTGACATCGATGTCAACTATTGGTGTTTTTTACTCTGATAAAACTGATAGTTTAAAATAATTTGCTTGATTTAAAAAATATCTGGGTTTAATATCGGTAGTGGAATCACTGAACTAGCTCCATCCTAACCAATGTTCGACAGGGGTGTCAACTATCCGTTCAAACGTGTCAACTAGTAGAATATCCTGTTTGTAAAGTTGACGTCGTGTGTGCTTATAATTGACATCCATACATAGCCTCAGCTTTATTTGGCATAATCTTGTTTTGTTTATTTTTTAAATTAAGTAACAATTGTAACAGTCGGAAACTATAACAATTTTATATAATAGGGAATAAAATATATCGTAAAGTTAAATAGTTGAATGGATTGAATAATACAACTTATTATAAACATATAATAATTATACATGTTATAATGAGTTTTTGTAAAGAAATGTTGTAAATAGAATTCAAAAAGAAACTTAAGGAAAATTCAGTTAATCAGGAGATAGCTGAAAATGCTGCAGCACTGGAAGTAGACGAAACCATACTATCCCAACCAGAAATTTGGGACGAGAAAGAAAATCAGAAAAGCTTAGACTCCCAAGAGCAGGAGCAGAGAATTATTGTTGATCAAGGAATATTTCTTCAAGAGGAGGAGCAAGGTAGTTTAAGTGTTGATGAAGGAAAATTTATAATGGTTGGGTTCTCAAATAAGAGATTTAAGAAAAATGTCTGGCTCAAATTACTAAAGTTGCCAGTAAATTAGAGATTCTGGTGGCTATCAAATGATACCAAGTTTTATTAACACCGATACATGTTGCACAGCCCCATCATGTGATATTATATCCGTTATACATATGCCCTAAGTTTTTACCTTTAATGGACAGCAATTTTAGTTTCCCACTTGAGGTAGATTAATTTGAAATGATTGTTGATATATGGTATCTGTATTATTCTTAATTGGATGATCTCATTTTTCAGTTTAATATTTTTTCTTTTGTCTATTAAGTTTTTGAGTATAAAATTGCGGAAATTTTATGTTTCATTTCAATTTTGAATAGTTTATAAGTAAAAAATGATTAACTTTTATTGCCGTCCTTATTACCTAATATTCTCCTTGGGAAATTAAGAAATAATGTAAGTGTCAACTATTGACACAATAAATGTCAACATTCCAAACCTTTCCATTTTGATGTGTCAACTATTGGCACATTTTAGAAGGTTCAAAGAAATAATTTTTTATAAAAACCGTAAATGTAAACCATAGAATTTGTATTCCCAGTTTTCTAGAGGGATTGGGCTAACAAAATTCATAACAAAGATTAACTTAACTTCAATATTTTAGTAAACAGTGTCAATAATCTAATATTTTTTTCTTAACCTGTCAACTATTGGTACAGTTACCCTATAAGGAATATAATTTTAAAAAAATACTTTGTAACTTGTAAAAACTTTGTACTTTGTAAAATCTGATAGTTACATCCCACCACCCTTCAACTTAAAAAAAAATAAACTGTACACCACTACAATGCCAAGACTGTTATAGACAACTAAAAAAAAAAAAAAATCTATCTCAATTATTTAAATTTTACCGCTATTAATTGAATTTCAACCTCTAACCTGGTTTAATGAAAATTTCCAAAATGAGCCACAACCCCCTTGAGCCTTCCCTGCATTGATTTAATAAGTTGGTTACCAGAAACCTGAAGCAACATAAAATAAAAGAGTTTTTTATAATATACTATTGTTTTCATTTAATGTCAACCTTAAGTTTTTGAAGCGTGCAATGTTGACCATATTAACACTTATTACAGTTAAAGGCACTACTGTATCTATGGTAATGAAAAGATACTCCTGTTCAGGCCTACATGTCTCCGGAACGTAAAAAATATTAATTACTCTTGAATGTACTTGGTATACTTGAATCTTGTGTTATAGTCTTTTTATTTGAATACTAGCTGTATATCCCGGTTTCACCTGGGGAATTTCATTTTTCTAATAAACGTGAACAATTCTATAAACAAAAATAACACTAATAGATAATTATTCCAAAGCTTTAGGATATACTATATTTTTTGTTTTACCCTCTGGGGCATATATAATTAGGTCTTTAGATGAACCTACTCTAGAGCATGCAACCTAAAGCTGACCATGAGAAAAACATGGGGATTCCAAGTTGATACCAGCTACCCTCAGTGATTGCCCTCGAGCTTTATTTATTGTCATCGCAAATGCGACTCGAACTAAAAATTAAGGTGCATATACATGAAAAAATAAAAGATTTTGTGAAAACTGAGTAGACTGAAAATTTAAATTTTCGTAAATCTTTAAATTAAAGTAGCCAAAAATGTTCTTTAATTAATGTTTATATAACCCTTTGTAAATTAGGTTGTGTGTTGTATTTGAGTTTTATCGCAATATAGAAATTATAATATCTTTTTTTTTATACAATTCCGGATTGACTAGCTCTCTCGCTTAAACGGCACTGTATAGGTTCTGACGAGGATGAGTAAGCCGGAGTCTATTGTAGAACAAATTATGTATGAAATAAATAAAATCTATAGTGATTTGTTAGATCAAGGTGGAACAAATCGTGCTTTATCAATTTATCGTTTTTATATCCGGAATTTTAGTAATTTAAAGGATCGAAATGAGAAAAATGAATTTCAATAGTTTCTACGCGGGCTTTATGACCCATACACCTTCTACATATATGGGCCAGGCGTTTTAAATCTCTGAAACTTATTGTTTTTAAGAAAAGGCATGGATTAGATTCACGAGGCAACATATTGTTTTGTTGCCTTTCCATGGATAGAAACTAATTTCATGTAAACACTTAAAGGACTACCTTTCCCTCCTCCCTACATTGTCAGAAAGGTAACCGTGAAAACCACCTTATAAACTGTTTTTGATAAAACAAAATAAGGTTTATAAAGTTGGCACTTTAAACACTCGCGACGCAGAGCAAGGCAGAGCAGTTTTTGTGGAAAGTGAATTAGATAGGAACCGCGCACATTGGGACGCAGAGCAGAGCAGGCCGATGTGGCACTCGTGGATCTGCCACAGAAAACTGTGCCGATGCGACACAGTTTTTGATATTTGATTATTTTAATTCCTATTACTATCATTTAAATGTCTCATGTATACTGTGGACTATCCCGATCCACCAGTTGTCATATACATAGGCCACAAAGGAATTGATTTCTGGTTGTACAGTTGATCCTGTTTTGCAAAAAATATTTTGTCGTAAACAGATAATAGAGTCTGAGCTTAGCCTTTTTGCTATTATTTCTACAGATGATGCATGCTGAAAATAATGGAAACTCCTGGTTCCGGTAATTCTTAGACCCGACTCAAATCGAATACCTAAAACTTTTCTGTTGATTTCGATTTCTTCTTTGCTCAAAAAAAAAAAAAATTATTTTGGAAAAAATCTTAGCACAATAGTCGTACATTTACTTTGCATTTTCGATTTGATCATTATTTGATGCACTTTAAAAATTTTCCTTTTCTTTGTGAATGATGAATTTTCACAAGAAGAGTTAAAAAATTTGCCTATTGTACAAATAAAGTTCATTCCATGTAACAACAAACAAACATGTTAACTTATAAAATTGAGAAAGTCATAATGAGAATAAAATAAATGTTATCGTTACAAAGGCCAGTCCCAACTGTCACTCTGTTATTTCTAAAACAACAAAGATGTTTGGAAAAGAAAAAGGGATTTACTAATTTGTTTTTAATTCCGTATTTGCTATGAACACATTATAGCCTAATGTTAAGATTTTCACAATTATACTTCAATAGATTAAATAAATAAAAGTTGTGAGTTGATATGATGTTATTATTACATTTAATTTAAAAAAAAAAAAACTCTTTAAACTTAAAAGCCTGCACATATTATTAAACTAGCTAGGGTGCCCGGCTTCGCTCCGGTAGTTCTGTGTTTTTAATAACAGAAAAAATTTAAAATTAAAGGAATATAAAACAAAGTTAGCATCTTCTTGAAACTTCGGGTTTAACTTTGTATTAATAGCAAGATCGAGATCCTTCCCAAATAAGGAACCCTATATACTTTGTGGGGGTTGAAAATGGTAAATGAAAAATTGGCTGTAAATTTGTCGAGATATGCATCGCAAATCTCGAATCTTACTACTACTAAATAGCCAATACAAAAATTTGATGAAGGCACAATTTTTTACCATATTTCTATTTATCCTGAACTATGGGGGGTGAAAATATCTTATTGCAAAATGCTGAAATTGGAGTTAGTCATTTTGTCAACTGGAAGGTTCATATACATAGTAATCAAACCAACTTCTTTTTCATTATTATACTAAGAACACTTAAAACTTTTTGCTTCGATTTATATTCAGTCAAGTAACCTCTTTTTTTTATTCAATCAAGTTATCTCTTTTTTTTATGTTAGTTTTTATTTGCTCTCTGTACTACTAAGAAATGTTCACTCATATTGCATTAAATATACTTATATATTATATATTGATTAAACGTAATGTGTTGATAAATTAGCCTTCTTATGCTAAAATTAATTTTTTATGGAATCCAGTTGATTTTCTTATTCATTGATTTTCAGTTGATTTTTTTATTTCATTGATTTTCTAATTTATTGATTGATTGATTTTCAGAGATATAAAATAATTTTATTAGCTTAATTTTGTGTAATTTAAAAATAACAGCTGAAGAAATAAATAACCATTACGAACTGATGAATGAAGAATAAATATTGACGCACCCTAGCGCTTCCTGGTAGTCTGCAGCTCGAACTAAATTTTTCATTCATTAACCCGAACAGGTAGGCTAATTACATTGTGCGAGAGGCTTAAGATTCCGTTCCTTTTCTCTTCAATTTTACAGGCTAAAGATAAAAACTGAAACCTTCTTCATCGTTAGGGGCTATAGAGCTATAGGATGACATAACATTCTAGGTTGTGCGTTGAGTCGCTTTTGAGCCTTTTTGGCACGCACATTGTACACTTTGCTTTATAATATATATTGATTATATTAAAGTTAAGTACAGGTTCTTTTCAGCAATAAATATATGGTGATTTGAGGATATTTGGAAATAGATTTCAGCTGTATTATTTTGTATACACTACTTTTAAACACTTATAAGACATTAAGTTCTTGAGACTATATTGTTCAACAGGTTATCAAGAAGGGGACCAAATTAGTCTCAAAAAAAAAAAAAAAAAAACTGTATTGTTGAGACTAATTTGGTCCCCTTCTTGATAACCTGTTGAACTACTTTTAAAGTTAATTTTACTATATTACATTCAAATCGTGATAAAACTCTTATTAGTCTTTCACCCTCTTTTCAGTGATATATTATATTTTAATAGGCTTGGAGAGAGATTTCAGCCATACAGAAATTTTCATATAACACCGAGTTGAATTAATTTTATTAGATTTACATTGTAATAAAACACTTTCAGCTCAAAAGTTCACAAACATTATTATATCATTTAAAAGGAAATTAGATGCCCTTTTCAATAATATACCTTTTTATGAGTATATCTAAGAGAGATTTCAGCTGTATTAATTTGTATGCGCCACTTTGAAATTAAATTTTACTATGTAAGATTCAAATCGTGATAAAACTCTTTTAAGTCAATAAGCCACTCATATTATTTCATCATTATATAGTGAATTTCTTCCTCTTTCTATTGATATATAGGGTGTAAGGCTGGTTGGAGAGAGATTTTTGCTCATGGCATTTTTTTATGACCGTTTTACAACTTGGAAAAAATATAAATTTTTATATTTAAGCATTTTTTTTCATGAAGGAAAATTATCTCTCTGATATATATGGTACACAATCTGATTCTGTATGAAAGGCAGAATTTATGAATAAATTTTGAAAGCTCTAGTTCAATTAGTAACCATTCTACAGAGGAAAGTCTTAACATGTACAAGTTGGTTTTGAGCTCAAGTCGTCGTCGGAACTTCAAATATCTCAAAAGTTCAAATGACCATAATTCTGAAACTACTAGTTGTAATTGGGTAAAATTTGGCATTTTTTCTGATTTCTGTATGTACTAAATACCTACAATTTTTTATCAAAATCTGAGGAGGGGGGAGTAAAATTTTAAACTTCGGCTGGATGATTTGACGTGGAATGGCCCAAAAGTAAATATTTATAAAAAATTAAAAGTATAAAAAATAGTGAATAATATATTCATTAGTTAAATAAATAAAATTGGAAATAAATTAAAATAATTTCTAATAAAAATAAAGAAGAGATTAATGAAAATTTACTTCATAATGATATTATGTTGTTAAAATCATATAAGAAAATTTTAAGAGGCATTGTCCACGCAATGATTTTGAGCCTAATATGATATAAGGAACAAGCTTCTACAAACTTAGAGCTTAGCCAGACCTCTCATTACATGATTTTCATCTCCATAAGTTATTATTTTAAGCACTGGATCTCTCAGACTAAATGGTAACTTCAATGTATTGGGTTGTAAAAAAAGTTCGTAGCGTTTTTCATTATTTTAATTTAATCCTTTCTGTGTTTGTTAATCCTGTTTACATGGTCAATAATGTTTACATATCCTAAAAAGGGATTAGATAACGTTCTTTTATGCATCAGTTTCAACCGGGATCTTCTATTGTTCAAGTGTATTGTGTTAGTCCAAAATGCAGGAGGAAAAAATTCATTTTCGCCATATAATGCTATTTTATTTCCGAAAAGGAAAGTCCGCTGCACAGACGGTCAACAAAATTTGCAGCGTGTATGGAGATGACGCCGTAGGGGAAAGCACCGTCCGTAAGTGGTTTGCTCGGTTCAGAACCGGAAATTTTGAGTTGGAAGACGCCAAGCGCTCTGGTCGTCCTTCAACTGTTGATGAGGAACAAATTCAACAATTACTGACCGATAACCATTGATTCGGCAGTATACTGTTCCCAGTTGGAAAGATTAAAGGCAGCGGTTGAGCAAAAGCGTCCAGCATTGGCTAATCGCAAAGGCATTGTTTTTCACCACGACAACGCCCGTCCTCACGTGTCTTTACAGACTCGGCAAAAATTGTCGGAGTTTGGCTGGGATCTGATAACCCACCCACCCTATTCACCAGATCTTGCCCCAACAGATTACTACTTATTCCGGTCTCTCCAAAACTCCCTCAACGGGAAACAATATAACTCGCTTGAGGACTGTAAAAAACATATAGACGAGTTCATCGCGCAGAAAACTGAACAGTTCTGGGAGGACGGAATTACAAAATTACCTGAAAGATGGAAACAAGTTATAGATCAAAATGGGTCATATATCATTGATTAAAAATATTTACATGTATCTGAAATTTTTAATTAAATATATTCTTAAAAAACGCTATGAACTTTTTTTACAACCCAATAATTATGAGCTTCACCGGAAATAGTTATTTTAAGAAAATTCTGTGTGCAAATTCTTTCGTCTCCTGGTCTTTTCTCCATTTACGCATTTTATCACAATATTTTTTACCATGACTTTTGATATATCAAATTTTTTTGTTTCCAAATCTATTTCCGAATCAGGTTCTGAGCTGGAATTCAATAAATCTAACATACTTTCACAAAATAAGCCCCTGCCTTCGGAAAACTGCGGCACAGAAACTGCTCTCTAATGTGCGCGGGTACATGTGCGACGCAGTTTTTTTTTCGTGCGTCTGCTCTGCGTCGCCTGCATGGCACAGTTCAATGTGCGCTTTACCTTAGAGATCTTCTTTAGATAAACGCAATGCCACACTTTTTTTAGTAAGTGAACTTAGTATTGTTGAAAAAAAAAATATTTTGGGTACTTAATACTTTTTGAGCTAAGTCCAAAACAAATATTTGCCTAATATAAAAATGTCCATTTAAAACAAATCCTCGATTAAAAAAAAAAAAATTATTTTAAGTTACGCTTTGTGGAAACTACGATAAGATAAGGAAAGTCTCTGACAAGTTCCATCATGATGGTGATTTTGTGCTATAGTAAATGAAAAAACAATGATCTCCATTGTTAGTGTCTGGTTTGGTACACAGGCAATGGGAGAGAATAAATAAAAACAAAAGTAGAAACTAAAGTAAAACTGGTTAGCTTATTCAATCAATGCATAGACAGAACAATGAAAATTTGGCTTTCAGATTACTTATCTTCTTAGTCTAGCCATTATCTCTGGTAGTTATGAGAGAACTAAAAACTATTAATTGTGTTTTTATTTGAATGATTTTCTCATAGAATTGTGTTCACCTAGTTCATTTGATAAAATACGTAATTTTACTTTCTTAGATTTTTGAAATACATTGATTTTGAACTACGCATGTAAATAAAAAAATTGTTTCCTATTCAAAACATATTTAAAAAACAAAACAAAAATAAAAGAAAGTTTGTTAATGAATAGGTTTCTGTGCCAGATTCAATTAAACTAAAACTTTCCACTGGTGGGCAACAAGGAGGTTCAAGTGGGTTTAAGCAGTCCCAGATAGATAATTTTAGGTTTTATTTAGTGTCTGGTAAATGAAATAAACAACAAGATATGGTGCTTGTATAATTTTTGACAACTTTATTATGATTGTTAGGAGCTTTTGCCCTTTAAATCTTAAATAAATTATGATTAGTAATATTGCTTAGGCAAAGAACTGGTAAATTTTGAAAACAAATGAAATATTGAAATATACCAAGTACGGCATACCTGAAATTAATATCAACCAATGAAGATCTTCAAATAAGTAGGTCAGACTATTGGAGCTACTTATATTAAAGGCATTTTGATGTATCCTCTCTAAATTTGCATGGAGGCTTACAGTTCTATCCTCTAATAGCTTAGCCAACAAAGGAATAGAATGTTCAGGAACCTAAAAAATGAATAATTATTAAAACTAGAAGAGTAAGTTCATAAAATTCAAGGGAAAGAACACTCACTACAAAAAGTTAAAAAAAATAAAAAAAAATTAAATAATAAAAATCTGGTGCATGCGCGCAACACACAACATTCACTTACCAACTTCCTTAGATTAGAAATGAATGCATTTTAATTGCCACTTCTCAAAGTCACACATTCTTATTTGTGTTTTCATTTGCTCTATAAAAAACACTAATTTCTTTTATTATTAAGAAAAATTTTTTGCTAGTTTTTGAGCTAGTCTGTTCATACACACACGCACACGCACACACACACACACACACACACTCAGACTATTTCGCGGGACTTGGTTATTTGGACTCAGGGGACCCCAAAACGTGTATTTCCGTTAAAAACCGGAAGTCGAAATTTTTCACGATCGCAATACTTCCCCTTACTATATATTTCATATATAGGTAAGTGAAAGTAAAAATGCATTTATTAAGATGAACTTCATTTTATTTAAAACACCAAGTATATGAAAACTTTAGAATTTATCGGATTATCTAGTTACATATATATTATCCCAACAAAGTTGACCTAGTTTTCTCCTCGTAATGACTAAAAGCATAGAAGAGCTCTCTGTTTTCCTCTCTCCAGACTACTCTCTCTCTCTCTCCTCCAGTTCGCGTGGTATTAACGTCTAAACTCTCCGGTTGATTCGTCACTCTTCGTTCCAAATATTCTGTATAATACCTTATTTTCAAAAACTCTCAGCCTTTGCTTATCCCTCAACGTCAGCATCCTCCTTTCCCATTCATGAAGGGTTGTAGGAAGAATAATAGTTCTATAAATGCCAATTTTTAAGTTTTAGGACAGAAGGCGCGAGCTAAGCAATATCGCTACTGAAATTTTTTTTTTAAATAAAAAAGAAAATGATAAATGCTAAATATAGAGAGCAAAAGGGACATTGCAGGAGTTAAGCTATCCCGCACTACTATGCAGCCAAAAGCTTCATTCTTTACAATGTTCTATATGTTTTTAAACTGTTATAATGACAGTATATTTTGAATTATCATCAATTGACCAACTAATATAGATAAATCATGTGAGAAGATTAATCTAATATTATAATCTTTAGGAAAGGTAGGAAGGTATAAGAAAAGTATCAATAATATTTATATAAGAAATTCATATCAATAATAAACAAAAAAAAAAAAACTTGTACCACTACAACCCATGAAGGGTCTTGGGTTCAGTACTATGTAAGGAAGAGCACTGTTTCTTGGTCACCATGATCACGCTCAACCGCCAGGTTTTCCCCTTAATTTTTCAATTAAGGGTACCCACTTTATAGAGGCTGGGTTTGCCCCAGGAGGGTCTCGGCCTACGAGACGAACTGTAATAAAGACATCATGAGCCCTGTCAGATTCGAACTCGGGACCTTGAGCACAGCTATCCACTGCCTTACCAGTGGGCTACCCCGCTCCCCCATATAAATAATATTCGTATAAAAATATTGTATAAATAATATCAGTATAAGAATATTGCATAAATATAAAATATAGGTAAGCCTTAAAGGATTACTAACTCTTCTACCCAGTGCACCAATTGACTGTAGCTGATCTCTAAACTTGACCCTATCATCTTCCTCAGTTTCTTCGATTTCTTCTGCTTCTAACTCTCTACCCTAAAATCAGAATAGTACAAAAAACACTTATATTTAGATTTTAAATAGGGTAGAATAATAAAATGTTCACTTCAACATACAATGTGATGGGAATAAGACTAATTACTATTAGGGGATGATTTTTGATTTGATGATTGAGGATGATTAGAGTTAATTTTCATAATATATTTAGGCTAGGCTTAATTGGAACGCAGCTCTGTGACGTGAGGTGACACAGAAAAGCAAGGATTAAGCCTACTGTGCGCAGGTTGGGAAATTGGGACGTGATTCCATTGAAAACTGTGGACCGGTAATGCAGAGTTCGTAAATGTGCAATATTTATTTTAGAGTTCCGATGACCTTGAAGATCAATTAATAACAACATTATTGCAAGAAATACTTCCTTAAAGTTGCTATTTAAAGAAATGGAAGACCCACAGAGAATTCATCCTCAAAGACAATAAACAAAATTTCTCGGTCCCTAACTGCCTCTCGGCTCTCAAACTGCTCCAGGAACACAAACCTCCGCAACTCACGGTGACACAAGCGATGCAACATTGACTGTGAAATAAGAAGAGAATATCTGCGACAGAGAGGTTATTTAATGCCCTACAAAACTCCATTGTCGGAAAGCCTGAAGTCTCGAAAATAAAAAGGTAGTATTCAGCTACTCCAAACTCCATATCATGAAAATGAGGTTCATCAGGAAAATGGAAGGAAAAACTCAATGAGAAAGGGAGAGCAACACCAACATAAGAAATAACCTTGGCCCAAAGTCATTACATAAAATTCTGGAAGACAATCATCTGCTATGGTTCAGACTTTCCCACAAATACCAGGGAGAGAATAGCACAGCTGACCTTTGATATGAAGACCGGTAGATAGAAAAAGCCGGGCGTGAAGAGGAAACCCTAAAAAAATCTGGGAGGCGGGTGTTTGACAGATGTTTGTGGCCAGAAATCTTTATTGGAGAAGAAGAAGGGAGCTGAGTTAAGGCAGAGAAAACTGGGCTAAGTTCTACAAAAAAAGGAACCCTACCACCGCACCAGGCAGTAGACAAGGAACGGACTAAAAATAAAAAGATTTTATAAAAACTAACTCATCCACTATATCTGAAAAATGTAAAAGTAAATTTAGGTAGGTTTGTACTATTATAACTAAAAGTACGTAAGGTATTACAGAGTTTTAAGCAGCAAGGTAGCGCTATGGGACCACAACCTAAGGAGATTAGAGGATTTTATAGAATAAATAAATAGATTTAATGGGAAGCTGTTGTGAAGCCAAACTGTTGCATTCAGGGTCAGCTTCCACCAACTAAAACATTACAGCAATTATTCTAAGATTAAAAAAGTAAAGAATATACCTACAGTGCCCCTGTTTCCATCAGGTTGACAAAGATGGCATTTCAAATAGGTATTGAATATTTGAATTGCAGCCTGTTTACAAAAAACATCAGAAAATAATTGAGATTCATGCAATATTGTCATCCAAACTTTCAGCAAGTTTTCACAGGCTTCCATAAACATACAATCGTCCCAATGAATCTAAAGTAAAGAGCAAGAACAAAATTAACTAAAGAACATAACATAAAACAATTTACAATTAGGAAAAACTTACAGATTCTTCGTGTGCAGCACCTTCAGTAAAGAAACAAGTTAATCGAGTAACCTGCTCTAAAAAATTATACAATAAGTCCTCTGGAAGGGTCACCATCAAATTAGGAGGATAATATGTAAGCAGATTTCTAATGATGTTCGAAACACCCAAAGCTTCCCTATCTAAAACTTCTATACTGCAATGTGACAAAAATATTTTATTCTTAAGTAAAGTATAATAAAATCATAGGATATCAAGAAGATTTGTTTAATACATTACCTTGAAACAAGTTTGATGAAACACTGAATATAATTAGTAAAATATTGAGTGCGATGTTCCTTTTCGGAAACGGTTGTGCCATTCAAGGAAGCAAGTTGAGCTAAACAACTGAGAGAGTGATGTGCCAAGTTTGGTATATCACGAATCTTCCAATGGATCTACAATATATGTAATTGAAATTCATCACATTATTTACAATTAATAAAATAAATTTTCTCTCTCAGGCTGTACTAGCACCTCCAGCAAAATGATAAGACAACAAGAGGAGGTGTAGTGAGAATTCGGGAGATCAATACAAAATCATGATATTATTAACATACGAAAGATAATAAGAAGTTCCCCAGCACAGTAAAGGTGCTAAGAGGTAGAAAGGTAAGAAGTATTATAAATATACTTTAAATTACATAATACTTACACTAAAGAAAAGATTGACAACATTTTGATCTAATATCAATTCTTTCCATCGATGAGTCAACTTTAAGGATGGAAACTGTTCGGCTTCAAAAGCTGCTTCAAAGGCTCCAATCAAGCGCTTGGGCAGTATTTATAATAATAAGGAAAATAATCAATTAATGAATAAAGGTTAACTAATTACAGGCTGAGGTGCTATTGCCAACAGATAATAATAAGCATACAGTATCAGAGTTCACAGAAACCAGTCATTTAAGTAAACTTTCAAAAATAAAAGCAACTTTACTTGGTATGAGAAAATAGAATATAGGGAAATTGATTAAGCCTTTTTGAATATGTCTAATCTAACTTTGTGTGTATAGTTAAGTCTCTTTGGCCAACCATACCATCACTTAACTTGGGTGTATTTAATGGCTGCATTTTATAATACAATGATAAAGGCTTATTTTAAGTGGTCCTTATGACAGAATTAGTAAAATTCTCTTTGCTATGTACAATCAAAGCAAGTAGATGTTTAATAGGGTTATAAATTAAACCCACTGTCTTTCCTAACTTGTGTCCAATTGTTTTTTCCAGCAAACTTTGCAAACTCTTGCCACAGAATGCTTCAATGTAACATTCATCATAGATGTGCAAAGCCTAAATAAGAAGGTTTCATCACATTTTGCTGGATGATGAAACTATTATATGAATGGTTCAGTCAGGGAGATTTACATTTAAAACAAGGCACCATTATAAGTACATATGATTACAGAAAGAAGTGACATGTCATGGGGAAACAGTCAGACCTCTTATCAGTTGTCAGGCTCTAAGCTAAGAGACAAGAGAGCAGAAGGTTTGATAAGGTTAGCTTGACCGTACTATAAAATTAAAGGTATGATTAAGAGAAAAGAGAACTTCTTAACGAAAATTAGCAGACAGGCAACACTATCAAAACATTTTAATATAATTATTTAATATTTATTAGTTAAATTATTTTTCTTGATAAATCCGTAAAACTTAAAAATGTCCATCTAAAAACTGGGAAAAGCACATTGAGAAAGAGTATTTAAATACATTTTTTGAAGTATTAAAAAGGATATGAGCTGAAGTAATGAATCCCCAAGTGAAAACAGATTCAGATATCGAAAGGAGGTGTTTTAGAAGAGTTACAGTTCGAGGCTCAAATGGTGTAGGCAGTTCTATAATTTGAGAAAATGCCCTCACACAAACTTGAAGTATCCGTTTCAAATCAGTTGCCTGTAAAAATGCATAAATATTAACAAGAATTCATTAACTATTTTCTCCTCAGGATAAAGAGAAAAAAAAAATATAATTTATAATTGTTAAATTAAATCATTATTTTGGGGTTAAATGATTACTAAAGACATTATTAACTTTCAAAATAGCCCAAACAATGAAGGTTTAACTTCGGGAGTCATTAGAGACAAACTGAATTTTCGCCAGTTGTAAATACTCACTAAAACCTAAATTTTCTCAGAAGTTCCAATTCCTCCCCTTTGCGGGACCCCTCCTTGAATGAATGATGTTTAGCCTTCATTACCTGGGCTATAAGAAGAGATGATTAAGAAAGAGGGGTACTCCAAAGTTTTACTTGATTTAAATTTGGGTTACTATATATATAGTGCCTTATAAATTTTTTGAGAATATGCAAAATTAGTCTTCAGTTATGGCTTTATACGAATGATGCATTTCAGTATGAACAATCTTTACTTCAAAAATTTCAAGTACTACAATTCAAGTACTACAACCCATATTATATTTTTTTCATCTTCCTTATTGTGGTATAATTTCACTTCTCAACTTGCAAATTAAATAGGTGATAGCAAAATAAAAATAAATTTAGGCTATAATGCTATTCTGAACAGGAAATGAGTAAATTCAAATTTTTTTTTTAATTCCCTCATTAATCCCTTTAAATATGAATACAAATATATAATAGACAAGACATAAATACATAATAAAGGTTCAGTGATTTATAATAGCAGCATTGTTAACTTAAAAAAATGTCCTTCTAAAATAATCAGAATTTATTTTTGACAAAATCAATTGAGGGAGGATTTGAGTGGTTGTATTATGCTTATAATCTTTGGTAAAATCTAGAATTATTTCCTGGCATATCATGGCTTTCTACTACACTAGATTCCCTATTTTTAGAAAAACTTTCGTATCCAATATCAACATGGTTTATGTACATGAAAATCAATCTGAGGTATTTGACTCACTGCGTACTTCTACTGTCTTTTTGGGAACCTGGGCCTCCTTTGCAATAGTTTTAAGACGTTTTGCGATACCGTTCTATCTAGGGCTTGGCATTCAATAGTGTATTAGGCAGTCTACATTTGGGCATCCTTATAATGTGTCCTGCGCATCTTAGTAGACACTCCTTGATGTATATCACCAGTTCTTCGTCTTGAAATATGAGTTGAAGTTCTTCGTTTTTTCGCAGCCACCATCTCCCACCTTCACAGACAGGTCCATATATCCTTCTGAGTACTTTTCTTTCCCAAATATTCAATAATATTTCAATTTTGTTTGTCAGTGCCCAGTTTTCACAGCTGTATGTTACTACTGGTCTTATATATTAGGACCTTGGCTCTGTAGATTAAGCTTCTGAACTTGAGTGACTTCTGTAGTGCAAAGAAACACATATTGCCTGCAGCCAATCACTCTTTTATTTCTTTCATTACTTCATTTTTCTCTGTAACAAGTGTTCCCAAGAATTTAAATTGGCTCACCGACTTAAAGACATATGAAACAAATTTTATTTCAAGTTCTGCCCTTGTTGGTCTTCATATACACAATCTTTTGCTCATTAACTTGCAAAGCCAATTTGCGCGTTAAACTCTCTTGTCTGAGGTATTTGAGAATAAAGAAAATTATGTAAGGTGAAACACGACACATTCGTCCTTTCCAATAAAGCACCATTTTGTGCAAGAATTTCTTTTTTGTTTATTCTCAGTCAGTTTGTTAGATTTATGAATAATTCTTTCAAGGTTACCTTGTCTTAATAGGTTCTGAATTGACTAGTTAAGTCCAGACATTTGCATGGCCACTTCACAGTTCCATTCTTCTCAAAGCACCTGTTGTCAAAATGCCTAATAATCCTCAAATAATAATTTAAAAATTAAACAAAATGAGTATACATGAGGCAAAGTTTTCTCCAAAAATCTGTGACCTGTTGAAGAGTGAATGGAGTATCATCTCTAAGATGAAAAGTACAAAGAAAATTTGAATTTTTATACATTAAAATATTTTTTTTTATAAAAATAAATTAAATTTTTTAAATTGTTATATATTTATAACAATAAAAAAGAAAAAGAAAATATAAAAATATGACAAATTATAATTTTAAAAAAATTAGTAATACCTCAAATTGTTTTTTAGCCTTGAAGTGTGTTTCCCAAGTGAGACCTACATCTGATGATTTGACTGTGTTTCCATATTCAATCATCAAGGCCGATATTATACTACAACCTAAAACTTGCTGAAAAAAAAACAACACAAATAATTATAATTAGCTTTTATATAATATATACAAGCGTCTAACACTAAATATTCAATGAAGTAAAATTGCATCACTTTGTTTTTGACCATTGAATTAATATAAGATCCTATTGAAAAGAATTATTAAAATAAAATATGTAAGACAAGCTAAAAGTATGCAGACTATTCCAGTGAGTTTCCTTACACATAAATCATAGAGTATCAAAAATAAGGATATTCATTAATAGCAAATTTAAAATCAATTATTTCAGATATATTCAGTGTGTGCAATAAGAAACTAGATCAGGTTCATCATTTAGGAAGAAACATTACATTCGTGGCCATCGTCAGGCATTATTTTTAAGTAGTGACATATTTTTTCCAGGACTTTAATTTAGATATTTCAATAAACTTTTATATTCTTACTTACATTTATAATATTCCCATTTCCTTGACTCTCATGAATTATTGTTTAATTTTATATTCCGGGAAATTACTCTAAGATGATTTGTCTATTTTTTTGAGCCAGTAAGTTGATAGTGCCACCAAAGAATAGACTTCTGATGGGTTCAACATTAATTCAACGTTGCCGGATCGTTAAAACAAAACACTGAAAGATTTTGTGATTAGATGATAAATATTTGAGGAAACTCATAAGAATCAGGTATTGATGATATATATATATGTGTAAAATTGTACATACTGACAACAAGAATGTCCTACACTCACTTACTAACACAAACATTCACGATCCACTGACAGAAACTATCAGACATCACAGCTACTGACGTACCAAAAATCAGCCACAGTAAAATGGGTAAAGGGGCATTTAGGTATAGAGGGCAACAAAATAGCTGACCACTTAGCGAAAGAGGCGGCTAACAGCGATGAGTTGTTGCCCGCATATACCAAAGCACCCATATCACACATAAAACAGCTGATTACTTAAGGTCATTAAGTGGAACGATATGTAGAGAACATCTCCCAAATCACCCAGTTTACATAAATACATCCCACAAATTACACTTACTAACTTCAAACAACTACACAGTACTGAATACACATTGATACAATTTCTCACAGAACACGGAAACACAAAACACTATCTAAAACATTTTAATATCATAGATATAGACACTTGTGACAAAGACGGAAAAGTTCACAACTTCAGACACATACTTTACGATTGAAAACTATATGACAGACTAAGATTTGACCTGATACGAAACATAATACTGAAATGCGGTAACTGGCCAGAAATTGAACACCTACTATTTACTAAATTTAAGACAGAATTAATGAAATTCATAAAACAAATTGACTTTGACCGACTTACAGACAATAGAAGGGCAACCTGATATGCAAAGGGCAATATATAGGGCAATCTTGTTGTGCTTGTAGGAGAATTTTAGTATTTGTTTTATTTTTATTTAGTTTATATTTTTATTATTAATTTTTTTGTTTTTTGGATTTGAATTCATAATTTCTTAAAGTTTTACAGTAAACCCTCGATATAGCGAACTGGTAGGGGGTTTGATTTTCATAGTTCGCTATAACGAGATTCGTTATAACCGAGGATTCTTTATTTTTAATATTTTTTTTAGCCAATGGCCGCACTAATTTGATCATATTTCGAAGGAAATTCATTCATTAGAACTAGTTAAATTAAAACGCATGTATGTAATTAATTTTTAGATTAACTACATATTAATTAAACAACGAGATTGATTAATTTACCTGCCAAGTTCACTTGAGAGTTCTTTAGCCTTAGCTGTAATAAGAGGGTCTGTGTTTGGTATTTGAGATCTCATTTGTTTAAAGCAATTTATCAATTTTTTTCCAAATATTCATGAGCCGCAGAGCCCAGTCGTTTATTTGATGCTGAAGTTAATCCTTGGGCTGAGGTTGAATGTATTTTATCTTTGTTTTTTATAGTGGTTGACAATGTTCATTTTGGAATTCCATATTTCTCTGCGATGGTTTTCTTACTTAGAATTTCCGATTCAATATCCTGGAGAATTTTTAATTTTTCGTCGATTGATAAAGATTTATGTTTGTGACACACGTTTACCAACGAACTCATTGTGTATTTTAAAAAATCTGGTGTGTGCGCGCAACACACAACTTTCACTTACCAACTTACTTAGATTAGAAATTATGTTAATGCCATTTCTCAAAGTTACACATTTTTCCGCATTCATTTTTTATTTTGGTTTTCATTTGCACTATAACAAACACTAATTTCTTTTATTATTAAATAAAAGTTTTTACTTTAGATAATTCGGCAATGCAAGCATAATACTCCAAGTCGACTGATTTTATAATTCTCTATGTACTTGTTGAAAATTTCATTTAGTTACCATAAAACATACATGGAACATGGAAATAATTTCCATTAAATGAACAGGAATGAACAAATTATGAACATTGGTCTGTCATTAAAGGCGTACTACCCATGCGTGGGCTCAACGTGTTGTATGAGTTGACTGAATATTTTTCTTTTTATCTCCTCCATATGTTTACTTGATTTTTATCATATCTCATATTTAGCCATTTCTTATTTTTAGGTGTAACGAGAGACAGGTAATTTCTCCATATAATCAAAAACAAAGGTAGTTTATAGGAAACAAAAAAACAAACAAACAAAAAAGGCCCCTACCCCATTTAAGCCCCTTCAGAACATTTTAATAATGATAAAGCTTGCCTGATATTAAGGAACACCTAATTTTCATTAAACATGACGAATTTAATGAAAATCGTTAAAGCCTTTTTTGAGATAATCAAAAAAAAGGTAAAAATTGGAAAAAAAGTTATGAAATAAAGTGCCCCCTCCGTTTGACCAATTTGTTTTTGATGAAATGTTGGCTATCACATCTTTGGCATACACATACATCAAATACCCAGTTTGATCAAAATCGTTATAGCCGTTTTTGAGTAAATAAAAAAAAAACACGTGAAAATGATACAAAATATATTAAATAAAGTCCAGGGAAAACAATAAATATATATATTCTTATATATATATAAAAATCTCGTGTCCCGATGTTTGTCTTTCTATTTCTCAGAAACTACTCAACCGATTTTAATGAAATTTGGCTCAATGTATATAGTTGTGGCCAATTTAATAGATAGGATAGTTTTTAACTTGATTAGTGATCAAAATAATTCTTATATAGCGAATTATTGCAAATACAGTAGGTCGTATTTCGATTTATTAACATGGCGTCATATGTCGATTTCATAACGTTTTTGTTTATAAGCATGCTATTGTAATACAGGTTATCATTATTATAATTTTGTATTGTGTTATGTCAATGCAGTTATTTGTTCCTATATTATTATTTATTAGTAATACAAATCTTTGTTTTTATTGTTAATTTTCATTAAAGAATAAATAAATCAAGAAAAGGTTACAATAAATTCTCAAAAGTGAAGGTACTTTTTCTTCCTTTTCCTTTTTTATTTGTATTTAAATTAAATTACTAGCTAAGCGCTGAAACGCTTTGCTGTGGCCCACCCTGATATCAACTTTTAGTAAAGTAAATACATTTTAATAATTTAAATTAGGCTATTATTTGAAATAATACTCTATAAATGTTGTAACAGCACCTACTGACTTGGGGAGTCAGTGTTGCCAAAAATTAGTGAAAATTAGTGAGTTGCCTACACTGCGGGTAACCAGTCATAAAAACTCCCTGAGTGTGTTTTGATTAGGTGTTGTGGGATACTTTGTGATTTGCTAAAGAACTGCATAATTAAGACTTTAATATTATATTTTCAGTTGATTTATTTAACAGAAGTTTCTTTATTTTCATTATTCGTTTTGTTATTATTATTTAAATACAGTGCGTTTTTTTATTTTACCAAACCTTTTTATTATTTTTATCCCGTGCTCTAAAATGTAAAATTTAAAAAATGTAAGTGAAGATTTGTAATTCCTCCTTTATCAACAATAATTTAAAGTTGAGAAAATTTAATCCCAATCGAATAGAGGCTGTTACTTCCTGTTCAGCAGAGTTGTAATTATCTTTATATGTAAAATTTAAGAAATGTCAGCGAAGATTTTAATCCTTTCTTTAATTTATAGTAGGCTATTATTAGGAATGATATTTCGTTGTTAATTTCACCAGAATACAATTTTTTACTTATCTTTAAATGATTGTTGATTAAGAAAGGATTACAAATCGTGGCATTTTTTAAATTTTACATATACTGATTATTACACCTCTACTGAACAGGAATAATTGTTATTTGGGTAACCGCAAGTTTCAGATTTATCCACCACAAATATGAGAGTACTACTGCAAAATGATCCATCGGCAGATATATTTTCTAAACAATTGCTGTATATTGGAAACGGCTTCAATATCCTATTCGTTTGGCTTTTGCCATGACCATAAACAAATCCCAAGGGCAAACAATGTCCACTTGGACTTTGAAAATCCCTGTTTTTCCCATGGGCAATGGCATAACTCATGTGGGAAATGGGCATCGCCTGCTCACGTGTGTAGAAACCATCAAATCTTTGGTTTGTGTTAAAAAAACAAAACAGGTTAACCCAAAACATTTTGAAAAAATTAATACTTGAATAAATAAAAATTCTTAATTGTATTATATAAAAACCTCTTTAAGAAGAGATTTCTTATCACTCAAATATATTGCTAAATTAAAAGCTTCAACACACCACCCTCCTACCGAACACTTATTTGCCGAAGGGTCGGGAAATCGAGGTCTCAAAGAAATTGAGAAAAACGCCTATCAAATGGACATATATGACGCGTTAACCAAGATTGGCATGACCCTGAGCAAAATTAAACCCGTTGTTAAACTAACAATACCAAGTTGAAGTAGTGTTAGGCCAATAATCAATAGATCAATGGCTGAGGTTACTAAAACTTACTTCAGTCATCCTTTTCGAGTTAGTTTATTCCAATCCATCAAAAAAGGGCGAGAGTGTTGGCAGCTCTGTGAGTCGTAAACACAATCAGCTCCTTTTTAATCAAACTACATTGAAATATGTGATGTAAAAAATAAAAACTTTAACTTTCCTATATTCTTTACCAAATACTTTTAAATGGTGTAATGCTCTATTCTCAATCACGTTGGATTTTGATTAGCTGAGAGCTTTTGATCTTTATCAATGAATATTGGTATCACTGTATTTGTTTAAAAATATTAGGATATAACTACTGAGCTACAGCAACGCATGGCCGGGTCTGCTTGTATATATATATATATATATATATATATATATATATATATATATATATAGCAAGTTTATCAAAATTGTTTTAAAAATATATAGTAAAGTATATAAAATATGTAAAATATATATTAAAGTCCTAGAAAAAATATGCCACTACTTTTAAAGCTAGGCATAGGCCTGCTTCCAATAAAATAAAACCAGAAAGCATACACATGACTTTAATCTCTGACGAAAGAACATTAAGAATAGATACTGTGCTAACATTATTGCACAGATTAAGACAAATAATAAAAGAGGACAATATAAGCAATGGCACTGAAAAACATTGACGAATGAGATCCTTTACTATAGTTAGGCATTCGAAAATCTAAAATATTAAAAGTAAACATATAATTATATTAATTTAATCATTATTGTGGGTAACCACCTTGTTTTTAAATTATTTTAAATACTTTATTTTTGAAGAGAAAATATTTGGCTCTGCCGGGAATCGAACCCGGGTCATGCGGAAGACCCGGGTTCGATTCCTGGCGGAGCCCAATCTTTTCTCTTCAAAAATAAAATATTTAAACATATAATTCTTTATTAAATTTATAAATGTGCTAAAAAATTAAAAATTTATTCAAGCAAGAACTTTTGAAAAAAGTTTTATAGACAAAGTCTGATTGATTAATTTTTTTTTTTTTTTTTTTTAAACAGTTCAAGTTCAAATCATTTGTGAAATTAAATAACTTTTTCAATCCCTGATATTAAGTAAATGTATATTACTGGTGCATTCTTATTTAATAATAAAAACTTACTCTAGGAAGATCACCACTCATTATCAATTGTTCAACATCTTGAAGAATTTTCCCTCTTTCAATACCAAAATCATTCACACTTGCTCTCTTAACCATGATGGCTATAACCTAAATCATATGTAAATTAATATTATAGAATTTAAAACCATTAAATTAGTATAAAAAAATATGATAATTGATATAGTACTTGAAGGATCCTTTCCCGAACAAAAGGTGCCAAAGTAGGCTTTTGCATGGTATACTCTAAAAGGTATTGACGCAGTTCTAATAATTCTGATTCACTCAGGTCCTTCCATTCCCTAATAAGAGCCTCTTTTAATGTACTTGCCGTTTCAAAAATCACATAATCAACTGTGCTTGATTCTGGAAAACAGTAATAATTAAAAAACAACTGTGAAGAATGGATATATAAAACGAAAAGTAAAACAGTAGTAATGTTTAGGAACTAGATTTATATTTATTTACATATTTTTTTAAGCCTGAATAGGCCTGCTGTTATAGGAAAATGCAACATACAGAAGATAAAAAAAATTAAAGTATTTGTCATCATCATCATGTCATACTGAAGCCCTCCAGAAGCTGAGCGGTATGAGGCTCCTATCGATAGAGCTGCTTCCAAGTGATTCCACTGTCAGCTCATATGGTTTGTTAAGCAAAATAAATATACATTCGAACTGGATATTCTGGATAACTGGAATCTCTTGGTGACAGGATATTAATTCCACTTACAGAGGTATTCCACTTAAACAAGGTTTCACTTATCCAGGGTGCATGTATGTTATTAAGGGGGCATTTACCACTAAAAGAGGTTTTCAAACAACTTATAATTTTTAGAAAAAATTATTACAGTACACATTTAAAAACCATAAATTCTTAATAATTAATTTAATAATTGTATAAAATATTGATACAATTATTACATATTTCTTGTAATATGAAAATAAAATAATGCAGATTATAAGATAACTAGCTAGGGTGCCCGGCTTCGCTCCGGTAGTTGTGTGCTGGTTTTAAAAACAGAAAAACTTTAAAATTAAAGGAAATATTGAACAAAATTAGCACCTTCTTGAAACTTTCGTTTTAACTTGGTATCTATATTCTGCAGACTTGAGATCTGCAGAGTCCGCCCAAATAAGGAACCCTGTATGGTGGTCCTATTTGATCCAGAAGTATAGAAACTACCGAAGATTCATAGAAACTTTTTTTAAAGATTTTTCTTCCATTTCAAACTCCCTTAAGATATCCCCCCGTAATTTGAACGGTTTCTGCATATCTCGAATCTTACCACTATTACAAAGTGAAAACCAAAGTTTCTTGAAGTCACAATTTTTTCATCATATTTCTTTTTATCTTGAACTATGAGGGATGATAAAATCTTGAATGCTGTTATTGGAGTTAGTCGTTTTGTCAACTGGAATGCTCATCATACATAGTAACCAAACTAACTTCTTTTTCATAAATACAGTAAGAACACTTCAAACTTTTTATTTAAGATTTATATTTAGTCAATTCATTCTTTTCATTCCTTTTTTATGTCTAATTTTATTCGCTCACTGTACTACTAAGAAATGTTCACTCATATTGCATTAAATTTATTTAAGTATATATTATAAATAGATTAAATGTAATGTGCTGATCATATATTAGCCTTCCTATGAGAAAACTAATTTTTTAAGGAATCCAGTAGGTTTTCTAATTGATTGCTGAGATGTAAAGTACTTATTTTATTTTGAAACGCAAACTAATTATTTTCTCTTACTTTTTTAGTAATTTAAAAAGAACAGCTGAAAAAATATAGAAGGATTACATACTGAATGAATGAACAATTGAGTGAAACGCACCCTAGCGCTTCCTGGTAGTCTGCAGCACGAACTAAATTTTTCACTCGTATCTCAATCTCAGAGAGGCTAATTAAATGGTGCGAGAGGCTTAAAATTCCAGTCCTTATCTCTTCAATTTTACACTCTTAAGAGAAAAACGGAAACCTTCTTCTCCGTAAGGAGTCATATGGCTAAACGAAGACATAACTTCCATAATCCTACGTGGAGTCGATTTTGAGCCTTTTCGGCACGCACATTGTACACTTTGCTTTATAATATATATTGATTATGTACAAATGTATAGATAATTGAAAGTAATCACAAATTTTTTTTTATTTATGCCATATAATTTATCAAAGATTTCATCTTCAGCTCCTTTATTCATTTAAAAAAAAATCTGCAACTTGTCAATACAATTTAGTGCATCATTTTTCGTGACTGGTAGCCTCTCTGACTCTTCTGAATTTTCTTGGTCTTCTTCTTCTTGGTCCGGAAAATTATAGTCAAAATTTTCATTTTCGTCCAGTCTTTCTTGATTTTTCAAGGATTTCTTCATCATTCAACACTCTTGCTGTTATAATTTCGTCATCCATATGGACATACTGCTCAAATACTGGAAGCTTCTTATTGGTATCTCCTATCACCTTTTCCCAATCCTGCGGCTGAACAGGATAAACCTTCCTGTTTTCTTAGAAATGTGAATTCCACTAACAGAATTGAATACAAAAATCATCCCACTTACAGTGGTAACTTCCACAAAAATTGATTTCACTTATACAGGGGAAAACATTCAAGTTAAAGAGTTTATTTAAGGGAAAAATTATGGGACAACAAGTTTTGTACCAATTAAGAGGTATTCCACTTAAGCAGGTCCCACTTAACCAGGTTCAACTGCATATAATTCTTTTTTAATGTAAGGAGCATATCTACATATTATCATAACTTCATAGCATAGTTTGTGAATAACGAAAATCTATTTTTAAAATATAAGAAATAGGAAAACATTTTATTCATTTAAAAATATTTCAAGAAATAAAAACAAAAGTATTGTTGCTGTCAAAATTTATTATATATTCTGTTCGAAACCAAATAAACTGACCGGCATAATGTTTGCTGCTGACTAAAACCGACTTAGCACATTTAAATTCACTATTTAAAAATTCGTAAGTACTTATAAAGTTTTGAAAAAATTCAGAGAAATTATGTTAGGTCTATTCAAATTATTTATATTTTATTTATTTATAACTAGTGAAATTTCAAGGATTTTTCATTTATTTTAAAATGATTATGATTTTTTAAAAATATATGATATTATTGGAATAATTCAGATATTCCAACATTACAAAAAATATACGTTTTATTTTCCTATTAGTTCATCAAATAGTTAATACCTATACATCAATACTTATTTCCAGCGTTATTTTACATAAAATTGCCCCTTAAATTGTTATGTAATTTTAAAAGTCAGAACATACCGGCGGCTTTTATACTTGTCCGACTTCCCCCCCCCCCACCTATGGGAACTTAAAATAGCTTAATAACTCTTGATTTGCCTTTATTTGCATGTTCCAGGATAGAGACATCCGATTTCCAAATGGCTTGCACAGGTTGAAAGCTTAAACCTTTACTGAATGCATGAGCCACTGTTGGAGGGTCTACAACATATCGCAGCCATGTACCCCCAGACCCATGTTACAAAGGCAGCCCAATTCATAGAAAGTAAATTGGGGCCACCTGTGGTGTAGTGGTTAGCATAGAAACTTACAGTACTAAAGGTCACATCCCGAGGTGGCCCTAAGATTTTTTAGTGGGATAAAAAACTCCTTGTCTATGCCGTCCTTCGGATAGGACGTAAAATGGAGGTCCTGAGCCTGTACGTTGTCAGGTACTCGTTAAAGATCCCTATTCTAATGATACCTGGATAGGCAAAATTTAGGTCTCCCACTGTAGCATCGTCTGATTAGCCTTAGTAGCATAAAGTGACGTTAAAATAAAGAACGAAAGAAAGAAGGTAAATTTACCTACTCCACATGGAGAGTGTTGATAAATATAGTCTAGACTAAGTATAGGAGTAATGTGACCGCCTTGAGGCTCAGCAGTCCATAGATATCTTGATTTCAGAGAGAAATATTAAGTCCTTGAACAGATTAGGTTTTTGACTGATTTGTCTTTCTCCTTGAACCCAAGTAAGTATTTATAAGAAATTAACCGATGCAATTTTGGAAATATTAATGAATTAAATCAAAACAACACAAACTATGGAGGAGATAATTACGCATTGATGGGGGATTTGGGGTTTAGAACTTGAAAAGTAAATATTGTTCCTTAGCCTTAATAACGTAATGGCAAAACAATAAGATGATGTTGATAGGAGAGAAAGTAATAGTTATGCATTAAAACAACTGTTATAATATCTGTACATTGGTGCAAATACAACCAATGTAAATAATTTGATGGTTATTTTTTAAAATCATAATAGGGGCAACATGTTGACCTCTATTTTATGCAATAACATGCAATGGTATAATAATACTTAATATACTTAAGGTGCCTCAGCAGTGGAATGAAACTAAGACACCAAAATAAAGCAATATTGTTAAACCTGAACTAAGACAAAATTGACATTGGTTGTTTATGCAACAAGGTCCAGTCATAAGAGTCTGAATAGAATCTAATAATACAACATTAGACCTCTCAAATAAAATATTAAAAATAAAAGCGATACTTTTAACATTTTCTATACTGTGTCTTTCAAAATCAATAAAGGTAATGTAATCCTTATCACAAATTATTATTTTCCTTATTAATGTAGCACATTAATTGCAGATATTAATTAATTTAATTACCTTAATACTTGAAATTAGCTTATGTATAAGTTGAGAGGTAGCTTAGGTAGAGCCACTCATCAATTAAAAAAATATATATACCTATAAATAAACCATATTTACCAAATATATGTTTACATAAGCCATAGGGTGCCTTTGTTTTCCGAAAATTCATAAAAACTGCTTCAGCTGCATTTCTTTGTTCACCAGTGATGTATTGGGGTGGAGCCTAAAAAATTAAGAAAGCATACATTTTTCATCTTTATTCACACAATAGATCCTCTTACTTTTAAGATTCTTTTAAAATTTACTGGACACTGTAACCTCAAAAAACCAAATGGTACCAAAAAATTGTTAAGTAGTTTAAAACAAACAAAAAAACGACTTCAGTTACACATGACAAATAGCAAGAATTTTCACTATGCCTTAAAACAATTGTAACAGTTTCAATGAATAATCATAAAAGTATTATTAATAGTCATAAATAAAACTATTTAAAACCAAATAAACTAACCAGCATAATTTTAGCTGCTGACTCCAATTGACTTAGCACATCTACAGCCATTATTTAAGGCAATGTTTATCTACATTTTACAACTCTCATGCCTCTTGTCTAAAATTCGTGAAGGTTCAAACACATACTATTGAAGGTTATTTTTAGAGGAAAGCAACATCACTACCCCATCGCAAAGCACATGTGCCACTGCTTAACAGATGGTAAAAGATTGTTTGTACTATAGAAGGATCCAGTAGCTATAATAACCTACAACAACAAAGAATTAATTATCCCTACAAGGAAATCATCTTTCCAACAAAAGTAATTAATAACCTTATGAAAAAAATACTACATTTATACCTCGATGGATAGATGCTTACGTCATATTGACTTAAACAGGAACAAAATTGCAATTACTAAGTCTTCATTAGACAAATATCATTGAGGAATAATAAAAACCGAAAAACTTTGAAATAAAAATCTCAAAAGATAAAATTATGACCTAAATTTTTCAAAACTTAAAGTTTTGAAGAATTAATCTAAGTACCCTCACCTTAACGAAAGTGGTTGTTTAGATTATTAGTAGTTTAAAAAAAATTAACATATAAATTTTTATTCTTTGACTAACCCCACCCTACCTTAGGTGGGTTCACCTGTGGTGTAGTGGTTAGCATGGCAACCTACAATACTAAAGGTCTCGTCTCGTGGGGGCCCTAGGATTTTTTGAACGAAGTAAAACATCCTTAGCTATGCCGTCCCTCGGATGGAAACAGCTCAAATTTGTTTATGACTTGTTCCGGAACTGTTCAGAAATGTTGCGAAACAAAATCAGCCCTGTTCCTTGTTATTAGGAAAACACGGGAACATTGAACAAGTTGCGACAAGTCTGGAAGTGTTCCGCCCATGATCCAGCCGATCGTAAAGGGGGGCTGCAGTCCTAAAAGGGGGGGGCTGCAGCCCCACAGCCCTTCATTTGGATCTGCTAATCAGCTTTTTTACCTTTATGTTCCTTTCCCACAACTAAAATTCTAATTGTTCTGTATATTACTTCTTTCCTTACATTAAGGAAAGTCAAATTTTATCTTTAAATGACGAAAAATTTTCCAAAGGGAGGGGCTGCAGCCCCCACAGCCCCCCCCCCCTAGATCCGCCAATGTCCTGAGCACAGTTCATTTGTTTACAACTCTCTAGTGTTGTGATAATAATATTGATTCCTAGTGTTATGATAATAATAATTGTTGTGATTCGTCCATGGTTTATTATTATTTGATTTTACAATGTGGAATCAAGAAAAAAACTAGAACTTATTGAAATGTTCCATAGCAACCCTTGTTTGTGGGAAGTAACATGTAGTAATTATAAGAATAGAAATAAATAGAGGGATGCGTTTGAAAAAAATTCACAGCAATTGGAAATAACGGTCGCTGAAGTAGAAACGAAAATTCACATGCTTAAATCCCAATTTCGACGGAAGCAAAAAAAAGTAGAAGAGAGTAAGAAAAGTGGCTATTTCTCGAAGAAGTGCAGCTGGTTTGGATATGAGCCACTATTATTTTCTACAGAAGTCTTTAGATAAAAGCCGAAGTGGAATTGGTTATGGGGGTTTTAGAATGGAATTCATAAGCTTATTATAAAAAATAAAACTAAAAGAACATATTAGTGATTTTTTTTAATTATAAAAACAACCCTCGGGCTCATTTAAATAGCAATACTGCCTTAAATATTAAACTGTTGTTATAGGTACCCTCAAAGTATAGTTCGTAAGAAACTGTTTTAGCTCCCTTTTTAACATGATAAATTTCGACTAGACAATTTGTATTACTGCAATGCCTCTCTGGGATAGGACAGATTTTAACTTTAATATTACTCTAGCCCATGAGAATTTATCAAATGGACAAGTTAAAATTAGTAAAAATACTTTTCTACACGGCCAAAAACGTGTGAAGCAGTAAGTAGTTCTGGCATTGTTCCAGTCCTAAACAACACCTTCAGAAGTGTGAATGGGTTCAGATGTCAAGGAATTTTGTTAATATTAAGTGAAATTTTGTAAGAAATCATTTAAAAGGGACCAACAGTACTGAGAACACGATGAAGCGGGTATTTGTGCCTAATTTGATTTACAGAATGTATTAAATACCTTCCAAGGGCGTCCGCAGGGTTTCGTATGGGGGGTGCAGGCTGGTAAAATTCTTATGAACGGGGGAGGGGGTCGAGGAATTGTGACTAAGTCAGGCTCAATTAATTTTTCAAATAAAATATTAATATTTGAAACTTGAAATTTGTTAATTTAATACTTAATAAATATAACGGCTTTATTTAATCCCCCCCCCCTAGAACTGTACAAAGAAAATCATGAAAGAAATAAAGATTCAAATAAGAGTAAATTGTTTAAAGTTTGAAAAAAGAATGTAGTTATGATTGTTTTTATGACTCATGCTAATGCATTAATCTTAAATATATTGAAACGAAACAAATTGGGAAGACTGTTGGGGTAAAAGATGCACGTGCAAAAATAATTACCATTTCTGCGAGAAAATATATTTAGAGCAATTGAATTTGAAGAAAAAGAATACCTGCATGATACCATGAATAATTTAAAGAAAAATAATGTAAAGAAATGGCTGAAAACGAAATGTTACTTATATGTTGAAGACAAGAGGTTACTAACTTTCATATAAAAGTTCAGATATTTAGTTGTGAAAATGTATTGTTTATTGTAAATTTGTTGTGACCCTTATTTTCAAGGTCAGGAAAGTAATGAGATACAGCTCAAACATTTTTAATTTAGGATCGCATATCTTTGATGCGCGCGGTCATAAGGACTTAAATCAAAATTTTGAATTTTTCAGGAGAACAACAGCAAAGTTCAAAACACTATGTAAAATCTAATTATTTATATTATTTGTATTTGTTATTTTCATAAAAAAATATAGTTTGACTTAAGGCCTTAATACCAACCGGTAGCTCTGATTTCGTGCTATAATATTACGACATAATCTCCAAATGCTCAAATAGTGACTTAAGCCCTTATGACCGCGCGTCAAAGATTTATAAGCCCAATAGTTTAATATTTTTCATTATAGTAACAGAACACTAATCTTTATAAGGAAACAATATTTCTAATGAAATAAAGAAAAAAAAATAATGAGAAAACTGTTACTTGTTTTTCATACAAAATTTATAAATTGGGGATTACACCTTTTTTTATTTTTGGTGACGATACTTATGCTATTAAAAACGTACTCTATTTATCTATCTATACTATATTTATTTAAGTAATCAGGAAATGCACTGCATGCATTTTTGTGTGATGGGAACAACTTGAATATATCTGTCAAAATATATTTTCATTTCAATCTCAAGTCTGAGGGAGCAGTAAACAGTACACTTATAACTTGGTTATTTACGTTCAAGTTCACGGTTTAAGGTCTTGGTGAACGTTGTTATTATTTTCTTCTCTTAAATAGCAATTAGAATGGTTTTAATTACGACTTAATTATTTTTAAACTACAAAAACTAAATAATTGCAATTTAATGAATTTTATTACAGTAAATGTCATTAAATTAAAAATTAAATACTTTTGTGTGTTGTAATTTTTTTTAATTTTATCTTCATATTTAACCACTAAATTTAAAAACGCTAATTTTAGTAATTAACACATCCATCACTTGTAAATAATTAAATCATTTGACTTCAGTGATTTAATTATTTATTTTTACATATCTTTAATTTACACCAAGGTATTATTATGAAACGTAACAAACTGATCCAAGTTTTACTCTAATTTCGATTTTTTATCTAAAATGTATATATATGTTCAAATTCAATTCAGTTCAAATATTTTGTTATGTTGATTGGGTATAAGTAAATGACAAGATTTTATTTATAAAATTAAATATATTGCAATCCATATAAACATTAAACCAGCATGCATATGAATATGCCCAAAGTACCTTTATTCTTCAATCATACGTCCCCCTACATCTTTATCTTTAATCATGAGTATTTAACATAATATTAGATACTTAACAAATCAACATGAGATCGTATTAAATTTATAACTTGATAATTACAAACATATAATTTATTAATTAACAATTAATAACTTCAAACGCTTCACCTTACCAAACATAAAAAATACTCCTTAAGAACTGTTTTTATAAGTATTTCTGTAATTTATTTGATCAAAATATGTTATTATATATTTACAATTATAAAATTTCATATTTAAAACGACACCAAAGCAAAAATACCGAAAGAACTGTGAAGTATTTTCGAAATTATTAGCTCTCCTGTTTTGTAATTACTTCGAATTTCACGTACATTTATTTTTACATAGTAAGCGAAAATTTTGTTATTCAATAATAAATAATCTTGTAGACAAAAAGTAAATTAGGGTAAACCAGACAGTTATTGGCACCCCAAAAATAAACTTAAAGAAATAAGTAAAAAAGTTCTAATTTTATCTCAAGATATACATGAATCTAATGTTTGAAGGGTCCTCTAAGTCATCTATGAAGTAATGTGTTTGGCAAACTAACCTTAGGGAAGATTTCACAATTAAATCCACAGGGTGTCAATAACTAGTTTTTGTAATTTTTTACAATAAATGTTGCCACATGGTAAAACTATTGAACTTTTAACCCGAAAAAAAACCTCTTGAGTCTTTATAGGGAGAGGCAAAGAGTAGCTATAGGAAGTTCCAATTTGATCCCTTCAAAAAAAGTTTTTTTTTTTTTTATTTCACCTCAGAAATGTAGTCTTAAGGGTGTTAATAACTGTCCTATTCGTTTACCCTATTTGTTAAAAAAAAAAATTGTTTATCATTAGCAATGAAAACATACGCTTGATAATGCCTTATTATTTAATTTATGAAGATTAAACACAAGTAAATTAAATTGTTGCACATTTCATTCCATTTTTCGTTACCTTGGTAGATTTTTTTATTTCCATTTTCAATAACCTCTAAAAAAAAACAAGTGCTTGTACCGAATTTTTATATGTAGTATGGGGAAAATATTTGTCCATACTTACAAACAAGAAATTTTGCTTTGTTTACTTAATTTGTTCAGTCGTTTTAAAATGTGACATCCTATGACCATGGAAGTGCATTTTCTTTAATTGCATGAATTATTAAGGTTAAGGATTAGTAGTTTGTACATCAATATCAGTACTTCATTGTAAGAATAAATATCTTAATGAATATATTAAAGACAAATACTATAAAAACTAGCAAAGATTTTGTCTAATGGAATATTCAAGTAATATAATGATAACTTATTATAAACTCATCCCTCAAACATTATTGTATCGGTTTGGTTCTTCATGCCCAAGCAGTTTACAATATACAAGCAGTGGCGGATCCTGGGAGGTGAGGACACCAATCAACTATTACTATTTCTGAATAAAAAGGGCTATCTTTAATAATTTTCTAAGTTCCTTAAATGAAATATGGATTGTATTTAAACATTTAATAGAAATTTACTACTTAAATGTGCACTAATATTTTAAATTAGGTCCTGTATGACGCTTAACTTTAAAAAATAAAATAGTGCCCCCCCCCCCCTCAGAACATTTCTGGATCCGCTACTGTATACAAGATAGTATAATTCGTTTCAGTGATTACAGACTATAAATGGGAACATGAATACAATGAGCGGTAGGTTTTACTAATAACAGACGGATTCCATGATTTTACTTTTCGTTTTGTAGGAAGTTTCATCACATTCGAATGAACAAGCATATAATGAACAATAAAAGGTGTATTTTTAAATTCATGCTAGGGCTACTATATGAATTAAAAGTTAAAGGACTTTGAATTTCCTTATAAGTTAAAGGGCCTAGAGCAGAAGACTGAGGGCTCCCATTTATATTCTACTGCGTTATAAAATGTGATATGTTTTATACCAAATTATATTTTAACCCATAACAAATGATCTACTGGTAATACAGGTTTTCAAGCTGCCTACTTATTATGAGCTCTATATCCCGTGGCAGCCGCTGCTTTACGAAGCGGGGTGGTTTCCTTATGTCGTCCAAGCCTGAGAGGCTATTCGATCGTTGCTTCTTCCTTGGCAAGCTGAAGATCTGAACATTATCAACATTAATACCAAAAATCGTAGAATTTTCACAGCCCTTATTGTTAAAATTGTTTTGGCATTTACTCTCCGTGCATTTTTCCTGACAAACCTGTTCGATCTTCGCCCCAATATCAGTATCCTTCAAAATTATATTCAAATCATTAGCTGTTATGCATTCGAATTTTGGTTCTTGTAACTGATTCTTGAGGGTGCCATTTTCCACTGATATATCGCGTTCACTTTCGAGAATTTCAGAAGTGTCAAAATGTTCTTCTTTATCAATATCGGAATAGCAACTAATTTCACTCAAACCATCTTTTTCGTAGTCCATTTCATCTTCTGTGCTCAAGTAGTTTTCTACCGAATCGTACTCTGTAAGATGACTTCCGTTATGTTCCAATTCTAGAATCGGCATATCGTTTTGCATGTCTTGCTTCCGATGTTTCTTCCATTCATGGTATTTTCTTTTTTTATTATGTTTACTGTTTTGTCTTTCTTTCTCTTTCGCTTCTTTAATAATTTTCTCTTCCTCTTCTTTTTTCTGCTGAGCAAATAGGGCCGCATAAGACACTATTTTTTTAGGCATCTGTTCCACAATTTGAATTTCAATAGTGTAATCTTTGGTTTCATCAAATGGCACAAACTCCAAATCCATATTAAAATTTACATGTTTATTTGAATATGTTCTTTGATACTTCAGGATACCTTTTTTTTTCTTTTCCTTAAAAAGAAAAAAGAAAGATAAGATAAAACGTCAAACATAATTACGTTAATTAGATTTATTAAAGTAAATGCATACATTTAAAAAATATTTTTATTTTTCCCAAATAGGTAAATATGTTCTTAGGACATGGAGACGAAATCTGAGAGAGGGTATAGGCACGTTCAAAAAACATTTATGTTTATCGATTGAATATTTAGAAAAAAAGTGGTGGTATTCTTTTCTTTTTTTAATTGTTATTATTTGGAGGTTGTTACTTTCAAAATGGTCCAATATTATTCATAAATAGTTCTGGATGTAGAATCGCATTTTTTTAAAAATAGCAGCTCTCATAAGAAACGAGTCAGCTGTCAGAAGATTCATTTCAGCAGGCATTGATAGATTTTATGGGTGAAATACTGTCCGAAAATAAAACCACATAATTTCAAGCCATAATTTTAAACAGCCATTGGAAAATAGTTATTTTTCATTTATTGATTGAAAGCACGACGAATGATTGAAATAATTTTGTTCTAAATCGATATACACACCATGTCTACTATGAGTGAAATTTCTTGTCAAGTTTGTTAATAAAGAAAAAAGACATGATAAAATATCAAATATGATTACATTAATAAGATTTGTTAAAGTAAATTTTAAAAATCCCCCCCCACAAAAAAAAAATATGCATATTTTAAAGACATTGACGGTTGATATTATATTATTTAATAATACGGCTTCAATTTATTAAATTCTTTCTGGATTTTATTTTGATTTAGGAGCTCTCAAAATATGATTTGAGAAAGAACATAAACGTGACGGTGTTCTTTTGAACAGAGTGATAAGCCCACTGCGACATGGTTTATGTAAATATATATTTTGATGAGATCGAAAAATATAAAAAATATCACGCTGATTAATAAAATATGTTTTATTTATACGTAATAAAAGATTTCTATCCTTTCTTTGCTTTAAGTTACATATTCGAAGATATTTAAGCCTTTATTTATGACGCTTCAGTGACACCTTATACAAGAAGTGAGCAAATGATACCATTAGAATTCTTTATAATTAATATAATAACTGGAATATAATGTTATGAAACGGCAGCTCTGGAGGAAAGACACATGTTATGTAAAAATGGAAGATGTTGAATCACGGAAGTGGCGGAATTGGAGTCGAATCTATTAATAGATAACATATTTGGAACTTGTTGTTGATCTGTTTTCAAGAAAGTTTTAACAGGAAATAGATAATTTGTTTCATCCATCATATAATGAAACGTAACAGAATAATTGTAAAGTTTTCGAATTTTATATCATTAAACTTATTTACAATTTTCATTGAAAACACAATACTAAGGATTAAAAAAAAAATGTTTTTCCTCATAAAAAATGGCACAGATGTTATTCTTTGGATAAGTGGCTAGCATAAACTATTATTATTATATGCCATTTTAAAGCAGATTTTAGGGAATTAATTTTCCATTGCTGTTAATTTTAAAAATTATTTATTAGACCAGATGAATTCTTAAATCACTATTTAAAAAGATTTTAACTAAGAAATTTCTATATTTCATCAAAATTTTATTTGCATTTACCACAAATGAATTATTACTATAATTATTACTAGGTATATATAATAGTGAACTATTCATCCATGTAATTGAAAATGAGATATTTACAACCATTATTTAATAATAACCTGGTTCATTCCAATGATATTTATTTTTACATAAATTTTCCATATTACTTTAAAGAAAAGCAAAAACATTCAAAACATAGAAAAATTCAGTATTATTACAACATAATAATTTAAGTAAGCCATAATATTGAAATGATAATTATTTAGGTGTTATATTTTCAAATATGTTTATAAAATCGAAAAAGGTTGAAAATGTTTCTCTAGGTTTACTTGTACACTTTACTGAAAATGAAAAACTAAGTGTTTTTAAAATTAAGCTACAATTTAGGAAAAGGAAGGAATGCACAGAATGTTACCTTATTTATTTCTGTAGTTTTTATATCACATTTACTAACATTATCCACTTTGGATTCTTGCTGTATGCTTGCTATGACATCATTTGGATTATCTAATTCCTGTTTTTTTTCTTCAGCAATGTTTTCTACGGGAAAAGGATTTTCTTCAATACTCTCGCCTTTTTTTTTCCCCAAATCTTCATGGCTTCTTGTTTTTTTAACAGATACTTTTCCTTCAATATTCCTTAGTCTTATGTATTCATTCAATTCATCTTCACTTTCCATTACATTGGGTAGAACCATACATATCACTGCATGATAAGTTTCACAATGCACTAAAATATAAAACCGAATAATCTTCAATTACTGCTCCCGCTAGTTGACCATGAGTGAGGTCTCAGTAACAGTTTGGCAGTATTGATAACAAGTGATTATGTGGGCTAAACCCTGGAACACAGCCAACATTAACAGATACCCTGGATGGTGTTATGTTAATTAGCAGCTTGCAGATTTAAAAAAAAAAAGAAAAATAAGAAATCCATCTTGAATTTTAGAATCTTTCAGATCTTACATACCTATGCTTTATGCTATCTGAATGTGTTATGAATAATGATTAATTAAAAATAGGAATCCGGTTCAACATATAACAAATTAAATCTGGTTTGGGATATAAAAAACAAAAGTGAATAATAAAAAGAAAAAACAATATTCCTACAAAAGTATAATAATAATGATAATTTAAATAATATAAATATGTGTATTTAGGAAAAACAAGACAAAACAAAAACAAACAAGCAATGGGCAGTTATCAAATGGATATTACAAGCCATTCAAATAGCAAATTATTACTAATAATCTGGTATATAAGTGGGGAGAGGGAACATAAATAGATCACAGTGCCCACTCTTCTTAAATGAGAATCCCCTTTTAAGAATGATGAGTACTAATAAATCACATTATGTTTAATGAACACTTAAAGAATTAATATAATTAATTTTTATGAAAAATAATGATGTATAATACAAACCATAATTTATCATTATTTTAAAAGTCTTGGATTAAAACTTAAACAATATCCTGCACTTCCATAATTTTACTGAATATTTTTTGATATATTACATAGATTAATATTCAAGAATCATATCCTGTTTCTGAAGAAAAAGCAAAAATAACATTAAACTACTTTATTTATATCTTGAGTTTAAAAAAATGACATTGACATCATGATTCTTATAAATTTAAGGAAATATACAGCCGTTTCATAAATTCTGTTTTAGGTTTATGAATTGATCTACCCTTATATTTTCTTTTTCTTAATTTAAAATTCAGAACCCTAAAAAATGTTGATAAACATATACTTACTCAATAAAATAAATAAAAATTATCACTTTTCCACCCTCTTCAAGGGGAATGAAAATTTTAAATAGATCTTTTAATAGAAAAAATCTATAAGGATAGTTTGCTGAAAGATATAAACATTTTTTCACAATTCCATAGACCTAAAGAAGAATTCATGAAAGGGAAAGAAAGGATATTTTCTTAAATTTACACTGAAAAATAAAAAAGATTGGTACAAGGATCATGTCGATATTTTTTAAACTTGAGATATTAAGTAAAGTACTTTAACGTTTTTTTTTTTTTTTTCTCCCTCTTCTAGAGCCAATTGGAGTGATGGCAAAATATTTTTACTTGTCTACTATTTTATTAGCTCCTAAAAAATTTTCATCAAGATTCATAAGAGACTGACCGTGTTTCCTCCTTGTCAGCTGAGGAGTGTCTGTAGAGGTACAGAGAGATACAATGATATTTACTAAATACCATAGCCATCAGCTTTGGTTCGACAAGGTTACTACTGATATTTTTTGCTAAAATCAAATTGTTGATTATTGACTGCCCTTTAAGATTTTTTTAAATCTAAAAATTTAATTTTATTTATGTCTTTGACAATTACATGTTTTATTTACAGCTAATCAAGCTGTTTCCTCAAATTGTTTTGAGCTACACAAAGTCTTAGTGAGTGAATATAAGGAAAGACTGCCGTGAAGACTTTATAGGATGATGAATATTATCAGAATTCAGGCTAATTTATTTTGGGACGCCGTCACTCTCAAATTATTCTTTTCTACAACTAACATTCTACTTGTTCTGCATATTATTTGTTCTTTTCCTTACTTCCTTATTTTTCGTAATATTAAATTCTATCTATAAATAAAAAAAAAATTCCATCTCCCCGCATCCACCAATGATTTGGATACTATATCATTTCTAAATGTTCTATTTATATAGAACATAGCCGAGGTCAAAATTTCAGGTAAGAGCAGTTATAACTTAAAGTGGAACATTAAAATTTATTTTGAACTGTTCTAATCTTCAGTTTATAAAAATTTGATAGCATTATCATCTTTCCAAAAGAGCCTAAAATCTGTGAATACTAAAAAGATTGGATATACATTAATTAATTAAAATTATCTGAATTTTGAATGAAGCATATAAAATTAATACTTGAAAGAAAATTAAACAAGGAGGAAAAAGGATTTATGAGTTGGTTTGAAAGCATACTATACATTTAAAAAAATATATGTATATATTAGAAAATTCATAAAAGAAATATCATTATATATCAAATATTACTAACAATAAATAATTGTATGACTAACCTATTTAAAAAATAATAATAAATAAAAAGTAAATAACATAACTTTACACAATTTCAAGATTATTTTATACAAAGTTATACAATTAGTTGCTGTTATCTCTATTTTATGTAATTTTAAAACATTTTCAATTTAAAACGGAGAGAATGAAAATAAATTATGAAGTATATAAGTAAATACATATTCTGCTAATTTAACCATGGCTAATGAATTATATAGTCAAATTGATTAACCTTGCTTTCTTGCATGAGGTAGAGGCACCAGTTCATCATAAATATCTCCTTCAATTTCGCATCCATCTGGACCACAAATGCCATTGAATATTACTACCTTACCTAAGAAAACAAAATAAATTTGTACAGGCTTATTTTTAAAAGGCTAACTCATTATATTAAGTTATTTTGTACCATAATGAGTACCTGGATATTGGACCTAAAAAAATAAATAGATAAAAACATATAAGGGCTTTTTTTGGATTCTTGTGTCTGGTGGAACAATTATATCAAATTAGATATCATGTATTTGAGTGGCAGACATAATAAATCCTATGTCCCAAATAGAATATATTATAGTTTAAAAGTAGTCATCGTTGAGAAGTTGTAATAGTCTTAATATTTATATGTATTGGAGAATAATGCATTCCCCAGCATTTACCTGGTTTTAAGTTCAAAGCTAAGCAATTTAACTTTTGTTTTTCCCCAATCCTTAGAAACCCTCGAGGCACTAATATCTGATTTAACTTTTAATTAACAGATTCAATAGGAAATTTCAATTTTAATCCTTAATTATTTTAGTATGGTGCCGAAGTGAACTGATTTTCTTTTCTTTTTTTTTTTTTTTTTTTTTTTGTTATAAGTTCTTTAATAAAAGAACAGAAGATCTACTTTATATGATTATTGTGACCCATTTTTTCAAAATCTTAATTTACACCTATAATTTGAATTATTCAGAAACTGATCGGAAAACTCAAATAAACATTTTTTTTCCAATTAACAGGTGAATAAATCTTTAAACTTCTGGTTTTAAAAGAACAGGGGTATTATTTTGTAAAAAAAAACAAAACAATTTACTATTGATATTAATTAACAAATACATTTTTTACCTTTATCTAAGTATGCAGTTGAAGTTTTAGTTGGTTTCTGGTTATTATTAGGTTTTTTGTCCTTATCTTCCATAACTGGTTTTATAGTTGTTGTTCCTTTCTGGCCAGTGGCTGAAGGATTTTTTGATTCTAGCTTGTGACCTGAAGATGTAGTAGTTTCCTTTTCTTTAAGGCTAAAGGATGGAGTTGTTAAATCTTTTATTTCTGGTTTATTACTTGATGGAGTTACTGCAGGTTCTTCTTTGTGACTTTCTAAAGAAGAAGAGCCTCCATTTTGATTATCTTTTGTCACAGGTACACCATATCCTTTGTCAGAATGATTTTCAGTAACTGCTTTTGGATGGTCTGGAAGCTTAGTTGTTGTACTGGGGGTTGTAGGACTGATTTCTTTTTCTCCTTTTTTTACTGCTATTGTCGAATGTGCATCATTAGCATTTTTTTCTGTTGAAGTTGGCATTGTTTGGAAAGGTGGTGTTGAATTATCAGGAATGGGTGATGGATAAACCATTCCACATGTTCCAATAACAAGAAATGCTACTATAGTCTTCCCTGTAATAATTTTGTTATTATAGCAAGCATAGGTCTTATTAAATATATAAGAAATTATATTTGGTTTTACTTACTCATTTTTCTTATATTGTTTTGTACACCAACTGTGGAAATTTTTAACACTTCCATTTATATATAGAACACCAATTTAGCATTATCATATTTTTGCATTAATTACCTTCATGACTTTGACGCTTTTAGATAATTTCATGTCCTTTGAATTATCTATTATGTGAAAAATAGATCATGACTCCAACCCAAACCGTATATTTCAAAAACATCTATGAACTACTCACATTAATCAAGAATAGTTGTTCCAGTATTAATTTACTTACAAGATAAGTAAATACTTGAAGCCATAATGAAGGAATTTAATTTTTATTATATTTCTTTGTTTAATAATGTGCTTCCATTATTAAAAATTTTTAAATAAAAATAAAAATTTTATTTATAAATATTAAGAATAATTATGAGTCATAACATGGGCATCTGTAGGGTGGGGGCGGGTTAAGGTAGGGCAGCTGCCCCTCCCCCCAGAAAATATGAGAAACAAAATTTTTATTTGAAAAATTAATTGAGTCTTACATAGTCAGAGAACCATGACCTCCTTTCCCGGTTATTAGAATTGTACCATTTTTTCCCCTGAACAAAATTTTACCAGCTGGACCCCTAGGCGAAATCCCGCAAACACCCTTGAGTCATAACATGAAATGTACCTTTTCATGTAAATCAATTTATTTATTACCAGCAGATATAATGATATAAAAATTTATAAACATAATTTGGCTTGGATGGTAAGATAAAAGTGTATCTCATAACAGATATTTATTCCCATGGATTTTGTGTATTGAATAATGATGAACCACAGTTTATGAAAATAGAGGAAAAGAGGCAGGAAGAAGAAAAATATATGTATGTATATATACTAACCACACATATTAATTAATTAATATGTTGTTATATTGTTATAATTATATTCTTAGTTTGTAACAATTTAACAATGAAAATGTAGAATGGAGTGTACTTTTAAATGATTAAATTAAAATTTTTGTCTCAAATCACCTCCATATAACAACCGCTGACCAAGGAACAGTACTTCCTGAAGCAGTAGTACCACTCCATGGGTTGTAGTAGTAGTTTTTTTTTTTTTTTTTTTTTTTTTCTTGATACATAATGAAACTAAATAAAAAATGACTAATAGTTTTAAAATATTAAGTCTTGAGTAAATTATATTTCAGATATCTGTTGGTTTCAGTTTTTATGGAATATAATGTTCTTGAAAAAGTAGGTTATCTTGTACTTGAAGGAGCCCAAATGGGATGGACCCATGACACCGAAGCCCAGGAGTATAGGGGGCCTAGCCTAGTAAAGATAACATAATTTTATAATTAAAGCTTTTAGTTTATGGCTTATTAAGCATAAAAGTCCTTGATGAAGTACTCGTTGAACCCCACTTGTCTTGACCCACCCCAGAAAATACCTGTTTCTATCCCTTTTATAATAAATTAATTCATTATTGATCCAATTATTAATTAATTCAAATAATTTAAAGCTCTGTTAAAAAATCATTAGAAATAGTATAAAATATTTATTTAATTTTGTTTATTTGGAGTAAAAAATAATCTTTTATTATCCCTAGTAACAAGAAAAGCTTAATATAATATATGAAAGGATTTAGTAATAAGATAAAAGAGAAAACAAATACATAATTTCTCTAAACGAAAATTTCAATTTTCATTAATATGAGTAGTAATATATACATATGTATAATATATCATTGGAAAGCTTAGAATTTAAGAAATAATATTGTTTAGTTTATAAAGTTGAAAGAAGATGTTCCAAAGCACTTAAAGTATGTTGATAACTATTTCTCAGGGGCAACATGCATTTACTAACTGTCCATCGTTTATAAGTAAAGGCACATGGGAAATAGTTCTCAACCTGTTTCAAGAGGTTGTTTGAAAATATCTAAACTATAGATTTAAATAAAGAAATACTAGCTGTATCTACCTGAGAAGATATGTAGTCAAATGGCAATATAGCCATTGTTTTCTGAAAAGTATTCAAGTGGTCAAAATTTGAAATTTATTTCCAATTTATCATTGGCTTTTATTATGAACCACTTCTATAGATTACTATGCATGATATATGATAATATATTACTTAAAATATATTAAACCACTCTTTAATATTACAAATTAAGGCTAAATAAATTTTTAAAATGTCTTTTTTCAATATATTTCACCTTTGCATTATGAATTGCTTAACATAATTCAAATGAGCATATGATAATTTAAATGGGCTTGTAAAGCTGAATCTCTGGTTTAAGGAGTTCATCAAAACATTCATTGGGTGATTTTTATGTATGAACTTAAGGATTATAACTAAAATTGTTGACATTACTTTTTTGACTGTAATTAAGTAATGTTCTTAATTATTTACAATATGAATAACAATTTAACATTTACATATTTACAATATATTTTTTAATTAATCATAAATTGGTTACATTTATCTTCTAGTAAAAGTTTTCATACAAAACAGATTATTTGCCAAAAAACAAGTGTTTATAGCTTATTTTGTTGTTCTGATCTATTATTTGTTAAATCACTCCGTTATTAACATTTATTTCTAACATTCAAAAGTTTTCCTGTTTACGTTATTATAATAACTAAAAAAAAAAAAAAAAAAAAAAAACCTCTTTGAAAGAAAGATTAAAATTGATTTTGTTTCCTAATGTACAGGTACATAAATTCAGAAAAAATAGTGCACAGACATTATTATAACTTTTTAATGCACAGTGCATAAATTAATTGATTAAAAAAGAGGAAAGATTTTTTGATAAAGATCGATCCGGCCCTCTTTACATATTTTCTGAAATGGAAAAGTGAATCCTAAAAAAATCTCCTAAAATAGGAATATAAGAAATAAATAAACATTAGGTAAAATAAACAGTACCTAATACAACTCAAAGAATATTTAAACGACTTGTATACATAAATATATAGCCTGAGTGAGTAGGAAAATTTTTAAAGTACTGGAATGATTTAATATTTGCAGATGAAAGCAAATTCGATATCTCTGGATTGGATGGTAAGCCAATTGTTTGGAGGAATTCTGGAAGGTATTTAAACTGAAAATTTTACTAGTACAGTGAATGATAGTATACAGTAGTGTTCTTATGTGGGGATGTATGTCTATTTGATGGAGTGATGAAGAAGTTTAAGTGTAATTATATCTTAAAAGGAGAGAGAGAGAGAGATTGATTGATTGATTCTTTATTGTCTTAGGGCCTTTGGCCCTTTCTTACAGACAAATATATGCATATGGTTACAGCAATGAATAAAAACATAATACATTTAATAAGATAAAGTAAAGTGTAACATCAAGATGAGAGCTTATAGATAGATAATAAACATAAAAATAAAGACAAATATCATTTTCACTGCCTTTCTTCGTTTATTTTTTTATTTTGCTTTATATTTATGGGGGTAAAGTAAAAACACACCTCTAAGGAAAAATTAATATATAAGAAATTAAAAAAAAAAAATAAAAAAAAAAACAACAACAAAAAAAATAAATAAATAAAAAATAATTATCAATGTAGGATGAATGCAAATGGAAAAGGGGTTGAAGGAAGGGGATTGGGTAATTGGAAATGGATGGGAGATATTAAGGTGCACTCGACTGGCCCGCGTCCAAGAATCGTCGGAGACAAGCCTTGCAGAAGAAAGACGCCGATCCCACCTCTACTGGAAGCTTGTTAAGCTCTCTCGCTGCCGCAATGTGGAATGCATTCCTCATGATCTCCGTCCTGCATGCCGGTATCCTGAATCTGCCCTGAAGCCTCTCGCTACTTACTGTTTCGAAACGATTGTGCAGGTCTTCGGGGGTTCCAGAATCAAGGATTCTTCTTGCTACGGACATCAGGTTGAGCCTCCTATATTCCTTAGCTCGCAACCAGAATAACTCTTTTATGTACGGACTAATGTGTTCATCTCTTTTAATACAGAAGATAAACCGTATAGCCGCGTTGAGCGCTCTCTGTATTCTGCCATCTTCCGAGTTGGGAATATCTATGTAGACTGAGTCGCAGTACCAGGCAATGGGGAGTATCAGAGCTGAGACTATCTTCTTTTTCACTTTGGCTGATAAGAATCGTTTCCATTTTGTGAGAGAATGCAGGACTCCGTGAACACGATCCACAACGAGGCTAGCCTGGTCTCTCCATGTCAAGGAGCAGTTCACCACCATACCAAGATATTTTATCTTTTCAGATCTGGGTATGATCTGGTCAACAATCATCAGCTGAGGCAGCGAAGCATTCTTTTCGGCCTTTACAATTTAGCTTAGGGCTACCTACCAGCATCCAGTTAGATTTTCCACAATTGAGGCGAAGTCTGTTAGTTGAGGCCCACCGGTGAAGATCCCTGATATCTTCATTGATTCGTTCCATGGTTGCATTTACATCCTCTGGTAGACTAGATGCCCAAATCACCACATCGTCTGCAAACACGTGGATCTTGGAGTACTTGATAGCCCTAACTACCAGGTCTGCAAGTTTAAAATGTCGTTTTAATTCCAATAGAATGCGCTCTTAGCCTATTGAAGGATTTGCTTATCTCTAAACGCTATTTTGTTTGTTAGTCATTTGTTTACAAAAGTCAGTTGTTTTTAAGTCGTTTACGTGGACGTATCATACCTTTCTTTGGTGTTAAAAATGTCTAATTTCAAGCCAAATAAAGAGCATTTGCGGCATGTCATGATTTTCTTATTCAATCAAAAGAAAAAGGCATCTGAATGTCATCGAATTCTTGTTGAGACTTATGGTGATCTTGCTCCAACCGTCAAGACATGTGAACGTTGGTTTCAAAGTTTCAAACGTGGTGATTTTGATGTTACTGATAAAAAAACGAGAAAATCGACCACAAAAGTTTGAGGACGTCGAATTGAAATCTTTATTAGACGAAGACAATACCCAAACCCAACAAATGATGGCAGAACAGTTGAATGTCACTAGGCAAGCCATTTCCGATCGCCTGAGAGCTATGGGAAAAATTCAAAAGGTTGGAAAATGGGTTCCACATGAATTAGACGAACGAAAGATGGAAAAACGAAAAACTGTGTGCGAAATGCTGCTTTTACGCTACGAAAGAAAGGGTTTTTTGCATCGAGTTGTAACTGGCGATGAAAAATGGATTTATTTTCAGAATCCCAAACGAATAAAATCATGGGTAACGCCAGGACAACCATCCACATCGAGTGCAAGACCGGATCGTTTTGGGAAGAAGACAATGCTGTGTGTGTGGTGGGATCAGAAGGGAGTAGTCTACTACGAGCTTCTCAAACCCGGCGAAACAGTCAATACCGACCGCTACCGACAACAAATGATCAATTTGAGTCACGCATTGATCGAAAAACGCCCAGAATGGGCTCACAGGCACGCCAAAGTCATTCTTCAGCATGATAACGCTCCTGCACATTCAGCCAGATTGACTAAGGAAACGATTTCTTCGCTTGGTTGGGAACTCCTACCCCACCCGCCGTATTCACCTGACCTGGCGCCTTCTGATTATCATCTCTTCTCATCGATGGGACACTCATTGGCTGAGCAACACTTTAACAATTTGGAGGATGTAAGAAAATGGCTCGATGAATGGATTTCAAATAAAGATGAAGCATTCTTTTGGAATGGTATCCATAAATTGCCCGAGAGATGGACAAAATGTGTAGAAAGCGAGGGCCAGTACTTTGAATAAAATATATTATACTTTTTTTTTAAATTACTGTGTATATATTTTAAGAAATAAACGACATTTTAAACTTGCAGACCTGGTATATCATTGATATAACTTAGGAAAAGCAGAGGCCCAAGAACAGATCCCTGCGGAACGCCTGCACTGCTCTCCAGCCATTCAGAATGGCTGTTAGGAATTCTTATCTGCTGCTTTCGTCCCTTGAGATATGAACTAAGCCACTGGAGCACCTGCTCCCCTACACCAAAGCTTCCGAGTTTACCTAGTAATAGTTCATGATCGACAAAGTCGAAAGCCCTTTCGAAATCAAGAGAGACGAATATTGTTACCATACGTTTATCCATGGCTACTCGTATATCGGTCAAAACAGTATGTAACGCTGTGCACGTGCTTCGCCCTTGTCTAAAGCCTGATTGGTGCGGAGACAGAAGGCCATCTCGAAGAATCCTCTCAAATCCCTCTCTACTATCCTCTCTAGAATCTTCGACAACATGGGTAGGAGAGCAATAGGCCGGTATTCAGAAAGAGTCTTGGGCTTTGGTTTCTTAGGAATGGGCCTGATGATGGTGCGCTTCCACGTTTCAGGGAAACTACATTGTCGCAGGGACGCATTTAGGATATCTACCAGGACATGGGTGGCTCCCAACCTCTCAATCATCGTCTTAGTCAGTCCATCTTCTCCCGCTCCACCAGTCCTCACTCGTCTTAGACTCCAAACCACATCATCTTCGGTGATCTCATCTCAAAGATAAGGTCATCAACATCCTCATTAGTCGGCATTGGTTCAGTTATCGCTCTTCCAGGGCCAAGAGGATGAGAAACGAAAAAGCGATTTAATTCGTCTAAGTTGCAAATAATATCAACGTTATTTCCACTCATGCCAATGACTCTATGCTTTTTCAGCTCTTTCCAAACCTCGCAGTGCGAACATCTATCGAGACTGCTAGTTATGCATCTTCTTTTAGCATCGCGTATAGCCGTCTTTACTTTATTTCTGTAAAGCCTGTATTGTAAAGAATCCTCTTCAGATCCGCTTCTTATGGACATCCAGAAGAAAAAGTCTCTTTTCGCCATTAGGGACCGGATACTTTCAGACATCCAAGGAGAGGGCTTTGTTTTTCGTCGTTGATACGTCCGCACTGGTGCATGTTTATCATAAAGTTCTGCCACCTTCCTGCTGAACAATTCAACCTTATCGTTGACGTCAACACTATCAAATACATCTGACCAGTCAATCGTCTGAATATCATTTTTAAAAGCTTCCAGATCTATCTCCTTTAGGTTTCTGCTTTGTCCAGGAGAAATATTGAGTAATGAAGGGCCTTTCTTGTATAAGGCAAAGATAAAATCGTGGGTCGAGATTCCTGGAACATGGACCTGTCCATGACGCCTAACATTTGAAGGATCCGATACAACAATATGATCGATCCAGGTCTCGGAGTCTACTGTCGCAGTGTGAGTGTGGTTCGTAGCTTGGAAAGGGAGTATAAGTAAGTTTAACCCTCGAAATACGGAAACCATTTGGTTGGAGTTGAATGAACGAGCTGAAGGATCCGTATTGAGATCTCCAAGCAGTATAATATTACAGTATCGGCTTCTGTGACGTAATAGGACGTCCTCAACTTCAGAAAAGTAGCCACTTTTTGGAGAGCGGTATACCACACTGACACAAATACTCCCACCAGGTGTTCGAACCTCAAGAAAAAGGTATTCGGGATGATTTTCGATGTAAGCAGAAGCCTCAAGCTCAACAACAGGGTAGTCAGTCCTGACATAAACTGCCACACCTCCTCTTGGTTTTCCGATTCTATCATTCCGGTATAGCTTGTATCCATCAACACCTACGCTGTTCGAAGAGAGGGACGGTACTAGCCAAGATTCACTCACAGCCAACACATCAAGCTCAACCTCCTGAAAGATCAGCCTCACCTCATCGATATGCGCCATCAGAGACTCAGCGTTTATATGAGCTATTCTCAGCACCCCACTATCCTTTCCTACACACCTCACCAGGTCAGCCAGGGGGCCCACGATTGGGGCAAGATCCTCAGCCGGGTCGACTTCCTCCTCCCAAAGGCTCATATCAAGTAATGGGCCCATAGACATTCAAAACATAAGGACCAGAGAGAGAGAGAGAGAGAGAGAGAGAGAGAGAGAGAGAGAGAGAGAGAAATGCTTTATTTTACAAAATAAAACAGGCAGTGCTGCCAAAATACATTGGGTTGCCAGACACACAGCTTTCTGTATCAATAAGTAATTTTATATGCATATAAAACAAAAATAAATTGCTAAACTATATTTATCCTATATATATTGTCATATCATATTTTTTTTTTTTTGTATTTACATATATATTAATGAACAAGTTTTACAAAAATGGGTTCTCACAAAAATTCAAATTGTAGCCGGATAATGACCCTAAGCACTTGAAACTTCCCACCAGAGACCAGATTTGAATCTCATCAAACACTCTTGGGCTTGTATCAATGAATGGCTGATAAATCAAAATATAAAGTCCGTGAAAACTCTTAACTCTAGAAGTTAAGTACTATCTAACAATTGTGAGAAATATTAGAAGATACTCCCAAAATGACTTTGAAGATGGTCCAATCAATGCCAAGGGACAAGGAACGTAAAGAAAAAAAAGGTCTAAATACAAAATATTAATTTCATAATTATGGCTTCATTTAAATAAATCTGTTTAATTATGGAATTAATGAATTATTAAATAAAATTGTTATATATCAAATATATATTTATTCTTACTAAATAAGTAATCAAGTTATACATATGCGTTAAAAAAAAGAAAAATATTGGGAAACATTTACTCAAACTTAGGTGGTGTATGAAAACTTTTACCAGTCACTGTAAGTTGGTAGAGTTAGAGCTAACAAAACACTTGTGTCTTCTTAATATTTGGGGCCAATATAGCCGAGAGAGTGTTCTTTAGCAGAAGAGTTTGAATTAAGCCTCTGTGTTTCGAAAGTTATTTATGGATGGACCCATGTGATCAATCTTGACTTTCTTACACTAATTCTAGCATATTAGGTCTTATGAATAATTCAGGCTTACTTTCAGGAGACCAAATTGAAGAATTCAGCTTCACTTCCATCAAACAAATTAACTTACCACCTACTTTGTTTCTTTTCGTGATTGGTTTGTTATTTAATTTTCCAAGATTTCTTGAATACTTATTTCATTACTACAATTTTTTTTGTTTGACTTGTTTATTAGACAAAAATCATTTTTGACCATAAAAAAGAAGAAGTTATAATGAATGTTTTTTTTTTTTTTTTATTGGAATTGACTTATCATGTTAGTATCATTAAAAATATATCAATTTAGGCATTTGGAACACAACAGAACCTTGAAAAACACCAGTTTCTTACTTTTACTTTTATGTAGTATCACAAATAATAATTAGTATTGATGTGCAAACTGCAAGGTAAATGATAGAACTAAATAAGGAGGATAGAAGCATCAGAAAATATTTATGAAATTAGGCATTGAACTGATAAATCATTGATTAATGATAATTGATAAAAAAGAAGCTCATATTATTAAAATGACTAAATAAGGCTAAAGGGTCATTCCACGTCAAATCATCACAAAAATATATCATTTTGAGGGTCTTATGCAGAACCCCTGTACCAGTGATTTAACCTGATCAAATAGTAATTTTTGCAATATCATCACATGTCATTTAATAACCTACTCTTTAGTGTTAGGTAAGTTATTTCTAATTTGTTGTGATACTACAGATGATTTTTGTCTCCTCTAATGTAGATTACTTTATAAATAAAGCATTTTTAACAATAACACTAACAAAAAATATATTTACAATATTTACATTGGAGGCATAAAATAAACAATATCTTTCAAAATCCTCTCAAAAAGGTTTTCGTTTCTGTATTTATGATATCACATGAATTCACATAAATAGGAGTCCAGATGACTCCTACTGGTCCCGCATTCCATTTTGTTCCGCCTTTCAACAAGAGCCCACATACGTTCTACATTACTATTATACATTATTACATCGCGAACTGTCCTCTTGAGCCCCGATGCTCAGATACATGCTGTGTCCTTGCGAGCATTTTTAAACTTATGTAATAATCCTTTTTCTTGCAAAAAAAGAATTGCACTTTTCTTGTCTGGAATATCCTTCATCAATTTCAAAATCCTCATAATGAACAATACTGAGCTATTGATGCTAATATTCACTAGCTTCCTAACCTCAAATGTAAATTAAATAAAGTCATATGATTAAGTGATACAGGTGAGGTGGTTACTTGTAAAAATCACTGGTGCCGGGATTCTGCATAAGATACCATTTTGAACCTCACCATCTCAGATTTTCTTGAAATTTGGTATATGTGTACTACTTGTATCTACTAGAACAATTGTGAAATATTACTGAGATATTTCTACCCGTTTTTGAATTATTGGTCTCTAAAGCCGTCAAAAATAGACCCAGAAACAGAATAAACCATGATTAAAAATAGCTATAGGTGTTTTCCAAAATTGACTAGGATAATGAGATTGGTGTCATTTAACAGCGCATTCCATGCCATTTCATATGATATATAACACTTTAATTCATATTTTTTTTCCAAATTTTACCTTTTTTCGATGATCTCAAAAACGGCTGTAACAATTTTTATCAAATTCGTCATGTTTAATGAAAATTAGGAGTTCTTTAATTTAAGGTAAGCTTTATCATTATTAAAATTTTCTGAGGGGACTTAAATGGGGTAGGGGCCTTTTTTGTTTGTTTGTTTTTTTGTTTCTTATAAAGTACCTTTGTTTTTGTTTATGTATATGGAGAAATTAACTGTCTCTCGGCTAAAAAATAAGAAATGGCAAAATATGAGATATGATAAAAATAAAGAAAACGTATAGAGGAGAAAAAAAGAAAAATATTCAGTCAACTCATAAAACTCGTTGAGCCCACGCATGCGGAGAACGCCTTTAATGACAGACCATTGTTCATAATTAAAGCCGTTCTGTTCATTTGAGAAGTTGCAATTAGCAAAACGCATTCATTTCTAATCTAAGTAAGTTGGTAAGTGAAAGTTGTGTGTTGTAAAATGTAAATGTAAAATTTTAATTTCAATTTTCTCAAAAAGGGAATTTTTTAATTTTTTTTTGAAAAATAGGTACTATTATATTAATTCATACAACAAAATATAAAAGTGGGATGAAAATTTCTTCATTAATAAAAAAATTGAAAACTAGTGATAAAATTCCATAATTCTAGCATTTTATGATTAAAAAATAGCTGTAGATGTTTCCCAAATTTTACAAGAACTATGAGATTGGTGTCATTTAACAGTGGATCTTATGCCATTTCATATGATATTCAACAATGTAGAGGTTGATATTAAAGAAATGATCCTAAAACGAGGTTTAAAATTGAAATTTTCATTTTCTCAAAAAGGGAATTTTTTAAAAATTTGTAATAATTTTTTTTTTTTTTAAATTAAGTCAAACTGCCTATACCTATACATTTTTGTATATCATATGAAATGGCATGAAATGCACTGTTAAGTGACACCAATCTCATAGTCCTAGTCAAATTTGGAAAACATCTACAGCTATTATTAATCATAAAATGCTAGATTTATGGAATTTCAGCACTAGCTTTCAATTTTTTTAGTAATGAAGAAATTTTCATCCCACTTTTATATTTTTTTGTATGAAGTTATGTAATACTACGTATTTTAAAAAAATATATAAAAAAATTAAAAGATGCCCTTTTCGAGAAAATTGAAATTAAAATTTTAAACTAGGTTTTAAGAAAATTTCTTTAGTACCAACCTTTTTGTTATATATCATATGAAATGGCATGTAATGCGCTGTTAAGAGACCAATCTCATAGTCCCAGTCAAATTTGGAAAACATCTACAGCTATTTTATTTTTCAATTTTTTTATTAATGAAGAAATTTTCATCCCACTTTAATATTTTGTTGTATGAATAGATATAATACCAGCTAGTTTTCAAAAAAATATAAATTTTTTAAAAAAATGCCCTTTTTGAGAAAATTAAAATTAAAATTTTACATTTAGTTTTAAAAAATGTCTTTTTGAATTGTTGCATATGATATAAAATAGCATAGAATGTGCTGTTAAACGACACCATTCTCATAATCCTAGTCAAATTTGGAAAACATCTACAGATATTTATAATCAACTGAAGATATATCCTAAATATAAAATTGGAAAATATTTTAAAACATATGAATGAGGTTTGAGCTTTTATACATTCTACATCACCAGTACAATAAGTTTATAAAATTCTAAGTGAATAAAACAATATAGTAATTAAGTTGGTTGGAAGTAAAAATGGATATTGACAGGATATTGAAGAGGAGCAAGCAGCTTTTAGACTGGGAAGACAGACCCAGGACCACTTTTTCTCCGTAAGGATGATCATTGAAAAAGCATGGGATCGTGGAAAGGCAGTCTACCTGGAAATTCTTGACTTGAGAGCAGCTTTTGACTCAGTACCAAGGCACGAGATATGGGATGCACTGATTACAAGAAAAGTACCAGCAAACCTTGTGAACGCAATCAAAACTACATACCAAGATCCTAAGGTAGTAAGTCTTAGTAAGACTTAATGGTCAAATATCACTTCCTTTTTTCCATTTTTATAAAGGAGTAAAACAGGGAGATAGTCTTAGCCCTCTGCTTTTCATCCTCATGGATGAAATATAGAAGGTGTGCAAAAAAAGAACACCGAGAGCAGCCGTGGGATACTGGAATCTAACCCCAGTTCTGGCTCAGGCCATGATTTATGCGGATGATGTAGTGCTGATAGCTGACTCGCAGGAAGCTCTCGAGTCATCTATAGAGGAATGGAAGGAAGAATTAAAGCTGAGAGGGTTACAGATAAATCCAGTTAAGAGCAAAATCATGTGCGTTGGAAGAGAAAATGAGGATAAAAGGATTTTGTGTAATGGCGAACCTCTAGAACTGGTGAGCACCTACAATTACCTCGGGACCACTATAAGTAAAGATGGTAAAATAGACCAGGAGGTACTAAACCGCATGAAGATGGCCAATGGACTCTATTACCAAATATCTAAAACCATGATAGGCAAGCGGGAAGTAAGTAGAGAAGCCAAATTGAGGATACTTAAATCGGTGTTCCTTCCAGTGCTCATGTATGGATCTAAAAGCTGGACAACCCTTGAAAAGCACATATGCAGGATAACATCCACTGAGATGAGATTCCTCCGAAGAATAGCTGGGAAGACCAAGAGAGACTACAAGAAATGAAATAATTCGTGAGGGTTTGGAAGTACAAGCAGTGCGGGACATCATGGAAGAGGCAATTAAAGTGGTACATTCATGTATGCAAAATGGACAATGCCAGAAAGGCCAGATGGTACTGGAAGCCAGACTGGAAGGAAGACAACCTCATGGCGGACCCAGGAGCACATATATTGACTACATTGGGAAACTGGGGACTGCAAGAGGAAGCACCATACCGGAGATGCGAAGACTAGCCAGGGACAGATACCAGTGGACTAGATGGACTCGAACTGCAACTCCACACTTAACGGCAAAAAGGGGTTAGAGGAAGAAGAAGGGAGCAAAAATGCTTCAACACATTTGTTAAATGAATGAAATACATATTAAGAGAAAACAAATCTGATATATGTTTTCAAATTAAGTAGAATTTTATAATAATTAATCACATTGTAGGAGTCATTACAATTATCACTTTCATTCAAATTTTAACTATCTTGACCTTTAATTTCACATATCATAAAATTCAATGTTAATAAGCATGGTTTTCATTTGATTTCTAACTAGCTCAAATAAAGCCAATAATTATGTTTTTCAGATTAATAGAATTAATTAATGAAGTACTATTTTTAAAGAAAAGAAGTAGGATATATCATTCTCATTTGATAAAATAGTGTTTTCCCTTTTTTGTCTAGAGAGGTGTTGAAAAACACCAATATAAGCAAACACACATTTATATCATAAAAAATAATGGTAATGTAATAAGAAGAATAAAAAAAATTTTTTTTTAAAGATTATATTTAAAATGGACGAAACAGTAAAATAGTTAATTTATGTTGTAAATTACCATAACATTTGAATATCTTAATTTTTGTATTTCTTTTGTTCTCTTAAACATTTTAATGTTTTGTTTCACATCTAATTATTGATCATATTTATAGTTTAAAGTAAAATAAATCATATTTTTAGGTAAATGCTTATCAATGAATAATTATTAAAATACTTTAGAGAGCTTTTAAACAAACTGCCTTATTTCTTAATTGATGAATAAATAAAACTGCGCAATGTATTATAAATTTAATGAAATTAAAAGTTAGAAAAGAATAAAAATTGAAACAAACTTTCGAAATTCTATATCTACAGTTGTAATTAATTCAGGCCTTACTCATTCTATACATATATGTATGTAAATTTAGGAGGGAGGAAATTTAAAAAAAAAATATATATATATATATATATCTTCTGTTATAAAAATCTATAATTTTTACTTTCACTTACCTATATATGAAATATATAGGCGGGCGCAAGCGACGGTGCTGCTTCTGCGACGGCGCTGCAGGAACTAGAGAAACGGGGATAAAAGCGGGGCCATTACCTGGGATTCATAGGTTTTTTTGGCGTTTTTAATTTATTTTTCCATAATTAAAACCCGATTGAGCAAAAAATCATTTGAAAAATATCTAATAGGTATTGCTCGGTCCCTCAGTGTTCAATTAAAAAATCAAAAGACGTGTCATTCCCTTTTATTTCCAAAAAATAAAAAGCTTCTTAAAGAGTGGATTGTAAAATTAAGAATAGATAAGCCTGTTTTGAAACATATGACGATATGTAGTCTTTATTTTAAAGAAAGAGACTATATTTATCCAGGTAAATATTAATATTTGACATTTTATTATTCCAAAATGCTAGTTTTATGCAAATAACATTGAGACCATAGTGTCATAGATTTGTTTTTCTTTTTTAATTTTCCCCATTTTTCTATTAAATCCGTTGTGCTTAATTGTTCCATGTTTTCAATGCGAAGCTTGAAAGTTTTGACAAATAAATAAATAATATGACAAAGAATCTAAGCTGTCATAACAATGATTGTGTGAATAGGTAATTACTAACCGAATAACGTCGAGTAAAGTTACAATGATGTGTTTGCATTTACCAGAACTACCAGCTTTACACGTACAATGACAAGAAAATTGCTTATTATTATTAATAAATTTGATTTCCACTTTTATTTGATGGGGCAGTCCTTTAAGATTGCTAGTTTAAAGGCACGAGGCTTGTAAAATAACTGTTTTTTTATTTTTAGATGTTATTCCACATGTAAATATGTGGTTTGCATCAAGAATAGCCTGCCCTTCAATTAATGGTCTTTTAAAATTACCAATTATCTCTATCACATCAACGAAGTCTAACACCGTTCTTTCCGACATTTTGCAAAACTACTAGCGCACCCTATATTCGATTGCGCCCGCCTATAGTAAAGGAAAGCATTGGGAAAGTGAAAAATTTCGACTTCCGGTTTTCAACGGAAATACACGTTTTGGGGTCCCCTGAGTCGAAATAACCAAGTCCCGCGAAATGGTCTGTGTGTGTGTGTGTGTGTGTTTGTGTTTGTGTGCGTGTGCGTGTGCGTGAACAGACTAGCTCAAAAACTATTAACCGTGCGAACCTGAAATTGGGTATTTAGTGTATGTATATGCCCGCGACGTGACAGCAAAAATTTCATCAAAATTGGTCAAAGAGAGGGGGTACTTTATTTACTAACTTTTTACGTTTGTTTCGATTTTCTCAAAAACGGCTCTAACGATTTTGATTAAACTGAGTATTTGATGTATTAATATGCCCGAGATATGTCTGTAAAATTTTCATCAAAATTGACCAACCGGAGGGAAGACTTTACTTAATAAATTTTGTATCATGTTAACGTGTTTTTTTTATTTACTCAAAAACGGCTTTAACGATTTTGATCAAATTGGGTGTTTGATGTATGTATATGGCAAAGATGTGATACCCAACATTTCATCAAAATTGGTCAAACGGGGGGGGGGGCACTTTATTTCATAACTTTTTTACCAATTTTTACCTTTTTTTCGATTATCTCAAAAACAGCTTTAACGATTTTCATAAAATTTGTCGTGTTTAATGAAAATTAGGTGTTCTTTAATATCAGGTAAGCTTTATTATTATTAATATGTTCTGAGGGGGCTTAAATGGGAATGGGGCCTTTTTGTTTTCCTATAAAGTACCTTTGTATTTGTTTATATGGAGAGATTATCTGTCTCTCGTTTCGCCTATAAATAAGAAATGGCTAAATATGAGATACGATAAAAATAAAGTAAACATATAGAGGAGAAAAAAAGGAAAATATTCAGTCAACTCATAAAACACGTTGAACCCACGCATGCGGAGTACGCCTTTAATGACAGACCATTGTTCACATTTAACACTAGAAAGACGGGAGCTTAGTATATACCTATATTGCCTGAAACCAGTCAAAATGACTGCATTGTGAAAAAATAACTAATGCGCAAAGAAATTTGTTTAACAGTAATTTTTAATATATTTTATATCACTTACAGTCATATAACAAGTTATTAATAAGTATTGACAATAAAAAAAATGTATTTCAGTTCGAAAAAAAAATAATTTATACATTATCTGGACATTTTAAGCAAATGAAAGTGCAAATCTTTTTGGATGTACATCTTCCACAAACATACTTTTTACATTTTTGACAAATATTATTTGTTTTGTTATTGTGGCGAAGTCGTATTTGACAAAGTTTTCCTTTGGTAGATATATAACACATATATATTCCGGAAGTGAAGGACGGGGGAGGGCAACAACAACGATTAATTAACCCATTTATATGTTGTAGAAAAAGTCACAAAATTATAAGAAGCTGTGTCATTATTTAAATCATTATTTTCTTAATTGAAATTCAAAAGCAGTCAAAATGACTTGCATAGGCAATCAAGTGTTAAAGCCGATCTGTTCATTTAATGGAAATTATTTGTTTCATGTTGTCAAATTTGTCAAATGAAGTTTTTAACAACTACATAGAGAATTATAAAATCAGACGACTTGGAGTATTATGCTTGCATTGCCGAATTACCACAAGTAAAAACTTTTATTTAATAATAAAAAAATTAGTGTTTTTTATAGAGCAAATAGAAACATAAATAAGAAATGAATGTGGAAAAGTGTGTCTTCGAGAAGTGGCAATTAACAAAACACATCAATTTCTAATTTAAGTAAGTTGATAAGTGAAAGTTGTGTGTTGCACGCACACACCAGATTTTTTATTTTTAGTTTTGATTTTATGTGATATTAATTTTTGTTTATTATTTTATTTATGACTAATTTATTTATTTTATTTATTTATATATTATTTCGGGCTTTTCGACCACCTGGATCATTCTCGCCCTGTAATACACATTTACAATTTTGCAATAAAATTAAAATGCAATTAAATACAATGAAGTAAAATTACTACAGAATTACAGTTTACATAAAAAACAAAATACAAGTACAATAAAATACCAATACAATATGAACACAAGAAATATATAATACGAACACGAGAAATATACAATAAGAACACAAGAAATATACAATTACAATTTCAATTTAAAAAAGTAAGTTAAATTTTATTAAATATATTATTCTGTTTGAGGAACAGCATGAGTAATTAACATTATTAAATTTTGATGAATTAGTACTTGGATGCTTTTACCTAATTGGAAATGTTTTTTGTTTCCTAAATAAATAAAAATATATTTATTTATCAAAAAGAAGTGTTCTAATATTATATAATTATTTTAACAAAATAACTTGTAGCATCTAGAAAAATAAAGAAAATCTTAATGCATATTTTCATTTAATGAAATAATAATATTGATTAAAAAATAATAATAATACAGTAATAAGACTATTTATTTTTTATTTATAGGTAGTGGAATTTGAAATCTCACTGCACAGTGGCAGTTTATTACTCCATGTAGCCCAGGCAATGAAGGCCAAAAATGACCTCTTATCGGAAATAATTAGAGACAAGCTGAATTTTTGCCAGTTGTTAGTACCTACTTACTAAAAGTAGTATTTTCTCAGAAGTCCCCGCTCCTCCCCTTTGCGCTAACCCGTAGACCCCCGAAAAACCTCCGTTTCGAGACCCTGAGTTATTGCTCATAGCTGAGCTATTTTTCATTCGACATTGATACACCTTGCATTATTTTATTCCTCTTTATCTATTCTTTGAAAGACCTTATGTAATGTTTTTGCGTGACATTAATACTTTTCTTATTATTCGCAAGAATATCCTAAATTTTCGAGTTGAAATTTACATTGACATTAGTTTTTAGGTAACAGATCTTTTATTTCAAATGATACCCAAAAATGATTCAAATAAATGTTGTAGGGCATGTCTCACTGTTTCAAAACATGTAACTAAAATTATATTTTGGGGGCGGGGAACCCTCACAAGCGGAGCAGAGTAAGCGCGCGTCCGGCACTTGCTATGAAGCGTGGTCGGTAGAAGCGGCCTCGCTCGCTGTTTCTTCAGACGAAGATTCTTTTGAGCATTGTATCCTTAAGGAAAAAATGATTTAGGAAGGTATGTGCAGGGGTGGTTTTAAGTTAAATCAAAAGGTTGTAGTAGGTATCGTTTTTTTTCTTGTATATGATTTGACTGATATGCAAAAGCCAAGTTTCCGACCTTGGCAGCCTCCTGGATCACTTTTGAATTTGCAAAAATCTGCAAAATGTTTGCACTTTTTCGACGTTTTGACTTGGAATCAGCAAAACCTATTCTCAATATTTTCTATTTAAAATATTGAGTTACCTACTATATCAGACCAAAATTAGCTGAGTTGACTATATATTTCCAGAGATACAGATTTCCTAAGTTGGGCAATTTTGCAAACTTGAAATTTGTACGCATATTTTCATGTATAATAATTTACAATTGTCTTTATATCACCAATAACATGCCTGATAGCAGTCATTGAAGTAAACGTTAATCCAATTTAATATTTTGGAGGGGATTGGTAGAGGAGATGAAGGTTTAGAGGGGGAAGGTCATAAAAGGAGTTGTATCTATCAAACTATGAATACCTTAAAAAAGAAAAAAATATAAATTGTTGCGTCAAACGAGTTACAATTGGAATCGTTTAAGTCATTTCGCCATAACAATTAAAGAAATTCGAAATTTTTTAACTTTTCAGTATTAAGCTAATCCTCCAACGATTGCAATTCAAAGAGGGATACTCCAAATGAAAAATGTTCCATATAAAACTTGTAAAACATTATGTTACGTGAATAAAGAGCTCATAATTTTAAATGTAGCTTACTTCTGTGTAGAGAAACTCATTAAAATGCGAAAGTATTTGTTGGGCATAGTGGTATAAAATTCGCGATAGTTTTGGAATCTTTCCGGTTTCTCGCAAACTACGAATCACACTGTTTTTTATTTTACTTCCAATAAAAGAGGATACTATTAAAAAAAAACTGGTGCGTGCGCGCAACACACAACTTTCACTTACCAACTTACTTAAATTAGAAATTGGTGTGTTTTATTAAGTGCCACTTCTCAAAAACACATTTTTCCACATTCATTTCTTATTTTTTCTTTTTGTTGGCTCTACAACAAACACTAGTTTTTTTATTATTAAATAAAAGCTTGTGGTAATTCGGCAATGCAAGCATAATACTGCAAGTCGTCTGATTTTATAATTCTCTATGTAGTTGTAGAAAACTTCATTTACCATGAAACAAATAATTTCCATTAAATGAACAGATTGGCTTGAATTATGAGCAATGGTCTGTCATTGTGTCTCTGTCATCTGTCATGAGTGGGCTCAACGTGTTTTATGAGTTGACTGAATATTATTCTTTTTTCTCCTCTATATGATTACTTGATTTTTATCATATCTCATTAATGAGTATTGGCAACAATACTTATTTATATAAAAAAAACATATGTTAATTAGAGATAGTTAGTTCACATAATAACCTTGTTGTGATTGTTTGTTACTCTTGTTGTGCTAATAAATACAGTGTTTATTACGTGTTAATTACATTAATTACTAATAGGGTAAGTATACAAAAGTGGCGACGAGGATAAAAGAAAAATGCCTCCAAAGTATGATGAAAATAATGGAATCGATGAAACAAAAGGATTGGGTAAGATAAATTTTTATCATATTGAACCTTTTGATTATTCAATAATAAAGTGGAATACCTGGAGCATTAAATTCAAAGCGTGCTTACAAATTTCGAACGTAGAAGATGAGAAATTGAAAGTTGCATTGTTAATAAGCAACTTAAATGGACAGGCACTTGAAATTTTAATCAATATTTGCAAGCCAAAGTCTCCCTCCGATTTTAAGATTAATCAATTACTTGAAACTTAGACGAAAATTTTAAAGAAGTTTCATTTACGATTTCTGAAAGATGTAAATTTTTCAAAATGTTTCAAGACTCGGATAAGCTCAACACATATTCACTCAAATTAAAGGAACAAGCCGACAAATGCATATTCCCTGCGGATTTTTACGAGGAAGCTTTGATAACCTCATTTGTAATGAACATAAATAGCGCAAATGTGCGCTCCGTACTATTGCAAAAAGAATTAAAAAATTTTAATGAGACTGTAGAGTTAGCCAAGGTTCTAACTGGAGCCTTAGAAATTTCAAAAGTCGACCAGACAGATTCGGATATAAATAAAATTTCTCCAAAACATAGTTTGCATCCCCCCCTAGCCTGCCAAAAAAGTAAAATAAAATTTAAATGCAGAAACTGTGGTTTGATACATGGAATCAACGAATGTGCTGCCTATGGCAAAGAATGTCACTATTGCAAAAAATTAAATCATTTTGCCAAATTCTGTCTAAAAAAGGTAACCGCCAAGGATAATGATTCAAATCATAACGTTACCGATATTTTCAATATGACATCACATGACAAAACAGGTAAAATCATACTTTTGGTAAACTTTTCAGCGGCTCGCTTTTGGAATAAATTCAGCTCCAATGATTTATCAAGAGAAAATGGAAATTATTTTACAAGGTATAGAAGGCGTTGCTTGTTTGATGGATGATATCATTGTATCTGGAAATGAAGAACAACACTTTCAAAGACTCCAATTAGTACTCGAGAGACTCCAAACTGCCTGTCTAAAACTAAACAAAATCAAATGTGAATTTTTGAAGAATAGAGTTGAGTACTTAGGCTACGTCATTGAGAAATCAGGCCTCCGTCCATCCCCGAATAAAATTAAAGCTATACAAGAAATGCCTGAACCAACTAACCTGAAAGAATTAGAAGCTTTTATTGGTATGATTAATTAGTATGGAAAATTTATTAAAGACTTCAGTGATATTTGCGCACCATTAAACCAACTGAGGAAAAAAGATACACCCTTTGTGTGGGACCAATCTTGTCATCAAGCTTTTAAAAAGTTAACTACATCCCTGACTGAAGAAAACATTCTTGCTCATTATGACCCAAGATTACTATTAGTTTTGGCTGCCGATGCCAGTTCTAAGGGGGTGGGGATAAGTCTTTTACACCGATATCCTGATGGAACCGAACGTCCAGTCATGTACGGCTCTAAACCGCTAAATTCTGCTGAACAAAAATATTCTCCAATAGAGAGAGAGGGGCTGGCTATTGTATATGGGATCAGAAAATTTCACAAATTTTTATGGGGTCGGAAATTCATATTGCAGACAGATAGTCGTCCTCTGATGCATATTATAAGTAGCAAAAAGGGAATACCTCAAAATACAGCAAATAGACTCCAGAGGTGGAGCCTTTTGCTCATGAACTACACATTCACAGTGGAATATGTGAATACTTCAAAATTTGGAAAAGTTGATGCTCAAAGTCGCTTGCCCATTCCTCAATTAGAACAGACTGACTTTGCATTTGAGGAAGTTGTCTCAAAAATATTTGATGAAAATATAAACTCCTTACCAATTCAAAGCCAAGATATTGCCAAAGAGACCTCCAAGGACCCTATTCTTCTCAATGTACAAAATTTCATATTGAAAGGATGGCCTGCAAAATGCTCTGAAGAACTTCTACCCTACTTCAAAATCAGAAATGAATTATCAATACATGGAGGATGTATTCTTTGGGGAATCAGAGTTATCGTACCTCCCACACCAAGAAAACGATTGATTTCATCTCTCCATGATACACACATTGGCATTGTAAGGTCTAAAGCCTTGGCACGTGGGAAGTTTTGGTGGCCTAAATTGGACCAAGAAATTGAAGAAAAAATCAAGTCCTGTGAAATATGCAACAAATACAGAAATCAGGAACCTGTAGAATCTATACCATGGCCAGCTTCTGGACACCCTTAGGACAGAATACATCTGGATTTTGCAGGCCCATTCAAAGGGAAATTATTATTGCTGGTCGTAGACGCTTATTAAAAATGGCTTGAAGCATTTATTGTCAATGACATGACAGCTGATACAACAATATACATAATTAAATCACAATTACTGACTCGTTTTGGCTTTCCTAAGACGATCGTCACAGACAATCAAAGCACATTCACGTCCTCTGAATTCAAACTATTCTGCGCTTATTTTGGAATCAAGCATATTTTAACTCCAAGCTATCACCCCCAATCCAATGGACAGGTAGAGAGATATATACAGACCACTAAACAGAGTCTTCGAAAATTAATGGAAACTGGGAAAGACATACAAAAGGAATTGTGCAACTTCTTGTTTCAGTTTCGTTCTACTCCAGTTTCATCAGGTGCAAGTCCACTGGAGCTGTTTTTGCGTCGACAAATAAGGACAAAATTAGATGTCATGCATCCACTCAAGATATGTTCAACACCTGAACCTGTAATTTCAAAAAAATACTTCAGGGAACTACAGCCGGTTTGGGTGAGAGAAGGAAGGAACTCAACATGGAAGAAGGGGCAGATCGCTCGTAGCTGTGGGAAAAATACATACATTCTAGAGTCTGGGGAGAAAAAACACAGCTCGCAGCTCAGACCCTTCTTGTCTCCAGAGGTGATGGCTCCTGAACCAAAAGCTACCTCAAGTGCAACAATAACCACGGATGATTCTCCTGTGAACCATGGGACAGGCTCAGAAGAACCTGATGATCAACCTGCCCCAACCAGACCAGTGAGAAACCGCCGGCCTCCTCAGAGGCTAACCTATTCCTCATTCTAGAAGGGGAAGAGTAATGAGTATTGGCAACAATACTTATTTATATAAAAAAAACATATGTTAATTAGAGATAGTTAGTTCACATAATAACCTTGTTGTGATTGTTTGTTACTCTCGTTGTGCTAATAAATACAGTGTTTATTACGTGTTAATTACATTAATTACTAATAGGGTAAGTATAGAAAACTCATATTTAGCCATTTCTTATTTTTAGGCGAAACGAGAGACAGATAATTTCTCCATATAAACAAATACAAAGGTACTTTATAGGAAAACAAAAAAGACCCCTTCCTCATTTAAGCCCCCTCAGAACATTTTAATAATAATAAAGCTTACCTGATATTAAAGAACACCTAATTGTCATTAAACACGACGAAGTTGATGAAAATCGTTAATGCCGTTTTTGAGATAATCGAAAAAAAGGTAAAAAGATGTAAAAGAGTTATGGTAGGTAGGTTATTGGTTTTAGTGGGCGATCAACTTCAAGGTCATTACGCCCTTTGGACTTCAACACTTGATTGTCTTTTAAGCTATTTGATTGATTGAATTTGATTTCTTCATGTTCTGTTCTGCATGTTTTTTAAATTTTATGAAATATTTTTATCTCTTTTAATATTTTCAGGACGGCATCGATTGTTTCTTTCGAGTCACTTAGTGCTAGCTCTCTTCGGCGGGGCACCCTATTTCTTTCGAAAGCACGCTGTAGCGACGGGCATTCTTCTATGATATGCTGTACTGTCAGTGGTCGCTGGCAGGCCTCGCAGTGTGGTTGGTTCTCCCTCGAGATCAGGTGCACGTGAGTCAGGTTGGTATGGCCGATCCTCAGTCGGGTCAAGACCACTTCCTCCCGCCTATTTTCTCTTACGGCACTTGTCCACTGTTTTGTGGTCCTTTTAACTTGTTTTAATTTATTGGAGCTTGGAATGTCTGTCCACATAGATTCCCAACTTCTACGGACTCGATCTTTGAGATGCACCCTCATGTCGTTGGGCTCGTAAATTTGTAGAACTGGAGAAGGGCTGTGGGCTGCTTCTTTTGCTGCTCGATCTGCTGCTTCGTTTCCAGGTATTCCGGAGTGTCCCGGGGTCCAGAGGAAATTGACATTTTTTCCAAGTGTATTTAACAAATCTATATATTTATGAATCCTGTTCAATGTTGGCCCGGTTTTATTGAAGTTTTTTAAACTTTGGAGCGCAGAAATTGAATCCGAGCAAATTAATATGTTTGAGTTTTCACAACTGACGGAGACTTGCAGGGCAGTATAAATTGCTTGTAGTTCTGCTGTGAATATCGTGGTGTATGACGGCATTTTTAACTTTTCGGCTATTCCGTTGTGAATTACTGCGCATCCAACGTTTTCGTTCAGTTTTGATCCGTCTGTGTAAAATATATCATAGTTACAGTATTTCTGTTCTATTCGTTGAAATTTGTGATTGTGAGTATTTTGCCTAATTCTTTTAAAAGACAAGTCAATTTTAAACCGCGGTTGGTGTTCCCAGGGAGGAGGCGCGAATGGAGGTTCATGTAGCTCTCCGCGTATGTTGTTAATTTCACAAGCGGTATCTTTTTCTCTAATTCCTAGTGGAGCAGGTCTGGATTGGTTAGTTTCATATTTCCTAATGAGTTGGGGATTAAATACATTTGTATAAGCTGGGTTTGTTGGTTGGAGCGACATTTTTACAAAGTAGTTATTGATAAGCTCCTGCCTACGAAAAACGAGAGGAGGTAAGGATGCTTCAGCACAAAGGCTCTCAATTGGGCTCGTTCTGAATGCACCAGTAGCGAGCCTGATTCCAGTGTGGTGTATAGAGTCTAGTAGTGAAAGGTGTTTTTGTTTTGCCGAAGAGTAAACTACACTCCCATAGTCTAGCTTCGATCTAACCATACTTGTATAGACGATCAGCATAGTTTTCCGATCAGCCCCCCAAGAAGTGTTTGCAAGTACTTTCATTAGGTTTAACCGTCGATGGCATTCTTCTCGCAAGTTCTTTATATGTGCCTTCCAGGTTAGTTTATTGTCTAGCACCAGACCGAGAAATTTTATGTTTTCACAGAATTGGAGGACTTGTCCATACATATATAGCCCAGGGAGTGGGCTTGGAGTCCTTTTTCTGGAAAATAAGACTCCTTTGGTCTTTTCAATCGAAAACCGGAGATTTCTGGTTTCAGACCAAGTTTGCAAATGATTCAGTGATGTTTGTATTGTTCGGTTCATCCAGTTTCGGTTTTTAAATCTTAGGAATATTGCTAAGTCATCGACGTATAGGAATGCTTTCATTGTTGAAGGTATGACCTTGGCTATTGAGTCGATTGCGATGGCAAATAAGGTACAACTCAATACGCTCCCCTGCGGTATTCCGTTGATCAATTCCTTCTGGGTTGACGTCGTGTCACCTATTCTGACTCTTATATATCTCTGTAATAAGAAGCTTTGTATAAACATCGGCATCGCTCCTCTAAAGCCCCATTCATATAAAGTTTGTAGGATTATCCGTCTGTCTATGGTATCATATGCCTTTTCCATATCGAAGAATATTCCTACTGCTTCTTTTTCCTCAATGAAAGTATTTAATATTTCAGATTCCATTGTTACAAGGTGGTCTATTGTTGATCGGTTTTTTCGGAATCCACATTGAATAGGGGACAATAGGTTAAGTTTTTCTAAAACCCACATCAGACGTTTATTCACCATTCTCTCCAATAGCTTCGATAAACAGCTAGTTAGCGATATTGGTCGGTAACTGTTTGGATCCAACTTATTTTTCCCCGGTTTAAGCACTGGTATGACTATTGATTCCCGCCAAGCTTGAGGGTATGTTGACGTTTCCCAGATTTTATTAAATATTACCAAGAGTTCTTTATTGAATTCGTGGGAGAAATGTTTTATCATGGCGGTATGAATTTCGTCTTTTCCAGGGGAGGACCATTTGAGTTCGCTGATCGCCGCCTGCAATTCCCAGAGGGTAAACGGAAGGTTGTAATCTCCTTGGAACGAAGTGTCTACTGCTGAGGGAGTAAAGTCTATTTCCTGTAGGTTATGATCTGGGTTCGGTTTATTGTTGGTGTTAGAGATGGTTGCGAAAGTTCTGACTAAGGTTTCAACAATTATTTTTGGGTCTGTTTCGATTTGATTCTGTATTTTTAGTATCGGAGTTTCTATATTGTAATTGCCAGCTATACTGTGGATTTTTTGCCAAACTTTTTTGATCGGAGTATTAATGTTGATTGATTCTACGTATGTAATCCACGACTTCTTTCGTTTGTTTTTGACTAGATGTCTGACTATTGATTTATATTTTTTGTAGTTAATCAAGTTGTCTGGAGTGGGATTTCTTTGGAATTTTTTCAGAGCTTTATTCTTTCTACATATCGATTTTCTACATTCTTCGTCAAACCAGGGTGTTTGGCGTGTCTTGGGGTTACCTTTTGTTTTCGGAATGGTTTGAAGAGCTGCTTGTTTAATATGGTGTGTTAAACGTCCAATGGTTTCATCTATATTTTCTGCAAGGTTGGTTTTAGAGCATTTGATTTTGTCGGCGAATTTTTCCCAATCAGCTTTTTCTATAATCCATCTTGGGTTTGTTTTCTTCCTGGGAATTTCTGAGTTGTAGCGCAGCAATGTTGGAAGATGATCGCTTCCGTATTGGTCACGGCACACGGTCCAAGTTAGATGTGTAAGCAGGGTTGGTGAAATGAATGTCAAGTCAAGGGATGAAGTGGATCCTGTTCTCGGGCAGATGTGTGTGGCTTCTCCTGTATTAAGTAGGAGTGAATCGGTATTGTCAATGATTCTCCTAATGATATTTCCCCTGGTGTTAGGTCGTGACGAGCTCCAGGTGTGATGGGATGCATTCATGTCTCCTACTACGACATACGGGGATGGGAGGCTGGTGATGAGTTGCGTTAGAGCTGCTTCGTTAATCCTTTCAGTCGGAGGTAAATATATGTTGCAGATTGTTATATCGAAACCTAGATTTATCCGAATTACGATCGCCTGGATGGGGGTTTGCACGTTCAAATCTTCGGAGTATATACCTTTTTTTACTGCTGTAGCGACACCGCCGCATGATCTTTCTTCATCTCCTATTATTTTGTCTTTTCTGTATGTTTGGTAGTCTTTTAAATTAAATTTGATTTTATGGTTTAATTTGGTTTCCTGTAAACACAATACAGCTGGATCTAAATCGTCTAAAAGTATTTTCATTTCTTCAAATTGTGTCCGTATACCGTTACAATTCCAGCTGATGATAGTCATTAATATAGAAGTTTATTTCAATTTGTTTCCATTTCTTCATTACTTTTAGAAGAATCTTTTTTGTTTTTTCGCATTGAGTTCCGCCGAGGTAGCGACGGAGATTGTAAAGTCTCAGTGTTCCCAACCCTGCTCTGCGACTGAGGGGCGCTCACTGAGGCAGTAGCCAGGAATGGCCCAGCGGAGTTACCACTGCTGGGAGTGGGCTGGGCTGGGCTGGGAGTGGGCTGGGATGGAGGGAGGGGAGGGGCTGGGCAGACTGTTGGAGCATCGTCTACCTTATCAGCCTGCAGTAAGGCTGCTTTAGAAGTTGTGGCTTTATTCAGTTGACTGGAATTACTATGGAGTTTGTTTAATTCGTCTGTCTGACATCCTACATCATTACCTACTTTCCTGTTACCCCTAACCGTTTCAGAATAGGTTTTGTTTCCGTTCATGGGAAGGCTTTCTTTATATTTCTTTTTTGCTTCGTTGTATGGTATTTTATTTTTAAACTGTAATGTTTTAATTTCTTTTTCTTCTAGAAATTTAGGGCACTTTAGATCTAGGCTATTGTGATGCCCCCCACAATTGATACAGATCGGTACTATGGATTCACAAGGAGCTCCTTTATGTTCTACTTTAGCACAATAACCGCATGTAGGTGGTTTTGTGCATTTATCGGCGAAATGGCCAAATTTTAAGCATGTTCTGCATCTAATGGGGTTCGGAACATACATTTTTACATTTAATTTTTGAAATCCCACCCGAATGGACTCTGGAAGAGTAGGTGAAGAAAAGGTAAGAACATATAAATGAGTTTTCCTTTCTACACCTGTTTTTTTGCTAACTATTCGTTTAATTTCCTTAACAGAGGACTGTTTTAGTTCCTCTAAAATTTCGAGTTCTTCAACTCCATCTAAATCTGGGCAAAATATAACCCCTTTGCTAATGTTTAATTTTATGTGAGGTGTTACTTTAATTTTTACTAATGATCCTAAATTGTTTAGCTTTAGGAGTTTTTCTGACTGTTCTTTGGAATTAGTTTCGACTAAAATTGTTCCATCTCTTAGTTTTTTGACCTGATTGGGTTCCCCACATTGGCCATTTATACTTTTATAGATTAAGAAAGGTGAAACTTTTTTCAAGTCCCCTTCTTCATCTCTTTCTATAATTAAAAATTTATTATTATTTACCTGTTCTTGCGGGATATTAGTGCTTGATTCGTCTATGTTTCTCCAGCTTCGCTTAGCCCTTTTTAAAATCGGTGTTCTGATATCCGGTGGCTTATTCATTTTATTGGATGTGATCTTGCTATTATCGATTGATATGTTCAAGAGGAGGCCTAATTGAGGCAGTAAAGGTCCAATTATATTCTGAAAAGATGAAATTTAGTAAAACTTTAAAAATTTAAAAAGTGCTAGATAACCTCACTTTAATTTAGTAACGTATTTACAAAGAAAAACAAACACAAAAAAGTTATAAAAACTACATAACGAAACAAGAAAAACACAATAACGAGGGAAACAATTTACACTTATGTACTCACGCACTAATTCAAAAGTTTACTCAGTATTTATGGAACCAAAAATCACCATAGAACACTATTTATCTAAAAGAGTTATGAAATGTTTGATAATCACATTCAAATCAATAATAATCACCCTTCGTTTGACCACTTTTGATGAAATGTTGGGTATCACATCTTTGGCATATACATACATCAAATGCCCAGTTTGATCAAAATCGTTAAAGCCGTTTTTAAGTAAATAAAAAATACGTGAAAATGATATAAAATTTATTAAGTAAAGTCTTCCCTCCGGTTGATCAATTTTGATGAAATTTTTACAGTCATATCTCGGGCATATTAATACATCAAATACTCAGTTTATTCAAAATCGTTCGAGCCGTTTTTGAGAAAATCGAAAAAAACGTAAAAAGTTATTAAATAAAGTACCCCCTTCCTTTGACCAATTTTGATGAAATGTTTGCTCTCACATCGCGGGTATATGCATACACTAAATACCCAATTTCAGGTTTGCACGGTTTATAGTTTTTGAGCTAGTCTGTTCACACACGCACGCACGCAATCACGCACGCACACACGCACACACACACACACACACACACACAAACACACATCGCGGGCATATACATACACCAAATACCCAATTTCAATTTTTTACGGCTTATAGTTTTTGAGCTAATCTGTTCACACACACGCACACATTCACACAGACACGGACACGGACCCACAGACCATTTCGCGGAACTTGGTTATTTCGACTCAGGGGACCCCAAAACGTGTATTTCCGTTGAAAACCGGAAGTCGAAATTTTTCACGATTGCAATACTTCCACTTACTATATATTTCATATATAGGTAAGTGAAAGTAATAAAATGATATATTTGAAATTAAAATAGGTTGAGTGGTTTAGCCAAAATCGAACATCAAATATCGGTAATTTATACTATTTTTGTGTTAACTCTTTGGTATTTTTCATTTTTTTGCATATAATTCGAAAACTATTCAACGAAAATTGTATTGCTTTCAATATAAAACACCATAAAGTTTTACATACAGTGAGCTACTTTAATAAATAAAAATCGGTTCAGTCGTTTCGCCGAAACCCATTTCCGAAATTTGGTAATTTTTTACCTTTTTAGAGAAAAATGAATTTGGTTCATGTTCCAACACCTGCAACTCAAAAACGAATGCACCAGATGAAAAATGCTCCATTCTACTAAGAAGTTGTAAAAATATAAATTCTGCGTTAAACGAGATTATAAATTTAATTGTAACTATCCGTAAAATGTCCGTTGTGCGAACTTGCTGATACGATTTCTTTTTGTGAAGTATAAGAAAATATGATAGCAAACAATATATAACTACTTATCTAAGAGCTAGGTGCTACGAGAATTTGATAATTAATATAACATTTTGAAGTGGAGTAGAGGAGGGGGGGGGGGAGGTTTATTGGTAGGGGGGAGGTCACGGTTCCCAATCAGACGACTGAAATTGAAATACAAAAATTATGTAACGAACCCATAGTTAACGAGAACAACAAAAATCCAAAAAATTGGCGGATTTTATGCAACTAAGCGTTCGACTGTTTGTATACAGTGATCTCCCCCTCACCAAACTTCCCCCCATAATCCACCACTCCTCACCAAAATGTTAAATTAGATAAATGTTTACTTCACTGAATCATATAAGACAGGTTTTGATAAAGACAATTCCATGTCATCAAACACGAAAATAAGCATAAAAATTACAAGTTTGGAATATTGGTCCAATTTTCAAAATCTTTATCTCAGGAACAATTAAGTTTACTCTGCTACTTTTTACCAAAAGTATTGGCGATCGTCAAAAGATGCCCAAAATTGGACAAAAATTGTCCACCTCCCGTAAATACTCGAAAACTTGCGAGATCGAGGGAGAGGTATCAGTGAAGAGGAAGGATTGGCTCCGCTTGGAAGCGAGCTCTATGGTGCAGTGGTTAGCATACAGCGCATCTCACGCGGATACCCGGGTACGACTCCCGACGGAGCCCAATCTTTTCTCTTAAAAAAATAAATTATTTAAAATTATTATATAAAGGTAATGTACGGAAAAGGGTGAGGGAGGATATAACTAGTTAAGTATAAGCTGGGTGAGCTTGAATGAAAAATGTAAATGATAGAAAATTCCAATCGGAGTTTAATCAGCCGTGTGTGTTTTTCGAGATCATCGTAAATAAATCGTAAAAATTGTCGGTACCTACGAGTAAAAGTGCCACTTTTGGTTTGTAAATTTTATAAGAAAAATTTGCTGTATGCCTAGGGCATATAACTTCCTCCAGTGTCTAATTTCAGTTATCTACGGTTTTTTATTTAGATCTGGTCCGTCCACAGGATATAAAGACAATTATAGTACAGGGAAAATGTTCATGAAAAAGGGAGTCACCCAGCGCCCTTTTGCATGATTTTAATTGATGATAAAAGATTTTTTTTAAACATTTATATAACCAGGGCAGCACGGAAAACCCGAGCTTTTTAAATAAAGTTTTGTTCAGGAGAACTTTCTGTGGCCTAAAAAACTCGAAAGTTTTTCACTTTATAAAGTTTTTTGCTAATAAAGCAACCCACTGCATACAAAAGTGTATCCTCTTCAAAAGAAAAGAACATTGAATTTTTTTTATAATTTATAACATTGTTCCTAAACTTATGTATCACATGATTTAAAATGAAGAAGCACGTTTGATGTAGAAAGGGATGCTCTACAACTTTTATCTTTGAATTTTTAACTTAAAGCAGCCGTTTTCGAGTTGCGGGAATCAGGTAAGGCGCACATTGAACTGTGTCACGCAGGCGACGCAGAGCAGAGCAAGGGAGGCGGCACGAAAAAAAATTACCTATATATGAAATATGTAGAAAGGGAAAGTATTGCGATCGTGAAAAATTTCGACTTACGGTTTTCAACGGAAATACACGTTTTAGGGTCCCCTGAGTCGAAATAACCAAGTTCCGCGAAATGGTCTGTGTGTCCGTGTCCGTGTGTGTGTGAGTGTGTGTGTGTGTGTGTATGTGTGTGTGTGAACAGATTAGCTCAAAAACTATAAACCGTAAAAAATTGGAATTGGGTATTTGGTGTATGTATATGCCCGCGATGTGACAGCAAAAATTTCATCAAAATTTCACCATATATATATATATATATATATATATATATATGGTAAAATTTCATGTTTTCTAGTAAAATTAAATGTAAAAGGGTGAAGAACTTTATATTGTCATATACCTGCCTAACGTTAAGTTTTTCTTAACAATGTTTGGAGCATGCAACAAAATATATATACCATACTTTTTTGTAGCACACAATACGAAAACTGGATACATAGATACTCTGGTATGAAATCTAATTCTAAGTATGGAAGTAGGTTAAATCGTTAAAATATTGTTCATGAAAAAAACATTTTATAAAAAAAAATTAAACCGACTTCGAAAACAAGGAACCAGTAAAAATAAATGCACTGAAAAGTATGAAATAATTACCTTCTGATTTTTATGAATACACAGCAAAATTGAAAATGATATGAAAAGCGGAAAAATGCATTAAAACGGATAATTTTATTTTGATTAGTACGAATACATACTAACCGTTAAAAAAATTATTAAATTAAAATATTAAATACCATGTTCAATACATCAGAATCTTTTCGGAGGCGGCGCAAAATAAAAAATCTATAGAGAATTTTAAGATTTTCCTAATGTTTAGTGTTAACAATTTTAAATTTTGCGCCTCCTCCGAAAAGATTGAGATGTATTGAACATAGTATTTAATATTTTAATTTAATAATTTTTTTAACACTTAGTATGTATTCATACTAATCAAAATAATATTATCCGTTTTAATGCATTCTTCCGCTTTTCATACCATTTTCAATTTTGCTGCGTATTCATAAAAATTAGAAGGTAATTATTTCATATTTTTCAGTGCATTTATTTTTAGTGGTTCCTAGTTTTCGAAGTCGGTTTAATTTTTTTTATAAAATGTTTTTTATTTCATACTTTTTAGTGGCGGAAGATAATTTCTAATATAAGGCGGAAGGAATCAATGCGTTAATTTCTAAAAAAAATTCGATATGCTTTTTTTATACAGATTTTAAGTGCATTTTGAACTGATTTCGGGTTTTCGAAGTCGTTTTTATTTATTTATTTTTTATTCGGTACACCTCTTTAGGTCGATACACCTACAAGTGAGTTTGGTTCATTAGTTGTTTGTTCTATCCATGGTGGGAAGGACGAGATCTATTCCGTGGATCCCTCACGAAATAAATGTCAGCCCGCCCTGCTAGCGCTATACCACGTCCGTCTATCCCGGGTCTTTATATTATAATTATATCAATTTTAATCAACTTTGTATTATAATAGTCACATTATCAATTTTATGAATATGCACAGAAAATTGAAAATCGTTTGCGGTAGGTGCAGTACACACCTTTCAACACCCTGTCTACTTTGATTTTTTGTAAAGACCAATGTTCCATCGGGGAAAACACATAAAACTTTTTTCCACAATGACAATCTTTTTCCTTTGCGGAATATTGTCTTCGGTACTTGTTAATTACATACATACATCTGTGTTCCGAGAGGAGGTGTTCAGTTTTGCTCGGCAGTAACATGAATCCGGCAACTTCAAGATGTCGTAGGTATGCCACTGAACAATTGAGATTTTGGCCGTTTTTCGACCAGTTTTATTGGGAAATATAATACACAACATATATGTTTGTTATTTCGGTATCTGAGAATATGACTGCATCGAAATGGAAACAATTCTCGATAAATGACTATCTTTAAGATTTTCGTCTCTAGACTCTCTTATCGAGTGCCACCAGCTAGGGACGTCATCGTAACTTAAAGAAAAAAAATCAGACAATTCACCATCATAGATGGAAGAAAATAATATTGAATTTTTTTAGCGGAACGTATTTATTTCATGACTGGAATAATAATAAGTCCCTATAATGGACATATCCATAATATTTTTCTTAATTTTCTAACCAAATTTAAGATTAGTTAATAGTCATTCGTTATCTCTAAATCAATAATTTGGCACTTACAGCAATTTTCACCTAAACACCTCAATAGTTGTTAAAACCGAATAAAATTAATCAAAAACCGATAATAATAATCTGGACAACATAACAAAAGTGTCACTCCAGAGTGAAGAATCTGCACAAGATTTTATGATTTTATGTATAAGGTAGTTCCAACAAGCACTACCACGTCAATAACTAACACACTGCTCATGTTCTCCCCCACTCTTTTAAATCTGAATTTGATTGGTTGGTTTTCCCAACCGATTCATCGACCATTAAAACATTATGGAGCATTGCTTAAAATCAACCAATCAATTTTAGAATAAAAAAAGTGGGGATAGTACATAATCAGTTTGTTAGTTATCAACGTGTTTTAATAGTTTGTTGGAGCATACCTTATGATATATATATATATATATATATATATATATATATATATATATATATATATGCCATATGTTTTTCACATAAGTAAATATTTTGAGCGATAATTAAATAATTATTTTCATGTTTTTTCCCAATAACTTCTTAAATAAATTAAGAACCCAAAAAAAAAAAAAAAAAAAATGGGACCATCTTGGGAAAATACTCAACAAGATGCAAAAGGTTTCGTTCCAATTGGTCCACCCATCTTGGAGTAATCGGTGGACATACATAGAAAAAAAAAAGGCACATACGTATCGAATTGAGTAACCTCCTCTTTCGAAGTCGGTTAAAAAAATAAAAATGTTGAAGCAACTAGACGACCTCTTCATATGGATTGACCCATATGGGCGATACTAATTTAAAAAAGGGCGATCTAAAAAAAAAAAGTGGGCTGGGATAGACGAGCGTCTAAGAGCGCGACCCGCTGTTGCACGCTCGAGCCGAACGGCGGCGGTTCGAATTCGCCTTGGGAGGGTTGACTTTTATTTCGTGGAGGCCCCACGAATAAATCTCGACCCTCCCACCATGGTTAGAATAGGTTGGTTACAACTCTAGAGTAACCCCCCGTATGCCACACATGGCCAGGTGGGGTACGGAAAAAAAAAAAAATAGAAAAAAAGCACATACGTATCGAATTGAGTAACCTCCTCTTTCGAAGTCGGTTAAAAATTACCAGCCTTTCTTTGGTTCTAATATCTAATCTGTTTTGTTTTTTCCCGTTATTTATGCTTGCTTAGAATATATTATAATGAGTATTGTTCAATTAACGAGAGATCACTGGAAGAACATGGAAAAGAAGCTGGAGTAGCACCCCCACCTCTGGTGGCAGGAGCAAGTAGGGGGGCTGTAGGCGAGCGATCAGTCGTCGTCTCGGCTTGGTGTGTGTCAGTATTGTGTTGTGGTTGCCGACATTATCATTCCTCACGCTTTTTCGTGAGTACACATTTGCACTTGTTTATCATTTGTTTTATAATTTTTATTATTTAGAAACTCCGTTATTTTTTTGGTGGAATTAATCGATTTTTTTTACGCCAAATGTTTTTTTTTTTAAATAGAGCTTTGTAGTTGTACTATAAATAGAAAAATATCATTCAAGAATATCAATTAAATATATATGTGAAATATACTGTAACTAAGAAAAGCGATTTTTTATGGATATCTTTTAATGTCATTAAATGAATTTAGATAAGATTTTATCAGCAATATTACCAGTGTCTCGAAATGAGACAGAATGTAATAATACCAATAAAGATTTGTATTCTAAAAAAAAAAAAAAAAAAAAAATATAAGATTTTAAACTAGTTTTGTGTTTATTAATTTATTCTGAGGCCATAAAAATTATAATTCAGTAATATATATTAGACATTATTTGCTAAAATAGGTTTTTTTTCTTATTCCCCCCTCGAGAAAACTGCATTAAAATTTTAGTACTGCAGTATTTTATTCAAGGTCCAAATTTAACTTGAAGTGTTAACTTTTTAAAATTTTAATTAAACATATGAAATAAATAAGGAACACAATGTTTTTTTAAATAAAATTCTTAGTTTTTAATTTTCACATTAAATAAGATTTGGAGATAGATATGTCTTCTCTTCTTATCTGAATAAATATTTGTATGAATCAAATTATTTATAATTTAATTATTTTCAAAATAGGTAAACGAAAGAAAATTCTACATTCAGAAACGCCATAATATGACGTTTGCGGGAGGGTTGTTTTCTTGTCCCTTGACTTTCGTCATGCCTGTGCTTATATCAAGATCATTTATCATTACTTATATAGAATCAGATTGGTAAATAGAAACATTAATAAATAAAATCATTAACTTTTAAGCAGGTTATCCATAAACAGAAACGATATCGAATACATTTGCATATTTTGAAAATTTCATTTCATTTTGTATTTTTAAAAAATTCTTTACTGTCTTTAGATACAATCCTGTTTATCGAATTTGATCTTGAAGATTATCATCTAAAAGAATAGAAAACTTATAATTTTAAACTATTTTGTATTTAAATATGAAGGAAAATCTATTTTCTTCAAGTTCACCTCATTCCTACATTGATGCTAATTCAACAATTATTCTGAATATTTTAATGGAAGAAATAATATAAACAAATATGAAACGGAGAATTATTTAGTTGGTTTATTATTTAGAAATTGTATCATTCATCCTGTAAATTATTGGTCTAACCAAAAAAAAATGCCATTGTGAATTTTTTTTTCACAATTTATATTCACATTGCCTCCATTAATCGCTTATAGACCTTGTATTGATGATTCGTAAAAGTTTAACAATCAGATGAAGCAATTGAGGGAATTAATGTACTAGCATTTTAGTTATAATTTCTCCTTCGAATTCCCAGGACCATTAAAAAAAGGGATAAAAAAAAGGACGTTAAATATAAGAGTTATCTTGTTTTTCTTAATATTCTTCAATATCTTTTCCAACGTCTGTAAGAACATATCACAGTCATTTGATGTTTTATAAAAAATCATTGATAACCAAATATGAGTGACTTCAGAATCTGATGTGTGAGAAGATGATGAATCTGAAGTGTCGAATTGCTTTGCTGTTATTTGCCTTATAAAAACTCTTAAATGTTTGTCATAAATCTTAGGTTTTTCATAAATATAGGTTTTAAAGTTATTTTGGGAAATAAAAATTCCAATTTCAAGAGTTTTCGTTTTAGTTAGGGATATTTCCGAACGCATATTAAACTTTTAACTTTATATCTGTTTAATATTTCTTTGGATTTTCAGTGAGGTTTCATTAATTCTTCGTTCAGTATTAAATATTCTGTTAAATGTTCTGATTCAGTTTCCATTTAAATATGAAATGGGTTATACTAGATTTTATCAGCAATATTTTAGGAGTTAGTTTTAATTAAAATTATGCTTATAGCATCTTGATTATATAAGTACAGATATTGATATAATACTTGGTATGTAGTTATCTTTTTATTCCATTTTGTAGATAGGTTCCGAGATTGTATGATTTTTGAGATTATTTATTCTTTTGCCAACAATATTTCCTCAACTTTGATTGTACTAAATTAATTCGTTTATAGTGTCTTATTAATTCGTTCAATAAGGTCATAAGTTTTATCTTCAATTATGCCTTTGTTTAGGAGTAATTATATTGAATTATTTTAAATAAATAATTATTTAAATATTAATCAAATATCATATCAAAGTTATTTTAAAAGATTGAAAATTTTAAAGGTGGTAATAATCTCATAATTTCTTTTTTACTTGACTATTTATTATATAGTATATATATGTATATATTTATTATTTATAGATGTGATACACATTGAAATTAATTTAATAATAGAGCAACGTTTCGTTCTTCTTGCCACTTTAAAGTTCTTTTCTGAGTTATTATTATTTCATTTTAAGTAACACTTCATGGGAATGCATGTTACAGATTCGAAAATTTGTTCACTATAATACATTTTCTGAATTTACGGTTTTTAATTTCAGCACTAAAGCATTTATTTTATATATGTGATTATTTCTAAAAAATTAAATTGTACACAAAAATTACTAATCGTTTACGTTTTAATTCCATTTGAGTTAAATGGCGCTGACATCCTATTTCTTCTGTTCGCGGATGGCTTGGTTATCTTTGCTGACTCTTACCCCGATCTTGTAAAAAAATGAATACCCTTCAAACCCCTTCTGCTCGGTCAATAAGCTAAAAACTAACATAGAAAAAACTAAAATATTGAATTTCTGTAGGGGGCGACCAAATAGATATACAAGTATATATTTGGAGGGAGAACTGGTCGAGATAGTTAACAGTTATAATTATTTGGGGGTTCAATTTTCTATGTCCGGTTTGTTCTTTTAAGCAGTGAATAAAGCTATATCAAAGTCAAATTCAACGATAGGAACGGTAATAAACTTATGTGCAACGGCTAAAATCAATTCTTGGAAGGCAAGGGAGAAGCTTAAAAAAGCTATTATAAACACGCCCCTGTTGTATTGTGCACAATTGTGGAGCTTTCGGTATGTAGAGCTATTAGAAAATTCAAGCATAAATTTTTACAAAAAAGCTTTCTCGCTTAGCAAAACTACACCAAACTTTTTAATAAGATTAGAAACAGGTTCTGTGCACATTGGCTACAATATAATAAAATACACCCTAAACTGGTTGGTTAAACATATAGAAATGGATGGTAGGAGATATCCTAAAATATGTTTCCTACCGTTAAGAAACAGATTCATCTAGTTCTATTATGACTAAATACAACTGGTGTTCCCAACATAAAAGTGTGCTTGATACTATAGAAGAGGGTACATTAATATTTGAAAATAATGCAGCTTAGATAAAAGCAAATAGTAATAGAATAATGAATAAATATAAATGCTACTTATTAGATAAAGACACAGAACGATTGCAGCATTCTACCTATAGCGAACATATAAAATTTTTCTTGAATAGATTTCAAATTGCTGATTATTTACTACTCCCAGCTAACTTTAAATATACTATGCTGTTAATGCAGATCCGACTCTCAGGTAAATACAGTATAAAAATTTCTGTGAACAATAAAATTGTAATTATTAAGCCGCAACAAGAGTTCAAAATGTGCAATATGAAAAATAATGAAACACTATATCATATATTGTTTGTTTGCCCTGTTTATTCCAATCTGAGGGAAAGGTTTTACCAAGGGATGGAAAATGTTAATGGAATTAAAATTTTTAAGCCACAAAGCATAAAAGAGTTACGAAATTTGTTTTATTTTTTCACCAACATTTTAAACTATAGAGACTTGGTAGGGTGATTTCTCACAACAATAGCCATATTACATGTCATCAGCCATCGAAATTGTTAATTTATTGGTTATTAATTAATCTTTGTAAATAATAAAGATTTCAATGTTTGAATTTTTTAATTTTATGACTAATTTTTAGATGTTGAATTTTAACTAAATTTTAGATTTTATACATTTGAATTTTTGTATTTTTCTTTATATTCATGTATATTGATGATTAGTAATGTATTTATAATGTTTGTATATGTAATGTATAATGTAATGTGTAATGTATGTATCTATAATTTGTATAATCGATAGATTCTATTTGCATAGGGTGTTTCCCTGAAAGCAAATTATGATTAAATAAATAAATAAATTCCATTTGAGTTTATTATCATGAAATTGATAAAATAGTTATTATCTATTTTTTAAACTTTGGAAATTCACTACTTGGAAGTGAAACACATAATCATCTCCTATTTTTAATACGAGTCATTTGAAATGAAGTAAATTAAAGCATAACATACTTTGGAAAATAATTAATTCTCAACCAATATTCTTTTAAGAAATGCTGAACATTTCTTTAATATATTTACAGACAAAATGTTATCGTGTTAATTGCATGAAGATTATTTTTCGGAAATGTTAATTATCAATTAAAATGCTCTTTGGAATTTAGAATGTAGGCGATTACAAGGATCCTAACTTGCATTGCCTGTAATTGCTTCTACGGTCTCAATAATAAAAAATTAAAACGCTTTATTTTATTTCTATAGCATTAATGGTTACCAATTTATTCTTTATAGGATAAAGTTTAAAATTAAATATATCTAAGCATTGTTTATTTCCCTCTTGTTGTTCGTCGTCTTTTAGCGGGCAAAGTAAAAGGTTTCTACTTAGGATAGCTAGTTCATAACAGTCCAGTAGCACTCTGGAAGAACACATTTCTAGAGCGGAACTAATATTGTTAATTTCGATTACAGGACATTTTTCAAAAAGGTTTTGACACTTTTAAGTATCTTTAGGTCCCCTACCATGGTTTCAAAGTAGAGGATTTGGATTTTTGACGTAATGAATGGCGTTTTGTCGTCAGCAGTCCGCAATTGTAGGTCGAGAGTTGGCCCGCTAAGCCCTAAGCGATGGGTACAACTTGTTCTCTGTTAAGGAGCGTTTAAAATTTAAATAAACAGTGTTCATTGTAGAAATAACATTCGAAAGTTTTGTGTAGTGTAATGGTTTTTTCCAGCTCCTCCCCCTAGAAAATATGAGAAACAATAACTGCGAATTAAACAAATTCGTATCCAAGGCGTTGATGACCGAACTGCGGTTTTACGCTTTTAACCCAAAACAACCAAATAGTATCAATTTAATATATTCAGTATTATATAAATAAATATTTTAATTTTTAAATATTAATAAACATTATTCAAAGCCTGCTCCCCTTGATGAAAACCTGGGGAGGCGTTGTTTATATGCTTGGCTTTTTATTGAGAATCATGTATAATATACTTTTATTGTGATGTGGTATTGATGTGTTATGATGTAAATAAGTAAAAGATTCGATTTTAAAGCTAAGCCCCTTGAAATTTTATAGAAATAAATTTCATCATTATGTATTTTTAGTCAATGATAATTATTTCTTTAGATTTATAAATAACGGTTCGAATAGATTAGATTGTGTTTGAAATTAATGGACTTAAACCATTTATATTTACAATTTTCTATTGTTTTGAAGATTATAGAATATTTTTTTAACTTATTGAATAATTAATAATTTTTTATTATTACACACTTAACAAAGTAATAAGTGAAAATGTCATACCATTTTGACAGGGAAAATTAATAAACACTTGAATACAGAAGAATCGTGAAAACGAATAATATAAACCAAACTAAAATTAAAGTAACGAATTTAAATTTAGCAAGGAACAGAACCGAAAATAAAATAGATATTAATTTTCCATTCAAATTCTTAATTACAAATAAATTTTTAAATTGTTTAACATGTTTCTTTAAATGCATAGAAATAAATCATAAAAATGAAATTATGGATTTATTTTACTTTTAACTTCATGACAACCAAAAAATGTGGTTGTGTTGCAATTTAAAATTTTAAATGGAATCACAATTGCCTTCCTTTTCTTAAACGGATGCACTTTTATTATTAGTTTGTGTTTTTTGTTCGTTTAACGTCACTTTATGCCACTAAGGCTAATCGGACGATGCTACAGGGCGAGTTTTTGCCTAAATTTCCTACTAAATTTTGCCTATACAGGTATAATTAGGATAGGGATCTTTAACGAGTACCTGAGATCGCACACTCCTCGGGACCTCCATTTAACGTCTATCCGAGGGACGGCATGGCCAAGGATTTTTTACCCTCTTTAAAAATATCTGTTTTTTTTTGTTTCCTATACCAGTACCTTTGTTTTTGTTTATATGGAGAAATTAACTGTCTCTCGTTACGCCTAAAAATAAGAAATGGCTAAATATGAGATAGGATAAAAACCAAGTAAACATAAAGAGGAGAAAAAAAGAAAAATATTCAGTCAACTCATAAAACACGTTGAGCTCACGCATGCGTAGTACGCCTTTAATGACAGACCATTGCTCATAATTAAAGCCATTCTGTTCATTTAATGGAAATTATTTGTTTCATGGTAACTAAATGAAATTTTCAACAAGTACATAGAGAATTATAAAATCAGACGACTTGGAGTATTATGCTTGCATTGCCGAATTATGACAAGTAAAATCTTTTATTTAATAATAAAATAAATTAGTGTTTTTTATAGAGGAAATGAAAACAAAAATAAGAAATGAATGTGGAAAAATGCGTAACTTTGAGAAGTGGTATTAACATTACGCATTAATTTCTAATTTAAGTAAGTTGGAAAGTGAAAGTTGTGTGTTGCGCGCACGCACCAGATTTTATTAACAAGGAACGATTCAACTATCAAAAAATGGAAAACTGTTGCCAACCAACCCCGCTCTCCCCTAATATAAAACATATTTTTTTTTTTACATTTCAATCGATTTTTTTATATTATATTATCTCCTTCAGTTCCATATCGGCTTAGACTACTTTGACTGAATCTCGAGACTATGAGAAACTCTTCAGAGGAAGATCTGACGACGTCGACCTCATGGCGTCGCTGGGGAATATAAAAAAGAATGACAATAAGCTGGATTGGAGTGGAGATGAACCTGATTAAGGAAGATAGGACAAGAAATGGGTTTCAACGACTGGTGGCTGAAGTTCGCGAGACCTCGACGTCCTTCTGGATTTCTGTGGGTGTTCCTCAGCCCACATCTTCTTCTACCTGCTCTCTTTCTTCTTTCTTAGCTTGTGTCCTGTTTACATCTAAAAGTTTTTTAGTCTTCTTACCTCGCGAAAAAAATGTTTTATATTCTATTTCCGCATTATTTTCTCTTATATGGTATCTGTCAATTTGTGATGGGTACTGTAACCCGTTATGTTTTGAAAAATGTCATTCATTCAGTGAATAACAAAGACTTTCGTGGGATATTATCATTTATATTTTATTAGCTGGTTCTAGTGATAGAGAACGATTCATGTTTATTGCCAATATTAGTGTGTGGTGTTGTAGGCTCAAAGGAATTGCTTATAAAAATAACAAAAAAACAAAAATGGTACCTTTTACAATCATGAAGGGTCCTGCTCTTATACATTGATAACATGGTATCGTGTTTTGGCCAGATTTGGAAGGAGATGAACGTCCATGTTTTTTCTTTATTAATTATTTAATGAAGAGAACCCACTTTGTAGAGGCTGTATGAGGAGGGTCATTAAACGCAGTCCCAATGGGGGAAGACTGTAAGCCCCACAACCCTTCCGCTGGATTTGTCAATCAGCTTTTTTACCTTTATGTCCTTTTCCCACAGCTAAAATTCTACTTGTTCTACATACTATTTGTCCTTTACCTTACTTCCTTGTTTTAAGTAAAGTTAAAAGCCCTCACAGCCATGGATCCGGCAATGAATAAATTCTATTTACGTTTGTTTTATTTTTTGTTATCTTTATTTTTCATAATATAAAAATAATTAGAGTAGATATCTTGGAATATAATAAAAAAGGATAAAACTTAACCAAAAAGTATTTAATGTACTCATATTTACGAAGCAATCCTGCTTTGTTGTTTTTTCTAATTATCTGAATATAATTTTAAAATTTTCATTTTATGTTCATTGCAATACTTGCATATAATATATCATAAATATTATGATAAAAAATGTTTGTTGATATGATATTCATTCCTCCTGTCTTCGAATAGGGTATTAAAACTCATTAAAGTCTTTAATAAAAAAAATATTAATCCTTAAAACTTAGTCTAATTATTTTCCCAAAGGACTCCGCAATTTTTTTTCTCACGATTATTCTTATTTGCCTGAACAATTGAGTATCTTCATGAAGGAGTTTCATACACGCAGAGCAATTGAACCGAATTATTTGACGACCCCGACGGAAATAAATAGCCTTTAGCCGGCCTTCTCATGAGCATAGGTGACAACGAATTCAACAATTGACCTATTTAAAGATTGATCGTTACATTCGCAGTTTGAACTTTAATGAAGGGATAAATGTATGCCGTTGGTGGGCTACAAAGAAAGGCCCTGTTACTGATCATGGAAGAATGGTTTTGGTTTGGTCATTTGAAACTGACCTTCATCAAGTCTTTGTGCGCTACTGACAGCAGTTGACGAATTAGCAGCCCGAAGGTTGCTGGGTCAATGGTTCTTTGAACTGGGCAGGATGGGGGTTTGAGATCGTTTGATCATATTTATGTTTTTAGAACCATATTTTAGGAAGATGATTTGTATACTCAATACCTGTTTACTCAAGGGATATTTAATAATTCTCGAAAATAATCCTCCACCCTCTTTTCTGGCGGGAAAACCGAGGAAGGGGAGTAATATGAAAACAAAATTTACGCGACACGTAAATACTTGTTTCCTGATTGAATTCTCCTCGAATAATTGTTAGTAAAATACTTGTTTCGTACAATTGTTAGTTTCTAATAGCCAAGAAGGATTAGCCACTTAAATAAATAAGTGAAAGTAAATTAAGTGAAGAAAAAAACTTTAGCGTTAAATCGGTCACATAAATCACTGCTAAAAGCAACACTTCCTTTCAAACCACCGAACCAAAGACTTTCCAAGTAGTACAGTTGTTTTATTTTTATTTAATATTATTATCAAGGAGCTATGTTGCATCTACCATAATTAATACCGTTGCATATCTGGTCAGTATGCGCGATGGTAGCTTCGTTTTCATCTACATTTGTAAACATGTTTCAATATTTTTAATTTCAGTTTTTGATTAAAACTTATATTCGAACTCAATGATACCTTAAGAAGGAATTGAATTTATAATTATGAAAAAAAAGTACAATTCCGGTAAATATAAGTGTACTTTATTTTTTTTTTCTGTATTGCTGAAATATTCGGGAAAAAAGGGTATTTATTTCTATCGAGAATATTCCTTCGAAATAAATTTGAATATTCGTTACATCAACACCACGTCAAATATAAACCTTTCTAAACTCATAAAGTGGAAATTAATTAATTCAAAATAAAAGAAAGTTATTCCTTAAATTATGTTCCTTACTACTTTATTTCGTCCTTTTCTTCTTGATTACTCATGTTAAATAGTAAAAAAAAAAAAAAAATTAAAACAAGGAGAAGTATCTATTTTTATCTCTCCTTGTACATTGAAGAGGATCCATCCCTGATCCATTAAATTATATTTTAAATTTCATTGTTATATATCTTTTGATTTTGTTCCTTAGAACTTAAATCTCTTCTATACAATGATTAGGAACAACTGGAGACCTATTGTAAATGTTATGTAGGTGTTTTACAAGGTTATATAGAGCGAGGTTGTCTGGGACGTAGGAAATTGATTCATTGTTTTATTTGAGACGAAATTATATCTTATTACTATATAACCTTAAAAATAAAAACAAATTCTTGGCAACTGTACTACAAACAGGGGAAAAATCTGAATATGTATCAGAAGCACAGGTTCGTTTATTTTAAATTCTGAGCATAAATTGCGAAAATACGTTAATTTTACTTAAAAAACAAAGCCGTAACAGGTTCGAAATTTTAAGACCACTTATATATTTTCTTAAAAAACATAATAAAAATTAAATATGAAATATATAAATATCTTCAGTTACTAAACCATTATAAAAATGGTTTAAAAAAGGAACAAATTCTATTAGAACTCTATAGGATATGATAGAGGCAATGTGATTCCAAAATCTATTTTCCCCACTCCTTCCCTGTCCAGTGCCACCTACATTGGTAGCCCACGTTTTATGGCTTGCCATGTCGTTAATGATTTGATAGGCTTGTTATGAAATCTGTCGTACATGGCTTTAATATCTGTTAATTGCTTGTCAGTATAACAAGCTAGAAATATTGCCAAGTATTTTTCAGTACACCATTTTATAAAATATCTAAGTATTAAAAATAAAAAAAATTCTTTCTCTAATGGTAATATTATGTATATATATATATATATATATATATATATATATATATATATATATATATATATATATATATATAAATTTATATATATATATATATATTTATATATTTATATATGCATTATTTAGATATATAATGCAAGATTTCTTATTTCAAATAGACCTATAACTAATTCGAATCTGAGGTGGACAAAAAAAAAGTTCAAAGGCGAATTTGGGAAAGATTTATAAGTCCATATTGGGAAAACATTTTTAAATTAATTTTAATTATTTAAAATGTTGAAATTTAGTCAATATTCATTTTTAAATAATTGATTTGTAATTTTTAAATAGTTTTAAAAGAAGAGAAAATATTTTAATTTCATTTTATTTCTCCTAATTATACGATATGGTATTAATAAATTCATATAATTATTAGTTGATCTACGAATTTAAGCATTAATAATTACTAGAGTAAAAAAAAACTTTAAATTTTAAGAAACATCGGACTCTATCTGGAAATTTATAGATACAAAAAGCGCCAATGACCATTTACGGTAGAGGCAAGATACAAGAAATAAATAAATTACGTACTTCGCAAAAGATTTGTCCCATTCCATTTAAGGCGTTTTGGACTTACTTTAGGCACCTGTACGAGTATACATTTTTTTAAAATTTAATAGTTAATATTAAAACTTAAATATTAGGAGTTAATGATCATATTAAATGCGATAGATTGATAAGTAGCTACTGTTGGATATTGAGGAATGTAGAGTAAACAGATTAAATAATGGCCTAGGGTTCAATACATAGAGCTATATATTAACCACTATCTATATTTATTATATCCGATTACAGAACATAGCAAATCCGTCGAAAGAAGAGGGAAAGAGTAACGCGGATCCCTTTTTACAAATTTATTATAGGTGGTTCGTTAATCCGCTTTTAGAAACTCACATAATAACTCCCAAATGAAGTGGTGGTGAGTTTGTGCAGTCGATGTTTAAGTTATTCATTGTGAAATAAACATTATGAACAAATTGCTACTTAGCCCTGCATAACCTATGATCAGGCATGCAAAAATACTCTGCCTGCTTTCTCCTCTGAAGGCCCTCCTTATCGCAGGCTGTTTGACATCGGAGGAAGGCGTGGCATCCTCCTCGATAATGATCAGTATTATATTCTCTATGTGGCCAATTTAAATGATTGGTAGATTATATCGATGAAACTGGGTCCGCGAAAAACGAAACAAACTATCGAAACAATAAAATGGGGGTGAATAAAAAAAGACATAAGACAAAAATAAACTTGTATCTAATTTAGAAAAAATACATAATTTTCTTTTCTTACACTTCTAAAAATGCTTATATTTGTACAAGGACTTTTTATATATTTTTTTTTCAATGCAATTTGTGTATTTATTAAATGATAACATCTTTTATGTGATAAAGTTAAATGAGAACTCTCTGGTTGAATACGGAAAATTAATTATCTCATTTTCAATGTAATTCTGGCTACGTTTTCATTGAAAATTTCATTCCACTATAACTGCCAAATATCGAAGAAATTTACTTTTTGCTAATCTTGGACTTATTTTGCCTAATCATAATATTATTTTCGATTTTCAAATTTCATGTAAAATCCACAGAAAGTAGATTTTAAATTAATGCGGATGTGGTACATACAGGTGTGTACAACTTCACAACGTGCCTCAACTATCAAAGTTGGGATCCAACGTACATTAATCATTCATCTGAATAAAAAATTTAAAGTTAACCCGGAGGTAGATTAGGATCGGGGTTATCTGAAAGGTTGCGTAGATGTTATCTAGTAGCGTCAGGCAGCAAACTACTACCCCCGGATCATGACTATACTAACTTGCCCGCAACAAGCCTTTGTGCCTGTAGTCACTTTCAATCTGTGTGCATGTTTCCGGATATACTGTTTGTTACACGTGTCATGAACAAGGTACGAAATTTCTTGAATGTGGCATGCATTGAGTAACTCTTCACCAATAATTCCGAGTTCCTAAAGTAAAAAAAAAATAATATATATCTATATATATATGCACTCGAATAAACGTGAAAACGATGCACACGGGAATTGAGATTTTTTTACGTCCAGACACATAGGAAATGCGCATTTCCTATGTGTCTGGACGTAAAAAAATCTCAATTCCCGTGTGCATCGTTTTCACGTTTATTCGAGTGCATCAGAAGCGGATACTAATCCTACAAAGAAATGGAATGAAAAACCTGCTTCAAATGAATACTTATAATTTTAAAATTATACACTTTCCTGAAAAAACATTTTTTTTTTAGATATGACGTTGAAAGCAATAAATAATATGTTGATAAATATTTTCAAATTTCTTTATTCAGCTACTTTAACGATCTCTATCAAAGGCCTCGATAAATATACTTGCTGTATGGATACTGCATGCGGGAGCCCTTCTCTATTGTTATTTCTTTGGCCGCTGACATAAGCAGGTTATATCAATTGGAATACCCGCTGAGGTAAGTGGATCCATCAAGTGACAGAGCTACGAACCCCGATAAGAGATGGTCAGGTGGCCCAGGTGCTTGCTATGTGACACATCGGTTGCCCAACGCAGACCTCAACCTTATTTCACATTTCTTTATTTATACTCTTAGCCAGGGGTTTATATTGCCTTAAGTGGCCAAAGATCTCAGCCTTATATGGTTTTCTCTAGCTTTTAATATACTCAGTAGTTCATACCGAAGTTTGATCTTTGCGATTGCTCTTCTAGAAATCAGCTGCCCTTCCCTGCTTTGAAGCTTCTGTTTTTTAACAATTATTGATATCATAGCTGCAGAGCTAATAATGATATTTTTATTTTTAAATTTTAATAAATCATTTACGTTTTATTCGCACATTCGAAGTTCTTCAAAACCTTTAAAATCCTTCATTCGTTGTGGCAAGTTTCGGAAATCATAAAACCTATTTCTTTGTGACAATGTTTTTCTACGGTGAAATGGATTATAGACTGAAGATGTCTTTATCTTTTAAGGGGCACATTTCATCAATTTTAATTGGCCATACTTAAAAAAAAATCCTATACCACTACAAACATAGAAAGTTCTTGGAAGCAGCACTATTTTACAAAATACTGTTCCAACATCGAGATGATTTTACCATGATCCCTACTGTCAGGGTTCTCCCCTTAATTCTTCAATGAAGACTGCCAACTTTACAGAGTCTGGGTTTGCCCTAGGAGGGTATTGCGGCCCCATTGATGCTCCGTGGCCGAATAAAAAAGATATCCTACCATGGCCAGATAGGAATTTAGTACCTTGATCAGCTCCTCTAGACGTCTTTTATTTAATTTTAATTTTTATAAGTGAAGGAAATAATCTGATATTAAGATTAAAAACCAAAAAAATCAAAAGGTTATTATTTTTTGTAATCATATTTAGGGTAGAGTAATTCCAAATGCTGGTGCCTAAGGCAAATTATCAATTGTCCACATGAAAAGACCTGCCAAAACATGAATTTCTTCACTTGCCCAAAGAATTAATGATTTACTACCGGAGGAAAAATTTTGGTACGCTAAGATGACAAGATTTGAAACTGATATAAAAAACAAAACAAAAAAAAAACGTGTTGTCACTTGATGAGAGATCTCCTGTAAATATGTCAGTTAAATAAAACAATCAAAAATGTTTTGCTGAGTACTTTTCACATCTTTTCATACAGTTTTTAGACAATTTGCTGATCAATCAGTGCAAATTTATGGTTGAAGGAAAACAAAAATTTCTTAAACAATATTTTTAGTATACATGAAATATTGAAGACCTTATGAATAAACTTTCATAACACATTCGTTCGGGATATAATTATTCAAAACATCCCTGAAAACACCTGTTCAAGGTTAAAACCAGTTTGGATGTGGACTATTTTTCATTAGCGAAATTGTATCATGATCTGATGATATATACTTTTCTCGTTTTCCGTTATTTTAACAGTGAATAAGAACGAATTCCTTTATTTTCACTTATTAAATAAAAAATCAATAAAGTTTGTTCGGTTAAAATTGTTACTTGTACTGGGGATGTGGGAATATATATTTTTTCTTACGCTCTGAATATCTTTAGGTCTCTAGGACCTTCGTGAAATATGATTCAATTGTATACTTATGTATTTATTATAATATTGGCGGGAGAAGGGATGTTCCGACGGGGTTGAGGCGGCCTTGGCACCCTGATGTAACCGTGGAAATATCTACCCATATAGGGAATAAGGACCCATGGCACACTTAAAGTTCGCCCCACTTATGGACCTAGCCTCGCCTCTGACGCTCACTCAGGGATAACTCAATAGTGAGCATATGGTCTCTCTTCTCTCATCTATCTCCTCTCAAATTAGCTTCTTCAACAAGAGTGTCCGACAGCGAGTCTCCAGAGCCGGAGGGCTACCGATCAGTATGAGATCGATGGCCACTTTGTGTAACATGTATTTTGTAATGTTGTAAGCCGAATGCGTCAAATATTTAATTTGACTTATTCACTTTGAAAGTTGCTAATCTCAATTTCGCTGTGGTAAATTTGAAGACTTCTCGTCAGAGAGTATATTTAAAGTGTCCAACTGCAGTAAAAAAACTGTGGGCAGTAATTGCTACGTGCTAACTCAAGGACCGATTAATTGCATTCATCATTCGTAGCCATTCTAGGGTTAAAGTTAATTTAATTTGTCTGGGTTGGTTAATATTTAAGAATTTCATTAAAAAAAAAATCTTTATTTTAACATCCAACATTTCGACTCAAATATTTATCCACTTCATCGAGGTTAAAAGGGAACAAATTTATGTGTAAAATATAACGATTCTTTGATTACAGATGAAATTATAATAGAGGTAAAACAAATGTTAGATGATAGCATTAATCACAGATAATAAGAATGTGAAAATTTTAGAAAAAATATTGAATTAGTTAGAAGATTATATAACATGGATATTATGTTACTTAAAAGAGACACTTAAAATTAATAATACATATAAATTAAAAAATGAAGATGAATTAGACAAGAATGTTTAGACCAGACGAGGGAGGAGAAAATATAAGTAGATGAATAAGTATCTTATTAGCAAGATATAATAAAAAGGAATACTTACCTAAGCTAGTCGTGAGTGGTTTCACTGAGAATCTATTTTGGCCTTGAAGAAATTTAGACATAAAGATAAAAAAAATTGGACTAAAATTCACAGTTCTTAATCATCCCAGAAGAATTATAAAGAATAGCCGACCTTTATTTAATTTGGTAACAACGTTGCTGAATGTTTTGTATATTACGTTAACTTACGAGGAGTGTGCAAGGTGTATCCTTTGCCTATTTTAATTATTTTTATTTTATTTTTATCTATACTTAAAAAGAAATTCGAAAAATAATAAAGATAAAAAAAATTAACGAACGTTTAAAATAGATTTTTTATAGTAGTGATTTAAAAAAAATCTGGTGCGTGCGCGCAAAACACAACTTTCACTTACGGACTTACTTAGATAAGAAATCGACATGTTTCGATAATATGTAAACGCCATTCCTCAACTTCACACATTTTTCCACTTTTAAGTATATACTAATATTTGTATATCTCCATAAGTTATAGAGGATTTGTATTGCAAAACTTGAAAGTTCTCAGTACTTTTCGATTTATTATTGCTTATTTCTTTTTTTGGGGACCTAATTTCATCAATAGTTGAGTTTTTTTTACTGGTTCCTTGTTTTATATTGCGAGTTGCTTTTTGTAAATATACCGTGAAGGTGAATCGATAGGAGTATTTACGTCTCTTATGCCTTTCTGGAAATCAAGAACGATTACTGTTCCTCTAAAATCGCTTTATATTGTTTTAAAAAATTTATTATGGAACAAAAGTTTCTAGACTAAAATATACCTTTATTAGTTATAGACTATTTTCTTATACCAATTTTTACACACCTACGATGCTTCAAAAATTTGAGCATCACGTATTTACTCTCTTAAGTAACATTAATCTTTTTATTAATAAATAAAAGTTTTTATTTTCATAATACGCTTAATAAAATTTGGCTGTCACATATACATACATCAAATACCAAGTTTGATCAAAATCGTTAAAGCCCTTTTTGAATAAATAAAACAAGTGAAAATGGGACAAAATTTATTAAGTAAAGTGCCCTCTCCATTTGACCAATTATGATGAACTTTGGGATGTCGCATCGCGGGTATATTCATACATCAAATATGCGTCAACGAACTTATTACGATCAGTTTGATCAAAATCGTTAAGCCGTTTTTGAGTAAAAAAAAAAAAACCACTTGAAAATGGGACAAAATTTATTAAGTAAAGTGCCCCCTCCAATTGATCAATTTTGATGAAATTTTGACTGTCGCATCGTAGGCATATACATACACCAAATACCGAGTTTAATCAAAATCGTTAGAGCCGTTTTTGAGAAAATCGAGAAAAACGAAAAAAATAGACAAAATTCTTTAAATAAAGTACCCCCTCCGTTTGACCAATTTACACCAAATACCCAATTCCAGTTTTGTACGGCCTATAGTTTTTGAGCTAGTCTGTTCACACACAGACACACAGAAACACAGACCATTTAGCGGGACTTGGTTATTTAGACTTAGGGGACCCCAAAACGTGTATTTCCGTTGAAAACCGGAAGTCGAAATTTTTCACGATCGCAATACTTCCACTTACTATATATTTCATATATAGGTAAAAAAGTAAAAAAATGTATATATCTATATGTTCTTAAACGGACCGAAAAACGAGAACAGAAGATAAGTTAAATATAATCTTGAAGAGCTCTATGGCTTTAAAATTTTGGACCTTCGCACTGGTAAAAATAATTTGGTTTTTTTCGATGTTGATTAATATTTTGTTTAATGTGCTTATTAAAAATTAGCTATTATGTATTAGTTTAAAAATCACTTGTATTTTTACTTTAATTTACCTAGGTATGAAAAATATAGTAAGGGAAATTATAGCAATCGTGAAAAATTTCGACTTCCGGTCTTCAATGGAAATAAACGTTTTGGGGTCCCCTGTGTCAAATAACCAAGTCCAGTGGAATGGTCTGCGTTTGAACAGACTAGCTCAAAAACGATAAACCGCACTAACCTATAATTACGGATTTGAGGTAGGTAAGTGCATATATGCCAGTGAAACTTTTTAATTTAAATTCTAGCGAATTTTTACAGTTTTTAAGATTTTCTCAGGAACGGCTCTAACGATTTTGATTGAACTCATTTTAAACGAGAATTAAGTATTCTTTAATATAGGTTTTATCATAATAGAAAATTTCTATTACGGCTTAAATGGCGAAGAAAAATTTTCTTATTATAAAGTACCTTTGATATTGTTTATACGGAGAAATTATCTGTCTCTCACCTTGCCCAGTAATAAGAAATAGCTAAATATGAAATATGAAAGAATTCGATGAGCATATACAAGGGAAATAAAAAATGTTTTCCCGTTTATGTAATTATTTTTGTTTTATGCTCACATTAATTTGAAGTTTTAGTTGATACGTTTGCGAATTACGATAGATATTTTTTAATAAAACCCATTTTTATCACATTATTGCCACTTTATGACAAAAAGCTTCCTGGATGATAGGAGATCTTTTAACTCCTACTTTTTGCCATATGATTTTCTATCCGATTGATATGAATGATTCATTAATGTTCCTACGACTGTTTGTGATGTATGTGTAACTGAAGGTAAGTGAGTAGGTAGTGGAAGCCTACGTCATAGCCTCCGCCTTGTCACCCTATCGCTCCGGTTGGTAGTAACCAGGAGGGCGCTCCCCAACCCTTTAGTTCCGCGGTAAGTTCTAATGGATCACTGAAATGACGATGAGGCAAAGTGTTAATATCCATGTGGGGTGTTTTACAGATACATAGATGGGATGATTTTCATGATCTTGTAGCTTTAGGATCTACCAGGGTTCTAGGGTTTTCCTATGCCAGGAAACAAATTAATGAGTAATTAACATAATACCTTAGGTTTCGCTATTTGAAAACCTTATTAGTTCTTAAGATTTGAGGGATTATATATATATAATTATAAATTTGGATTGACATAAGTTGATAATTTGATTGCTGCAAAAAGCGGATTGACGAAATACATTATTGGAATAAAATATTTTTTTTTTTTAAAATGAATATCGTGGATGATCTAAATTTAAAAAAAACCTTTTGCCTGGTTAGGCAATAGTGGTGTTTACGGTAATGCAGAGTTTCGCGTGCATGCGGTATGTAAAATTTACTGTAACTGTAAACAGATTAAAAATTGCGTATGAGCAAATATGACACTTTGAAGGGTTAAATACAGAAACTTACAACGACTGCATCCACTCTAGAGCAGTTGTTCTATTATGATCAAGAGAATATGTATTTTAATGCTGCACCTCTCGAAGTAAACCAGCGATTCTTTGTATATTAAGTATGGACATATATTCTAATAACTCATTTATAAATCATAGAAAATACAACAGAAACTATCTATAACAAACACTTTGTTGGATATTAAAATTTATAACAGGATAATTTATTTATGTGAGTAGTGGCGAGGATAAATAATTGGATCTTAGGCGTGGAAAGTGTCCTTGCTCGGTATGCCTACGGTAAAGATTGAGACGGAGCTCATGCAATCCATAGCCTGGCCTGATCCCTTTCTAACAGCGTCTTTATCAGGCAGTGCTTATATCATCTATAATCATCAAATCATTAATCATAATGTCGTTATCATAAGAGAATATCCTATGTGCTACTTTATTTTTTAAGTCAGAAAATTCATTGATATTTTATTAATCTTAATTTATCAATAACTTATTTATTCACGTTCATAACTTTCGATAGGTATAGGGTTTTTAATTATTAGTTTATCGATTATTATTATTATAGTATTAATTTAGTAGCTCAGGCACTACCATGATCATGTCCCTTTTTATTAACGAAATGAGTTAGAAATATTTTCAGCTTGGTAGTTTCATCTTCTATGTCCTTAATGTTCAAGTACTTTTATTTAAAACAAAAGGGCCGGGAAACCTTATGAAAACATGCAAATAGGCGACTTATTTACAATTACCTGCTGTTATTTTTATCACAAACGAGTTTTAATTTCTTCGATTAATTTTCATTCGATAGTTTTTGTATTACCTACTAACTAAAGCCTTCTTTTTGATGATTTTATTTTGCTTCAAAAGAATATGCAGATTCCATTACATTAACAACAATGCCTTTAAATGTTTTATTCGCACGGACTTTTCGTTCGTTCATTTGGACTTTCGTTCATAGTCGTGTTGTAAAAATTAATTTTATTACAGCATGTATGCCTGCAATAAAATTACTATTTTATACTGTTTTATGTATTGTTTGGTCAATTTTATATAAGGAGCGCCTTGGTGATAAAATTTGGAGGGCGTAATAACCGTAAAGTTGATCGCCCAGAAAAACCAGCAATCTAACCTAACCCATAAGTAGCGCCTACTCCGAAATTTAGTCTTGTTGCTTTGTGAAATGAATGAGAAACACTGATGAGTAACTGAATGAGTCAGAGTTCTCAGTCGAGCAGATAAGATGTACGATATAGATAAATGTACGTATAAAATATATTCCGTATAATAGTCCACCCATTACAATTTTTTGTTAAATTTATTTATTCCAGTATTTCTAGTTTTTTTTAATTATTTAAATTATTGAATATGATCGTTGATAATAAAAAATAATGCAGGCTTATAGATAAGCTCAACTATTATTTCGAAATTGAAAGGACACGTGGTGAGGGAGGTTGGGAACTTGTGGATCCGGATGGATTTACTATGAAGTTTAAAGTTTACTATAAAAGGATTGGACCTAAAACTCTACTTCGTAAGTCCATATATGTGTGTTGGGATGTAAGCTGTTTAAAATATGTAGTGGATGGGATCGAAGATACTACCTTGAGGAACGCCAGCATCTTGCGAAAAAGTGGGATGAATAGCTATTGTTATGATTTACTTTGAATAATCTGCCTGTAGGTTAAGAACAGATAATGAGGAAATATTTAGAGAGTAGAAATTCACGGAGTTGGTGAAGCAGCCCCGAATACATAAATGTAATATTAATTAAACAGTTTAATTCTAAAAGTTATTACGATTTCAACAAATGTCAACACTATTTGATTTAAAATAAAGAGCTGGGGTTAATGCTGGTTCATGCTCATTGATTAGCATTTTTCATTTAATTACTAAATACAAATTTTTCGAATTTGCTGTCTTGGTTATTAATTATCTAGTTATTTGCCAAAAGTTGGTAGGTCAGATTTTACAAGTTACTGCTTTGCCGATCTTGACTTTTGAGTTTTATTTTACAAAACACAAATTGTGATAGGCTAACTAGAAAATTGAAATCTGACATATTAATTTTTGGTCAATAAGCACAGAATTAATTCAAATGAGTAAATACAATTTTCGTCCGGATTATTTAGCTTTATTGTAATTTTAATACCATGATATTACTTGTAGAAAAATAAAGGCTTAGGGTGTTTTCCCCCTCTCGGTTATATTGACCAAAGGAAAAACTGGAACGAATCCAAAGAAGCGATAATATAAGGCCGTTAAGGTTCTATGTTTTGTATGTTTTGTATTTGACTTGATTTTCTTAGGATGTCTTTTATGTATATTATTTTCGATTTAACCTCATCATTTTAATATCACCACGTTTTTATATTCTAATTGAAAACAAATATTCTATTTTTCAATTTTTTACTTTCACTTACCTATGTATGAAATATATAGTAAGGGAAAGTATTGCGATCGTGAAAAATTTCGACTTCCGGTTTTCAACGGAAATAAACGTTTTGGGGACCCCTGAGTCCAAATGACCAAGTCCCCCGAAATGGAGTGTGTGTGTGTGTGTGTGTGTGTGTGTGTGTGTGTGTGTGTGTGTGTGAACAGACTAGCCCAAAAACTATAAACCGTACGAACCTGAAATTGGGTATTTGGTGTGCATGCATATGCCCGCGATGCGACAGCTGAAATTTCATCAAAATTGGTCAAACAGAGGGCACTTTATTTAATAAAACTTTTTAGGTTTTTTATCGATTTTCTCAAAAACGGCTCAAATTATTTAAAGTATTTAAGATGTGAAAAATATGGTATAAGATTACTATTAATTAATTATATTGTAGTTTAGAAACCTTAGTTCCATAATAAATTTCTGAAGACTATATAAGTGATTTTAGAGCAACAGTAATCGTTCTCGATTTCCAGAAAGTTATAAGAGAAAAACTTTACTACGAGTCGTAAATAAACCTCCTATCGATTCACCTTCACGATATATGAACATAAAGCAAATCGCTGTAAAAATCAACCAAGCAGTAAAAAAACTCGAATGTTTATGATATTAGGTCCCTTAAAAAAAGAAATAAGCAATGATGATTCGAAAAGTACTGAGTACTTTCAAGTTTTGCATTACAGATACATTATAACTTATGGAGATATACATATATAAGCATGAAAATGTGGAAAAGTGTGGCGTTTACATAATATCGAAACACGTCGATTTCTAATCTAAGTAAGTTCGTAAGTGAAAGTTGAGTGTTGCGCGCATCGCACTAGATTTTTTTTTAAAAAGACGAGGCTTTGATTTTGTTTATAAACATTGTTATATTGCATCGCTCGTCATTATCATCATTAAAAACATACCAATTTCAGTCTCGAAAATTCGATGGGATTAGCTTTGGTGAAATTCTATTGAGAAACAAAAGTAATTGATTTATCTAGTGTGTCCATGTCTTTACTTTACTGCTTACAATAGGTATTGCATAAACTCAAGAAAAATATAAGTTAATACCTGAAGTGTCAGAACGAAATAATTCGTATTGGGGAAGATCTGGTGGGCCATCTTTACAACCTTATTCATACTATTGAAATGTTCCCTCCCAATCTTGTCTTCGATAACGTATCTACGAGTATATTCGAGGAATATCATTGGGAAGGTGCGTAGGCACTTACTATTAGCATATTCTGGATCTATCTGAGATACTTTTCAGAGTTCTTCGATCTTTATTATGAGTATTACTCCAGTTGATATATGGACTAATATGCATGGTGTAAAATATACACATACGCATATATTTGTTGTTTTAAACCTTATAAAATTAATTATTTAGATTATAGCAGCTTGATTAATTAAGGAAATCAAATTAGATTAATGATTAGGTTGAATATAATCAATTATAAGAATATATGGATACAATATAAAATGAAAATAACAATCAATGCAATAAATGAATATTATTTTTAGTGTTAATTGTTTAGTGAATTATTTATTGTCTGGGTAGTATTTAATCAATTAATTATTTAAAACTGATGAATCAGATTCAATATTTAACATAATTAATAAGGTAAGAAAGATACCTGAGGCCTTTTAGATAAGTGAGAACCATTTGCTCAAGTCCGTAAGGGCGAGGGCTCCAATTTGGTAAAGGTCAGCCAGTTAAAGTTCAGGATTCGACCCTTCGTTTTCCTTCTCTAAAACCCTCAATAATTATCACCAATAACTTATAAAATTTGTTTCTTCGTCTTCATAAATAAAGTGACCTTAATTATTGATAGGAGGTGAGTGAGCGCATCATTCAACATTCCCTTGCTATCTTACTTAGGGTAGCAATTAATTTCTGTTGATTTAGGGCTGGCTTTTATTTAAATATATATATATATATATATATATATATATATATATATACCAAAAATTATTTGTACCCTAAACTTAAATTTTTACAATCTTTCATTTTTATAGTCGAACATATCAAAAAAATAAATATTTTTTTGATAAATATGAAAGGCGATATTTATTTGCTAACCCTATAAAAGTCTCTGTAGCATTAAATGTTTTCACACATCACACGTTTTAAACTTAAAAAACTAAATAAAAGAGTTTTTAAACAACTGATACATGCCAAATTCCTGCAGTATGTAACTCTCTATAGAAAATCCAAATTACTCATGTCTTTTAATATTATTATTTTTCCAACACAACTATTTATTATACCAATATCTATGTATACTAGTGTGGGTCGAAAAAAAATAATTTTTTTTTCGAAACGCTATACCGCGGGAAACTTGCCTCTGGGGTAGGTAAGTAAAATGCAAATAAAAAAAATAATATATTGGATCCCCAGCTACAGGTACAGTGGAATATTTGCCTTTTGCACTTTAACGAGTTACCATTCCGGCATTTATTCAAAATATTAGACGGTGAAACGACTGGGCCAAAGTCATTTAGTGGCCGAATTGGCATCCAGCTCAGTAAGTGTGAAAAGCTTCCAATAGTAGATTTTGGAAATGTTGATTGTGAAATACCAGACATCGATCGCAACATTTTAAGCAAAGATCAACAGTACCTGCTAGACATAAATTCTGCTATAAAGTTAGGCAACTGTCCTCTGGACTTATCTGTACGTGAACCAGGTCCTCTTTCCCACTCACGATGGTTGACAACAGCTAACAGAGTTATGAGACTGTACGTAAGAGTGGAAAGCACTTCAGGTAAACATAAGATGTTAGTATCTTTCATCCTCAATTCATACATGCCTGTATGGTTCAAAATAAAGAAAAGCAAGCATTTAACAGATGGTCCTGGAATGATTTGTGAGGTTATCAAATCAACAAGATTTCTACCAGAGAATTTAGTTCGAGTGGTTGATCGTGTGATCGAAAGAATCGCACTTTTGGTCATCCAGAAAACTTGCTCCTTAGGATGATAACCGATGAAAGGAGGGACATCAGAGAGTCAGGTTTCCGAAGAATCATAAAAGCAAGAATTTCAGCCTCCAAAATTGAATCAATTAGGTGTTTTCGACCTCCAAAAATTAACTTTCTGGCAACAGACTATACTGAAATAATTGATTGGAATACCACTACTCTTACTCCATTGTTATGAAGAGTATCTGATGAAGAAGTTTGGGCAAAAATCATTGCCGGTGAAATTGTGGACGAATGGAACTTTGGAAATTTTCCATGTAACACTCAAGCTGTTGAACGTTGCGTGAAGTTAGTGACTGAAGCATCTCAAAAAGTTTTCGGTGCCATGAATGTCATGGTTTAATAAAATCTACCATGGCTTCTAGAGCTTCGATGCCAAAGCTTAAGAGCAAGTGCAGCTTCTACCTACCCATCCAAAAATAAGAGTGAAAAGCGTTTCTTAGAAGACTAAAATTGTATTTGTAAAAAATTTCATGCATTCATTGTGAAAATGTACTTCTTTTTTGTACTAAATGTAATAAAAAGTAAACATTAATTTGTTCTTTTATTTATCCTCTATATTGTCATTATATTAAAATTAATTGTTAAAGTAAAAAAGTTAAGTAATGGGCCATTAATTTAGCATGCTACACTTCACCATCCTTGCTAGTCAGCACCTCAAATGCAATAATTAAGCGATTTTTGAGTCTCTTGCGCTACCACAAATTAAAAGATTTTGATGGTTTTATTTTATTTTATTTTTTGTATTTTTCAAACCTTATAATAAGAGATTTTCACTATAGCAGTTTAAAATATTATTGGCTGAGAAATGCAAAAAATTTGTAAAAAGACTTGATTTTCGAAAAAAAAATCGAAATTTCAAGTGCGATGTGCTAGCTTGGGATCCTATATATTGTTTTTTTTTTTTATTTGCATTTTACTTACCTACCCCAGAGGCAAGTTTCCCGCGGTATAGCGTTTCGAAAAATTTTTTTTTTAAGACAAACCTGGTATAGAAGACCTTTATTTATTAAAAAATATTTTGCCATGAATTACTTTTTGATAACATAAAAATCAAAGGTTATATCTAATAAAATATTATTTAGGTTATTAAAATACTTTCTATTTTATGATATAAATTTATATTGAATAAATATTTCCGTCGTGTTGTTGATTCTAGTCGGAAGAATTTAATTATAATAAAAAGCGATATAAATAAAAAAAAATAAATATAATTATCCTATAATCAGTGGATCAAGATCCCCATGTGATTAGCATGGGATAAACCTACAAAGTTTATTATGACACATTTTTTTATTTAAGATAACTTATTTTTCTAAAAAAAATTAACTTGCAAATGACATAAAAATTAACGTAATTATTCTATTTATTAAAGTATTTTTCATGCTGTATAAAACTAAAATTGATTAGGATAGCTTAGTAAACTATGGCATAACAATCCTTTACAGTTTTGTTAGATTTTAATGCAAAAGGTTGGGAGAAAAAACTGGTGGTTTGGCGTGATCCTGGCCAGATCGCGTTGCTAAATCATGATCTAACCATAAATTTGCTCTTTATGTACATATTTGTTTACAATTAGTACACAGGTTTATACTGTACTCAGATTTGTTTAACAATTATTAATTGAATTTTTTAAAATCGTAATTCTCGTGGATTATGATATTTTCATATGAAAAACTATTGGAAAAAATGTATATTAAAGCATCTTGACTTAGAAAAAATAAATTGATTACAATTTAAAAAAAAATTACCTTTGATTATAATGCAAAAAGTAAAATTGGTTATTCATGATGTATAATTGGTCTCTTTAGGAATAATCATTGAGTGGTCCAAAGAGATTTTATATATTTTTAAAAACTTTTTACTCCATATTCTTTTAATGGTATCTTATTTATTATATACGTTATATACATTCATATGCAATTAGGAATTATCTGTTTTTATAAAAACGTGTTTGTTGCAAGTTAACTGATAAAGAAAACTTTGTCGGAAGTTTAGGCATATGAGCTGGTAGCATGCCATATCTCTTAATCTGCCTTTTAAGGATTTGAGATGAAGTTTTGTTTTTATTCTTTGTCGGCTTGCTATAAATTATAAAGCTACAATTGAAGTAAATTTATTTCGAGGGGGTTATAATTATAGAATCAAGTTTACTGTATTTCATTCAAGGACGTTTGGGATATTACATAGAATTATAAAAAAAAAAGATGAAAAAAAATAAATGAACGTTTTGCCTGTAAATGAGATATAATGAGCTCATTACGCGAAATATGAATGTAAATTGTTTTACAATTACTAACTAACTTATTGGCTACTTTAAAGGAAGAGGAAAATATGTATGTTGGCACGACAACTGTGAATAGTTCGGTTACAAGCTAAAATTTATCAAAAGCGGTAAGCATTTAATAAAATTATAAATATATATTTAAGTTTGGTATTTTATGGATATATATTTTTTCTTCTATTACTTTTTAAAATACTCTTATGTAAATACAGAATAAATAAAGATTATTAAGAAAAAATGGAAATGCATTAAATATATTAATTGAAGGAAATGCAAGGTGTTGACATAATCGCGATGGCGGTAATAATATTTATTTCAATTTCTTTATTATTTTTCTTGTTTCTTTGGCCACGCAATACCATTTTATTATTGATCCATTTTTTAATTCTTCATTCTATTTATTTTAGTAAAATAAAAACCGGAACTTCGTAATTATTTATCTCTTTTATAATTTTTTTTTCTGTTTAATCTATTTCTTCTCCAATCTTAAGTTTTGATGCATTTCTTTGATTTCTACAGAGTAGGCTTCCAGGCTTTTCATGTTCATTAGTTTTTCAAAAATTTGTTTTTTTTTTCACTTGATTCGTTTTTATAAAATTTCAGTATTTTTTTTCCTGTTTGCGTTTTTCTGGTTGTCTAGTTGTTTATATGAAATATGGTTTTAATCTTGTTATTCGATAATCTGCTATTTCAAAGATTGATCCGTTTATTGCACCGCACCACCTTTTGTGCAGAAGGTGATTATAGATCTTTATCTAAGAGTACTGAACTAAGACAATTCTAGGCAATGGAAGCCTTAGGTCAAGCAGAAGAACTGAAAACTAAAATAAAATGAACATATTGATTTTTTATTAAAAAACGCGAGTACGACTTTTTAAAAAACGTTAAATTTACCCATAGTAAACTAGGACTACGATACATTTATAAGATTTATAATAGTTATTTTCATCACTAGTACCAAACGTAGTCGTTTTCGGTGCGCGGTCGAGAAATTAGACCAAGCACCGAAAACATACTTTTGGTACGTGTTATGAACAATACTTTTCATCATACTGCTCTTACTTGAGTACATCAACAGACTTTTATATTTCACTAATAACTTACAGATACAATATAAGAAATTAAATTGAAATCTTTTTTTTTTTAAATAAAACATTTGTTTATTTACCTATAATAGAAGAAAAGAACTTATATATTTACATTAATATTTAATGCTGGAAGTAGTTCGTTTGACGCTTCTTGGGCTTCTTCTGAAACATCTGGTGTATCCATGTTATTTTGCACTTCAAACATACTACTTATATTAGAATGAAGCACAGTACAGCTACAAGTAACCTCCTTCAAACACATGTTTATTAATATATCTTAGTAGCAGGTAAGGTCAGCGCACCGAAAAGATTTTCATTGAAAACACATGTTTTTGATGCAGTATGATGAAAATTTATTTTAAATGTATGCTATTAATAAATGCTAATATTGAAATGAGTAATTGCTGTAGTTAATTAGACATTAGTTGAGTAAGTGGCATAATGAGGGCCTAAATCAATTTTGTTAATTAATGAAATTTTGAAATTAAAATCTCAGGTAAATCATAGATCTGCAGATTTTTCTAGGTTTGGCTAAACCCTATAGAAGGGTTGGCACAGAAATATATTAGTAACAACACTTATTATAGTAACTGAACTGAAAAGGCGTAGAAATTTGGTAGGATTGGTTTTTTTTTTTATTATGCTAAAGAAACAATTGCCAAGGTTAAAATTATTTTTTTAATCTACCTCTCGTTAATCTGCCATTTTTAATACATATTTTAGTCAATCAAGTTTTTCTCATTATTTGCTGGACAAAAGCGTAAACCAATTCTAGAGGATGTCTAAAATGCAAGGAATTTTAAATGTTTAGAGTCGCTAAGATTGCCGTATCTTATATCCCAGATTAAATGTGCTAATTCAGCGCTATCCATCTTCTAACGATAATGTATTTATTTTTTTTTCGTTTTCCGATGGTATATGGAGATCATTTTGGTTGATTTGTGGTGAGCCAGTAATAATGGCTTGAAATCCCTCAGCAATTTTCTACTTTGTTTTTTATTTGTAGTACCACAACATCCATTGATCTTCATTTCAAATAAGTTTTCATGGTCAAATTAAACATGTGATTTCATTTTTGATTTCAGGAGTCAAGGAGTGAAGTTAGTATAATTATGTAAAACCATCGATTTTTTTTTTTACCATCAAGAAAAAATGATTTTAAAAATTCCAATGATAAGGAATGATGATTTCAATTAACAAGACGTTATGGAAATATCTAAGTAACAAGGTCAAATCTTGTTATTATGTGTATGATGGTTATACAGAAAATGTAGCTATAACCAACATCGTGTGCTCTACCACTGCCTTCCGCACCTGCTACAATGACTCTCTGTCCTCTTCGACCGAGATTCCCGTAACAGTTGGTACAATTGGCCCATCGCAATGCCGGCTGTTTGCAGCCAGGCTCAAACCGACTCAAATCGAAATAGACTTGACCCTATTTCTTGGCTTTACAGATATGGAAACTGAAAGTGACCCTTAAGGCCATCCTACCACCTGTTCGCATTGACTCAACAGTCCCAGCCGTCATTTAGGCTCATAATATACCTATCCTTACCAGCTTATTTCCTTTTATGTGAAATTTAACTTTTGTAGTGTTTAAACATCCCGTATGTGTCACTTCTGTGGGTGCGTCATGGGTTCTAGGGATCATTCAAGGTTCCTGCGTCCTCTTTGGGTTGGTGAATATTTGAGTAGTATGTTCCAAAGGATAGCTAACCAATGGGAGGAGGGTTATATTACCAATACAACGTTGTGGTGCCTAATATTTTAAAGCAAAAAAAAGAAGAGAGCATCCTTCCCAGCAAGTATAAGGCTTCTAATTGCTTCGTACTTCATATCAGTTCTTGAAAATTCGGAATACACGTCCCCTCTTTACCAATGAGTATGAACACAGGAACAGTTTTACTAGAAATAGGATTAGAATTCTAAATGTCTGATCAAATTCACATTACAAATTTATCTCTTTAATTGGTATTCAATCATTGGGCCTCGAGCTACCAACAATGACAGAAATATTTAAATTTTTGATATCCTACGATATCCGAAGAATACTCATTCCAGTCCTGCATCAGTCCAAAAGTTGCAAAATCATCAAATTAGACAGAGGATATCTAAATGGATTGAAAAAAAAATGTATTCAAATAGAAAAAGATTCCCCCTCCTCCCCCAAAATTTTTCTTTCCTGCTCTTACTCTGAATCTCTCTCTCTCTCTCTCTCTCTCTTCATAAATTGCTATTGCTGATTGGTGATTCAATCTAAAAATTATACGTTTGAGACTTCTTCTTATATCGATAATATAATATTTTAAAGAACGAGGGAACTCTATTCTCAGGACTATAATATGACGTTATGTTAATTACAAAAATTATATTTATAGGTAATTGATAGGATGATATTTGATAATAGCCTATATAATAGGCAGTTTTAATCATTAACCATGATGAAAGGTTTAATATTGTTTTAATAATCATACCCTCTTTTTAAATTCTTACTATTATTGTAAAGTAGTTTTTAGAGTAGCAACTAATCACGCGATCGGCGACGGTCATTTTAATCTCACCTGATATCAAGATCTTTGTTAATCGGTATAATTACTAGCGATAAGAATCTGTTAATTTCTTCATATTAATTGTTTTGCTGCCATAATTAAAAAAAAATATCAAAAAAGTTGCTCTGGTGTTTCAGAAATACGCCAGATTGCTTTTGGTAATTAAAAGTTAAGTTAATTAAAATAACTGCGAAGTATCTCGTCGCTTGGTATAGGTTTTTATTTATTAATTTTAGGTTTATTTTTTATTGTTTTATTATGGTTAGGTCCTGGACTGTCGTGGTAGGATACTTGAACTACTGGTTATAACCCTTCCCCACTCTTTTTGTTTATATGGATTCCCGGTCGAAAAGGGGTTAGGCTCTTGTTAAATACTCGGCTATTAGTCAAGGCGTACGCGTCGTGCATGAGTATGCACTGCTATTTAGAAAAAACAAACTATTTTTAATAAAAACAATAACCTTAAAAAAACGAATAAAGCAAGATACTTCCTTAAAAATAATTGCATAATAAAACAATTCCTGTCCCAAGAAGGATAACGTTATTATCAACTACAGTTCATTTCCCGCTAAAATCAAGAAAATCATGTATACAATTAGTGTAAAAGAAACGCAATAGTGACTTTTTACGTGATAGGAAACCTGCGGGTAGGGAAGTGTATTCAATTTGAAGGGGCTCTACAAACCAGGGTCATATTTAGCAAAAAATGGGGGGGGGGGGGGGGGGGGTTCACGGCTCCTCGGTCTTACTATCACTTGTTGCCTTTCGCCTAACAGAATTTTATTTAATGGATTAATTTCATGCAGCAGGAAGAACTGCGATATAAAGGGTTACGTTTATGGTTTAGCAGCTGTGTATTTGCATTATTCCTTTAAAATAGATAAATAAATAACATGATGTATAGGTAACTAAAATATTTGGTGAGGGATTATAACTCTGTGACCCCCTCCTCTGGTCTTCAGCCTTCAACACTAAATTCAGTTTAATGTTAATAATAAAATTATTAAGTTATATTAGTTACTAATATTTGATTCTTTCAAATGATTCTCAGAATATTAAATAAAATAAGCGCACCGATTTTTGAATCCATTCGAATTCATATCTTCATGGTAGTCTCCTAATTTTTTGGACTTATACATGGACAGAAATTTTTCTACAAATCCATTAGAGCTTCCGATTTTGGACATTATCAGGCGTTTCCCTTTATATGAAGGATTTTAGAGCTTCCAGAAACTTTTATCACCATACTCTGGCAATTATTTTTTTCAACTATAGTTCATTTCCCGCTAAAATCAAGATAATCATGTATACAATTAGTGTAAAAGAAACGCAATAGTGACTTTTTACGTGATAGGAGACCTGCGGGTAGGGAAGTGTATTCAATTTGAAGGGGCTCTAAAAGCCAGGGGCAGATTTAGCTAAAAATTTGCTAACAAGAGTTTCCTGTTCTTTTTGGATAAATGTTTCCTACTATTTCCTTCTCTAAGTATTTCTGTTTAATTTAATGGAGTCATGAGGGAAGAAGGCTAGGTGCATTATGGACTTTGTGGATCATTTCATTTGGAAAAATAAGGAACATTTAGAATTATAGAGAAATGATTTGGATTGTAAAGATTGTTTGAAAGAGTAGATGAGGGAGGAACATTGGTGTAGCAGTTCCTAAGCTTATCACTCTAGGTCAAGATAGATGGATCTGATTACTAAATGAATGAGCCTGTCGGGATTATTTTGAAATGTTTGCGTAGCAACTTGGATAGAGGGTAGCGTAGTTTCTTGTCATTTTCTTCTGTTTCTTGTCGTTTTGTACATATTAAAAACAAAAGTGGCTTGCTAATGGAGACCAAGACATAAAGTAGAAGGGCGATTTTACAAACGAGATGCTGGCAGGGAAGCAATCTTGAGATATCTGAGAGTTGAGATCCGAGATAGGCTATCTCAACTACTCGAGGGAGTCTTAATTAACCGTGCTTAGCCTCTAATTAAGGCTCCCAACCGTCCTTATGTTCTTTGCCATCGTAGTCATTTAGCCCCCATCTACCTAGTTGTTATTTTATTTTTTTGACACAGCAAACAGTATAGGCCCTTTTTTTTTCTCATAACTTCTTTTTGTATTATTTTATCGCTGAGCTTCCTCGCATTCATCTTAATTGATTAGCCTTCACTCGTGTGAGATCCTTACGTCAGTATAAATGAATCCATTTTATCCGGGTAAAGGAAAAGTAGTATAATATAATAATGTAATATTCTATAATAATATTTGATATATAAATTACACCCTTTTTTTTTTTTGTAAATTAATTGTGTTTAAAAAGTTTCACAAGAAAGGTTGGCGAAAAAGTTTATCAGTAATGGCATTTTCATTTACGCAAATGTTATATATTCTTCGAACAAATCATCAAAATACTTAATTTTCCATTTTATCCCTTTAAGTAAAGGTAGGACGATCAATAGCTAGGATATTCGGCCTGCAGGTTATAGTCAAAGCAAAGCAAACCAGCCTTATCATAGTTATTACTATCATAAATAGTTATAATTCTCACCAGATTTTTTTTTTTAAATTATCCATTAGCAAAGTCTTTTTTTTTTGCAATGTATAAAATTCTTGTTTGTTTGTTTAACGTCCATTTTTATGCTACTAAGGCCTAGAGGCTACAGTGGGAGTTCTAAATTTTGTCTATCCAGGTATAATTAGGATAGGGATCTTTAACGAGTACCTGAGATCAATTTTACGTCCTATCCGAGGGACGGCATAGCTAAGGATTTTTTACTCCCTTTAAAAAATCCTAGGGCCACCACGGGGAGCAAACCCGCGACCTATTGTAGTAGGTTGTATTGTAGGTTGCCATGCTACCCATCACACTACAGGTGACCCCATAAAAGGTTTTATGCTATATTTTAAAAATGTCAAAAATAGCTTAAATTTTTATGTATATTTTTTGAGAACTTGATTACATCAAATTTGCACACTCCAGAAATGTAAAATTTGAAAATTCACTCAAAATTATTTGTGCTTCATGAATATCTCGGAATATGAACTTTTTAAATGCTCTGAATGTCTAATCTTGATCAAAGGAACGTAATAATAATTTAAAAAAAAAAGTGTGGCTTATTTATTATTTCAATTTTGACCCCTTAATATTCCAGAGCTATGATTCCGGAAAAAAGGGTTTTCGTGAAGGGAGATAATTTTTCTGTAAGGGAAATAATAATACATTCTGACTTATATTAACATAGAAATAGAAAGAAATACCAAAAATCTGGTGCGTGCGCGCAACACACAACTTTCACTTACCAACTTACTTAGATTAGAAATTGATGTGTTTTGTTAATTGCCACTTCCCAGAGTCATACATTTTTACTTTCACTTACATATATTTTTTTTTTGTTCGGTACCCCTACCGGCCATGTGTGACATACGGGGGGTTACTCAAGTAACCAACCTATTCTAACCATGGTGGGTAGGTCGAGTTTTATTCCGTGGGGCCTCCACGAAATAAAAATCAACCATCCCAGGGCGGATTCGAACCGGCTCGAGCATGCTAAAGCGGGTCGCGCTCAAACACGCTCACATACATATATATGAAATATATAGTAAGGGGAAGTATTGCGATCGTGACAATTTTCGACTTCCGGTTTTCAACGAAAATACACGTTTTGGGGTCCCCTGAGTCCAAATAACCAAGTCCCGCGAAATGGTCTGTGTGTGTGTGTGTGTGAACAGGCTAGCTCAAAGACTATAAACCGCGCGAACCTGAAATTGGGTATTTAGTGTATTTATATGCCCGTGATGTGACAGCAAAAATGTCATCAAAATTGTCAAACGGAGGGGGTACTTTTTAATAACTTTTTACGTTTTTTTTTTCGATTTTCTCAAAAACGGCCAATGAAAATTAGGTGTTCTTTAATATCAGGTAAGCTTTATCATTATTAAAATGTTCTGAGGGGGGCTTAAAAGGGAAAGGGGCCTTTTTTGTTTTCCTATAAAGTTTTTATAGGTTACAAAGGTTTTTGTTTATATGGAGAAATTAAATGTCTCTCGTTACGCCTAAAAATTAGAAATGGCTAAATATGATGTATGAAAAAAATCAAGTAATCATTTAGACGAGAAAAAACGAAAAATATTCCGTCAACTCATAAAACACGTTGAGCACACGCATGCGGAGTTCTCCTTAAATGACAGACAATTGTTTATAATTCAAGCCGTTCTTTTCATTTAATGGAAATGTTTTGTTTCATGGGAACTACATGAAGTTTTCAACAACTACATAGAGATTTATAAAATCAGACGACTTGGAGTATTATGCTTGCATTGCCGAATGAACACAAGTAAAAACTTTTATTTAATAATAAAAGATTAATGTACATTAAAGAGCAAATACAAACAAAAATAAGTAAATGAATGTGGAAAAATGCGTGACTTTGAGAAATGGCATTTTACAAAACACGTCAATTTCTAATCTAAGTAAGATGGTAAGTGAAAGTTGCGCGCATCGCACCAGATTTTTTCACATTCATTTCTTATTTTTGTTTATATTTGTTCTTTAAAGTACACTAATTTTTTTTTATTATTAAATAAAAGTTTTTACTCGTGATAATTCGGCAATGCAAGCATAGTACTCCTAGTCGTCTGAATTTATAATTCTCTATGTAGTTGTTGAAAACTTCATATAGTTCATATAGCGTGGGCTCAACGTGTTTTATGAGTTGACGGAATATTTTTCTTTTTTTCTCCTCTATACATTTACTTGATTTTTATCATATTTCGTATTTAGATATTTCTTATTTTTAGGCGTAACGAGAGACAGTTAATTTCTCCTTATACACAAAAACAAAGGTACTTGTAGGAAAACAAAAAAATTGGTGCGATGCGCGCAACACACAACTTTCACTTATCAACTTACATTAGAAATTGGCATGTTTTTTTAATTGCCATTTCTATAAATAATAAAAAAGAAATGACTTGATTTTTAATTAAAAATGATTAATTTAATCAAAATCATTAAAGCCATTTTTGAAATATTCCAAAAAAATGTAAAAATTGGAAAAAAAGTTATGAAATAAAGAGTCCCCTGCATTTGACCAATTTTGATGAAATTTTGTCTGTCACATTGTGAGCATATACATACACCAAATATCTAGTCTTATCAAAATCATTACAGCCGTTGTTGAGTAAATAAAAAAAAACCTAAACATTAGATAAAATTCTTTAAGTAAAGTACCCCCTCCGTTTCACCAATTTTGATGAAATTTCGGCTGTCGCATCGCAGGCATATACATACATCAAATACCCAGTTTGATCAAAATCATTACAGCCGTTGTTGAGTAAATAAAAAAAAACCTAAACATTAGATAAAATTCTCTAAGTAAAGTACCCCCTCCGTTTCACCAATTTTTATGAAATTTCGGCTGTCGCATCGCAGGCATATACATACATCAAATACCCAGTTTGATTAAAATCGTTAAGGCCGTTTTTGAGTAAATAAAAAAAAAACACGTAAACATAAGACAAAATTTATTAAGTAAAGTACCCCCACAAATAATTCAATTTTGATGAAATTTTGACTGTTATATCGCAGGCACATACATGCATCAAATATCAAGTTTAATCAAAATCGTTAGAGCGGTTTTTGAGAAAATCGAAAAAAACGTAAAAATTAGATAAAATTCTTTAAGTAAAGTACCCCCTCCGATTCACCAATTTTGCTGTCACATCGCGGGTATATCCATACACCAAATACCCAATTTCAGGTTCGTGCGGTTTATAGTTTTTGAGCTAGTCTGTTCACATACACACACACACACACACACACACACACACACACACACACAGACCATTTCGCGGGACTTGGTTAATTGGACTCAGGGGACCCCAAAACGTGTATTTCCGTTGAAAACCGGAAGTCGAAATTTTTCACGATCGCAATACTTTCCTTACTATATATTTCATATATAAGTAAGTGAAAGTAAAAAGGCCCCTTCCCCATTTAAGCCCCCCTCAGAACATTTTAATAATGATAAAGCTTACCTGATATTAAAGAACACCTAATTTTCATTGAACATGACGAATTTTATCAAAATCATTAAAGCCGTTTTTGAGAAAATCGAAAAAAACGTAAAAATTAGACAAAAATAAAGTACCCCCTTCGTTTAACCAATTTTGATGAAAATTTGGCTGTCACATCGTGAGTATATACATACACTAAATATCCAGTCTGATCAAAATCATTACAGCCGTTGTTGAGTAAATAAAAAAAAACCTAAACATTAGATAAAATTCTTTAAGTAAACTACCCCCTCCGTTTCACCAATTTTGATGAAATTTCGGCTGTCGCATCGCAGGCATATACATACATCAAATACCCAGTTTAATCAAAATCATTAAAGCCGTTTTTGAGTAAATAAAAAAAAAAACACGTGAAAGTGAGACAAAATTTATCAAGTAAAGTGTCCCCTCTGTTTGACCAATTTTGATGAAATGTTGACTGTCACATCTCTGTCATTTACATATATCAACTACCCAGTTTGATCAAAATCGTTAAGGCCGTTTTTGAGTAAATAAAAAAAACACATGAAAATGATACAAACTTTATTAAGTAAAGTACCACTTCCGTTTGAACAATTTGATGAAATTTTTGCTGTCACATCACGGCAATATACATACACTAAATTTATATACTAATAAATTTATATAATAAATAATATACAATTTCAGGTTCGCACGGTTTATAGTTTTTGGGCTAATCTGTTCACACACACACACACACACACACACACACACACACACACACACACACACACACACACACACACACCCACACACACACACACACACACACACACACACACACACACACACACACACACAGACCATTTCGCGGGACTTGGTTATTTGGACTCAGGGGACCCCAAAACGTGTATTTCCGTTGAAAACCGAAAGTCGAAAATTTTACACGATCGCAATACTTTCCCTTACTATGTTTTCATATATAGGTAAGTGAAAGTTTTAAAAATTTATATTTTTTCTACCATTGGGACAAAATGGTTTAATTAAACTTACTTTCCACAATATTAGTACTGGGTAATTTGCCTACAATCTATGAGTGGCCCTTAAACTATAAAATAGAAATTTATATTAGTTTAAATTAAGTAACAAAACAACGAACGGTTAGTGTAGTTTCCCACGATTTATTTTGAGTTTAGGAGGAAAAAAAGTTTAGTTTGAATTCTGTATTTCAACATGCTTTAAAATTTTACCAACTTTAATGCCGTATAACAGAACTATCTGGGGAATATTTGTATACATTATTCATGCGTTTCATTAAATATTTCCTGAAATTAAACACTAAGATTGTAAAGTTTTTTTGAGTACTGAATAGAAGAACCCATATCCATGAAGATATTCTAATAAATCACTTATAAAACCTTTATTCCATATAAATACTGTTATTTCCAGCCTCATTTTACAACGATTGTACTTTGAGTAACTGTAGAATTTTTATTTCTTGAAGGGGATTTTATGAAATAGACACTTGACTGCTTAATTTAAGTCATGTATGCTGGCTATTTGGGGTTGATTTGTAGAGGCTCAGTATCCCCCAAAGCAGCTTATATAGACTTGAAGAAGTGCCTGGAATAGAGGAGGAAAGGGGACTGTGGGTGAGCCTGTGCCGAATAAGGCTGCGTTGAAGGAAAGTGATTCAGAGTGCAAGATCGGTCAGTGGGTTGTTGCAACAGCTCCTTAAGTATCTTGTTTACACGCCTGTGTCATCCTCCTAAGGGGGTTTTCTCGTTTTCGTCAGGGAAATGGGTCACTGCAGCAATCCTATTCCTCTCTGCCTTTGTCCAACAAGATGGAAATTCAATATTATGCAAGGGAATAAAATTTTATATCAGTAATTCTCTTGTTTTGTTCAACATTTAAATTAAAGTTCTTATTGCGAATGAATTTAAAATACAATTATAAGTTTAATTTGATATGAAGTAAATTTTCTAATAAATAAATATGCATGATTGAATAATCGGCATAAGGTGTCAATCAGTGGTGCCATGGTAATGGAAAATAAAAATATACAAACTGATTATCCAATAATTTAAAAGGTTAATAATAAGTTATTATTTGTTTTTTTTTATCCATTTATATGGTACATAATTATCGATGATTAAACAAAAATATAAGGTCAAACAACTTTCCTAATTAGGATAAAATCAGAAAACGCTTTTCAGATATTCTGTAGGAATAAACATTTATTATTATGAGACAGAAATTAAACATCTCTTATGATTTTATAACTTTAAGATTTTGTTGAACGTTTCTATAAAAGTGCTTCTTGGCTTTATAATATAGCCTAACATAATATGCCATCGTTCACGGTAACGAGTTAACTTCTTTTTTGGTTATTATTCCCCAGTCAAATAAAAAAAAAAATCTTGTGTAACTATTGCTATTAAATTATTAAATTTTAATGAAATTAAAAAAAAAATTGTTAGGGGGGGATAAATGCGCTTCTAACATGCTGATATATTTTTAAGAAACAGCCTTTCACTAACGCCCATAAGTATTATCCTTATTGTATGCATTACAATTTAATCTTTTGCATTATTTGTGTTCTTAAGTAGGGTCCGTTATAAAATCTTATGTTCATATGGAACTTTCATAAATATGTGCCTGCACTAATAAATGTATTTGAAAATGTTAGTTGCCTATGATCAATTTTAACCCTGTACACGTTTTGTCCCACCAGGCCAAAGCATGAACAATGCTTCCATAAGTGGGCGGCCGTTCTGTGAAGTCACTGATTAACCTGCCCCTAGGCTATGGTAGAATTGTTATTGCAACGGGATTGTTCCTAAGGCCCTCTCATAGCCGATGTGATGATATAGCAGCGAATGGACGAATAGACTTAGGAAGCGGTGAACTAAAGAAGGCAGGGAGTAATGGCCCTGGAACAACTGCAGGGCCCTTTAGCTTATGGTTTAGCATCATTACCCTCACAATGGTCTAATTCGTCTTTGTTTCTGTTCTAGGAACGCCCTGGCTCACCCCTGGATGCATCCACGATTAGACACTTAGGTGAGTGTTTACCTTCTATCATTATGTTAATTAAGGCTCATAGCATTCATAGCTCTACCAGAATGCTCTTCTTCCATTATTATATCGTAGATACTCATTTCTCAGTGAATAAGAGTCCACTGTTCCTATAGTTCCTGTATTTTTTGTTTTGTATTTTTACATTACTATAATGCTAATGTTCTGAAAACAACAACACCAACCTCGCTTATCACCATTTCAATCAAATATGTAATTTATAAAAAATGATTTCCAAAAATCCAACAAATTAGTACTACATGTACAATTTCTTTGCTCAGATTGTGATGTCAGGACTTCTCTGGCTTTTCACTCCCAATAACCTTCTTAACGTTTAGGCACAGAAACGCGTTTCCTGCGAAAAATAACAGGAAAAAGGTACTGGCCAACGAATTTGAACTAAATATGGAATCTCAGAAGGGATAACAACGTCATTCACGATAGTCTGGGCATTGCTGAAGACATTTTGGGTATTATTTTTAAGTTGAAAGTATTGGATTTAAATTTTTATCTGGTGCAGACCTTGGCATTATTTTAAATAAATTGTTAACTTTATACCGATACATCCGATTTCAACAAATTTTGGCACACTGGTTGATGACTGTCTAAATAGATGTCTAATGAGACTGCTTTCGCATAAATGTACCTTTGCAAAATAACTTACTGTTGCCATAAATGCAGATACATCCAATTAAGGATGATGGTAAGATCACAGCAATAGATCTGATCTACTCTTGTATCGAACATAGGTCCTAGTCCTGTGGGTAGGGATTGCCTTATGTACTCACAATACAGACAGACAATGACGTTGCATCATGCTCCTTACATATTTATTACATTATTTAATAGCCTCGCATTCTACCACAGAGTTCGCCCCTCCCTGGTTCATAACCTCTTGAAACGTGAATCCCATTTAGGTGTCAACTTTGATCATGGAAGTTACCACCGCCTTGGGAATGATTGTCTAAAATGTTATCAGCTTGAAATATTTTATATTCGATCATCTTAAAATCTCTCGATTATACGAAATATTCACTAATCCAACAATTCAATTCACATTTAGATGTTTCGAATATCATTTAAATACTTAGAGAGCGCTTCGTAAAATACCTCATCGCAATATTCCGGTCCCTAACCCACGTAGGTATCTAGTGAAGCATTTCAGTATAATATATCGTTATAAATAAATTAGAATAACATAATGACTGATATATTACCCTCGGATATTTTTTTTTCCATCATGATTTATCAGTATACCTTCATAAATTTATTTGGAAAAATATTTTTTGTCGAGCACAATAAACCCTACAAAGTTATTCAGTATTGCTTTTTTAGTTACCTTGTTATTTATCAATGGTTTCGATGGGGTTGAAAAAATTCTAGAAGTTTGTTTTGTTTAACGTCCCTTTATGCTTTGCTTATAAAGGTCGGACGATGCTACAGTGGGAGCCCTAAATCATCCTATAAAATGCTTAATATATACATCTAAGACGCTAGTTCTTGGAACTATTTATCCTTAACTAGTTAAACCCGGCCACGCTTAGCTGTGGCTTACTCTAATATTAAATTTTAGAGAAATAAATAAATAATTATTCCGATGAAATTGATCCAAAATCGTTACAAATAATCTGCTATAAACGTTCTGCAAAATAGGGAGTTCTTATGAAAACTTCACTTTTTTTTTTTTTTAAATCGTATATAGGTATATATTGTTACACTCCTGTACTAAACAGGAAGGAGCCTGGTGTATTTCTTATGCAGGCAATTTTTTCCAGTTGTGGATATGAACGGATATAAAAACAAAAATATAACGAAAAACATGGGACAAAACAAAAAAAAGCCGGTACTCTTTTTATTATCCGTGATTATTTTTCATTTTGTAGCGAAGGAAGAACATTATTATTTCGAACATTATTATTATAATTGACGAAAAATAGGCGAACATTTTTTTTCCATTCATATGAATTTTTTTTCCTACTTTTCATGTTTTGAGCTATCAAACATACGGCCCATTTCATCTAATAATTATTTAGAATTAATATGGATGATTAATGTTGAATTACTGAAAAATTCCTTCAAACTGAGGTTTAACACATCTTTGCATAGAATTCGCCAAAAATGTTCTTAGATCAAAAAAGAAACTTTGTGTTACATGTTTTTGAATTAATTTTATTGATCTTGATGATTATTGAAGAAGTAGATTGGTTTTAATAAATGTGATTGAATAATTAAGTAATGAGTCAAAACTTTTTTTATTTTGGTATTTATTGTTTTGTTTTTTCTCTTTAAAAAAATTTTCTGAACCAAAAGTAGACTTAAGGCGGTTGTATACACATTACAGGTCGTATTTAAGCGAGATCAGGAAACGAATCAAAACCTCGAAACAGAATAATATATGTTTTTATTGACTTTATTTATTTCATATTCTTCATAATCAGTTAGATAATTGTTTAATTTCGTGGCTAATGTTTTTTTTTTTTTTTTTTTGTTTTTTTTTTTTTTTTTTTGTATACGTAATAGTTTTTAATAAAAACAATAAACATAAAAGAATGTATTGTACAATACATAGTGTACAATACATAGATGGGGTCACCTGTGGTGTTGTGGTTAGCATGGCAACCTACAATACTAAAGATCGCGGGTTCAATTCCAGCGGTGGCCCTAGGATTTTTTAATGGGAGTAAAAAATCCTTAGCTATGCCGTCCCTCGGATAGGACGTAAAATGGAGGTCCCGAGCCTGTACGATGTCAGGTACTCGTTAAAGATCCCTATCCTAATTATACCTGGATAGGCAAACTTTAGGACTCCCACTGTAGCATCGTCCGATTAGCCTTAGTAGCATAAAAATGGACGTTAAACAAACAAACAATACATAGATAGGTTAAAGACTGTATTTATAGACAAATAGCATGTTACAGGGAGTTATGATACAAAAAAATATTTTTTAAAGGCCTAAACTTCAGGGCTTCGACTGTATCATAAAATATATTATTAAGTTTTTGGAGAGAGTCGATGTGAGGAAGCTGCCTGGTGGTAGTTCTCTTCCCAGGGCGGGTATTGTATAATGTATTGTTGAACATATAGTACACAAATATTTTTAATTTAAATACTATTCTTTATTTTTTACTAATTTTTAATTCTAAACTTAGATTATCATTTTTTTCTACAGTATCTAGGTCGCAGTATGGTCTCTGATGCCTGAGACATTTGGGTGTATATCACAGCGTATAAAATGACACCACGATCCGCTACTGATTTAATAAATGACACCAACAAACAAAGGAAATTTTCCAACCAGGTGTATGAATATATCCCAGCACTATCTATCACGAAGATGGCTTCTACTGAAGGATATCCATCTATTAATATTTATGAAATCGGTTTCGTAATAATGTGGAAGACGCTATTAATAAACTGACATTAAGAGAGCCATTTGTGATGTTCCATTAAGAAGAGACAGTGGGGCTCCAGGAACGGGCGAGTCGGGCGACATTTGTCAAAATCGGCTGGAAGACGGTGTTCGGCAAGAGGCACGGTATAAATATTAATCGAGTTAGATATGCCCTATAAAGACCTCTTTGGCTGGATACGCCTACAAAGGCACGGGCCATTACTGACTCACGCTCCTTTTTATAAGGCTTACTATCCCGTAGCTTTTGTTTTACAATGAATTAAATATTTGAAGGGGCATCTATTTAAACTAAAATATATAGACTATGAAGATTACTTTCACACCAAAGATTTTATTACAGTAAACTTCTTCCTTTTAAAAAGGTATAGTAATAGATATCATTCCTTATTTTCGCTGTTCCAACAACATTTAAAAACATAAGTTTGTAATAATGAAACACTGGTATCCTATTACAGTCTCAATAATATATATTTTCAATATATATTTTTTATTACATTCTTTAAATTTGGTGGACGTTTCGGACTGTTGCGTCCATACTCATCACCTGCACAATGTACACTTGATTTTAGTTTTTCTTATACAGTATGTAAACAATAAAAATTAAAGTACTATTAAATTAATAAAGATATGGTTAAAATAGATATGAACATGACATAAAGGTATGTCAAGTGTCAATTTTAAAAGTTACATAAATAAATACACATGAATCAATAAATAATATAGAACAAAAATAAAAATAAAATAATAGTAAGATGGCAATAATGCTCACCAACCTTCTCGTTTCTGGATTTTAAAAAATTAATATTCTGATAGAACTTGTCATTATTACAATGGATGTTTGACCTGTGGGGGGTTTGCTATCTTTTTAATCCTAGTTGCTATATCCTATTTATTATTGCATAATAGTGCCTACTTACTATTTCAGAATCTTTTTTATGGTTGACCAGTTCTATTTCATTTTTTTTAATATAAATTGATTCAATAATATTTCTTTTAATTGTGTTACTTTCCTTATTATATAAAAAAGATTCTGAAATAGTAAGTAGGCACTATTATGCAATAATAAATAGGATATAGCAACTAGGATTAAAAAGATAGCAAACCCCCCACAGGTCAAACATCCATTGTAATAATGACAAGTTCTATCAGAATATTAATTTTTTAAAATCCAGAAACGAGAAGGTTGGTGAGCATTATTGCCATCTTACTATTATTTTATTTTTATTTTTGTTCTATATTATTTATTGATTCATGTGTATTTATTTATGTAACTTTTAAAATTGACACTTGACATACCTTTATGTCATGTTCATATCTATTTTAACCATATCTTTATTAATTTAATAGTACTTTAATTTTTATTGTTTACATACTGTATAAGAAAAACTAAAATCAAGTGTACATTGTGCAGGTGATGAGTATGGACGCAACAGTCTGAAACGTCCACCAAATTTAAAGAATGTAATAAAAAATATATATTGAAAATATATATTATTGAGACTGTAATAGGATACCAGTGTTTCATTATTACAAATAAATCAAAGCAGTCTGACAAGATAATATAAACATAAGTTTATGTTAAGATTATGTTATTGACATGATCAATAAATATCTGTTATTTTATCTCAGACAACTTTAATTTCAGAAAATATCTTTCTTCCAAAAAATTAACGATCATAAAAATTTTAAAATTTTTGTAAGTAGGTAAGTATATCCATCTTTTAATAATCCCATCGAAGGGGGAGTGCAATCAATTTCGGCATATACCAGAGATAGGTAGGCTCGTGCCAAAAAATAAACGATCATAAAATTTTTAAAAATTATATATATATCTTTTAATTACTTCTATCAATAGGGGGGGCGATGAATTTGCCATAAGCCGTTAATAAATAGGCTCGTGCCTTGCCTTGAAGACAATCCGGGAGTTCCCTCCTCAACCCGCTAGTTTATGTTAAAATAATTTCTCAGTTATAAAATAATAATTTTTGACTTCTGCCAATTTGAAGCGATTAAATATTCCATTATCCGCTTTAAACGCTTTTTATTATTTAAAATTTTAAAAATATATGCAAATACATATAAGTGAATATTCTATAATATTAATCATAATAATAATAGAAACATATTTATTGAAAGAGAAATTAAAAAAATTGAAAATGTTTATGTCAACATTACTATATAAATGTATAATATGCATTTACTCTCTATTTTATTTTTCAAATTAATTAAGCATTTATTTTTTATTTTCCACTTGTATCTCATTATTTTTTCAAAAACTTTGATTTATTGTAGTTTCTGTAAACATATTAACTTATACATGAACTTTTTTTTTTTTTTTGTGACATTTAGTAGCATTTCCATTCTTCATCATGTCTTTATATATATATTCAAATTTAATATTAATACACCTTTAATTTAAAGTATGAAATGAAATTATTAAATTGTTTCCACCTAATACGATTATATCATTGAGGCTTTAATATTCGGTAGGAACTAAAACCTAAAGGGCTTGACCTTAATCTCTGGAGAAAACTAAATCCACCTACGGGCCATCAGAAGTTTTCTAACTGCTTTTGTGATTGGTGGAAGGAACTACGCATTCGTCTTCTGTTGCTGATCACATCCTATCATTTTATCTCAGAAATTTGCAGGATCAAATTTCCAGTCTTTGAAATAAAGTAACAACGAATGTTACTTTGGTTCTTATTATTGAATTTGAATCCATAATATTGATATTTTTCTATTGATGTTCCTATTGGGACTAGATGTTTTTATTTTTTAGGCGTAATCAGATGCATTGGCCGAATCTTGGTTTAGTTTCGGGGGATGTGATGGAAAGATTGGGGAAGGCGCTGGCTCAAGGCTCGCTCGCCTACACCCCGGCTTCGTCAGGGTCCAGTCATTTCCTGGCTCACCTGTCTGCTACTGTTCGCGTCTACTCCTTGCGTGGTTTCAGATGTTAATGAATGAATGAAAATATATAAAATATCTTAACATTGCTTTATCATGTTTATGGAGTATTTGTATTTTAGCATTGATAATGCTATTGGTAGCATTGGCTTAATGTGGTTGATGGCAATTGAAAAGTATAATGAAGTATATTTTTTGGACGTAGTTATTCGTAAGACTGAAAAGATTGAAAAGAGTAGAAAATTCGATTTTTATCCATTTCAAAGCCCATTAATAACACCACTTTATAGGACAATGAGTGCCTTGGAGCGTCGGACGTTGTGAGTAGAAATGTATAGCAGGACGGATATTGAAATTTAATAAAAAATTAATCAGTTAAAGATATCGAAAAATTGAAATAAAAAAGATGCTTTCAAATAGTTTTTAAAAATGAAAATTTTTCTGTGGGTAAAAAGTAAATACAAAATAGTGCACACACCTGCACTACTATAAAATATAATATGTATATACAATAAATACATTAGTGGTCCATCCGTTCTTAATGGTAATTCGTACATAATATTTTTTGTTGCCTCTTTATGTTATTTTTCCTCCGCATATTCTGTTTCTCCTCCCTCTCATAACTGCTTACTTTCGCTCCTAACCTATAATAGTTTTCCATATCCATTATTATCGTGATTGATATATTTTATTCGACATACAATCTGATGTTGTTCAATATTGCTTTAAGACTGTATCATGATAAACAAAAACACATAAATCATCGTAAAAATACTTTCATTCTAATTTATATCTTAAACATTGAAATTCCTTCATTGGACACATAATAAAGGAATATATCGGATAATAAAAAATGGGGCCGGGATGGCCGAGTGGACAAGGGCGCTTGCAATAGATAATCAAAGTTAAGCAACGTCCATCGTGGTCAGTACTTGGATGGGTGACCGCTCCATTCGGGTGACCGCCCACCAGTGAACGCCACGCAGTCCAAGTCTACCCCCACCCCCGGGTATGTGAGGCCCGTCAGCCTACTGGAGGCGACACACACCGACCGGGCGTAGGAGTGATGAACCTTCCCCGTGTAACTCATCGAGAATCGTGGTGTGGTTTTCCAGGATGTCAGTAACCGCCCGGAGGTTTGGTTCAGGGACGGTATGCTTCAGGGAAAGAAATATAGGTCCTCGGGGCCTGCTGACTCTGGGCTGCCATAATCCTTGGACCTAGACCAGTTTGTCACTGTCCTTGAACCCGAGAGAGCTGACGCCATCGGTGGGAAGGACACTGCCAAATTGGCCCCAGTGGGATTTGTTATGGAGCTATGGGCAGTCTGCCGCTGTACCATGGTGACCATGGCTAGCAGCAACGTGAGGTTTGGGCTACCCCCTCCAGGCTGTCTGTACTCTCGCAAGCAAAACAAATGTCTGTAAGAAGACCACACTGCGCGGCCAAAGGTCTCATTAGGCCTGATGCGCAAACCGAAAAAAAAAAAAAAAAAAAAAAAATCGGATAATAAAATATATCGGAGTTATCATTGACGGAAGGGTGGTTAAAGCGAAACGAAAGACCCTCAACAAAGACATTACTTAACTTTTCTAAAATCCTCAAAAGTAAATGTGAGGCCCAAACTAAAATCCATATACGTACATACTCCTTAATTATGGCATAGCCAAAAATATACACTTACAAAAAATACTCTGAGATAATTCAAAAGCATTAGCTTTATAAACTGACTTTCATATATTAAGGTTCTTTATAAACATTTTAATTATAATTTACATGGACCAACCAACCATCTTAAAGAGGCATTAGTTCAACTGTCATTGCCATGATTGCGTGAAGAAGATTAAAAAGACGTTTGTTTAGAGATCTCCTTTCTTGGCGAATCAGATTCATTGTATAATTGACTGGTTAGTTAGGACCCATTTTTTATACCAGGGAAATGCACATTAAAATAAAAATATTATTTTTAATTTTGTACCTTTCCAGCCTTCTCAATTTTGAAATTCCTCTATTGTCCTTTCCACTCTTGTATTTGAATAATTTTTCGAAATAATGTTTCTACCCTATATTTTTCAGGTTCGAGCGAAAACTATAATAAACCACAGAGAGTCTCGATTACTTTATTATCGTTCTGAAAAGTACGAGGTTCGAAAGAAAATACCTGGTTACATGAAAGGTGGATTTATACCTGTTTGCAAATAGCAAATTACTTTTTTGGTGGAAGATATAATTCCCCAATTTTCACAAGTCATCTATTTCTGATACCTGGTATTTTGAACCTAAAGTGATCGATGACTGTTGCGAGAACAATAATTCTTTTACCTTCGGCTGCTTTATTAACTTGGCTGCTTGTTGTGGTTATATACTTATTATTTAACGGAAGAATTCTCATGACTTACGCATCTCTGAATTGACGTCTTAAGTTCTTAGCGAACGAACGAAAAGCAAGATTATTTCTGTTTTCATTTTATCATAACTCATTTGAAAGTCATCCTTTCATAATTTCGTCATGCGTATTAGAATAAAAAAGAAAGTGCTTAGTAAGTCGATGGTTTTGAATAAAAATGTTGAAATAAACGTAATAAGTTCTCCAGGGAAATCATGAAAGTGAATTAATAAGTAATTTTTTAAACAATCGGCAATATATTTTTATTATTCTATGTTAAAAAAAAACTAACATATTGACGTATAATAATAGAAGTGATGAAATAATATAAAATATTGTTTTCTCGGTTCCTGGCAGGCATTGGTAATAACTAAAGCTCGGAATTCCGTGCAGTAAAAATTTGAAAACGTGCAATAAAAACTTAAAAACGTGCAATACCGTGCAATAAAAACTTTAAAACGTGCAAAACCATGTAAAAAAAAATTATTGCTTGAAAATCATGAATTAAATTATTTATGTGAACAATATATAGCTAATTTTGAAACAAATAAGTAGCGGAGAGTATACTGAAGTAAAATATTTTATTTTTAAAATATTAGTTTTAATATAGATTTTTGTTAAATAATGATTTTTTCATTAGTTAAGAAAAATTAATGGAATACATTAGAAATGTAACTACACTTCATTATTTTTTTAATCAAAGTTTCTAGCTAACTACATTTCTAAATTTTTTCTGTTAAACAGTGCCTCCTCTCACTTAAACTTTCTTTCAATTTAGAAAAAGATATCTCAGCTTCTACAATCGTTAGAGCGACTCAGCAACTAGGGATCTCCTTCAATTCAATAGTGACTGAATTTCCGTTCAGGCAATCATTAAAATTTTTTAATAGTTTGTATTCAGGATTTTTTAATACAAATTTTCGAAATTTTTCGTAAATGATAATTCCTTTTTCGCTCTTGATTGTTTTCAATGATTATCCAACGTCCTTAACTATTTTTATTTGGTCATAAAGAGAAATATTTTTCTCCTCTAGTTCTGTAAGAGCAACCGGCAAAGCTTCTAAATTCGATCTAATAAATGCCAAATCAGATTGAATGGTTGGATTCATCAAAATGGTTGCAATTCTATATTTGAAAATATTTCAGTTAAAAAAAAAAATCAGAATATAAAATATTTATTTGAAATAGTAACAAGATTTGGAATAAAGAGTAAAACACTCGCATGTGAGCTGTAATTATATTGGAAATAGGGAGATCTTATAAAGGAAAGATGCTACTCAAATTATGGAATCACTAGATATCCGGTGCGTAGGCTTAATTTTAAATTCCGTAGGCTTAATTTTAAATCCCTCTGAAGACACGCACTACCCCTGGTACCGTTCTATAGTTAAAAATAATTAGGTACTTACTTGTGCTGCAGTGGGCATCAATTTGTGATTTCCTCTCACATCTAATATTTTTATCACAAGGGTGTTGCAAAACACTACACTACCATCCCTTTTGAGTCAGGATATTTTTCAAACCATCCCGCAATTTTCGAAGACACCTCCAATTTTTGGCATTTTAAGTAACAATATATCCGACAGAAGCTAGATTGATAGTAACAGAACGATAAGAATTAAGAAACAAAATGTAAACATCCAGGAACTACTGAGCCCTTAGTTCTTGGAAATTAGAGGTTTGTGTTTGTTTACATCTCCCAAGTTCCCTTTATATTTTTCCTATGTTTCCTTTCTGTTATTTTTTATTCCTATTCCTAATTCCCATTTATAATTCCACCAATTTTTTGATGTGTATATAAGAAAATTAAAATTTGTAATAATTTTTTTTCTTCAAAATATCAAATGATGCAATTTCTTGCAATAAAATTTCAAAACGTGCAATTTCGTGCAGTAACCCCCAAACGTGCAATTTCGTGCAGTAAACCCCAAAACGTGCAATTTCGTGCAGTATAAAACTTCATTAAAACATCCCATTAGGCTTGATTCGAATAAGTAACTTGAATTCCCTTTATTCTGACTTACCAATAAAAAGATGCAATTGCACGGGAATCCGAGCTCTAGTAATAACCTTCGGACATAGGTTGAATATTTTTCGACCTAGTATCACCATAATAAGTTTGATTGAAATCGGCTTTCTAAGGTCCGTAGCATACCCTTGTTAGTTTTATTGTAAACATAATATGTTTTATTAAACAGGATCCCCGTTTAATGCCTATCGGCACGAATAGCCATTAAATCGATACCTCGAAAATATAAAAATCGATTGTTGCCCCAATATAAATAAAATACACTACATCTTAATAATTATAAGTCAAATTATATTACCAATACTGTTCACTACCATATTTACCTTACCTTAAACATTTTAACGGTGAAAATTTAAAATTATTTTGTTGATTAGATTTAATTTTGACACATAGATTTAATTTTCATTTGTGTCACTATTCTTCTCGACCGCCGATATAGAAAGCTAAAAAAAAAAAAAAAAAAAAAAAAAAAAAAAAAAAAAAAGTGTGAAAGGGATGATTTCGAATTGGGCAAGTGGCGCCGAAAATATTGAGCCATTTTAGATAATTATAGCAGTTAATCCCGAGGATTGATTTATATATCGTGGAGGCACCTCCATTCACCGTCATGGGGGGATATAATTGAGAAATACGTAACAGACTAAATCGAGAAAGATCTATCAATCTAAATTTTAAATCACCAATTTACACCTACTCATGATGTTTAGAAATGCCGAAGAAAAAAACCGTTATGCCCTGATAGGATAACATAATTAGATTTAATTGTTTGTTGTTGTTTGCTTGTAGAATTAGGTGAATTTTCATGTCATGTTTCACGGCAATTTTAAACAGATTGGTATAGTTGTTACTGAATGTGTAAATTCTCAAATTTCGCGTCTTTGTAAGAAAGACTTGACAACAAAATTCGTTTTGGTTATGCAGATGTGTTTCTTGGCTTTGTTCCTTTTTTTCAAATATATATCAATGATCTTGATTTATAAACAATATTATAAAGGATAGCCTAATATAATTTCTCCCTGCGATAGTAAGAAAATACATAAAGGTCAATGAACTTAAAATGTATTTTTATGTTATAAACTAACGATATGATTAGTAAAAAGTAGCGATAATAAATTAACTGTTTGTAAATTTTAATTGCATATTACAATAAAAAAATTCTTATATTAGGTACTTTTAGACTAAGATTTTTGACGACTATTTTATTTTATATGTCTAAATAGGAATTATTTGATTTATGGATTATTTTATTCCAATAAAGATATAGGTCGTGTAAGTGAATGACGAGTATACAGAGAATTTACCGTACAGAGGATTTATGAGTGTAACCAACATATTAATAACATATATTAAAAATATGAATACAATTTTTTTATTTTTATTTTATATTTTTACTAAGTAAAATTAATATTAAAACTTACTAGCCTAAGATGTTAGACCTTCCTGAAGATTCATCGACTCAGTTCACAGGTTATCGGAGCTAAAGAGCCAAAGTAACATTCCCAAATTTCCCTCCAGCCCAGAGGACTAATCTCTGCATCCGAGATCCTTTCAGCCGAACTGCGTTGTCTCAGAAGATCTCCAGACTTTATTTGTCCACTTTCTCCGAAACTCCGAAACTTCCGGGGTGAAATTGTTCGTCAAATTTCTATAAAATACCGGAATCATGTGAAAGGAGGGGGAGAGAAGGGATCACGTACAAAAAATTATCGCCAGCAGAGATCTGGCGCTGAGCATCTCACGCTTAGCGTCATAATGCAAGATTTATAGGCTATGGAGTTTGCAGATGCCTACAATAGTATTTTTTTTTTTTTTTTAAGATGTGATTTATCAAATCGGCTGGCATTGTTTCATTGATTTATTTACACATTAGTGTGTATTTATTTATTTATTATACGTTACATTCATTATTATTCATATCCGTTTTTGCATCTTCCTTAATTGTTTATAAATTCTGAAATTACCTTTCCCTAGAACTGAAAAAAAATTCATGAGGAAAAGAGCGCTTCACTTATAATTAACAGGAAAATATGCAGTGTTGGATAACTTGGTATTTTCCTTGCAAAATATTATTTCTTTTTAATTTAATTTTACAACTGGGTCAATCCTTATTAAGTGTTCCAGAGGTGGTTACTTCATCGTTTTTATTTTTTTAAATAGTTTTACCAGAGAAAGTGCAATGCATCATAAGTAAAAAAATCCAATTATTTTATTTCTTAATTTGCCAATGGCGGCCATTTATTGTCCACCAAACGCGTATTTTTAGCTACTTTAGTGCTCTGCGTCAAATCAAATATCTTCCTTTACTCATCCTAGAACATTTAAATAAATATTAATATCTTTAGACAGATCTTAAGTTTAATAAAGGTTATTTATTACTTGTATGAACTAAGTACAAGTATATGACTAAGTTTGTTATTTTCATATTTGATAGATAAAGTTGGGTGCTCTAAATTTACAAAGTTTTAAGCTGTGGACTCCCAGTTTTTTTTTTTTTTTTCATAAATCAGTCACGCTGCAGTTTATCCTGTTAGAAATTTTTGGAGATGAGGTTTTTCCAAGTGATTTTGCCACGGTCTCTTTACTTTTTTTGTCCCCTTATAAAGGCGGGCCAATACCGATTTTACAAATAATACAACTTTTCATTTAATTTTAAAATAAATTTCTAGTATTTATTTTAGGATTGTGACTTATAATTTTTTTTTACTAAATGTGAGAATCTAAAATAAAATATTACACCTAAAATTTTTAATAAGTTTTATAAAAATAATAGAAGATTTTCAGATTCAATTACTATTGCAGATTATTCGCAGGGACCAACATACTATATTGTATTAGTTATATAATAAATGTTCTAACTATAATTTGAATTGTATATCGTCGTAGTACTTGGGATTAAATAATTATTTTATTTAAATTGTAGGGTCAATAATGCTGGAGAAGTATTGAATGCAAGTATGACATAAGGTTTGACGTCAGTATAGTCTGTAATATTCCAACCGCGCTGGATTGCTGGTATCCATTATAATGAGAATTAACTTTTTATTGCGGCATTCTAATGAGTATCCACACTTTAACTCAGCTTTACCGTTAGATTAGTTTTTTAGAAGAATTAGTTTTTTTTTGTTAATTTTTTCGAACTGTATTTTAGGAAAATATATAACATACGTTCCAGAATATTTACGAAAAAATAATAATATGTTATTCCGATTGTAATAGGTATATGTCAAAGCTTTTCCGGTACTAGAAGTAATAATAAAAAGTGTTGATTGAGCTTATTTTTTTATGGTAATTTGTAATAATTATTGCAATCCCATTTAAATTATTCGAGGTTCTCTTTTAGCAATATACAAGTATTGGCTTTATAATGATTTTACTTTAATGATAATGTACTTCTCTGTTTTTCTTATGATAACTTCATGTAATTTTAATTGAGATAGTGTAGATAATTGTAGATAGTTGTATATTTTTATCATTAAAATTGAAGAAGTGACTGAGTGCAAACAAATATTTTTGATTTTATCTTACAGTTGTCTATTCAAGATTTCCCAAAACATTATATTCTGATTATGAACCGAGAAGATAAATGATATTGCATTGGGTCACAAAGAATGTTAATAGGTAGATAAAAGTCCCATAAGTGGGTACTCCTGTACTTCAGCGACGAGGTAACGATAGCGAACGCAGGGATCCCAGGACAAATTACAAGGACATACAAACAGGTTCATTCAAAACATGATCACTACCCACATGCCAAATAATTAGATAAATGGCCTCCTTGGTTAAAAAATAACATAAAAACTCACGTTAGAAGAGTATAGATAGAGTATAGGAGGATTTTGGGCATTCAACTATTTTTTTTACGAGAAAGATTTCATTGGTTTTTATTATATTAATAAGGTGAAATTGAAGTTTTTCCAGTATTTGTTCAACTTTTGGTACAAAATTAATGAATCAATTAATAAATATAAATCAGTGTTGAGAATATTCCATGTAATTACTTGCCAGCTAAGCCCAATGCCATGCTTTAGCAATTATCCCTCTGCAATATAATTTTAAATGAACCAGTGTTACACTTATTAAAAGGGGGAAACATGATATTAGCCGAAGTACATAATGAGGGACCAGAGCGGTGAGCTTAATGACTAGGAAGAGGTGAGGTGTGCCCGAGTGCACCGCCCATATCACTCCGGTTAATTATCCCGGATCAGCTTTGGAGGAAGATGTGTTATACGGGAGATCCGCTACCGGTGACGTGCCTTCCTGCCGGGATCACCTTGGTCCGGGACCCGACAGCCTTTATAAACAAATAAGGTGATGCTCATTAGGGTCCCATCTGAGTAATAGTCCCAATAAAGGAGCCTAGTCACGTGAGCCAAGGTCCCATCCCAGGTGTTTATTATAACGTTAAGACTCTATCCAATGGTAAGATAATGCCATTTATCAAGTTGCAATCTGCCCTATCTATTGTACGACGATTAGGCTTTGTTATCAATAACGGCGGCAAAGCATCATCCGTGGTTATCTCATGAGATGGTTGATTAGCTTTGAGTTCCCCACTCTTCGCCGAGTAATATCTCTAACAAACGTTTTCTTGATTTTTCCTTTTTTAAATTAACATCTATCCATCCTTATATATTATTTCTGAAAGTTTTTTTTTAATACTATGCCCTATTTTCATTAAAAATTACACAGCCAACATTTCTTGGTCCTCTGGATTATATCTTATGCGAATAGTACGGGCGGATCAAGTGGTGTAAAAATAAATCATAAATCACGCAAAATAAATGCGTATAATTTTGCTTGATTTACATTGATTCCCTTTAATTTAGTGATACCTGCTAGTTTTTTAATCCTATTTCTGTAGATGTTTAATCTTTCCCGGTTATCCAGGGTGTGATTGTTATACTTCCAATTATCATTTTTATTTTATTTTAACAAAATTTGTTTTCTATTTTATTTATATTATTACGTGTGTTATTTTGTAAATCTTATTATTTCTGATATCTCCATAAAATTATCAATAAAAACCTTTTTTTTTTTTTTGTTTCTCCCTTTCTTCGCCTTTTAGGCTATACGGGGTTTCCGGGGCCTGGGCAGAGGGTGGGGATACATGCCGAGTATTATTAAATGTGCCCTGGCTCCGGGTTTTGAACTGGTTATCTTCGGATTCCCAACTATACATGGTCAAGGGCAACGCGTTTGCCTACTCTGTCATTCCTACTTAGTGATGTAAAACTACCGAAACCACAATAAAAAAAAAAATAATAATACTTTCTTGATTCAGTCATGTTGCCCTCTGCCCCATCCCTGTAATTATTATTGTTACGGGCTTCGGGTTCGATAAAATGAACAATTAACACTAAAACCATAATTTATTAATCAATACTCACAATGGTAATTACTGCCTTTTATAATATACAGAGTAGGATGTGTATGTAGACTCTAATCACTTATAACAAACCGCACGGGTTAAAACTAGAGTCTTTTCTACGACATACACTATTACAATAACATATCACAATAAGGTTTACCACTTATCACACTAACTTATCACCGTTCACTATGAAGTGCACTTCACGGGTATTCACGGGTGACTCTCAACTCCGCTGATGCTTGTCAAAGCCTCTATTTATAAGCCTTAGGAAGATTCTTGAAGATTCCAGAACAATGTCTCTGATCTTCGCCGGCCACCAGTCCTGCGCCAAAAAATGGACGTATTGTTCTCCATAGGCGCTTTGTCTGACCCCACTTGCCGCAACATTATCAAAACCTTACCTATCCCTTCAATCGTAGAAATAGATTTAAAAATGTTTTAGATAAAATAAACTTTAAAAAAAAATAGGTCAGAAGTATGACAATCTCGGGCTGTATAGGGCTTCAATGGAAGCCTTTAGCCCCCCCCAAAAAAAAAAAAAAATGTATGACAATCACTGAAGTGTAAGAAGATAATAAATTATGTAAGTATGAAATAGCAATAAGATATATAAAAAAAAATATATAAAAAAGAATATTGTGATATTTAGCTTAGCTCAGATATTAAAATAAAAAATTATAAATTAAGATAACGAAATTATGGACTATAAGGTGATGATTTTGATATAATTGTAGAGTTTCGAAGATGGGCAAAATGGGTCCGAAACGAGGGAAATAAAGATACCTAGATAATGTAAAAAGGGTTGAATATCTTCAAGTAATAAATCAAACAGAAGTAAATAATATTATAACCCAAAATAAATTAATTTCAATATAATTGTTTCCGTTAACTGTGGAATTGTTTTGCTTTTATATAAAATTTATTTCTTTCTCCCCTTACATTTTTTCGACTGTACGATGATTTGCCGTGGCAAGAGGAGATGGGGAGAGATGAATTCTAAATTTAAATGCCCCGCACCGAGACTCGAACTCGTAATCTTCCGGTTATCAGGTTGTCTTAAAAATGGGCAATCGTTATTGCATAATCAACCAGGAGGGAAATACAGGCAGTACAGACTATTTCAGCAAAATAACCTTTATTCACAATCACTGACCACGAAAAAGTACATATTTGCAAATTAGTAAACTCCAGATTTCTTTTTATTGTTCCTTTGTAAAGAATGCATGGGTAACTTATATAACTTGTCCTTCACATTCTTCTTTGACTTTTCTAAGGCATTTTAAAAATATTAAGAAAAATAAATGTGGAGTTTTATAAATGGTTGACATATATCAGTGACCTCTTGCGTTGTCTCTGGTTCGTTCATTTTACAGGACAAATGGTGAAGATTTATGTCTCTTGTTTTAGGCCTATCTTAATTTGATCCTTAATCCACTTTCCGCGATACAAGAGAAAGATTTTGCAAACTTTTTGTGCCTGCCCGGTAGGGACACCGGACCGATATTGTCAACCCAAGGCCGCGCAGTGACCACACCGTTCACCGCTATGTTAAGCCCTAAATTATTTTTACTATAATACCTCTTCATCTCAGTATTACAAAAAACTTTATCTTATATATCTCAGTAATCTATGTATAATATCTATGCGAACTGAGGCTGTGCCTAAGCTCAAAATAAAAGGTTTGAGTGCAATGATTAATGGCTTCTTGGGTGGCAGGAGTTTCGCCCGCGGCGTTCCAACTGTATTGACATTTCATAGAGAAATGTGTATGCCTCTCTGCTTTTGTTGCTTCGCCGCATGATTAAGTGATCCCGAAATTATCTCAGCTGCCTAGTAACCATAACTTTAGGTAGCATTTCCGCTTATGAATAGAAACAATGGCATAAAATAATTCATTTCAAAATTTTATTTATTCATTAACTCTATCCAATACATAAAGTGATGCCCTGTTTAGCAATATTTCATCAAATCTGGTATAATCATACCCTAAGAATAAAAATATAACGTGATAATGGGGAAGATCAACTAGTGGATTTGGTTTTGATACTTTTAAAGATTTCGCCATCACGTTCTTGCAGTATGTTGAAAAGTCGTTGTCGTTATTTGTATTTTAAAAAAAATAGTTTATACCTCTCAAAAACCTGATGAGAAGAAGTCCAAAAGAGACAATTGTGGTCTGAATGGTTGAGAAAGTGCCTTAAACCACACTGAGCATTAATATTGCTGCTATTATATAGGATATTATATTATATAAAATGCATATTATATACCGTATAATATGCTATTATACTGAGCATTAAATCTCTGTTTAGACAATGATTAATTAAGAACAATGTACTTTTTTATTCCCACAAATAGACTTTATTTTTTCGCTTAAATTTATTCGGAATTAATGATGATGTTTTCTTATCGATTTCTTTAATGTTTTCTGCATCTTATTAGATCTTAGACAATTATATATTTCTGAAAGAACACTAAAAATCTGTTTTAATAAGGGTTATTAATATTTAGCCTTTCTTGGATTTCTATGATTTTTGTGGTCTTATGATTATGGGGTCCATCCGTCGACCTACAATTAGGATGCTTTACTGTTATCGGTGTTTTCTTAAGAAGATTTAATCTCCTTAAATACAAATTAATCTTTGAAAAACCTAAAAAAATGTTCTTGAGTTTCATTTCTTGGCAAAATATTCCGGGAACAGGTTGAAACTACAATAACTTTGTCATAAACATAACAAAGGTTTTTTTTTTTTTTTTTAACGTCCGCTTTGTGCCACGAGGGCTAATCGGGACGGGTAAACAACCTCTTCTAATCCATGGCAAGCCGCTGAGTCTGTTCAGTGAGGCCGTCAACGAACAGAATCGAGCGGGCTTGGGCGGGATTCGAACCCGCACCGCCAGCGTGGGAGTCGGAGACGGTTATATATCTTTATTTAAATCTATTATTGAAAATTTGTTTAAGGTTATGTGTAGGTTTGCTCCAACAAGCACTTGAAACACGTCAATAACTAATAGACTGCTTATGCTCTACCTCACTCTTTTGATTCTGAATTTGATTGGTTGGTTTTCCCAACCGATTCATCGAGCATTAAAACATTATTGAGTATTGCTTAAAATCAACCAATCAGATTCAGAAAAAAAAAAAAAAAATGGGAAAAGTACATGAGCAGTTTGTTAGTTATCAACGTGTTTTAATAGTTTGTTGGAGTATAACTCTTGTTATATATGTCATATGTTTTTCCAATAAGTAAATATTTTAAGCGATGATTAAATAATTATTTTCATGTTTTTTCCCGATAACTTCTCAGATAAATTTAGAACCCTAAATAGGTTTCAATGGGACCACCTTGGGAAAATACTCTACAAGCTGCAAAAGGTTTCGTTCCAATTGGTCCATCCATCGGAGTAATCGGAGTAATCGGTGTAGATACACATACGCAGGTTTTTTAGGGGGTGGCGGGATGGCCGAGTGGCTGAACGCGTTAGACAATACGCGTTTCCACTGACAACCGGACAGATGATTCGAGAACCAGAAGATAGCAAGTTCAAAACCCGGAGCGAGGGGAAATTTAATAATACTCGGCATTAATCCCCAACCCTCTCCCCTGGCCTGGGAAACCCCGTATAGCCTAATAATGTGAGGAAGGGGTGGACCCAAATAGTTGAAATCATAATTATAAATAAATCAAAACATAAATTTTTAAATAAAAAAAAACTGATTAATATTTATATATAATATTTATACCCCAACCGGTAAACTTGTCAATAATTCACAAAGCCGAAAGCAGTATGACTTGTCTTTCCCCTGATATATTTGCTGACACAGATTCTAGACCTTTTTAAATAAATCAGAAACATTTATACCGGTTATTATTTCATCTCCAAGTTTTTCACAAGGACAACATACTGATAAATTTCAAATCAATGGGGTTCTGCAAAAGCTAGTCAACTAACACTCAAATAACTAGTTTTAGTGTTATTTTTTACTTTGCATTTTTTTTAAATTAGGAGGAATCATGTTTCACTCCCATTTTAAACTAACGACACCGTTCTTGATTTTTGGTATGTTGAATATACTTGAATCATTTGCAACAAGGCCCAGTGTATTTATGACCTAAAAGAACTTTCTGAAGCCATTGTAGTTCATTTGCTTTTAAAAAGTTTATAATAGATAATGAACCTTGAATAATTGTAATATTAATTTAATTATACTTAATTATTACGGTACACTGCGATTATTTATATTAAAAATTTGTAATCTACCTCCCTTAATGGTTTTACGCCCCTTAAAATAAATAAGCAAAGAAACCTTAACCCATTCAAGTTTTTTAAAAATGTTTTTTCATTAATTTTATTTATTTTTATTATTTAAAAAAATAATTTTTCGACCCTTCCAGCCCTCACTCAGGCCGTGACATCCATCCCTGTCATAAGGTAAGCTCCTTCATTTACTATATTTATAATCCATCATATATTAATCCCTCTTCTACTCTGCCCCATTTTGCCACCATATCTACCCATAGTACACCACTCTCATAACTTATCCACTACTATGCACCTTACCCCATCTTATCACACCACCTATATTATCAGTATCAACAGCATCAGTGTTAACAGTATCAGTGTCAATAACCATATTACACCATGTGTATATAAATTATATGCTTAACCTTATAGTTTACATTTATTTATATCTTATAGAGTCAGTTCATATTCTTTGTTTTTTTTGTTTTCATATTTTTTATATTTTATCTAGCCAGTTCATATTCTTTGTCCTAATTACTCATGTTGTTGTCTGTGTCTTGTTTATTTAGCCCTGACTAAGACCTGCATAGTTGGGTCGAAACGTCGGCTACAATAAAATAGTTTTATACTATTTTGTATTTTATTGACCGCCTCCCCGGACTATTTTCTACCTATTTCAAAAAATGTTTTAACGATAAAAATGGATAATTCAGGATACTTAATTCATTCACTTTTTTTTTTTAAAATCCAGCCATGAAGGAGTGCATGTGTATTTTAATATGGTGATTAATTATTAAATTTGATTCAATTATGAATTTTTGAAAAGTCATTAATCTCTTTGTTGTAATTAGAAGAGGGAAAAAATGATTTTTATTAAATTTGAATTAAAAGCTCAGCCACCCCTTCACAGTGTTGCAATTATGAAACAATTAAGGTTATTACTAGTATACCTATGTGAGGTATAATTATATTTTAAAACCATTTTTAAAAATTAATAGAGCAAAGAATTAAAACAAAAATCAATAGTTTAAGAAATATGTATCAATATTATACATATATGGATGTAACACACAAAGTTGAAGAGCTGTAAATTATAGGTTAATTAATGTTTCATACGCGGTTATTTAATTATTCATTATTTACTTTTATATCTTATTGATTTAGTTGAATTTTATGAACAAAAAATGTATTTTATCACAAAAATTCAAAAATATTTTCTTCTACTCTTAAGAAATATATTAACACTTTTTTATACATTTTAATATATTTCCAGTTTTAATTTTTTTTTTTCAAATGATATAACCCTTAAACCTCTTATATGGCTACTCATTGTAACGAACTCATAATAATCAACGCAAGTACTCTAAATAGATACTAAGGTTTATAATGTTGCACATAAAAAAGCTATCAAGTAAGAAAATTTTCATTTATGTACAGAAAGGGATTAGTAAAAGAATTTTTACTATCCATTACAATTTTTGTTTTATTTAATTTAAATTTAATTTTACCTTCGCTACCGTATTATGTGATTTAGTTTGGACTTATGTTGTCCTACAGAAAAATTGTCTTAATAATAATATTAGATAAATGAAAACCTGTTATTGGGCTATGTTTCTAGGTGTGCTATCTTTTTATCAAATAGACTATAATTGGCTCCATGAATTATAGTTCTACGAAAGTTTGTACTAAAAATAAAATGAAATTTATGTTGTCTTTGAATAATCTTTACTCGATTACTTACCCCTCCCTTCTACTTATATAGTTATGCGAAAATAACTTTTTTTTATTTTTTATTTTAGCATGTTGTCGAACACAGGAAGGCTACTTGCTATTGATGTATCACGTAATAAATGCCAATATTAGATTTCCATCAATTGATTATTCGTTATTGGAATTACCAATATAAAATAATAAAAAAAAAAAATAATAGTTCTTAGTATCTTAATAATAATAATAGTTCTTAATCTTCTTAATAATAGACGATGCTAGGAAAGTTCGAAGTTTTTTTTTTTTTATTAAAACATGTGTTGTAATAGATATGTAAATAGATTCATATTTCGAAAATATCTATCAGATCATTGAATCACTGTATCACTGAAAAATTCATTATGAATCATCATCTGGTGAAAGATACAAATTAGCAGTTAATTTACGAAATTAGGAATTAGCAAAACTGTTCCGTAATTAGATATAATTATAAAATTATTCACTCGTTAGGAACTCAGATTCTGGCCGGTCCCCTTCTCAGCCTGATTGAGGCTAAATGCCTTCTTATACGCAGATTCTAACAGGGTCAACAGACCTCTTTTACCTGTCAGTATCAGTGTTATTGTAATACATTTTCTCTTCAGTTCAATTTTCTATTTCATTACATATTTTAATCTTCGATACATTTCCAAAAAGAAAAATCTTTGAAAAAAATATGAATTGGCCGTGGCAATGAGATTGTTGTAAGCGCCAATTTCGAAAGTGGATACCACTCATTACAATATTTCTTTCACAACTACTTGCGGTCCGGCACCCAACTACTACTAACGATTAATTTTCTCAAGGACGGCCCCACAGCCGGCTTCTTCAAGAAAAATGCGAATTGAAAATCTTATGGATTATCTTATTGTTATGGGCAAATGGTCGAATATTCGAAACATTTGGATACTGATTTCACTGACCATGACACTGTTCTTTTAGAATTAAAGCGCTTATATTGGTATTCACCTCTCGTGGATGATTGTGGGCGACATCAGCTGTCGTGGGTCTTGAGGACCGTGAGTTTACATGATTCATCTTCCTCTTATGTTGATATTTCAGCAGGTTTGGATCCTTCTTAGGTCTAGCGTTTATTCTGTTTTTATTTTATTTTTTAATGATATACATACTATTTGTATTACCGGGAAAGGAAATCTGTGCCAGTAATGAAAACAGATCAAGGTTTTTTAACTGTTGAAACCACATGGTTGAGAAAAATTAATTCATTGTAAGCTAAATTTAATTTCTGGTTTTGAAAGCATCCAAAATCGATCATTCAGAAGAGTCTATCAGCACACTAAATATGAAATGAGTTGAAAGATAAGACACAAATTTCCTCCATATGTTATTGTTAGCAATTGTGATCAGAATACTAACTTCTACGAAAGAAGAACGATAAAGAAATGCTTTTAGAAATCGGAAAGTCTAAATATCATTGTATAAGATGACAAAGTCGTGTTTGAAACTATGTAATTTGAAAAAGTATTGAAAAAATAATTTGTTTTCATATCCCAATTGATTTGTAAAAAGATTTATGTTTTATTAATTATTACTTTCACTTAACTATGAACTATATAGTAAGGGAAAGTGTTGCGATTGTGAAAAATTTCGACTTTCGGTTTTCATCAGAAATAGACATTTTGTAGTCACCTGATTTCGAATAACCTGGTCCAGCGAAATGTTGTTTCGCTTGTGAACAGATTAGCTCAAAAACGAGGAATCCTACGAACCTGAAACTAGGTATTTGACGTATGTGTATGGCCGCGATATGACAGCAAAAATTTCATCAAAATTGATCAAACGGAGGTGGCACTTTATTCTTAAATGTTGTCATATTTTTTTTCGATTTTCTCAAAAACGTCTGTAACGATTTCGATTAAACTTGACATGTTTAATGATAATCAAGTAATCTTTAACAACAGGTACGTTTTATGATCATAGACAAGTTCTGAGGGGGCTTAAATGGCGAACGAAAAAAGAGTGTTTCTTATAAAGTACTTTTGATTTTGTTTGTATGAAGAAATTAACTGTCTCTCATTATGTTTAAAATTCAGAAATAAATAAATATGGAAAAAATCGAGAAACAGAAACAGTAGTAGTAGTAGTAATCCGACAAATCTTAAAACGGTTTAACTTGTTTTAAGAGTTGTTGGATTTAACAAGCATGCGAGGTACGCTTTTAATGACAGACCATTGTTTTTAAGAAAGGCGTTCTGTTCATGTGAAAGAGTTGTCAAAATGTTTTGTAACAATGGAAATTATTTGTTTCCATTGCATCTAAATGAAGTTTCCAACAACTAAATAGAGAATTATAAAATCAGACGCGACGGAGTATTACGCTATTAGCATTTCCTCATTATCACAAATAAAAATAAAAACTTTTATTTAACAATAAAAAAATTAATTTAATTTACAGATGAAATAAGTGATGCTCAAATTAATTAAATCAATTTACGGAGTGAAAATCATATGGTAAAAGATAATCTTTAATAATTATACATTAGTTTACTACAATATACAGGCGTGAATATAAAAGTAAAGTTAAAAAAAAAAAATTTTACTAACTTTAGTTCCACAATAGATTTCTGGATGAAATATAAGGTGGTTTTAGAGGAACAGTAATCGTTGTCGGTTTCCAGAAAGGAACAAGAGGCTAACATTTGAATATTAAGTTTTAATTTACTACGAGCCGTTAATACACCTCTCGATTCACCTTCACGATAAATTTACAAAAGCAACTCGCAGAAAAAAACAATTAAACAGTAAAAAAAAGACTCGACTATTGTTGAAATTTGGATTGTTTTAGACCCCTAAAAATAAAAACGTACTTAATAATAAATCGACAACTATTTAGAACTTTCAAGTTTTTCAATAATTATAATACTTTAGCTTATGAAGAATAGCGAACAGATGTGGAAACTATTTTCTGTGAAGTTGCTAAATGGCGTTTACACGTCCTTTGCTACTCCAAGCAGGTTGGTGAGTTACGTGAACCGCACCAGAATTTTTTACTTAAAAACTGTTGCGGCACATCAACAGTCCAACCCTCTATCAATAACATGTATTAATCTTGATAAATTGAGAACCGGAATGGTCTTTTTCACCCTTGAATGGTGAAACAAAATGTTATTTTAATATAAACACTCGTTTTTTTTTGTTTTTTTTTTTAATTTATGTTAATTATACGTTTAAGTACTGATCAGGGATATGTAAATTTCGCTATGAACAGCTTGTTAGAAATTATATAAGACTGTACGAAGATTTTTTTTTTAAATTACCATTACAATAGTTACTGTGTCGCAACAGTTTAGTCGAGCTAAAGCGCCGTGCTTTCGCATGAATTGAACAATTTCTCGTGTAGCATTATCCAACAGACCAGTAGATCTCTAATATTTTTTTTATAAGTGCCTGTTTTTCATTCTGAACAGATTATTAAAAAAAAAAATGACATTTATATTTTCTTAAAGTATTTAACTCTGGTCCCCATGGTATTCTTTCCATCCGAATTAATCAAAAACTGTAATTATCCTAAAATTTTAAACCTCCTCTTTACTAAAATGATACAATCTACAAAGCTAAACCAAAAATTTGATTATAAATCTTCAAAGAAGTTACACCTTCACCAAATAATTTAATTAACAATTTTAATGTCTATATTTAGTATTCTTTATTGATATTTTTTGTTAGTAGAACCCAAAGTATTTCTTTCTTCACTAAAGCCATATCCAAAGCACCCTATTGAGCTTGAAATATCTCGTTGTTATCATTGTTATGAATCAAAGTCCAGATATAAGGTTCATATGAGGAACATGCTTCTTGTTGCATTATTTTGTCATATTATTGCTTAGTCTTGGTGGTACAGTTTTCACTTTTTTTCCAGTATGCTATAGACAAATAACTTCCATGACTCAAAGTAATTTTTTTATCATTTAGTGCATGTAAAATATATTAGTATTTTAAAAAACAATAACTTTAAATGTGAAAAGTTAGTTTAATATATATCGAACTATATATCGAAAAATATCAAAATTCCACTTTGAAAAATATGAAAAATTTGCTTTGCAACTATAGTTTGCTGTCCTCAAAATTAGAAAGAATTAGTTTGATCATTTCTCGGAAAATCTGCGGTAAATGCCGTGTTGCGTATGTTGTACAGCGTGACTGAAAATTAAAAATGGAACAGAGAAAATAATGTTAAAAATTGCTGCGTTCTAGCTAGAGTTCTCAAACATTCATGATAGGAATTCGTTATTGAAGGCGTAAATGTGTATGTTGTTAGCCATATATATCTCTACGTATTTTTGCCTACATTACCTGGACAGAACGTTTTCCGAAGAGTATTGTTCCGAAAAAAAATTGTTCCACTTAAGGCAGCTATTAAAGTTAATATATAAAAACTATGACCCATTCTTTGTAATTCATAGCTGTCTATCTGCTGCCTATTAAAGTCAAGCGTGTGAAATAGCGTCGGCAATATAAACTATTGACAATAAATTAGGATAAGAGGTAATCGAGCGATGGCAACTACAAATAACAAAATAAATAAATAAACCAAAAGTTAAAAATAAAAAATAAAATGGCTAAAAGAGGGACGACACCTGCCATTGACGCGCCCTTGCTACCCACGCCTAGCGCCCACTCTTCCATCGGCTCTACCTTCCACCTAATCTAAATATTTCTATCGATATGAATTCGTTCGTTCGATTCGCAATGGCATCATTTGTCGTTCGGGGAAAACATTTACTATTTTATATCTTCTTTAACGAATAGCTTTCGTGTGGGTTAGTTTCCTTTGAATTCTAGTTTATATTCACTTCTCTTTATCTATTCACTAGTTTATATGGAATATCTGTGAGAGATTCAATCAATGCCTATTATTCAGTATCTGAGAGATTTTTTCCTTCCTTTCTGATTATTAGACAGTTATAGCAATTTTTAATTATTGAAATGTTTTGCAGTAACGGTTGAATGTTATGTTTACCTGTTACAGTACATGATCGAATTACATCGAGTTACAGTACATGATCGAATTTTCTGACGTGCTGTTTATCATGTATAGTTAACTTCGGCTTTAGCACAATGTTATGTTTCGGTTATGATTCGCTATCAATACTGTCCTTAAATGTTCGACGACGAAGAAAATAATTACAAAAATTCACATTTCATACCTTGTGTAGTATAATTAAAAGATTGTCGTTGAAAATCGTTAAAAATATTATAGATAAATTATCTACTAATTTATCAGATTTCTTGCGTTTTGTTACCGCAATGTGAGATAATGTGTGTTACTTGATTAATAAGTCTTAATAAGTCTTATCACGTTAAGACCATTCTTGGTTTTGGAGGTCTAATATCCTTATCTTACTAAGTGTTAATATTACATTACTTGAATCAAGAATATCTTTGGCCTGTCTATTAAGTGAAGAAATTTTAAAGAATGAAATGATGTTTTTGAGCACCCTGAAGTTATTACGTAATAAGGGTGTCAAGAAAGAAGTATAAAGGGAAATATTAATGAAAATTTTGAAATGTCAGAAGACTAGGAGATGAAGAGCTAGAGAGACACCTGTTGAAGATCATCTTATCCAGGGTTGGGAGGTGATAACTGCGATGGCAAATACAAAAAAACAACAGCACATCAAAAGCAGTTAGAGATCGAATTGCGGCAAAAACGACTATGTATTACCCCAAATTTTCAACGGCTGGGTTCAGCTAATTTATTTATTAAACTAAATATTTTTATTTTTTCACAAATTTTGTTAAATAGCAATGTAATCTTATTCATAGTTATTTTAATAATGGCCCTATTAATAAAGTAATACAAAGATAGAAATTCTCAATAATTTGGATGTTTTTCATTATTTTATCATTTATCAATATCTATCTCGATAGCTAAACTTCAACTCTTTATTCATTATATTGCTTGCTAACAATTATTTTTACTTTCACTTACCTATCTATGAAATATACAGTAAGGGGAAGTATTGCGATCGTGAAAAATTTCGACTTCCGGTTTTCAACGGAAATACATGTTTTGGGGTCCCCTGAGTCGAAATAACCAAGTCCCGCGAAATAGTCTGTGTGTGTGTGTGTGTGTGTGTGTGTGTGTGTGTGTTTGTGTGTGTGTGTGTGTGTGTGTGTGTGTGTGTGTGTGTGTGTGTGTGTGTGAACAGACTAGCTCAAAAACTGTAAACCGTGCGAACCTGAAATTAGGCATTTAGTGTATGTATATGCCCGCGATGTGTCAGCAAACATTTCATCAAAATTGATCCAAGGGAGGGGGTACTTTATTTAATAACTTTTTTACGTTTTTTTTTTTATTTTCTCAAAAACGGCTCTAACGATTTTGATTAAACTGAGTATTTGATGTATTAATATGCCCGAGATATGGCTGTAAAAATTTCATCAAAATTGATCAACCGGAGGGGGGACTTTACTTAATAAATTTTGTATCATTTTCACGTGTTTTTTTTATTTACTCAAAAACGGCTTTAACGATTTTGATCAAACTGAGTATTTGCTATATTAATATGCCCGAGATATGACTGTAAAAAATTCATCAAAATTGATTAACCAGAGGGGGGACTTTACTTAATAAATTTTGTATCATTTTCACGTGTTTTTTTTATTTCCTCAAAAACGGCTTTAACGATTTTAATCAAAATATATATATGCCAAAGATGTGATAGCCTACATTTCATCAAAATTGGTCAAACGGAGGGTGCACTTTATTTCATAACCTTTCTACCAATTTTTACCTTTTTTTCGATTATCTCAAAAACGGCTTTAACGATGTTAATCAAATTCGTCGTGTTTAATGAAAATTAGGTGTTCTTTAATATCAGGTAAGCTTTATCGTTATTAAAATGTTCTGAGGGGGCTCAAATGGGGAAGGGGACTTTTTTATTTTCCAATAAAGTACCTTTGTATTTGTTTATATGGAGAAATTATCTGTCTCTCGTTTCGCCTAAAAATAAGAAATGGCTAAATATGAGATATGATAAAAATCAATCAAACATATAGAGGAGAAAAAAAGAAAAATATGTACAACTCATAAAACACGTTGAGCCCACTCATGCGGAGTACGCCTTTAATGACAGACCATTATTCATAATTAAAGCAGTTCTGTTCATTTAATGGAAATTATTCGTTTTATGGTAACTAAATGAAATATTCAACAAGTAAATAGAGAATTATAAAATCAGACGATTTTGAGTATTATGCTTGCATTGCCGAATTATCACAAGTAAAAACTTTTATTTAATAATAAAAGAAATTAGTTTTATTGTTTTAAGCAAATGAAAACAAAAATAAGAAATGAATGTGGAAAAATGAGTAACTTTGAGAAGTGGTAATTAACAAAACACGCACGCACCAGATTTTTTTGCTTTAAATACTTTCAGATATTCCACATAAACATTATTAAGATATTAAAGTATTAATAAATACACCGTAACAATCAAATAATGTAAAATCATCATCAGTTTTTTTTATAAAACCACCTCTATTGTATAAATTTAAATTAGGTATTAAGGTAACTCGTTTTCAATCGCAATTTTTTTTGTGGGATGAATATTTCATTTCTTCACCATATATATATCGCAACCTTTTTTGTGGGATGAATATTTCATTTGTTCACCATCATGACATTTTGTGAGATTTGCAACCGTCCACCTAGAAAATAACTCTCTTACATTTTTACAGATTAATCCAGAAATAATAATAAGGATAGAAAGGAAACACGGTTTGTTGAAGTGGCATTCTTGTAACAGGATAACTCAGGTGAAACCTACCCCTCGTGATCTTATCTAAACTCGACATCGATACCCTTCATCGATCTAATTAGTAAACATATCGGAATGGTCCGGATCGCCCACTGCGTTAGTTAAGTAAAGCTTGAGGAAGGAATTGCGGCTACCTCGGATAGATCAGTATCTAGGGTCGGTATCTAGGAGCTCCTCTATGAAGCAGCGGTTGAGGCCTGATACCGATCTGGATATCCTTCCTCTTGTCGGTTCTGTCAGATATCCGAAACCTAGGTCCTACTGCTCGGCCGATTTGCATAACTTGTCATATTTTAGCTTCAGTATCAAGAATTTCGGAACTCTAGAGGATATTGGTTTCCTTAACTTCCTTTTTAATATTGTGGATGAGGTAAGCCAAATTCAAATTCAAAATTCCGGTTGGAATTCATTTTTTTTCATCATTTGGCCATCTTTTCAAGAGAAGCTCAAGTGCAGAGCGAGGAGTGGCGTGGATTGCTTGGGGTTAATCGTTCTGGTGTTTAGAATTTCTAATGTTGGCCCTATTGAGATAATTGTACAGGGCTATCGGCCGACACCATCCGCTGGTATTACACGACATCCTTCACAACGTTCTTACTTATAATTCTAGTCATTAATTTTATAGTTCAATTCAATGAAGCCTGTTAGTTATTTTGCACGCTAAAATTTTATGTAAACTACAGTGATTAACTACAGAATTCTAAATTCATAGATTTTCATTTTTGTATTTTTAAAATAAAATATAGAGGGGGTTAAAACTAGGTTATTTCCCTGCACTGGATTGCCATTTTCTTTAATCTCTAAATACTAGATGCTAAAGTTATATTAAGATAGACTAATATACACTTATAATGCTGAAATAATTTATATTTACTTAAATTTATATTTTCGAGTAATACAATTAAATGATCAGTTTTGTACGGTTTCGCCAGTGTTTTATTTGCCCCATTTCTTTTAAATAGTTGGTGTGTTTTTTCATCTGCTACAGCTAAGTGTTCCTTAAGGTCTTATTTTCTCCTGTATCCGAAAAAATGCGAAATATGACCATCTATTGTTTTTTAATCAGATTTCTAAAATTACTCTGCCTTCTGTTAACTTACCCTTTAACTGTTCAATTACCCTTAATTCGTAATATGAATAATTCAACTAATGTTAAAAACCATTTATATTCAGTAAAGAACTTTTTAGTTTATCAATATTTTACCAACTTATTGCTCTATCATTTCCATTAAACACACTTCATTTTTCATCAATCGCAAAAATTAAACAATATTTATTTATGCTAAGCGAATAATCGTTACTTCTCACAATCTCTGTTTCCCCAACTTTTCTTACCTTTCTATACTTGTAAGCAATTTTCAAGTTTGTTGTGGAATCTAGCTTGAATGGATAGTAAAATTGAAAACCTTAGTAGTTAAGGCATTATCAGGTGGCAATATTTTTATGTCTGCTTTATCTACCTTATTTTAATATACGATCACTTGAAATCAGGAGCCGAGAGTGCCGCATGAGCAAGTAGAGTGACGAACGCGAGAAGTACATTCCATTTGACTTGTTAATTGCGGAGGCTGGGCGTTCCTCGCGAGATCCATTGTCTGGGCCGGGCGAGGGATTGGGGACCGTGACGCAACGAGTGCACAGTGAAAGCTCCCATAAATATTTAGCAATTTTCGATAGAGCGAAGGCCAATCATGAGGGGGACGTGTTAAGACCCACTTCATTTACATAATTGACGGAGCTGCTTTATTTCTGAGTTTCGACTCTTCCTCCGAGTTTCCTGAACCATTAAATCAAACGCGTGAAGTCAGTAAGATAACCCATTGCGGTTATGCTGAGAAAAGTTAATGAATTGCATAACTGGTACTCATAAGTATATTTTTTCAGTAGGGTGGTAACTGGGGAAAATTAGGAACCAAAACCGTATATATATATATATATATATATATATATATATATATATATATGTGTGTCTGTGTGTTCAAAGCTATTATATAAATTAACTTAATTTTCGTGGTCTCATAAGGAACAGGAAGTCGCTTTCTCATTAGGAGATAAAATGGCATATAGAAGGCAATTCTCATAAGTTTCGTAGTTAGGTTTCATTTGTCGGTGACTTAAAATGTGCATCAGCAAGGTATTACTATGCAAGCATAATTTTAGATTTAATTAGCTAAAATAAAACAAAAAAACATGCAAGCATAAAATAATTAACATAAACTCAAAATTTATGATTGGTAAAAGTTTTTATTCAAAATTGATTGAAGCCAGACAATTCAGATCAAACATTTAAAAAAAAAAAATACAATGTGGCTTAATTAAGGCCATCGTATGTCTAGTTAAAACAGCCATCAAATCTGCTGATTGACAACATGTTGTTGACAATTGGAGTAAAAAAAAATGAAAATACATAATTTATTAGCGGATGGAACATTCGAGTAGAGGTAGTTCTGAGGAAGTGTTTAAGGAAAAAAGAGGGTAGGTTGGATGCAGTCCATGAAGACTTATAAACCTGTTGTTTATAATCACAATATGCTATGGCTCTTCATAAGCTTCAATAACGCAGTTTCAATTTATTTAAATATTTCACACGCCCTTGCGTCATAAGATTTATGATGGCTTAATATTTTTCGACTAATATAAACATAAAGAGTTAAACTGAAATCTGTGATCCTACGTCTTAGTTAAACTTTGATTTATTAATAAAATTACCAGATAAACGATTTTAATAGCTTATCCTCTGCATTACCTACATCTCCTTTCTGACAGTTATTGTACCTACCTATTAAGTGAAAACAGATTATTAGAAAAAATAAATAAAATGCTAATTGCACACTAATTAAGCATTTGCTAGATGGTTTGCTGGTAATTGTGCTTGATATTCCAGTAATTGAGATCAATTTGCATCAAATTAAACTAGTAAATTATGCTGGGATCTCATGAGGTCCCTCAACGTACTCAATTATGAGGATCGAGGTTCGACTCAAATATCGGTCTTGTTTGTTTATTGGCACACTTTATTACTCACCACATTATTAATTATTATTATTAATGTTACTTATACTAATAAATAATATTTAAGATTATTTTCGATGGCTCCATCCATGGCGACAAAGGGTGGTAGCTGTTATGTCCGAAGTAAGAAGGTTCTAATTAATTCTGAGGTCATGCTACGGAACGCTAGCTAACCTTTCATGCTTAGATTCTAAAGGGGACGCTTTTCGATACAAGATGCTTAAGGTGGTTTGTTCACAAACGCTCGTTCACTACGCAGATACGTAGTAACGGATCTATCCTTATATATATATATATATATATATATATATATATATATATATATACATATATATATATATATATATATAAAACTCTCGTGTCCCGATGTTTGTCGGAGGAAAACTCAGAAACTATTCAACCGATATTAATGAAATTTGGCTTAATGTGTACATCTTTGTCCAACTTAAAAGATAGAATAGTTTTTATCTTGATCACAATATTTCTTTCATTGCGATTTATTGCAAATACTGTAGGTCGTGTTTCGATTTATTATCATGGCCTCATATGTTGATTTCATAACCTTCTTGTTGTTTGTCGGGAGTAAAATCAGAAACTACTCGAACGAATTTTATAAAATTTTGCTCATTGTCTGTAGTTCTTTCCAATTTAAAAGATAGAGTAGTTATTTATCTCGATTATTGGCTTCGATATTTCTTTCATTGCAAATTAAATGCATATTATACTCCATTCCTTATAACTGGGCCCTTGAAATGAAAAATCTCCTAGCTTTGGTGGGGAGGGATAATATTTGGGCATGCCAAAATCCTGACTGGGCAATACATTTGAAAAATGATGTAATAGAAGCAATTGGAAATCATCTCTTTAGCCGAGACGTGGAAATGGTGATTAACTCTTCCTTCAACCTGTACTACAGGGATGCGAGCAGCCTGGGGATTTGCGAGCTGTACTTGTCCCTCAATGTCCACATAAGCCAACAAAGAGTGCTTGCTTAACTCCGAATGACGGTAACAAAACGGTAACTCGCATAATTGTTAATGGAATGTATAGGAAGTTTAATAGTAGAGAGCCGTGTCAACATTGCCAGACGGGCATGAACGACGACATTACCCATTTCCTCTTAGTATGTCCGAAATTTGGTGGAAATAGGGAAAAGTACTTGAACAATTATATTAATACACCCTTCACACCCCTGTTAATAGCCGATTTATTAACTGTCGATAACAACAATAAACTCCGAGATATCTACCTGTTTACAGTTTTATCTCTTAAGTTGATCATGAGTGTTCAATAGTTGTGGGAAACGTTCAGACAAGTACAGTAAGACTATCAATAATGGCTTTTTTTATATATATTTTTATTTCCATATTATTCAAGTAGGTTATTTTTAAGCTTTGTTTATACACTTTTATTTAATAGATATAAGCCAATTTATAAAGTTTTGTGTATATATTCTTAGTTAGAGGATTATTGGTTTTTATAGAAATTTATTATTAGTTTCATGATATTATTGTTTATTTGTTTAGTTTAAGGTTTTTATTTATATTCATTTATTTATTTTTGTATAATTTTTTCTCATACTGCTATGTCTTATACATTTTAGCATATAAGATGGGAAAGAAGAAGAAAAAAAGGAAAATTGTAATTAATTAAAAAAAAAAAATAATCTTGTAAATATATTCTAGATGGACCAAACACCCTGTAATTGTAATTTTATTTACAAAATACAGTAAATTTTCATTCATTCATTCATTATACTACTGTTGAGTGTGGTTATTTGTAAGTAATACAAATTCCCTGCAGATGGCGGTGTAAGTTTATTTATTGACACAAAATTTCATTTTCTTTCGATAATTAGGATGATTAAGCAGAAATTAATTTTTCCGGCTTAGACTAGGAAAAAAACGCGTGTTTCCCAAGATTTTAGCAAAAGACAGGTTAAACAAAATTGTACACCTATTAGCACTACTGCTACTAGCACTACAGTAAATATAAATTGTGAATTCTAATAATGAAAAAATTTACATCATTGATGTAAAAAGTTATAAATTAACGTTATCTATCTCATTTATAATAATGAACTAACAGCATCCCATTGTAGTCTCATGTTATATATGTTTATATATTTTCAATCTGGTGGACGTTTCGGACCAGTGTGTCCATATTCATCGCTTCTTTTGAATATTAAATAATTGTTCATTATAATGGAGAATTTGTCAATTTATAAAATTAAATTTTAATGTTTTGATAAGTCGCATGTAAAACATTCAGCATGGTTGGAGGTTGCTCGGTTTTCATAACCTGTTTCTGGTAGAACCTCAACAAGTAGACGTTATCTCATTCCACCATGTGTTATATTCTGAATTTAATTAATATGTATAATGGCAAAAGATTAATTTATAGATTAATTAGCTGTCTACTGTGATTGTACTTAACCTATTCCAATTATATTCTTATTAGTTCCTTTTAGATTTGTTGCTTATATTTAATCTCGCATCTGCTGAAAAAATCCAATAAGTGCTAAATAAATGGATCGTTAATACTTCCTATAGTCAAATATGAGATGTAACAAATAAAAACTTTAACCCATCTTATTTCTTTACCAAACAATTTTAAAAGTTCTACTTTAAATCCCGTTGGTTTTTGGATCAGCTGAAACGTTATCTGTATCATTGAATTTTGATTTTATTGTATTAAAATGAATAGTCTATACTTAATTCAACGCTTTATAGCTACTGAGCCACAGCCGGGACTGCTCGTAAGTACTATAAAAAAGAGTATGAGTTTTTAATATGTAATCACTTAAATAGTTCCTTTCTATTACCTTTAATATTTTCTCGGTGGATCTTATTTTTTTTTTTCTCTATTTACTTTTATCCGTATTTATTTTCATAGCTATTTTATCGGATCTTTTTGAATAATCTTCTCCTAGCCATGATTTCAACTCATACAGTAGAAATGATAGTAGAAAAACGTGTCATAACATAAAATCAGGAAAAAAGGTTATTAGCTACGAAGATGGACAATTGGAGAGGTTTATGGGTTCTATCCAAAATTCAAAGCATTCCGAAAGTTACCACGCAGTAGTTATATGATGGAAGAAAAAAAAACCTTTATGATATAAAAAGAAAATCCTTGCTCTATAATATAAAACGAAAAACAGTTATGAACTAAGTATACCAGAGGAGCGAATGCCAAAAGCGCCCTTAAACCATTCCTCTAGATAAACACAGAAAAAAGATGACCCAAGAAGATACAGTTGTAGGATTTGGAAGAGAACATGGATGCCAGAAATAATCCATAGGAAGATTGGCAAGACGGGGGATATGCAAAATATCATTTAAAATAATAAACGTCTAAATCTAGGAGAAAAAAAACTATGATCGAATTAATTAAATATATATTTTAATGTTGAAAAAAACGATTTTTTTTTTTTTACATTATCCTGAGCCATGATGGGGAAGCCTAGAGAGCGTATTGGCCTATTAAGAAAGATTAGAGGGCATACTATAGAGAACTGAGCAGCTCTGTCTCTTACAGAACAATGGCCAACTATTGGTGGGTTTGCCTTAAGCAGAATACCTTGACCCAACTGATAACTACACTGATAATTGAAACGATATTGTTTTAAAATTCTTTATTCTTTATTTCGTTGCATTTTATTTAAATATTTGTCTATTTCTGATTGTTTTATATTGATTAAATAATTTTGAATTTTGATTTTTTACTTGGTTCTATTTTTGTTTTTACGCCTAATTTAAGCAAAACACAAACTATTGCTATTTCTGCAGTTAGAGCAGTGTTTCGAATGGTGTAAAAACCCCCGTTGCCTTCGAGGTATCAACTGTCTACAGATTCCCGCTGTTAACCCAACCTTAAAATAAAATGTTGTTTCCGCTAATACTGTATTTTAAAATAATTAGAACAAATAGTGTAAAATATTATATATTTAGAAGTTAAATAAACCCAGCCTTTTCTGTTATATTCTGATTCTGCTTTTAGTAGAACAACCGGAAATCAACTGTAGTCTTTCCAAAACAGAATTCTTGTTTAAATTATGAAGCATCTGAAAAAAGCCACAGAATTTTTCAATTCAAGGACAAACGATGAAAATTAATATGATGAAATTACTAGATTTTATTCAGGAAATTAATTTATAAATTAATAAAGAAGCATAATGTTTTAATAAGCATACCCGATACCTATCTTCCATAATTACTGGTTACATCTCATTTATTCACCTATTCATCAAACCTAACATAGGCTTGTTGAGTAACAGCGATTTCGCCCAATTAAATCTTGCAACTCAAACTTATTAATCGCAAGGTATTTCCGATTGTTTGGCCTCCCCTCCTTCAATATGGGCGACCTAAATATCTTGAATTCTTCTGCAATTACTGTCCCATCGGCATATGAAATCATATAAACATAATTGCTACCTGAATTAGGTACATATGGTTAAACTAAAAAGAGCCCAAGGTGAATTCCTTGTAGTACTCCCTCCGATGAATCAGTTGAAAAGCTTATGGAATTTACAGTTTCGGCCTCCACACCTTTGGCATTGTGTCGAGGACTTCCCTTTATGCGTTATCTGATAGCAGTCAGCATAAGTTATTAGATATTTGTGAAGTCTGTAATTATCAAAATATCATTGGCTAATCTTAATTTATTTTACCGTATTGATAAGTTATGATCCTAAAGTATTACAAGATTGCTTTTTTGTTGTGTCTTACCATGAATTAATTTTTAATAGCTTTTTTAATGTCGAATGTGTTTTACAATGGTTTAATTCTTGGTTTAATTGAAGCGTGGAAAAGCATAAGGATAAAAACAATATATAAAGATTTTTTTTTGCCAAATTGTTATGTGTGTCAAAACCATTCTTCAGAAATGGATATAATTAATTTTTAGTTGTTAACAAGTAGTTTATTGAACATTTGAAAGATAGCATGGGTGTAAGCGCCGAACGTAGCTCATCTAGTGGGTGTAAGCCATATCATTTCTGGAAAATTTTCTCAAAGACACTTATACCCTTTTGCATTTCCATCCTTCAATTACAAATTAATACGTTTCCGCACAGATGGTGTTCTAATGAATCGATATATCTTTCATAGCATCACATGTTAAAATATACTACTTGAAATTAAAGGCTGATTCACCATTTAGTATATCAAACAATTAATAATGTTTTCGTCTAGGTCACGTGTTTGAGTCTCTGAGGAAAAATTGAATTAAAAATTTCTTTTGAATAATCCATAATACAAAACATCTATATTCGAAAATGTACAGTTAGAAGTAACTTCGGATTCTGTAAAAAAAAAAAATAAATAAATAAAAGAGAGAAAAGCTTATCCATTTTTGTTAAATTTGTAGGAGGATGGCAATTTTTCTTTTTTTTTGCCCTAGATTAGATTGAGAATTTATTTGGACGGTCAACTACTCGGTTATTACGTCCTTTTGATTTTTAAATTTAAACCATTTTAATGTTTGTGTTTTTATACTTGTCACTCTTTGGCTTCCTTTTTTTTTATAGTTTTTCATATTGCTATTAAGTGAAATATATATAATTATTTTACATGGAGTGTTAATTTAAATATAAAATGTATGAAATTTTCTCGTTTTTTTTTTTTTCTTTTTTACTTTCACTTACCTATATATGAAATATATAGTAAGTGGAAGTATTGCGATCGTGAAAATTTTCGACTTCCGGTTTTCAACGGAAATACATGTTTTGGGGTCCCCTGAGTCAAAATAATCAAGTCCCGCGAAATGGTCTGTGTGTGTGTCTGTGTGTCTGTGTGTCTGTGTGTCTGTGTGTCTGTGTGTCTGTGTGTCCGTGTGTCTGTGTGTGAACAGACTAGCTCAAAAACTATAAACCGTGCGAACCTGAAATTGGGTATTTAGAGTATGTATATGCCCGCGATGCGACAGCATAAATTTCATCAAATTTGCTCAAAGGGAGGGGGTACTTTATTTAATAACTTTTTAAGTTTTTTTCGATTTTCTACAAAACGGCTCTAACGATTTTGATTAAACTGAGTATTTGATCTATTGATATGCCCGAGATATGACTGTAAAAATTTCATCAAAATTGATTAACCGGAGGGGGGACTTTACATAATAAATTTTGTAACATTTTCACGTGTTTTTTTTATTTACTCTAAATCGGCTTTAACGATTTTGATCAAACTGGGTATTTGATGTATTTATATGCCCGAGATATGACTGTAAAAATTTCATCAAAATTGATTAACCGGAGGGGGGACTTTACTTAATAAATTTTGTAACATTTTCACGTGTTTTTTTGATTTTCTCAAAAAGGGCTCTAACGATTTTGATTAAACTTAGTATTTGATCTACTTATATGCCCGAGATATGTCTGTAAAAATTTCATCAAAATTGATCAACCGCAGGGGGCACTTTACTTAATAAATTTTGTATCATTTTTACGTGCTTTTTTTATTTACTCAAAAACGGCTTTCACGATTGTGACCAAACTGGGTATTTGATGTATGTATATGCCAAATATGTGATAGCCAACATTTCATCAAAATTGATCAACCATAGGGGGGACTTTACTTAATAAATTTTGTATCATTTTCACGGGGTTTTTTATTTACTCAAAAACGGCTTTAACGATTAATAAAAATAAGATATGAACGTAGAAAAATGTGTGATTTTAGGAAATGATATCTAACAAAACACGTCAATTTCATATCTAAGTAAGTTGGTAAGTGAAAGTTGTGTGTTGCGCGCACGCACCAGATTTTTTTTTAATTATTATTATTTTCCTTTTTTTTATTATTCTTTCTTTTTTTCTGTTTTTTTTAATAACTATTTTATTTATTTTTTTTTACTCTTTTTTTTATATTTTTTTTAATTTTTTTTTCTTTTTTATAGCTTATTGTAAACGCCTATACATTTCGTCAGTTCTAACACGGCATCCCTTAACGCTACGGCTGCATTACGAGGAATCCTAAGTTTATCTAATTGATGAGAGGTAGAAGGGCATTCTTCTATAATATGCCGCATTGTCAGAGGGATGACAGTGTTCACATTTAGGTTGCAATTCTTTTGTAATAAGGTGCGCATGAGTCATGTTCGTTTGGCCGATTCTAATTCTTGTTAACACGACTTCTTCTCTTCGATTGCCCCTGAAAGTACTCCTCCACTTTTTTGTAGTTGGTTTGATAGATCTCAGTTTATTGGTAAGTGGTACTTCATTCCACGTTGACTCCTAACTGTTGAGGACTCTTCTTTTTAACCAACTACCAATGCCCTAGAAACCAACTATTTTTGCCTAGAAATAGATGTATTGAAAATTGATTGAATATGTACTTCTCTATACTCTCTGTTGCTACAAAGTTTTCATCCCCCTCATGGCTTCCTAATGATTTCTTATTACAAATCTTAACATAGGCTGAAATTAGGAAAAAAGAGGCTATTTTGCACATTAGACAATACTTTTACTTAGACACTTTTTTATTATTTAAGTGAATCATAGTTCGGTACCTGAAATTCCAGCCTTAATTCTGAGGTACCGCAATAAATGGACCTAAGACAGATCGGTTCCAAAAATCTCCTGAACTCTTACAGAATCGATTATTTTAATAGTTTCAGTGGATTCAGCATTTTCTATTTAATAAGGATATATGACAGATTGGTTTTTAGGTGCAATATCGATTCTGAAAAAATCTGTTTCATTAAACCTATCAAACGAGGAGAAATTAAAAATTTCATTTCTCCTACAGAAATGAATTAGTTCGAACTAAGTGCCGCTTTAGGAAGTGACAAGAATGATAACTAGTACACAGTAGCTTTTTTAAAGATAGAGATTTAAAAATTTCAGAAAATAATATTAGAAAGAGGAAAAGTTTTGATTTAAAAAAAAAAAAAGATTAGATTTACTTTCTAGTCACGTTTTGTTTTAAATAGTTTGTAATTAGGTAGTTGAACATCGTAAGTCCCAATTATCGATTTTTTACAAATTTAAAAACACATGAAAAAATCCGATTGGCACCTGAGAGCCAGACAGTTTAAGGTCCATTTTATAGAAACCGTTTATAGTTCTAGTTTTTCGTCCTTATTCGACAACTGACAGTCTGGCTCTTAGGTGCCGCGAACCTTGTACTTGAAACATTTTAGCAAATCACGAAGAACTAAACCTTCACGGATTATTTTATTAGGTTCAAAAATAGCTTCCTTACAGAATGATTCAGTGTGTTTGAATTAATAAAGCTTGAACCTTACTTGAAAGCGAGAAAAAAGGACTTAACACAGTACGGCCCAGTGCACATTGAGACGCAGATCAGTGCAGAGCAGAGAACCTCATTTATTGTAATATGTGTGTTACCTAAGGTCTGCCCTGTTTTACCTCTCAATGTGCGCTGTACTTTTCTAATAAACGTTGTTTACAAAAATTGCGCTGCTGTATGCTCGAATCTTTGAAATTATAACTAAGATAGAAAATAATAATGTTTAAATCAAAAGGTTATAAAATAAAAGAGCTCAATTAATTTATACATTATATCGCCCATATAATAGACTGATTAAATTCGGATAAAATTGTGACCTGCTCTACCGCAGCTGATATTAATGGCCTACAACCGTTCTGACTGCCATTCCAGCCTCGGCACTTTCCGAAGATTAGCCCAATTAAAAAAGATTATGCAGGGATCTTCAATTAGCTGCTTATTACAGATAACTTATTGAGGTCTAGACTTGACAGACTTGAGCCTGTTTAATATGTCATCGTTATCAGTGGCCTACCTGGAACATTTTGGACTGAGCTGATTTTCTTTTTGTAGTACTTTGGCAGAACTACACTTTTTCATCGTCTTCAAAAATAAAAATACATGGATATGAAATTCAATACCTTCTTATTAACTAGAAAAATCGTTACACTTTATATAATAAGACTCCTATTTTCAGCTCATGGAAACGGCGATTTTTGATGAATGAGAGATGAAATGAAAGAAAATTTCATAGAGATGTGAAGAATCGTAATTTTGTGATATTACAGACTGAATTTTTATTTATATGTATTTAGAAACACTCCGACTTGCTATTTGTGAGTTTGATCAATATTTTAGAGTACATTTTATTATAACTATTATTGTTATTATAACTACATTAAATATTGCATAAATGACTGCTGTTATCCTAGTCAGCAGCTCAACCAAAATAATCATATTATGTAAATTGTTTCTTCAATATAGTCGATATTAACAGCTCGATTAACCTCTTGTATGTGAAAAAAAGACTTTCTCTTCTATTGTTCTTATGTGATGTGGTTATAAGAAGGAAAGTTTTCTTAATATCGTTTGTACTTTGTATATATTCAGAATAAAAAACACACGTATCTAATGAGAGATTTCTTGCAAGGTTATACTAGTTAAATAAGTATTGATTTCCTGCTTTATCACAATCACAGATACATATTATATTGTTTTGCAAATTAATAAGCATTTTGATTTTCAATCCAAATTCAAATAATTATACACAGAACTCTATTGACATAGAATTTTTGGTATAGATAATAGAAATATTTATTTAATGTCCCATAGGTTCGTCGTGCGTGATGGTATACCTGACCCGCCTGCCAAAGTCTACGAGATGTGCTTTTAAAGTTTTTGTCGATGACTAAGCTCCATTTCGCTTACATTAGGCAGTTATTAAATATTTTACGAATTGTAAAAGAAGTGCTTTGATTTATTTTCGTATTGTTCAGGACGCTTTATTAAGATATTAAGTATGAAAATTTGATTGATTAAAAATGTTGAATTTTTTAGTTAGTTGATTTCATTTAGGTTACTTATAAGCATTTTTAAATCGTTAGTTCTAAATATACCTCATTCCGGTCTGTAATATATAAAACACTTTATAGGGCAGGCAATATTTTTTTAAATGTAATATCTATGTTAGAAAAATGATTTTCTTATCAAATTATATATATATATATATATATATTATTCCAATCTTTGGTGACTTATTTAAAGATATGAACTTCCATCTGTAGCTAAAAACTCATTTGCATGACTGGAGTAAGAAATATTTGGATGTCAATAGTCCCACTAACGAATTGAATCCCAAGCACATTCAATTCTTCTTAAAGTAGTAACTATAAGAACACAAATTTACAACATAACTTCAAGTGCTACGAGGTAACGGTTTTATTATTTCCCGCCCCGAAGAGGGCGTAAAAGCTATCGATACAATATTCAATTAAGAAATAATTGTTGATGTAGGTGTGCCTCCGATAGCTGTGCTGTCAACCGAAAAATTACTAAATCATATTAGTAATAATTGCTTTAATTATTCTGGCTTCAGGCAGGAAATAAAAAAACTAATTGAAGGCAATTCTTATGCTTTGCCCCTTTTGATTGAAACTAAAATCTTACTCAAAGCTTCTTTCGATCATCAGACACCCTTTGTATGTACTATTTAATTTTGTTTGAAAGTTTATTTAATGTATAGTTTTCTTCATTTCTTTCCACATTTCTTCTATTCAGAGAAAATTCATTATTCAGTAGGACCCTCCGGATGTGACGTAGCGCATGCCACTCTCAACTCGACCCGATATGGAAGCTATCTCGTATGTGAACATATTAGGACAATGATGATGATGTCCCCTTTATATACTTGAAGAACGTAATGATTCTTCCAACTAACTACAAAACAATTAGGTTATTGTTTGAATTTTTTATTTCCGACCAGGGAGCTGGGGAACAATTATACCATGACTCTTTAACTGCCCAAGGTTTGAATATATTATGTTAGCATTTAATTGATTTCAATTGAAAAATAATATTTAACGTTGTGCAATCTGTTATAATGTGATCCGTTGATTTATGGCTGTCATTTTTGTTAGAGGAAAAAAACTTAGATTGAAATATTTAAATAATTGCGTGAACATGATAATTACATGGTTTTATTAATTAAAGGTCCTTTATAAAATGATTCACGTCTCTCTCTTCGAATATCAATTTATTGAAATTTTAATATGTAACAATTTTTATGGAGAATTGATATTAGGTACTGGCTAATTAATAATAAAGTGACATAACAATTACTAACAATAATAAAATTTCGAAAGCTACAAATATGTTGAAAGAATACAAAATAATTGAAATCAGATAAATTTGGGCTAGCCTATCGCAAATATTGGGTAGGCTAGTACTGTGCTTGTGCACCTTACCTTTTTTTCACAAAATGCAAGAATGTGTCGTCACTAAAAAGTTTTAATATGATGAAGAGGTAATACGATAAATAATAAAAATAATATGCAGGTTTACTGTTAAAATGATAAAACCCATGAATTTTATATATATATATATATATATATTATATATATATATTTTTTTTTATATATATCAAAAACGTGAAATGAGTATCAAAAACGTGAAAATTACATTTGATCTGAATATTAAAATCAATTGATTAAAAAAAAATATGAAGAATTATCATTGAAGTTAAGAACCATATTGTGAATCAAAAATTTTATTTTATATATTTGATACTTTTTTGTGATGATCTCTTTCTTCTTTTATTCTATAAGTACAGAGACTGTTGACAATTTTATTCATATTGTTATTGTTATTGTCAGCGTTGTCCCCGTATTCCAATAGTGTTCCTATAGAGTGGAGCATATTGCGTTCAGTAATCATTGTTGCGACCTCCTTAGCTAGGAGTCTGTCACAAGCCTGATAGCCGGGCGTCCTCCCATTGTGGACTATTCACAATGGCTCTTTTATCTTCTGCCACTACAGATCAATGCATTATAGTATCTTTTAGTCAGGGACAGTCTCAAAATTTTAAATGCTCGTATGTAAGTTTATATATTTTATTTAATTTTAGAAGGTTTTACAACATCCTGTTTTCAGGCTATTGTAAGTTATAACTAAATGTGATAAGGGGTGGGAGTTAGGGGTGTTTGAAATCGTTTAAAATTATTCCATTAAATTATATTACAATTCTTTAGTGCTTGTTCACTGGACTTCACTGGATCCTCGTTTTAGGTAGGATTTATCGTTCGATGTCAACATTGCGGGCACAACCTTCTCAGGCTGATTATCCGAATACTGAACCCGGGGAGCTCTGCCTTTTCCCAATAAATACACCGTCAACCTCCAATCAGGTGGTTGTGCTCCTTTATAAGGCTATTCGCCTTGGCGCTGATCGCCGCTGAAGTAGCTTGTAATTCCCTAGCCCTTGAGTGGATTAATAGGAAAGTAAGGTCTCGAATTAAAAATATTATATGAACATCTGTTCTGTTATTTTTGTATGAAATGTCGGTAAGAGTAAATAAACATTTTTTCAGTTTATTATATAATAATTATTTGAACAATATATTATATCAGCTAAGAAGAACCATTATTTGATTATTCCTTAATTGTTTTATGTAAGTTTTGCGCTGGAAAATATTTTTTTATCCTTGTTAAAATGGCATTACTAACAATCAATCGATTCGTAATTTGTGCAAAGGTAAATGAATACTATTACATATCAGACATAAAATACTTTTATTTATAAAAAAAAAAAAAAAAAATAGTATAATAAAATCAAGGGTTGGTAATACTACATTGAAGTTATTGAAATTTAGAATGATGTTCAGAGGTAGGAGAGTGACTAAAGTCGATAAAATTAGCCATTAACGGTGATTAGATTCCTTCTTACAGCTTTTCATCAAGTTGCATAGGATTTCCTTGAAGAGAGAACCTTCCCAAGTTATAAATCGTAAAAGTAATCTCATTACTAACAAGTGAAGTTTAAAATCAGTGGCTAACTCTAATAATTTTTTGTGTGTGATCGTAAAAAGAAAACTATATATATACATATACACAAGGGAGATGTTTTAGTTCCAACCATGGCAAATCTTTTCACTTCGAAATAAAAAATGAAAATTGAAGATATTAATTAAATTAAAAAATATCTGGATATATTATCTAATATATATCCGTTGATGATATCCAGAAAAACGTTCTATTGGCCAGCAATAACTAAAAAAGGTATAGTTTTCAAATAGATTCATTTTATTACTTTGGAAGAATCAAGAAGATGAAAATGATAAGTAATATTTTCTGATTCTAGAAAACTACATACATTGAATCACCTCTATTCACTACAACGTATGATGTCAATAAGTACCTCTCGAAATTAGCTTATATCTAAATATGGAATTTTTGTAAATAGAAGAAAGAAAATAATTAACATAGATCACTCTGCTCCTGTATACTTATGAACAATGTATTTCTTACCATAATACCATTTTAACTTCATCAACACGGCCATTCTATTATTCTAGAAAAATAAAGTACATTAAAATATATATATAAAATACATACCATGCATCATTTAAGGCTACGAAGAGGGCCAAACAATATATTATACAATCTATATAAATAAAGATGAAATTCTGTTTGTTTGTTTATTTGTTCTTTATAGAAATCCATACCGTTTGTCCTAAATTCTCCAAATTTCGCTCAGTGGTTCTTTAACCTGTCTGTATTAAAATTGCATAACTTCGGCCAATCTTCTGCTGATCTTCTTTATTGGTATAAAAATCGTAATGATCACGCTTTACATTGGTTTTTACGAAATCGACAGTTTGAGTCGATAAAAGTCTTACATTATAGATTTAAAAAAATTTTCACGATCGCAATACTTCCACTTACTATATATTTCATATATAGGTAAGTGAAAGTAAAAATGAATTTCTCCAGGTGCTCGTAAAATATATATATCTTTTCTAGTATTTTTTTCCAAAATAAATCACTTAATTTATTATCTTATTATTTTTAAAAATTAGAAAAATTCTCCTGAGCTCTCAAGGAACTGGACTGATAGAATGAAAAATCTTAACATACCCGAAGAACTACAAAAAACTATAGGATCATATTAGAGAAATATATTTATAATATTAATATATTCAAAATATATTATTAAACGGACAGTGAAATATTTTGCAAAAAAAAAAAAAAAAAAGAATACTGATTTGAGAATTAGTTCTGCTTGTATTCTAATAACTAACAAACATAAACTTTATATTATTTATTTATTACAATTTATTTTTTCTTATTGAAAAAGAAAACAAATCATGTAGATATTTTGTATTGTTTCAGTACAAAGTAATTCGATAAAATTATTAAACACTACTTTTTTTTTTTTAACTCAATATATTTTTTTTTTTTTGACGAATCCGGTGATATTTTATTACTACATATATACTACATATATTATCCGGTGGCCTGAATATGTAGGGTATGCCCAAGAACTTTGTTCAAAATCGGCGACCCACTGTTTTCTAAACTCAAGAAACGCAAATGCGTGCCTTCCTTCTCCATCCCTAAGCTTACTAATTACGAAAGTTAAACTGTGGCTCTCGCCTGAAAGCTCACTTTTATACGAAAGGAGGACTGAACACTATTTTTCACGTTCGGCAGCTGCGGGTGAAACCTGTTGTGGAGCGAGCGAAGAGGCAAGGCCGAAGCTGCGATAACCGCGGGGGCGTATATTTTTCACACAATGACCACGTGGACCCTCCACCGCTGTGTAATTATCATAGCATTATCATAATACCTACCCCCTCGATCGCTTCGCTCGCCGGCCAAATATCTCTCTGACTCAGCCTGACTCACGCTGCCTTCTTTTATTTAACACCATCCGATATCCATATCTCTTCAGAGCATAGGGCACCTTCTCCTAGTTATGGTTTACTTTTTGTCTTACCTCCTATCATAAAAATTATGTGCCTATTCATAGAAATAAATATCAAACCTACCAATTACGTACCAAAGGAAAAAGCATACTACATAATCCACCATGACACAGTCAAAGATATATATTAAAAAATATCTTTTAGCCGAGGAACAAAATTAACAATGACAAGGACGTTTTCGTCTGTTTTGTCCGTAAATAATTTGAGGAAGTTCCTTGTATCTATTTGACGGTTTAGTGATTTCTCATCGGTTTTTGACGTTTACCAATTTTTCTCATGAAACCTTCATTTGAATGGAGTTTCGAATTTTTGTTTAGCTCTTGTTCATAGATGTATAGTAATGTATAGTGTATGAAACTAGCAAACAGATATGTAATAAGTGTAAATTCATTTTGCGATAGAATTGAGCCTGTCTTTATAAGGCTTATACTGCAGAGACACGGATCCGGAGAGAAAAAAGGAGAAAACTTGCATTAATATTTATTTTTAATCATTTCTAACTGAATTAAATGATTAAATTAATTTGTATATAAATATTATTTTATTTAATTTATTATTCCATTTTTTTTTTAAATTTATAGCCGTTGTGGTATACAATGTCGTGTTGTTTCTAATACCCATATAACATATTTTTAAATATTGATAAACCTCAAAGTTTTTGTTTAACGGCCCCTTGATGCTACTAAAGCTAATCGGACGATACTACTGTGGGAGTCCTAAAGTTTGCCTATCCAGATATAGTTAGGTTAGGAATCTTTAACTAGAACCTGAAAACGCAGAGGCTTGGGACCTCCATTTTATGTCTGATCCAAGGGACGGCATAGCCTAGGATTTTTACTCCCTTTAAAAAATCCTGGGGCCACCGCAGTATGCGAACTCGCGACTTATAAACCTTTATTGTTATAGACTGCTATGCTACCCCCACTAAGAACTCCATTCCATCATTTTCAAAATTTTGTTTTATATTGTTTAATAAATATAGACATAATATAGCCAAAGATTTTTTACTTCCTTTAAAAAATCTTATTAGCTACTTGGCGGGATGCGAACCCGCGACCTTTAGTATTGTAAGCTACTATTCTAACCTCTCCACCCTTGGTGACTCCTTCAGTCTTGACAGATGGCTTAGTTGTCCAGTTATATTTAAGCAGTATAATTCAGCCATGGATTCTTGTTTAACCCTGCATGTGGTTAGAAAAAATAGATGCACTTTGATGCTGATTATGAAACTGAAGTATCGTTAGTCATTAGATGATTATAATTAAACATAAAAATAAAAATAAAATTATATCACAATATCCTTTAATCAAACATCCAATTTATTGCCCCCGTAAACCTAACAAATTTATCACCTAAGTAAAAATTGTTGACTCTGTGAACTTGGATTGTATCTCAAAATAGAGGTTAATTGATCTATTTTGTTTGGAATTGTTTGATAAGAAAATGAAATTAAATGTCACATCTACTTTTACTATTCGTTGATTTTAACTCGATAGTATATCCCTTTCTAGTACATTTGTAGATTTTTAATAAAAAAATCAGCTTGAATTTAATGAAAATTTACATTTAAAATTAATAAACTCTTATTAAAAAGAATAATAAATTTTAAATTATAAAATTTATTAAACCGTTAACGAGATATAATGTTTGAATGCAAAAAGTTGGTACTCGCACGTTGAGATAAATTTCTAAATGGTTCATCTTTATCACTCTATTGAGATAAAGTTGAACCATGTAGTGTTCTGTATACCGTAAGATGCAATGGCGATGACATAAAACAGTGAAAATAGAAATTGTCCGATGACATATCATAAGTGATTAATGTCTCCTGTTGCCATTATTAATACTGATAAGTGCGGTTTTCAATTAACGTCACATATTTTATTTCTTTTGCTCTGAATAATTTAGCAGATATTCTATTTATATTATTTTCTTCGAATGCTTACAGGATTTTCACGCTTAAATTTTATAATTTAATTATGTTTACGCCTGATAATTCACATTTTTTTAGTGAGAGACAATTTCATGTGGATCAATGTGTGTAACATATATTTTTACGTAACAAATATCGTTTTATATATTTACTTATTTTTTGGTTATAATTTCACTTAGAATATTGCGGAAAAAATAATATATAATAATAAATTTTAAGGTGGGAGAAATTTTATCTTTAAAAAAAAAATAGAACAATTAAAGATGGTAGTCCATTTAATATATTCTTTGTAATTGACTTGAGTTTTCAGTGTGGCTATATAAACAATATTCATCTAAAAAAAATAAAAATAAATAAATGAAAATGGTTCTCAATTATCAACAGATTTTAATGCATGGTAAATTGATAAATCATTTAACCGAATAGAAAAATAATATTGTTTTGCAAATGCAGGGAAGTCTTACTTAAATATGACATACATATCTATCATTAATATTCCAAAAGAATTCTTACATAATCTTAGATAGTATATCAAGTTATGTGGGTACATACACACACTGAAGGAATAAGAGGCAATAAAAATATAATAAATAAATTTTATTCAGTTAAAAAAAAGAAGACAAGTAATAACATGCTTACATAAATATTAAGCTTATGATTTGTTTATTTCCTTTTCTAATCAATAATGTATTTTAGTAAACGAAGTATTTTTCCCCAAGGGTATTTGAGTTCTCTAAAGTATTCTTTTTCCATTGAAAATGAAAATATAAATTGTATTACATATAAATAGGTAATTATATAAAATAGGATCAGATTGAGCTAACAGGGATCAGAGGGCGTAAAGTAACAGGTAAGAAGCTATTTAATAGCCTGCTATAAATACTCAGCAAGATATTACACCCTGTCGATGAGATATACTGCCACTTTTTCCAGCACGACCCTCACAATAAAATAGTAGCTCTCCCTATCTGGGAAAAATTGCATCTAATAAATTGTCAGTTTCAGAGAGAGTTACTTTTAATAATTCTTAGTTTTGTACTCTAATAAAAAAAGAAAGAAAAGAAAACAACTAAAAAAAACTGCTTATTTTCGCATACATGATGTATTAACAGTGTTACTTTATTACTTCATGTGAGTGGGTGGAGGGGGGGGGGGTGACACACGGCTTACCATGTAGCTAATATGTTAGCAGGGAATATAATATAATGTATTCTGAATCTAACCAAAGTCTAGTGAGATCGATGTTGGACTCCTTTTTAATAAAATTATACGTACAAATATGCATTAGAAAATAATAATGAAATACAACTGCAACCACATTTTGTGTTGCATTTTTGTAGTTGCCCGAATCAACTATGAATTTGGGGAAAAATGATCCTGTCGCTATAAATTGACAATCAGCAAATGCGTTAATGCAATAAGTTTTTGAGGGATAGTTAGTACTCAGCAGTACTTTGTTCTCTTACTCTTTCATCTGTTTGAAATCAGTTACTCTTTGTTCCTTAAATCAGGAAAATATATCCTTCTTGTTTATTAGCCTCCAACTATCCATGTCAAACGTAGCCATGTCACATAGGCATTTAAACCGTGGACTTGTCGTTTTTAAGTCTTTTGTTATTTCCGTGTAGTTTACCAATAAAAATCCAGTCGAGAGTTATAGTGATAGTTTTTATTAGTTATAGAGTTATAGCGGAAATTTTGTCGAAAAGGAAGCAATGGAATAGTATGTATGCAATGGAAATAGTATGTATAGTGATGAGTTTTAGGAGAAGCATTATGATTAATTATGATATTTAAGAGTACGATCTACGAAAACCTTATTGATTGCCAGATATTATTCTTTAATATAAGGGTAGGTTAACTAAGGGACTAGTTAGCAGACTAGAGGATTACGATTCTGAAATGTTTAGGGCCTATGAAAAATTACTGACATGTGTTTAGAGTGGATTATTGTGTACTTCTTTGCTCTTTTCTTGATGAGAGGTTTGAGGTGAAGTTGAAGGCACTATTTCGACAAAGTGAGTTTGGCAATGATCCTTAGGAACAGGGACAGAAAACTTAACGAATAACTTATTAGACATATTGAGGACCGACTCGGTTGTGCGTGATTCTTTTAAAAGATGCCGACTCTGGCAGGTCTTTCTTATTCTCTCTCGGTGGCAAAATAATCGGACATGATACGCTGATCCGCTGGTTAATTAAGGGCGGTCACAGCTGTCGACGTTTGTTTCAACATTCAAATTAGCCCCGGTGGATAGCCATCTTAATTCACACCTACTCCTCTTTCCCGGTGAGTTCTCTCTCTCTCCCTTAGTACTAACTGCCCACACCGCAAACGCGGAAGGTATAAATCTGACTAGAACTAGTTTACAAGTTGAAATATGAGAAAAGGCAGGAATGCCCTCTTAATGTGACTGTGTAAGCTGAGGCCTTGAGGAGCGTGGACATAAACAATGGAGTGGAATATGGTTACGGTGTGCCTTACCTCCTTACTATTATGCAGGCTCAAGTCAACGGTACGCAGCACCCAATATAGCAAGGCAAGCTTTATTATACTCGGCTATAATACAAGTTTTATTACGATACGTTAATAGAATGATAAATTATCAAATAGGTAGGGTATTTTAGCTATATTATATATACATATTTTAGCTATAGTTTTTTTACGTCTATATTTAAATTTCTCTATTTTGCTTGTTTACCTTGATATGCTGTCGTCATAATTCAACATAAGCAAGGTTGATATGAAAAAAAAATATTACAAAAACCTATTAATTTCTCAAACGGCAAACAATGATTATGAGGTACCAGGATCTTTTACTTGGGATTTTGAAGATTATTTAAAAAAAAAATACATTGTATAGCTATTTATTTATCCATTAAACACCCTTCCCTGCCTTTCGGCAACATTAACATATAACGCTCATGCGTATGTTAATGTTGCGCAATTCTTCTTCCGCTTCTTTATTCTTTTCTTCCTCATATCCTTATTTATTCTTTTATTCTATTCTTCTCTCGCAGTTTCTCAATCCGGTGGCTATTACATTGTATAGCTAGAAGAGTAATTTAAAAAATATATAGGTATAAACCTATATATTTAGGTTTTTTTTTATTTAGTCACGAGGTAAAGTAGCACCCGTTCAAGTAGCCCGTTCAACTGATCATGTAATCGTGTTTAGTACGTCAGTAAGTGTTTATTAACTGTCGGACTGTGAAAGTCAGTATGGAGGTATGATAAGGTTTTTAAATTATATACTTTTAAAAACATTCTAATGAAAAATGGGTTACAAACACTTCAACAGACCTACATTATTTAACTCAATAATTATTTTTTATATTTATATTTTTATACTACACACTTAATCATGGTCTTTGCCCCCCAAATATTCTTTAACAAAATACCAATTTCGGAATCTAATGAAATTAAATATTCAGGACAAAAGACTTACTTGGAAAACTCAAGTCAGACTCAAACGAAAAGAATCAAATGCTTTGGACTTTTATCTAGATAACTTGACAGACGATCAAAATTATCCCTACCTTAGAAACTAACCTTGTATAAAGTTCTTTTGAAACCGATATGGACTTACGGGGTAGAACTGTGGGGTTCTGCCAAGAAATCACACGTCCAAAAAATTCAGTCCTTTCAGTCGAAAGTGTTAAGAAAAATAGTAGACGCGCCATATTATGTCAGCAACGATATTATACATACGGACTTAAACATTCCAACAGTTTTTGTAACAGCCAAAGACATCTACATTAACTTTCACCAAAGACTGGTCTAAAATAATAACACACTGACAGAAAATTTAAAAAACTTAAACAACCCTTACAGCCCACCCCGACGACTTGGGCCAAGAGACCATCTAAATTTATTACTTCTCCTGCACAGGAAAGCTGTCGAAGCAGCCCACAAACTTTGCTCATTGCAAACAATTTTGCAGATTGCAAATTTTAAATCTTGTCAAATGAACTGTATTTAATAAATAAATATATAGGTTAAATGATAGTCAGGATTTTCAGTTTACAATGATTTTATTGTGGTAAGCCAACGTTTCGATCCAACTTGTGGATCTTCATCAGGGCTAAAAGAAAACAAATATACGAGTATCTATGCTAGAGGGTGACAATAAATGGATACATTACAGAACTGATAATAATATAAAAGATGGTGTATACATGAATATTAAAATAAGTGGCAGGTTAACTAGATAAAATAGAATCTGATGTTTACCTACTGAGTCCAGGTGGATACTAAAACTAAAGGTAAAAAAATCACTGTAAACTGAAAATCCTGACTATCATTTAACCTATCGTAATTGAAGAACAGTTGACTATCTCTCACTTCTAAATAAATAAATATTTAGAAATTTAATGTGAAATTTATTAATCTCCAAAAGTATCATCAATTATAAAAAATAAATAAAGTGTGTTACTTATAGACATTTCTGGTGTAATCTCTACAAAATAGTACTCAGCGTATTAGGTACCTACAATGAATTTCTATTCCGTAGGTTTAGTTTGTTAAAATGGTGCTTCATTTATTCATATATTTATATCCTAAGAACATAACACTGGCAGAATATTTTAAAATGTATGTACTGTACTTTGACCGATGAATTTCCCTTTTAAATACATTGTAAATATTTAATTTAACTTTTAAGCGACCCTAGTTAAATTTAGTTAAAAGCTTGAAAGAGATTTTATAAGATAGAGAAGCAATAATCCGTATTCTGTTCGAATTTGTTAAAGAAGTGAAATAGAACAATAGAATAAAAAAAGAAGTTAATGCCAATGATTCTCGGGGAATAATCAACTAATAAACATACAAGAAAATAAGCCAAGATGATAATTGTTCAAAAATTAATAGAAAAAAAAAAAGGAAAAACATCCCTCACCCCTTCCTTTACTCTTTACATGTCTCGTTACAGAGTGAACTTATCTTCCTCTATCTTTCAGCATCATTAGACGTTGCAACTGGATCCCTCTCCAAAAACGACGATGAAAACGTTCCGATTTAAGAAACGACATGAACAAAGAGGGCCAGAGCGGTGACTATAAATCCGGAGGCAGAGAACATAAGAAAGGCTCGCACCGGCTGCTTTTGTTGGGCTAATTGGTCAATACAGGTGACTTGAGCGGCCCCATTGTATGCAGTGCTATCCCCTTTACAGTCCCCGGCTTGTTCCTTCATTGGCCCGTTTTCATGCCGGCTAAATCACCTCTCCGTATTAGCTGGCTCGCAGTTGGTCCACTTGTTGCCCCACTAAATCATATTTCAATTTGGAACGGGCTATCAATTACTTATCGGTCTGGGCAAAGCCTAAGGCGTCGTCTGCATTGTACGCACGAGTAAACCTCATTAGGCTAATTGATTATAAAGGGTGTAGACAGTATGTGAGTGACGGATGTTCTGAAGCTGACTTCGTCATATTAGCAATAATTCTTTGTCTTTAAAATGAATCCAACTTATAACCACTCATAATCACTTGTTTGTTCTCTTACTTCCTCCCGTTATAATAAAAATCTTCCGTCAAAAGATGATTAAAAAGGCAATAGTCGAGAGATCTACTTCAAATAAGACGTTTAGAAAACTAATTCAACCAAATCGCAAACAATAAAATTTGCATTTGCTACATCCGATCCAGCGCAGGTTCAAAGGACTGAATAAAATGAACCTTTCATTTCTAAATTTTCCTTGCTTTTTAACTTAAACTAATAGAACTAATGTAAAAAATATTTTATCTGCAATAGTTGAGCCAATATATACAATAATGGGTACAATATATTTTAAATACAATATATTTCTAATTTTAATTTTATACTTAATATTTTAAATGCAATGTATTTCTACTTCATTAATACCTATGGTCAACTATCTTCCATTATTACACACTTTATAGTTCATTATGCTTCAGACCCTTAACAATTAAAAACAAAATAAAGGAAATTTTAAAATTAAACTTGTTCCCAAATTGAATTTTTTACCTGTTTTGGTTTATTATTTGGTATAAAAACGTTGGGGGCTAGGTCAAGAAAAATAGCACATATATTTACTTGTTTTACGGTGACATAGTGTGGATCTATTGATGTAAAATGCAAAATATACGGTTTCGGTTTTCCGGAGGGTATACTTAATATTTTATTGGATGGAGGGTATACTTAATATTTTATTTTATTGGACCACGGAAGAGTGTGGAGTCACCTGAGGTAAGATATTTTGCTAATGCATTATTCGGCTTCCCCTGTCTCCATTACTTTCTCCCTGGGGCTCCCATTAATACTCTTTATGGACTATTATTACATATTACAAATATTATATTATTATAACACTCGCTCTCAAAAACGTGGGACATAAAGCATAATAGAGCCGTATTGTTATAAACTTTTTCAATAATCAGTTTATCTTCATGCGAATAATTTATTTTACAACGAAATGATAGTTCCTGAAGTAAGAAACTGAAGTAAGAACAAAATCTTCACGAAAGGAATATATTTTACAAGCAACATTCGTCTGTGAAACCAAACTCACGGAACTATGATGCCCGTTCTTCCGCATCTCTGGGTGTGTCGAAATATCGATTACCAATATTGTATGGTCGATATATAGATGAAATCGTTACGGTTTGTTTATGTGTCGATAGGATTAGCGGAGATGAAGGAGAGAGAGCTGGGCAGTTCAAAGGGTCAGTCACGAAGGCTCATTCATTTGCGGAAATATCCTTCGGAGGACCGGAAACCCCACCGAGAGCAGAAATTAAACGAGTCAAAACTTCTCAGAATTAATAGTTGTGTTTTTTGGAAAGTGTTGGTCTCAGATTTATTTCAGATTTAACGAATAGATCTCTATTCCAAAACAAATTGTCGAGATTTTTCGTTTATCACACAATTGTCTTCGACAACAAACTCATTTGAAACAGAAAGATAGAGGTAAACTAGAATAGGCTTTCCCGACAAAGCAACTTGACATTGAATATCACGTTCATTGCGATGATTTTCTTCTGTTTTATTTTTATATAAACCAAGCAAACGATTATGAACCAAGGAGAAATATCTTTAAATTTTTAAATATTCAGATCACCCTCATCTGACTCATTTATTTCTATATAAATAATTATGTTATTGGGATTAGCCACTTTAAAGAGGGTCAGTGTGCCTCAGGCGAGTCTCCTGATTCGAGCGTAGTATGATAAGATAAATGCTTTATTTACAAAATTTCTTTTTAAAATTTTACATTTTATACAAAACACTAAATTCTGGCATGGATATGCCGTCTGCCAGGGAATCAGCTTGATGGCCAAAAATATTAATTACAATAATCTTTTCCTTTATTTTATTTTATTTTTCACGATTCGCGCGTGATAATTAGATTCATTATTTAAGTAATTAAAAAAAAAAGAGAGAGAGAGAAATGTATGTGTTTTTTTACAGATTTAAAATTAATTTTATTATTTAATATGTTATTACTATTATTTTTAAAAATATTTTATTTTACGTTTTCGGATATTTGGATCTAAAAATTCGTCGGTTTTAAAGTATCAAAACCTACAACCATCTTACTGATACATAGGTCTATAAAACTCTGGCTTACGGATGTTTATGATACATTCACATAAATTATAGCTAATTTAAAGACGAATTTTAAAGTATTATATTAAATAAATAAATAAATAAATAAATAAAACTCTTTATTGATTATCCCGGGAACTAGTCCCTTAGGAACAAATTATACAGATACATATAATAGGCTTCAGTGCCTTAGAGTACTATGTAAAAGAACAAAACAAATGGACCAAATTAAAATGAAAAAAAAAAAAAACTGAGAAAAAATTATAAATAATGAGGAAATCTTCTGGTGATAAAAAAAAAAAAATAAAACTAAGTAAATCCTTATTGACTTGAAATGAAAAATAACTTATATAAACTTATTTACACATGCACTAAATGGATCATATATTTTAAAGATAAATAAATAATAAAGGCCTATACCAATCCACAGTTAAACTGTTTACAATTGTTCGGGAAACTGCGTGGATAGGAGGTGATTAAACAGGCGGGATTTAAAGGTAGGGAGAGTGTTGGAATGACGAATGAAAGGGGGGATAGAGTTCCATAGGGATGAGGACCGGATAATGATAGATCTTTCAAAAGCTGACGTTCGGTGGGCCGGAGTGTACAGATCTGAAGACCTAGAACGGGTACTGCGGGAATGAACAGAGGACTTGAAATGGAGAAGTTCGATGATGTATGAAGGACGGCGGGATCGGATTACTTGGAAAAGGAAAGAGGCCAGGAAATATTTGCGGCGGTAGGATGGGTATAACCACTTTAACCTTTCGTATAAAGGCGAAACGGAGACGTCTCTTGGGACCCCAAAGATAAATCGTACGAAACAATTGAATAAACGTTTTAGTTTTGCTTCGAGATCCCCAGAGACACCCCCATACACCGCACAACAATAGTCAAAGTGGGGAAATACCAGGGAAGTGACCAGGAGCCTACGTGTTTCAGGTGGTAAAAGGCTTCGGAGGTGATTTAATTGCTTTAAGGTAGAGAAGGTACGGCGGGAAATATTGGAGATTTGGTTTTTCCAGGAAAGGGTTTGGTCAAAGGTCATTCCGAGGTTTTTGACAGTTGGATAAAATTTAATGGGATTATTATTTAGGAGCAGGGTAGGGATGTTAGGGACGGTTTTAAGGAGGTAGTTGGAGCCTATTAAAATTGCTTTCGTTTTTTCTGCATTCAGCTTCAACTTGTTAGCCTCTGCCCAGAGACTGATTCGATTTAAATCATCCTGAAGCTTTTTTGTTGCAGAGGATAGCTCGGAGGGAGGAAAGGATAGGTACACCTGGAAATCGTCTGCATAGATATGATATTGGGAGTGATGGATCTGACGGGGAAGGTCGTTGATATAAATGGCGAACAGAGTGGGGGATAGAGAGGAACCCTGCGGAACACCACAGGAGAGGGGAAGTGTCTTGGATGGAGGTTGGCCTGGGACGACTACAAACTGTGACCGGTCTGAAAGAAAGGATTTGAACCAATGTAAGGCGCTGCTTGATAAATGGAGCTTTTGTAATTTGGTGAGAAGGATATTGTGGTCAACGGTATCAAAAGCTTTGGAGAAGTCAAGAAGGATGAGAATGGTTAATTTTCGGTGTTCGATGGACGTTTGGAGGTCATGGGTAATTTTCAGGAGAGCAGATTGAGTTGAGTAGCCAGTTCGGAAGCCCGATTGGAGAGGGTTAATGAGGGAACGTTCTTCTAGGAAGTTTGATAGCTGATTTTGAACGAGACGTTCTAACGGTTTTGAGAGGTTTGAAAGGAGAGAGATTGGACGGAAATCTTTCATTGAGGAAGGGTTTGCGGTTTTGTTTAACGGTCGGACTAGGGCGGTTTTCCAGGAAGAAGGGAATATGGAGTTTTGTAAGGAAAAGTTGTAGATGTGATAAAGAACAGGAATAAGTGCTGGGAGACAGGATCTTATTAGCTTTACTGGGATATCATCGGGACCATAATCGTTGGTGTGGGATTTTAGGATAGCAGTAAGTAGGTCTTCGTAGGTTATGTGAGCAAAAAAGAAATTTTACGGATTAAAATGATGCTGATTAATATCAGCAGGTTGGGATGAATTAGAAGCGAAGGATGAAAAATGGTTATTGAGATCATCTGGAGAGAGCTGAAGGGAGCTAGGGTTATTGGAACCTGGTAGGGATAATTGTCGGAGTATTTTCCATTTGCTTTTAGGATCGTGGGCATTAGTAAGAGCATTGTGGAAGTGAAGGGATTTAGATCGTCGGATTTCGGATTGGGTCACATTTCTAAGTTTTTTGAAAGACGCATAATCAGCTGCCAAACGGGTTCGCCGAAATTTGCGCCTTGCAGCTTCCCTTCTTTTTATCATATCCTTTATTCCAGGAGTCAGCCACGGTGCAGCAGGACGACACAAGGTTCGGGTTTTCAGTGGAGCATGGATATCTAAAATGGATTTTAGATTTGAGGTGAGGATGGAAACCATAGGATCGATTGAGTCATAGGAATATATGGTGTGCCATTGAACGGATTCAAGGTCGGATTGAAGGGATTCATAGGAGAGGAGATCTAAATTGCGGAATGATATCACCTTGGGAGTAAAACGTTTGACGGGGAGGTCGTATGAGATCTGAATGAGGTCGTGTGATGAGAGAAACGGAACGGGACATTGCGAAGAAGAGACGATTTTGGTGGGGGAATCGGAAATAAAAAGGTCCAGCCATGTGTCGGAATATTGTGTATGATGTGTTGGGGAGTAAGTAACTAGGTAAAGGTTGAGGGAATACAAGAGGTCGGTTAGATAGGACTTCTCGGGGGAGTTTGAGAGGATATTTACATTGAAATCTCCGGTGATGATGACGTTAGGATACTTGGATACAAGATTGATGAGGGAAGATTCGAAGAGGTTGTCGAAAGGAACACGAGGGGGTCTATAGACTACAGCAAATAATAAGGAAGAGGATAGGGACGAGATTTCAACAAACATATACTCTACGTGAGGGAAGTCATGGGAAGGAGACTGAAGGAGGACTTTGGCCTTTAGGCCTTCATGGATGTATAATCCGACACCACCTCCCGTACGGTTAGACCTGTCATGACGTAAAAAGAGGTAGTTAGGGAGGGAAATCTGGGAGGAAGGGATGAACGGTTTTAGCCAGGTTTCGGTTATCGCAATTACGTGATGGATATTGTCAAGGAAGTATTTCTGGAATTCATCAAAATGTGCTGTTAGGGATTGTGCATTAACGTTACAGGAGGTTAGGATATTATTCATAACTGAGAGGATAAAGGAGGGGAGTTGCATAAGACAGGAGTGAAGATGAAGGAAAGTTTGAAACATTTTTTCGATTTGGAGTTACAGTAGGCCGCATAGAGTGAATATAATTCAAATATTGAATATAATATATTAGAATCTATCGAAATATCCGTTGTTTGAAATTGATGTTGGTACTTTAACTTATTGTGCATTATACGAAAAATAAAAAAATGAAAATAATAGTAAAAAGAAAATTAAAATAAATCTAATTTGAAAATGAGAAAGAAAATAAAAATATAATAAAATACCAATAGAAATACTAATAATCTTCGAACTCGAACAGAGAAGATGACTGTGATAGGAATTAAAATTGAAATGCCAATGGCAAAAATAAAAAATATCTATAACGCGAATAATAATTTCTATAACAAGAAAGGAAACATAATATAAATCAAAAATATCTATGGTGAAAATTAAAAAATCCATATTATAAATAAAGGTATTGATTTTAAAAATAAGTAAAGATAACTCCACTACTAATAATAATATATGCATCAAAATTGAAAATAACCATACTAAGATACAAATACCTGTGATAAAAACGGAAATATTGAGAATGAAAACAAAAATCTTTAAAGTGAGAATAGAGTTCTTTGTAATATAAATGATGTCTCGATTAAAAATTAGTATATTAACATAAAAAAAATGTATATTTTTCCTAAAACCTAAAGAGTTCGCAATCTTGATGCAACTTCGGTACTGCTTTCAGTTGAAGGCGTCTAAGTCACTTGGCTTGGCGATGATCACCGCTGGACAACCATCTGACTGCCTGCAGCGCACCCGTCCTCCGCTGAACCAAACGTACTTTATTTTCGCGGTTGCTTTCTTCTGCCTGGCCAGCCAGTACAGGTGTCTGTTAGTGGGCGTCATAGCTTCGCTTAAATATATTCGGTGTGCTTCGTTTTCCCCCCAGCCCAGGTGCCTTGAAGAAAAATCCCTTTTTATTTTTCTTTGCTTCACTAATTCGTCTCTGACGGTTTGACGTACGAATCGGGCGATAATAGGCCCTGGTGTCCCGTCCTGCTTTGGCCTGAGTCTCATGGCGTGGTCTAAATCTTCCTGACTCAGTTTGACGCCTAGACCCGCACCGACGCTGAGGATAATGCCCGTCACCGTCTCTCCCGGTTTCTCCGGGACACCTCTTATTTCTACAGTATTTTTCAATTGCAGCTGCTCTGCATTGTTTAGGCGGCTTTCCAGCTCGGAGATTTGGTCCTTTAAATTTTTGTTTTCCTGAGAAAGTTTTTCCACGTTACTCTTCTGCTCTTCTAGAAGATTTTCTATTTTCACGAGTCTGTCCATATTTTCGAAGGACAGCTCGGATTGCTTTTGCAGTGTGTCTTTTATCTCTTTGAGTTCTTCTATACCTTTCAGTTTGGCCTTCATGTCCTTTACTTCCTCGGTCAGCGCCCTCAGTAGACCGATTATTGAACTAGGGTCCGAGGCAGGTACAGAGCGCGTAGCCGGTTCGCAGTCTTTGCAATTCCACCCTTTACTTATTTCCTTTAATACTTCTGGGTCGGAACAATTGATATTGCAGCATTTAGAGTGAAAAATGTTTTGACACGTGACACATGCCACTTTATTTTTATCCTCCCTGCTCACTGTCTTGTTGCATAGTTTGCAATTAACCATTTTTTTTTCCTATAGTTGCTAATAGAAACAAGCAGTAAGACGAAAACAATAACACACCTGTTTGTTGTGCCGGGACGGTGGGATTAGGCTGATGCAGTATGAGCTCTCCCCACTTCTTCAACTCCGCTGTGTTGTCTTCGGGCACTTAATTTCTATTAATTTTAATAATGACGATAGAACTGCAGTGTTTCGCTACAACGTAATTAAATACTTACACGTAGTATAAGTAAACTGTTAGAGTAAAAATAAACTACTCCGTGAAAATAACCACTGAGAGAATAAATAAATAATAATTTAACGAGAGGCGCACAGATAAGGTCTTTACGGTTAGAGAGGTACTCTAAGACTTCATTTTTTTTTTTTTTTTTTTTTTTTTTTTTTTTTTTTTTTTTTTCGGTTGGCGCATCAGGCCTAATGAGACCTTTGGCCGCGCAGTGTGGTGTTCTTACAGACATTTGTTTTGCTTGCGGGAGTACAGACAGCCTGGAGGGGGTAGCCCAAACCTCACGTTGCTGCAAGCCATGGTCACCATGGTACAGCGGCAGACTGCCCAACCGATCCCATTGGGGCCAATTTGGCAGTGTCCTTCCCACCGATGGCGTCAGCTCTCTCGGGTTCAAGGACAGTGACAAACTGGTCTAGGTCCAAGGATTATGGTAACTCAGAGTCAGCAGGCCCCGAGGACCTATATTTCTTTCCCTGAAGCATACCGTCCCTGAACCAAACCTCCGGGCAGTTACTGACATCCTCGAAAACCACACCACGATTCTCGATGAGATACACGGGGAAGGTTCATCACTCCTACGCCCGGTCTGTGTGAGCCGCCTCCAGTAGGCTGACGGGCCTCACATACCCGGGGGTGGGGGTAGACTTGGGTTGCGTGGCTTTTATTGGTGGGCGGTCACCCGAGTCGAGCGGTCACCCATCCAAGTACTGACCACGATGGACTTTGCTTAACTTTGATTATCTATTGCAAGTGCCCTTGTCCACTCGGCCATCCCGGCCCATATTAATGAAGTATTATTTAAAATTTACTATTTTATTCTTAAAAAGTCATCAATTAATCCATTCTTTATTCCTTTATCCTCAAGATCTTCCGCTTTGGATAGTGAAGGTAAACACACATTAAACATATTCAAAATGTTTTTTTAAAACATTTTTATCATTCAGTTTGTTTACGCCCTACATCGTATTGACTACTTTTATATTTTTCTAATACATTTTTATATTATATTATATATATTTTATGAAATATGATAGTTCAACATATAGAGATGTGATAGAAATTAAATATTTCAATAGAGGTTTTGTCCTATCTTAATGGATCGATTTCTTCATATGGATTAGACCATAATAACAATTTACGCTACTTTCTGATTATTTTGAATTTGAAAGATGTCTATTATGTAAGAACAGAACCAAACAGGTTATTCAAATTTAAAGTTATGTTTTAGGATTTCGGAATGTTCTAGAGAGATTTGCATAACATTGTATATTAGGTAGAACAATATTAAAAAAAATAGTGTATTTAAAAACTAATCATAGGTATATCTGCTCCCATATATGATTGTTGAATTCATTCTTAAATAAATTTATATGTCGAGTTGCTCCATATGCTTTTATTTAGCAATACAAGGGATATTTAATGCGCATTTCTATTAATAACTCAAGAAGATATTCTATTAGGAACAAAAAGAAAAGTCAAATGTACAAAAAAAAAAAAAAAAAAAAATACAAATATCTTTATTGTTTGCAAAAAGTGATGTGAAAGTATTTTTAATTTTTTTTTAATATGTTGTTATAGTTAAAAACTGTCATCACACACAAAAAAAATTGTTATTAGTAATGAATTATATAGTATGAAAAAATATAAAATAGCGTCCATTGTTTTACATGATGCCAGATGCGAATTTTTTAGAAAAAATAATCTAATAAAATTATAGTAAATACTGGTACACTGGTTTATTAGTAAATGGAATTAATCAACTTTTTTTTTCTGCCATATGGTACCGTTAATGGTAAGGATTTTTCAAACAATGGTTATTGTAAAGACTTATATTATTCTAATGAAATCGACTGAATATTGAACATAAAGTAGCTTGAAATTAGGTAGTTTTCTTTGAGAAAGTTCTTTAAAAGAATCGATTCTTCTTGGTTAGATTTCTGAAAGATTCGATTCCCCCTTGAAAAGTTCAGGGTTAGTAAGTGTTTGAAATTCGGAATGCTGGGAGTACATCTGAAGATAACAAGCATCCCTCATTTTCTTCGATTTTTCAATGTTTATAACCGTTATAATCTTATAACTGTTATAATATTTGACGCCATGTTAAATATAACTATTTTGCACAAGCAATTCCGACTAAGAGCTGTGACAGAGGGCCAGCTGTTGCGGTAGGTGACGTACTTGACCCACTCCTTCTTCGACTTCCATATGAGTCCTGGCCAAGGGCGCCCTCCCTGCTTTCTTCTATCTCATTTCTATTTAGTAACTTCTCTCCCTCTATTGACTGTTACTCATAACCCCTCAGAGGATCTTCTGGAACGTTATCTGGGTTCCTAGACAAGAACTACTCTGAGTATTTTACGTCCAATGGTTCGTGACCTAAAAAATAAAACTAAGGACATTGGTGATATCTTTCCTTATTAGTTAAGAGACTGAAATAATTATAGCATTTGATGTTAGAAAATTCCTCCTGCCTGTCAACCAATCAAAGTATTTTGGACATTCAGGATGCCTTGTACCTACCCACATTTCAAAAGAGAAGAACTTATTATATAAACTCAAACTATCATTCTGTTTTTTTTTGTTTTGAATTTGAAAGGACAGAAATTAAATATATATATATAAAATAGAAAGGGAAAATAGGTGAAATTTAGAGGGAGGAAATGGTTGCCTGTTTCATTTAAGATTCTTTTAGATGATTAATTATCAGAAATTTTAATGTACAATTTTGTACACCCTTTTTATTGTTTACATTTCGACCCAAACGTGTGGCTCTTCATCTGGGCTAAAACGAAACAATTAAATGAGAAAATCTTATTATATTTTTAAAATCTTATTATCACGCATAAGCATTCTTTCTGTTAAGTATGTACTTTATATTAACCAAAACGTGAATAATGACTGCATACATAATTTTTTATATTAATTTTATAGACATAACAGATTCCCCCCTTTGGCCCTTAGGCAAATCAATCTTAGACGGATAGGTAGCTCAAAAAAAGGTCTATGGGTCTAGTAAGGAGTGTGCCATCCCTCAGGATTATAACAATCTGTTTGCAGGATATCTGCCCTTGCTGAGTGAAACAATTAAATCCACATCTGGCTTCTTAAAAAAATCGGCACATCCATTCACCTTTATACGCTTTATTAACATGTTTTCTTTAGCGGAACAATGTAGAATCTTTCACATGTGTCCATCGTACTATCCATTGTAAAAATTAAAGGAGCAATGAGCGGATGTAGGTTCTATATTCAAGGCCTATACGACTTGGCTATCTTATGTGCCTACTCATTACCCCTTACAGTATGGGTTGTTGTTTAAGAAATTATTATATCTGATATCATTACGATTTGGGCTACGCGATAAATTTGCACTGTCACCAAATGGTATTATGATATGGAAACAAGTACAATATATAGATATTACCACATGCAATTCTGTATAAAAAGTAGGTACAAGTATTAATAATTTATTTCTTGGTCTGTTAAAAGGGTTCATTTTGGAAAATTGTAACTTCAAGAACTGTATTTTCTCTATGATGGTACTCCGACTTTTTTCTATTTACTTTCACTTACGACCACTCGTACTTATATATGAAACATGTATATAGTAAGGGAAAGTATTGCGATCGTGAAAAATTTCGACTTTCGGTTTTCATTGGAAATACATGATTTGGGGTCCCCGAGTATGCGCAGTAGGCCTTTAATGACAGACGATTTTTTATAATTAAAGATGTTCTGTTAATTGAATGGAAATTATTTGTTTCATGGTAACTAAATGAAATTTTCAACAACGGCATATATAGAGATCTATAAAATCAGATGACTTGGAGTACTATGCTTGCATTGCCGCATTATCGCAAGTAAAAACTTTTATTTAATAATAAAAAAAAAATTAGTGTACTTTCGAGAGCAAATAAAAACAAAAATAAGGAATTAATGCGGAAAAATGCGTGACTTTGAGAAATGGCAATTAACAAATTTCTAATCTCAGTAAGTTGGTAAGTGAAAGTCGCACCAGATTGTTTTGATTACGGTAACTAACCGTAAATTGTATAATATTTGAGGAGCGCGCTAATAAAGTTTTTTTTGTTTCTTAATTTTTATCCCTGACTTTAATGGGTATTAACAAATTTACAATTGATCCTCAATTATTAAAAATAATAATTGTAAAACACATACAATCCACTCAAAGCTTTTTTGACTTGCAAGCTTTCACAGTATAGGGTGTTTTCGACCGTTATGATTTTTGAATTTTGTTTGACAAGTGCATTTAGCATATTTAATTGTAAAAAATTGTATGGTCACAGGAGATCAAAACTTGAAAATGGCCCGGGCGAAATCGGGTATAAATAAAATAAGTGAGGCTACAATGGAGGATCAATTTGTAAATATTTAAAAGTAATATATAGCCTTAAATAATTGATTTATTTATTAATTGGGTACATTCATGATTTTCGGCACTGATATTTTTTTTTTTATTATGATGATTAATTTAAACGAATAAAATTGATGCTTCTGATCTTTTTTTTAATCTTTTTTTTTAATATCTTGGCCTTTTTCTCTTAAGCTATAAGAGAACTTAATCTCTTAGGATTAATTGAAGCAATTAATTTTCCCATCTCATGGTATCGAATAATTTTTTTCGAAGTCGATCACATTTGCATGTGATTATAAATTTCTAATCCTAATTTATGTAAAATTTTCTCTAGAAGGGAGGATTCATTATCTGTTTTCCTAAAGATAGATTTTGGAATATAAACCATTGAATTTTCAAGAAATATTATTGAAAAAGGGTTGTGTTTATAAGCCACTAGTTTTTAAATATTAGTTACTTCCAGAAGAAAAGAAGCTTCATTTGTGTACCTTAATTGTTCGTCAAGAACGTCTATTATTTTTGGGCTGTTAGCAGTTTTGTTGTTTTGATATTTTATTGCATTCAAAATTAACGTTTTTTTTTTTTTTTTACTTTCACTTACCTATATATGAAATACATAGTAAGTGGAAGTATTGCGATCGTGAAAAATTTCGACTTCAGGTTTTCAACGGAAATACACGTTTTGGGGCCCCCTGAGTCCAAATAACCAAGTCCCGCGAAATGGTCTGTGTGTGTGTGTGAACAGACTAGCTCAAAAACTATAAACCGTGTGAACCTGAAATTGGGTATTTAGTGTGATGTGACAGCAAAAATTTCATCAAAATTGCTCAAAGGGAGGGGGTACTTTATTTAATAACTTTTTACGTTTTTTTTTTCGATTTTCTAAAAAACGGCTCTAATGATTTTGATTAAACTGAGTATTTGATGCATTAATATGCCCGAGATATGACCGTAAAAATTTCATCAAAATTGATTAACCGGAGCAGGGAACTTTACTTAATAAATTTTGTATCATTTTCACGTCTTTTTTTTTATTTACTCAAAAACGGCTTTAACGATTTTGATCAAACTGGGTATTTGATGTATCAATATGCCCGAGATATGACTGTAAAAATTTCTTCAAAATTGATTAACCGGAGGGGGGACTTTACTTAATAAATTTTGTATCATTTTCACATGTTGTTTTTTATTTACTCCAAAACGGCTTTAAAGTTTTTCATCAAATTCGTCATGTTTAATGAAAATTATGTGTTCTTTTATATCAGGTAAGCTTTATCATTATTAAAATGTTCTGAAGGGGATTAAATGGGGTAAGGGCCTTTTTTTTTTTTGTTAGTTTTTTTGTTTCCTATAAAGTACCTATATTTTTGTTTATATGGAGAAATAAACTGTCTTTCGTTACGCCTAAAAATAAGAAACGGCTAAATATGAGATATGATAAAAACCAAGTAAACATATAGAGGAGAAAAAAAAAGAAAAATATTCAGGCAACTCATAAAACACGTTGAGCCCACGCATGCATAGTACGCCTTTAATGACAGACCATTGTTCATAATTAAAGCCGTTCTATTCATTTAATGGAAATTATTTGTTTCATGGTAACTAAATGAAATTTTCAACAAGTACATAGTGATTATAAAATCATTCGACTTGGAGTATTATGTTTGCATTGCCGAATTATCTCAAGTAAAAACTTTTATTTAATAATAAAAGAAATTAGTGTTTGTTATAGAGCAAATGAAAACAAAAATAAAAAATGAATGTGGAAAAATGCGTAACTTTGAGAAGTGGCATTAACACAATTTCTAATCTAGGTAAGTTGATAAGTGAAAGTTGTGTGTTGCGCGCACGCACCAGATTTTTTATTTTTTTTATTTTGATCTGTTAATACATTTAAAAAATAATAAAATTACCAAAAATTAATATGCAAAATTAATACAAAAAATCATTATTTTTCATGCTATCAAAACTAAGGATAATTATGGAGTTGTAAGCAGGACAATGCACATATTCAAATATTCCCAAAGTGGTATAAATATAATTAATGAAACAAGGCAGTGTTTGAAGATTAAAAATCAGGTTCTTTCGGTGAAAATATTAGTAAAGTTATTTGTTTTTAGTACAATTAGGTACCTCACTCATAAGATTTATTTTTTCGTTATTTTCTATTCATTTGATAAAATAAAAAATATTCTGCTGTATATTAGTCATTTTAGAATGCCTCCGCTCTAATCTCTGACCGCTTTGGGATCATTCCTGTGATTCTCCCATTCACTCTCCAGCGATGAAATATTTTCAATTGTGAACTCATTGAATATACCGTTGGGTATACTTACCGTCTCCAATAACTCCTGTGGCACAGAGCCGAACTAACGACCACATTCAGATGCCGCCGTTGTAACATCTGATCCTTCTTGAAATCCTGTTATACCATCACCGATGCCTGCGTAAATATATCTTCCCTTGGCATCCTTGGTAAAGGATTTACTGCTTTTCAAGGATTATGTACGTAGTTATGTAATTCATAGTTAAAAAATAAAATAAAAAAATTAGTCAACACCTTCGACACAACTGCCGGAAATAACACTTTCTCTCTCAGATATAAGGCTTTGGATATAAGGCGGTGGATCTAAAAATTTACTATGGGTAGGCGGATTTGTTTTTGTTTTTTTACATTATTTGGAATCTTAAACTATTGAAATATTATTAATGAGATAAGGATGGACATACGCCTCATAGATTTTTAGCATTGTAAAAAAATTAAAAACTACAAACTTTTCAGTAAAAATTTTTGAGATTTACTACAGCAGCTCCCTGTATGTAAGTAACAAAATTCTACTTACCATTACGCTATCCAAGTATTGAACATCGCAAATGTACGTACCCTTTATTTATTCGGTTCAAAATAAATTAAATGAATTGATATAATATAACATGATGAATAACATGATTGAAATGATATAACATACTGATATAATGTGAACAACAATGTACTGATATAACATGAATGGCATGGCCGCAGCTGACTTGTCCATTAGGAGGCTAAAAAGAACGTATATGAGATATCTTTTAAATAAGGAATATATTCAAGTCCGGGACTTTTTTTTTCAACATGCCTAAATTGCCATGTTTTTAAACGATAGATATTAGATTTTCTGTCTCTTTCACTTGCTAATAGGTACGAATAAAAGCATTAGGAGGAAAAAATCTGGTGCGTGCGCGCAACACACAACTTTCACTTACCAACTTACTTAGATTAGAAATTAATGCGCTGTGTTAATGCCACTTCTCAAAGTCACAAATTTTTCCACATTCATTTACTTATTTTTGTTTGTATTTGCTCTCTATATTACACTATACACTATACTTCGTTACACTATATTTCGTTATTATTTAACGCAAGTTTTTACTTGCGATAATTCGGCAATGTATGCCTAATACTCCAAGTCATCTCATTTTATAATCTCTATGTACTTGTTGAAAATTTCATTTAGTTACCATGAAACAAATAATTTCCATTAAATGAACAGAACGGCTTTAATTATGAACAATGGTTTGTCATTAAAGGCGTACTAAGCATGCGTGGGCTCAACGTGCTTTATGAATTGCCTGAATATTTTTCTTTTTTTCTCCTCACATCCTCATCATATCTCATATTTAGCCGTTTCTTATTTTTAGGCGTAACGAAAGACAGTTTATTTCTCCATATAAACAAAAATATAGGTACTTTATAGGAAACAAAAAAACTAACAAAAAAAAAAAGGCCCTTACCCCATTTAATCCCCTTCAGAACATTTTAATAATGATAAAGCTTACCTGATATAAAAGAACACATAATTTTCATTAAACATGACGAATTTGATGAAAATCTTTAAAGCCGTTATTTGAAAAAATAAAAAAAAACGTGAAAATGATACAAAATTTATTAAGTAAAGTCCCCCCTCCGGTAGATCAATTTTGATGAAATGTTGGCTATCACATCTTTGGCATATACATACATCAAATACCCAGTTTGATCAAAATCGTTAAAGCCGTTTTTGAGATAATCGAAAAAACACGTGAAAATGATACAAAATTTATCAAGTAAAGCCCCCCCTCCGGTTAATCAATTTTGATGAAATTTTTACAGTCATAACTCGGGCATATTAATACTTCAAATACTCAGTTTAATCAAAATCGTTAGAGCCGTTTTTGAGAAAATCGAAAAAAAAACGTAAAAAGTTATTAAATTAACTACCCCCTACCTACACTAAATACCCAATTTCAGGTTCGCACGGTTTACAGTTTTTGAGCTAGTCTGTTCACACACACACACACACACACACACACACACAGACCATTTCGCGGGACTTGGTTATTTGGACTCAGGGTGCCCCAAAACGTGTATTTCCGTTGAAAACTGGAAGTCAAAATTTTTCAAGATCGCATTACTTCCACTTACTATATATTTCATATAGTTTCATATAGTAAGTGAAAGTAAAAACAACAACCCATTTTCCCATTAAGGTAACAAATTATTACTTATTAACAGCTCTACCACACTTCGCCATCTCGGCATCAATTTGATTTAAATTTTCACAATTTGAACTAAACTAACAATGTATGGCACCTTTTACATAAGCGTGGTTATGGCCCTTTCCATTTCAAGATATCAGAATGGATATTCCGCGACGAGAGATGACTTGTGCAGTATGGCGACCACCCTTGACCTTGTTGGAATCTCAACTGGGCTTCGCTAATGTCACTTTCTATCTTTGAAGAGGAAAGTCATTCCATAACCTACGGGGGTACACGAGGTCTTCTTGGAGCATGAAGTCTAGAGGAAGTGGCGGAAGGCTAGTCCCCCAGAAAGTGGTAGATGATTTGTCAATGCGGCCTTCCTAATTGAATGAAGTGACGAGACGTGTCTACTGCTTTCATGGTTGGGACTTTGAAGTAAATAATGATTGGTAATTAACTAAGTGCCACTTGACACTGAACTTCTCTCATTAGCAATTTGATAGAAATATTAAATATATATCCCTGATCGTATTTATTTAGTATAAATTTACCACCAAATGATGAAAAAAACAAAAAAACAGACCGGGTAACCATTAAAAAAAAAGTAGTGTAAAATGCTTTTAAATTACTAAGCCATAGGAGTTTTTAGAATAGGCATAGTAATCGTTGGTGTGGTAGTTAGCACAGCCAAATACTATACCTAACGTCGCTGTTTCGGACTATGTCGTCCTTCGGAGAGGACGTTAAATCGAGATCCTGAGTCTGTGAGATGTCAGGGACTAGTTAAAGATTCCAAGAATGTTTGAACTGAATACTACAATAGGATTCCTCAGCTATCAAATACACCACGAGCATCTACCATCTTAGTTACCACTCAGATTAGTAACCATGCTTTCGTCTGGGACAACTCCCGGGAATTTGTGAACCCGAAGACGAATCAACTCTATGTCGAGAATCAGAGTGTCACTTGCAGTTCGTGACCATTTTGCCTCTCTTAGATTAGTTATTAATTTCTTTTGAATAGCTGGTTCAAATTTTCAAATATTATTTATCTTTGTCACTGCGGCCTACCTAATTAAATGACGTGACGAGATGTGTCTACTGCTTTCTTGGTTGGGACTGTCTATTCAATGTCTTTATTTTTTTAACTTATAACGTCTGACTTGGCTAATAAATCACATTTGGGATCCTCAAATGAAAAGTAATGTAGATAGATTGTGGACCTGTATTATTCTGAAATGTCAGCAATAAAATTTTTTTAAGAAAGTTAATATGTATCTGGTTAAGTTTCTGAATAGTTAGATTCTGTTTTATCGGAAAATAAAATAAAACACTTTTGATATCCTTTATTTTATTCAATATTACCTACATCCATATGACAACTATCCACTTCGGGTTGTATAGTTGTCATATGTGACATTTTGGTCTCTGCCAGTAGTTAAGTCTAAAATATGTAAGCCTGTGGGTTTTCTGTATTTGCTTAATATCAAGGTCAGCTTTGATGTCGAAAATGCTCTGCTGAGAATACAAATGTTCTGTTGTTAGGTCCTTTCAAGGTTGAAACAGAATTTGCATATTTGCATGGAACTGTATTTCCCGTTCAAAGTCGGCTAATCCTTTTGATTTTTCAGTGATGTAATCTCCTTCGCCATATATAAATTTGAAAATGATCGATACTGATGCTAATTGACGCAACATCTCAAGAAGGATTTGATCTTAATGCTTAATTGTTAACAACTCAGCGCAGTGTCGGCTCAGATCCCAGTTTAGTCAACCATCAATCATTGCACACTATTGGATAATTAGTGTTTTGACGAACGCCTGATCTCCCATTTACGGTATCTAAGCTGCAACAGGGACTGCACCTCTCAGACCTTCATCTGTCGGCCGTGGGTGGATGTATGGGGATTTCTATCAAAAGAAGGATGAGCGGATATAATAGGACGTGATACCTATTGTTAAATAAATAAATAAAAATGAAATATTGGCGTATTTTAAATGAAAACTAATACTAAGAGTATACAATGGGATGGATTTTTATACAAATATTAGATGTTTGGTTTGCCTATTTATTTAATACTTGACTAGATTCATGGACTGAGCTTGGAAATTTAAGTTCATTTCTGTTAGTTTATTGCAAAATATGCTGCAAAAAATCATAGATCAAAGAGGATTGGCCTATCCTCTCAAATACATTTCCAAACCGTTGCAGATGGAAAGTTCTGTATGAAATTTTCTCCAATATTGGCCAAATCATGATTTTTATTTATTTGTTTTGTTTTAGCTTTCTTGACAAATCAAGTATTATTTAAATGACCAATGCCAATGACCAAAAATTATGAGTCATAAAAAAATAAATAAATAAAAGGAAGATCGCCTTTCATTTTTTTTTCTAGATTATTTTCGGAGAATTATGCTATGTTTAGAAATTTCAAGGATTTAAAGAAGATGAATTTAGATTATTTTTATAATAATCGTTTTGGTGCTAATTTCATCTCTTTGTTCATTTCATCATACTGTTCATACATAAAATACTAAACACCGTTTCATCGAAGTCTCCAAAACTGTAGTGCCCAACTGAACCGAGGGTTTCTTATATTGAGGCGTGCCACCATTTCTACTCTGCCTCTTCACAATGAAATATCGGATATTAATGTCAAGATCCGAGGATTGTCCTGAAGTGACCTTTATTATACTAGATCAAAAACATAAAATTCGAATGCATCGTTTTTAAGTAAAGCATTAGCCATTGATAGTCGTTCTGTTAAGTGATAGTCTATGTCAAGTAATAAAAACAAGGAGTCTGTACACTTTTTTCCTTCCAAAAGCAGAGAAAGTAAAAGTTTGTGAGCGGTGACTGAAGGTCGTGTGATCTATTGGATTTTATGGATCACTTTGAAGGAGAGCCAATACATGATCTGTGTTTCCTGGAGACTTGTACTAGAGCAATGAGGGCTTCTACTTAAGTATTTAAATTATTTCATGCTATATATGATCAGATTTTAATATTAATAGTCTTCTGACACTTTCTCCAAGTGGTATTGAGATGGCTCTGAAGCAATAGCGATATCTGAACAAAAGTGCCAAATAAAAGATATTTTTCCTAGCTCTGAATTTTCTTTACACAGTAATTTTGTATTATAATGCTAAAGTGCATTTTAAAGTGTCCTGATGTGTTTGAAACTTTTTGTGAGCTCTAAACTTAAAAACTAAAATTATAATATCATTTAAAACGGGGCGCTTTTGGGCTTCTACCGGTGTAATGCTGTAAAAGAGCGGTTTTGTTAACTTTTTATAAGTTCGTAAGATTCAAAAAATAAGTTTTGCCAGAGTTTTAGAAAATCTTTTTTTTTTTTTGGTAAATTTAGAGTTCCCTGAATTACTATTGCCTTATTCCTTTGCATTAAAAAAAAGCTCCTTTTAATATTTTTCAAAAAAAAGTTCCTTTAAATATTTTTCTGATTATTCCATTTTACGGACGGAAAAAAGGTTGCAATGAAAAATGCCGAGCCATAGTGAATAAATAGCAATGAATGAATATATATGCTATAGAATTATCGAGTAGTGTTTGGTTTAAAACGTAAAAAATTAATATTAAAATTCATAATCTGTTAAATTTATTTCTTTTTATTTGTCATAGAAATATTTTAAAAACATTTTTGCATATTTTGTTGGTTAATTGTGTTTCTTTTGGAAGCCATACAGTGATTTACTTTAAAATAAAGGCTTGCCCAAGATTAAAACTGGGATGGAGCAAGCCAGGGTTTTATTGGGGGGGGGGGGGCATGCTCGTTGGGGTTGACAATTGTCGAAAGGAAAATGAGAATGAAAAAAAATCTGGTGCGATGCGCGCAACGCACAACTTTCACTTACGAACTTACTTGGATTAAAAATCGACGTGTTTCGATATGTAAACGCCATTCCTAAGCTTCACACATTTTTCCACATTTAAGTATATACTTATATTTGTATATCTCCATAAGTTATAGAGTATCTGTATAGCAAACTTTGGTAATTCTTAGCACTTTTCGATTCATTATTGCTGATTTATTTATGAAGGGACTAATTTCATCAATAGTCGAGTTTTTTTTCAACCCAACATCAATTAAATAAAATACCCAGTTTGATCAAAATCGTTAAACCCGTTTTTGTGTAAATAAAAAAAACACGTGAAAATGATACAAAATTTATTAAGTAAAGTCCCCCCTCCTGTTAATCGATTTTGATGAAATTTCTACAGTCATATCTTGGGCATATACATACATCAAATACCCAGTTTGATCAAAATCGTTAGAGCCGTTTTTGAGAAAATCGGAAAAAAACGTAAAAAGTTATTAAATAAAGTACCCCCTCCCTTTGAGCAATTTTGATGAAATTTTTGCTGTCACATCGCGGGCATATACCTACACTAAATACCCAATTTCAGGTTCGCACGGTTTATAGTTTTTGAACTAGTCTGTTCACACACACACACACACACACACACACACACACACACACACACACACACACACACACACACACACACACACACACACACACACACACACACACACACACACACACACACAGACCGTTTTGCGGTACTTGGTCATTTGGACTCAGGGGACCCCAAAACGTGTATTTCCGTTGAAAACCGGAAGTCGAAATTTTTCACGATCGCAATACTTCCACTTACTATATATTTCATATATAGGTAAGTGAAAGTAAAGATTATAATGGATAATGTTGTAACCTATGTAACTGATGATACAATGGTAGTTGCATTAACCGCTTTATTAAGAGATAAAATTTTACTTATACCTGCTGGTTCAAACTTACCGTCATAATGAACAATTTTGGTAATTATCTAAAGCCCGCAGATAGGGTACCATCCGCGTTACGTTTAACGTGAACTTAGATACACACTTATGCAACTGGAAATCACGAACGCACTTTCGCACAATTTACAGACGCTTTCACGAATAATTGCGCGAAAAATTGAGAGGTTCGCATTTACACGCTTAACTTATATATCTGACATTTCACGATGATGATTCATTAAGAATTATCATTAGATTAAATCAATTGTCAATAATTGTTTACCTCTTCCATTGTTTTAGAGTTATTAACAGATGTGACAGTTTACATTTGTTAATTATCAGTTGCTATATACAATAGTGCGGTTCACAGATTTACTTTGTAGTAGAGATGGGCAAAAATGTAATATGAGTACGGAGTACTCATATATTAACGGAATACTCATTTTTTTTATTTCATATCATAAGCAGTAATCAACGGTTTGATTACTGAATTTATCGAAAGTACTCAACTTATTTTTTCTCTGAGTACTCCGGTAATCAAGCACAGAAAACTTGAGTACAGAAGAAAATTTCTTCCACATTTGAGTAAATTTTAATGTTTTATGTAGTAATATTTTTAAATTTTAAGGGATTCAATACAAATTGGAAAGTGGGGTTCATGTGGGGGGGGGGGGGCTCAGATTTCAGTAATTTAACATTTACGGATTTCATTGAAATTAGGGTGCATTCTTATGTTTCCGGATACGGAGATTTCAAAAATATTGTAATTTTTTTATTTTGACGAGAGGGAGGGGGGGCGCTCGCTTTACAAATAATTTAATATTAACGGATTTTATTGAAATAAGGGTGCATTCTTATGTTTCCGGATACGGAGATTTCAAAAATATTATATTTTTTTTATTTCGACGAGAGGGAGGGGGGGGGGCGCTCGCTTTACAAATAATTTCACATTTACGGATTCCATTGAAATGAGGGTGCATTCTTATGTTTCCGGATACGGAGATTTCAAAAATATTATAATTTTTTTATTTCGACGATAGGGAGGGGGGGGGGGGGGCACGCTTTACAAATAATTTCACCTTTACGGATTTCATTGAAGTAAGGGTGCATTCTTATGTTTCCGGATACGGAGATTTCAAAAATATAATAATTTTTTTATTTCGACGGGAGGGTGGGGGACGGTCGGTTTACAGATAATTTCACCTTTACGGATTTCATTGAAGTAAGGGTGCATTCTTATGTTTTCGTATACGGAGATTTCAAAAATATTATATTTTTTTATTTCGACGAGAGGGAGGGGGGGCGCTCGCTTTACAAATAATTTAATATTAACGGATTTTATTGAAATAAGGGTGGATTCTTATGTTTGCGGATACGGAGATTTCAAAAATATTATATTTTTTTATTTCGACGAGAGGATTGGGGGGGGGGGGGCGCTCGGTTTACAAATAATTTAAGATTTATGGATTTCATTGAAATTGGAGTGCATTGTTATGTTTTCGGATACGGAGATTTCAAAAATATTATAATTTTTTTATTTCGACGAGAGGGAGGGGTGGCGCTCGCTTTACAAATAATTTAACATTTACCGTTTTCATTGAAATGAGGGTGCATTCTTATGTTTCCGGATACGAAGATTTCAAAAATATTATAATTTTTTTATTTCGACGAGAGGGAGGGGGGGCGCACGCTTTACAAATAATTTCACCTTTACGGATTTCATTGAAGTAAGGGTGCATTCTTATGTTTTCGTATACCGAGATTTCAAAAATATTATATTTTTTTATTTCGACGAGAGGATTGGGGGGGGCGCTCGGTTTACAAATAATTTAACATTTATGGATTTCATTGAAATTAGAGTGCATTCTTATGTTTCCGGATACGGAGATTTCAAAAATATTATAATTTTTTTATTTCGACGAGAGGGAGGGGTGGCGCTCACTTTACAAATAATTTAACATTTATGGATTTCATTGAAATTAGGGTGCATTCTTATGTTTCCGGATACGAAGATTTCAAAAATATTATAAATTTTTTATTTTGTCGAGAGGAGGAGCGCTCAGATTTCAGTAATTTAGCATTTTCGGATAGGATTGTATTTAGGTTATAGGCAGCGTTGGGCACTATCCGAGTAAAAAAGGCAGATCAAAAAAGTAGTTTAACTTATCATAATTTAATTAATATAATTTAATAGGGGGGGTTAAAACGAATACATAATTTTTTCTTTTCGGATTTATTTATTTTTTAAATCTCCGTATCCGGAAACATAAGAATTCACCCTTATTTCAATGAAATCCGTAAATAATAAATTATTTGTAAAGGGAGCGCTCCTCCCCCATCTCTCTGGTCTAAATAAAAAAAATATAATATTTTTGTAATCTCCGTATCCGGAAACATAAGACTGCACCCTTATTTCAATGAAATCCGTAAATGTTAAATTATTTGTAAAGCGAGCCCCCCCCCTCCCTCTCGTCGAAATAAAAAAATTATAATATTTTTGAAATCTCCGTATACTAAAACATAAGAATGCACCCTTATTTCAATGAAATCCGTAAATGGTTAATTATTTGTCAAGCGAGCGCCCCCCCCCTCCCTCTCGTCCAAATAAAAAAAATTATAATATTTTTGATATCTCCGTATCCGGAAACATAAGAATGCACCCTTATTTCAATGAAATCCGTAAATGTTAAATTATTTGTAAAGCGAGGCCCCCCCCCTCCCTCTCGTCGAAATAAAAGAATTATAATATTTTTGAAATCTCCGTAACCGGAAACATAAGAATGCACCCTAATTTCCATGAAATCCGTAAATGTTAAATTATTTGTAAAGCGAGCGTCCCTCCCCCATCCCTCTGGTCTAAATAAAAAAATTATAATATTTTTGAAATATCTGTATCCGGAAACATAAAACTGCACCTTTATTTCAATGAAATCCGTAAATGTTAAATTATTTGTAAAGCGAGCACCCCCCCCTCCCTCCCTCTCGTCGAAATAAAAAAATTATAAAATTCTTGAAATCTCCGTATACGAAAACATAAGAAAGCACCCTTATTTCAATAAAATCCGTAAATGGTTAATTATTTGTCAAGCGAGCGCCCCCCCTCCCTCTTGTCGAAATAAAAAAAATTATAATATTTTTGATATCTCCGTATACGAAAACAAAAGAATGCCCCCTAATTTCAATGAAATCCCGTAATGTTAAATTACTGAAATCTGAGCCAACTTTTCTAATTTGTATTGAATACCCTTAAAATTTAAAAATATTACTGCATAAAAAATAAAAAATGTACTCAAATGTGGAAGAAATTTTCTCATGTACTTAACTTTTCTGTACTTGATTACCGGAGTACTCAGAGAAAAAATAAGTTGAGTACTGTCGATAAATTCAGTAATCAAGCTGGTGATTACTCCGTACTCATATTACACATTTTTGCCCATCTCTACTTTGCAGAACTGAATGTAAGTTTTATTATAAGGATCCAATTTTTTCATTTATATGGTAAAAAAAAATAAAAAAAAATAAAAAATAAAATAAAAAGGATCGCTGCAAGATTAATAAAAAAGTAGAACTGAGAATTCTATGAAACATCAGGTATTGTTTTCATTTAGTAAGCGTGTTGGTGTGTAATATGTTTCAGTTACGTACAAATATCTTAAATCTTAATGGTTAAATTACTAAACCTCGTAATCACCAATTACAAAATTCTCTTTTAATAACCTACATCGTTGAGGAAAACCCCTGATCTTTGAGTGTCAGAAGAGGAAAGGTCCAGCAATAACCATAGCGCCGTCAGATAGGATAGGAAATGGGTAAATTAAAAAAAAAAGAATACTTATTTCGTATTGTTATCCAATTTTAAAGTATGTATTTTTTTTTATGAAAAATAGTATGAAAAAAGAACTGACTACTTAAATATACCCACAGTAATGTACCTCAGGTACTATTGTGGAATGACTACACCGATGAGTGAGGTAGAAGGATTAATCAGATGCTAAGTGGGAGTTGAGAACTGATTGTTCGGGACGATATGTTTGGTCTATGATGACACGGCGTATGAACCTGCCCAAGGTCTTCTTTAAACAGGGTTATTATTCACAGCCACAGCCGCATCTCAAGGTTTCTAGCAAGTTCCTCGCCGATTTCCGCGGCATGTTTTGAAGAGTCTATGACTTCTAGTTTGATGGGAAGTCTTCAGGATTTTTTCCTCGTCAATTTAATTCCAAATTCCATTCTATCCGTCATTGTCGATATACAAATAATCAGAGCAATTCATTTTTATCACATCTGAAATTACATGAGCATAAGTTCTTTCCACTTAAAGTTCTTGATCGGCCGAACTGTCTTTTTTACTAAACTAATAATAGTCATTACAAGGCGATCTTTCAGTGTGAAGGATTAAGACTTTGACTGACACATTAAAAAGTCCATGCAACGAGCAACTTATTTATGCACGGCCTGCTTCCCTCTTCCAGCTCAACTCTTCCTCCCTTCAGCGAAAGACCAGTCAGACCGGATTGTTGGCATATCGAAATAATGGGATTTCGTTTTTTCTTTCTTTATTTTTGTTTTTGTTTTTGCGTTGCATAATATTTTGCATAGTTTTGATTTGATGAATTATTGATCACATCCCATGTACACGACTGAAATGAAACCGATTCATTTCAAGTTCATTCTCTTCAAAGACGAACAACCTTTGAAATTGCAATTTTTCATGATATTCATTCATGGTGTTTTTAAAGCGAATTTTTCCAGATCATCAATGCGGTAATAGTCAGATAAAAATAATCTATTCATTATTTATAATGAATAGATTATAAATAAGTGCATAAATAAGTTGCTCATTGCATGGACTTTTTAATGCGTCAGTCAAAGTCTTAATAGTTTAAATATTTACAAATTTGCAAAATAACAATGTAGATTTCCATTTTTTTTAAAATATATTCATTAAATTCAATCTTAACCCTACTGGAAGTGTATAATTCTATTTTTAAAATGAATTATCTATAAAAATGTATTGTAATTTTTTTCATTAACTTTTCGTTTTCCCTAATAATAACTAATCTTGAAATTTATAAAAAAAAATCGGAATTTCTTTTTTAGAAAACTTTTTCAATTACATCTGATTAAAATATAAAAGAATATTTAATTAATAGCTATTTAATTATATATTAAAATATTATATTAAATTTAATTATAATAGTTCTCAATTATTCCAAAAATTTCAAAGCGCCGTGACTACGTATTAATCGTCCCTTACCATTTTTTGTATGTTTGTGGGACGTTTCATTTTTATGTTCGAAAAACATGTTTTTTTTCACGAACACGCGAATAACTACTTTTTATATTTTTCATATATTTTTTGGTTTGTTTTTCTTTCATTTTCTGGTGGATTTGATTATTGTTTGGGCAGGAGGAAAAAGGAATCTTCAAAATGATGCCTGAATCATAGAATTTAAGGAATTATTAAAAATGACGGCATAGAATAAGCAGCTTATAGAAATGTTATATGTGGACATTGGAAGAAAAGAGGTCTAAGTGACATTTTGATTAAATCAAAGTTAAATTTTGAAAAAAAAAATATAGATTTCAAAGATTAATTTTATTATTTTATTTTGTTATTCCTAAATATTAATCACATCTTTGACTTTCAATATCTTTAACTCGGCGGGTTTTTAACAGATTTATTTATTTAAACTTATCACTGTCACATATCATCGATCTCTTTAATAATCAGCAGGGACTGCTGCTAACGTATTCCTCGAATTGGGATCTAACTCGATTTTTGCAAAAATATCTCTTAAAACCCTTCTTCTAAGGTTTGCAAGGGGCTTCTTGAATCTTACAGAAGATTGGCAATTTTTTAGTAAATTGATCATTAGACCTGTGGAGATAAGTGGAACAATCTAGACAATGCCCCACTATATATGTATTACATAACATTGGTCTATCTTTTATTTTGTAAATAATTAACCTACCCCCATTACACTCACTGTTAAATCGCTCTGTTATATTGTTCAGAATTAATTATACTTGATCGGGTCCGGGCCTCTATTCGGATCCCGCGCCTATAGCATTTTTTCGCCTGTTCATAAATAATTTGTCAATAGCTAATTAGTAGGGAGGGAATAACCTTTCATTCTTCGTTGACCGTTACAGGTGTTCTCAACGGAAGGGCTCTGGAATAACATTAAAATATTCATCACGGCTATCTTGATAAGATGCTCCCACCTGTCCACTTCTGTTTGAAGATTGTTATCGTTTAAATCTTTTAAAGGATGAAGATTCCAACAAGACCAGAATGTCGTAAAGATTATCATGATTTAGCTTAACAGGCAGGCTCGATGGGGTGATTTCAAAAGCACCTAGAGATGGACATGAATGCGCATAGATTTAATGTGCACATGATAAATTAAAAACTAGGACTCATAAGTGGTATATTTGGGATACCACAGCCGTGACCCTCCTAAATGTCACAGCGCGGCAGGTTTTATTGTAATATATTTAGGATTTAGAATAGGTAATAAAAAATGCTTGATAATGTCACTCTTCGGAGGTAGTTCCGAAACATGTAATCATGTCATGTAAACAATGACCGATATGACATGGTACTCTTTACAGATCCCTATTCTAATTATAACTGGACAGGCGAAATGTACCACTCCTGATGGATCATCATTTGATTTGCCATAGTTGTTGAAAAGTCCGTGTAAGGATGTGTTTTAAAGAAACTATTTATTTCCATTCCCAGATTTATTTCTGTACCCCAGTGTTTGACAGCACCCTATCCATTTTTTATTAAATTAAATTAAAAACTGATAAACTAAACTTTGCACTAACGTCTTTAAAAATTTGAATCATTAATCTGTGTTTATAAGTAAAACAAAACATTAACGAAGCATTTACAATAGTATTTAAATACATGATGTTAAATTTAAATGAATAAAAACAGGACATGGTATTGTTAACATCCGGGATTCAGATTTTCATTACGCTAAGCAATATTTTATGTAAACAAATAATAATAATAAACTAGTAAAGACTATTTATGGTTTAAGACTGTTTCGCGTAGTGTATTACATCGTTGTCATGTTTTAATGAAACTTATAACTATGTTAATTATCAGAATATCTGAATATAATTTAGATCGCCTTTCGAAGAAGTAGTATGATTATGCTAAGCATGATTTATTTTTTAATAAGCATAAATTGAGTAATTTGTTTATACTAAAATTAATAATTGCCCTCTTATATTGTACCCTGTACGATAACACTAATTCATGTCACGAAATAATCAGAAACTTTCTGTTTATTCTACAAATATTCCACAACAACAACAGTAGTTTCCAAATTATAACTGAGCTCTGAAAAATAATCATTTCGTTCAACAAAGTTGCCCGTTTATACTCGTACAATGACAATATTTTTTATCTTCTGTGGAAATCGTAAGTAAATCGTTTCTAAAAATACGCGGTATAATAGTGATTGCTCTCTAACTGGTTGCTTCGTTAATTCCTTTTCATTTTTACTTTTATTTTCTCTCAAGGCTGTATTTGATTCGAGCGTTGGGAGTGAATTTATTTTTTTGGGGAATGTAATTGAGTTTATCGGTAGTAAATTAAATCCTTTTATATTTCAATTAAAATTGTTTTTAATCTCAGTTCGTTCTCATATATTATTTTCATTTTTTATAGTGCACTTAAATAACTGTTCCGTGTTTGGAATAATAAGAAAACAAATAAAATGCAAATTAAATTTTAATTCATTTGCTGTATATGATACCAATGCTTTAACATATGCCTTAAGTTTACTTGATTTTACGATTTTTTTAAAAGAAACCTTCAATAAAAAAAAAAAAGAGGTCTCTCTTTCGTTATTTTTGTGTTGTTCTACATGTCTTTGAAATATAATAAGAAATGTTATCAATTTTGAAAATATTATCACATAATGCTTTCTAGGAAAATTCGAGCAAAATCTAGGAAACGGTGCACACATTGACAAGAATTACTATTTGTAATATAGATGTAATCGGGGATCATTGCTGTTTTGAACAGAATCAATTTATTTGCAACTTTTTTTTTGTCTAAGTTATGAAAGTTAGGGGTACATTTGAGGTACTTCAGTTCCATAAATAACAAGTTAGTTCTTATCAATGTCAGGTTATAGAGAATATTTGGTGAAATAGCATTCGTAACCCACCGATGCAACTTGTAGGTACAAATCAAAATTTTAAAATTGGAAATTCAAATCGACGAAAATTCAAACTGATTTATTTTCATCGTTCAGTATATTTATGTTATTTTAATTAGTTCTTTTTTACTATCGAATATATATTAATATATTTTTATAAATTTCCAAGATGATAGAAATTCATATCGTTGTTATTACATTTATTATACTGTAACAAAATTATATGCAACATCGGCTAATTTTATTTTCAATTGTCAGCTTATTTGATGTAATACTATCAACAATAAAGTTTATAACTACAATAATTTCGTTTGATGCCTGATTATTACATACAATTTTGTAAAATATAATGTCTTTAAAATTTTGATAATTGATGTTTTTATTTAATTTATTCTGAATAATATTTAAATATTATACTTCATTTTACAGGCAGATGATGTGAGGAGAGAGGTCATGGAGTCGAGGATAGGGCTGGACTATATCCTGGAAAATCCAGACTACACGGCCAAACTAGCAGCTGGTGAGTACTACATTAAATTAATAAAGATTTACGTTTTTATTTGAATTAATGTTACCCTTTAATGTTTGTATAAATTTGAGACTCAAGAGGTAAAATGACTTATATTATTTAAAAAAAGTAAAATTATGGAGAATTCATTACTTGAAGAAACAGCGGAATAATTAAAAAAAATTATAATGTGCAAGAAAAAATGCCAGAATTTAGTCACAATAGTATTAACCCTTTAACCGGGGAGTTCCCTTTTAAATTACGCAGCCCATAACGGGCGCGAACTCTTTCACTAGGACGTCTAAATACGTCCCGCCCGGTGCAATGTAAGTTCATATTATTATTTTTTTTATTTATGCTTAAAATAAATTGAAAGGCTATGGAATATATTCGTTTCCATTTATTTATATATAAACCACAAAGGAAAATACAAAATGACAAACAAATACTAAATAATACCAACAAAAATATAAAAGTATCGAATTAAGAAATTATAAATTTTACAGCCTTAACCAATTATAAAGAGTACAAAAGCTATATATATATATATATATAAATTAAATATATTATTATTATAAATATTGTAAATTATATATATATATATATATATATATATATATATATATATATATATAAATTCACGTCGTTACATGTATCGATGTAACTAAAGTAGCCCGTTGGCGCTATAGTTTAGGTTGGACTATATACGTCCTATATACGTCCCGCCCGGTTAAAAGGCTAACAGCTCCGTTCGCGTAAGAAGCTAGTTACATGTTCTTTAATGGACATGTTGATGAGATACCAACGCAGCTAAATGAAGCTTTTGAGCTGTGGTTAGAATTACTGTACTAATTGCCCCAATGGTAGACAATTCGTCATCAAACTTTATTTTCCCTTGTCGCTGTTGTAGGTAAATCGTAAAATTGAGATTGCAGTTAAAACTGCAAAAGTGATTATCCAAAAAATCAGTTTTTTGAGTTGTAACCATCTTCTTGCCGAAGTGCGATATAATCATGTTCCTGTGCTGCAGATTAAGCAAACATCAAGTTATGATGGAGTGAGATAACCATATCTTTTAATCTTCAATTGTCTTTACGAAACTATGCCCATAAATGTTAACTAGATCGATAATTTAATGCTCTTGTTATTTTCTAAGTCGTATTGATCGCACATACACACACACAAACACGTTTTCGCACCATTTTGGCATCAGTCATGTCTGCGTAACCTTTCACTGCTGATATAGAAACACTTTAAAATTTTATTCCTTGTTAGTCGTGTTTTATATTCAGGCTTAATATTTTCGGTTCCGGGCTTGGCCTCCGTTCGCTTTTACATTTCCTTCGTCCGGTAGGTTTTTTCTTCGAGATTCTCTTACATGTTTGAACTGACTCGTTATCTTTTAAACAGTTTTTTCTCGCTTTAAACCCGTAGCTGAAACCAATATCAGCATTTCTAATACGCCAAGTCTTAAAATTGCTGAATTTCGAGTCCTTGTATCTCGAAAAACGAATGAAAGTGTCGGATCCGGCAGTGCCCTAGAGGCCGAAAGAGGTTTTATAAGATTCCGTCAGCTCGTTAAAATAGTAATTTGATACAGAGGCTTGCCTTATGGCATTATGCAAAGTAGTACGCTCCACTGGCCTGCGCTTAGTTTCTTGTGCCTGTTTTTTTTTTTTTCTTGTTATACTACGATTTGTAAACTGAGGCAATATTTTTTCTTATTTGATTAGCATTATATCAAAATGGAATTTAAATTAATAAAGGTATATTTCTACTTGTTTTCATATTTTAAACTTTCTAAAATATTTTGCGGTACTAGTGGTGGGTAAGGCAAAGGACTATGAATTCCCAGGGTAGGTTTAAATTATATTACCAACCATTTTGTCCCAGAGATGCTTTTACACATCATTATATTAATATATGTTTTCTGTATATTATTGTGAGATTATTATTCATCTTTCTAATTTAGTAAATATATGAGGTTCTATATTATTTTTAGCCATTTCAGAGGTCGATTTTATTTTTTTAGAGTATGTTTTTTGTGAAATTGAAAATTTCAATATGCACAGTTCAGAAATGTGAATCATCCTAAAATTATTTTTTTCAAGAATATAATGAAAAGTTATTGTTTCTTAACTTTTAAAATATTTTCTATGCTTAATGCCGATTAAAGAATTTTAATGATAAAAAAATGGGGTGACAATTATTTCTCTTTAGACCCATTAATGCCTTAGAGGTGCGTTTCATAAAAGTAGTGTCCCCGGACGGCAACAATTTTTTAATACACCAATCATATAAGTAATTTCAACATGTATTAACATAGAAACAGAAAGAAACACTACAAATTCATATTATTTCTACCCTTTTTACGAAATAGGTTAAATACAGTAGATTCTCTCAGATCCGGAATTGTATGGTGGAGGGGGGTAACGGATATGGAAATTTTCCATCGTGAGTGAATAGGATGTTTAGGGCTTACAAAATAATTGATTAATTTAACATAGACTTATTTATTGTAAAAATCACAATTTTATATGTATACATATACTTTTTAATATGTCAGGATTATATTTCTTAATGGCAGCAGTTGCTGTTCTAAATGTATAAAGACAGTTTTTGGTAGATGGCTTCGATTTTTTTTCTAATATAATCACTACTCGCTTTTGCATGACAATATGAAAGCACTTAAAAAAAAAAAAAAATGAGACGAATATATACAAGTCACAAGCGAAATTAAAATTGAAATAATGCAAATTCTAGTAATGAGGGGAAGGAATTTCAATGTAGACTACTTAATTGTTTCGAATTTCTGAGTTCGTGGAATAGTAATGACTCCAAGAGTTCAATGTGTCCACTGAAAGGGAATATTTTGTAACACGCCAATTCTACCATTATCTTCTCGATAAATCGAAAAGACCTAGTTGTATAAGTTTACCTCTGAAATAGAGTATTTAAAGTGAAAATTTTCGACTTCCGGTTTTCAACGGAAATACACGTTTTGGGGTCCCCTGAGTCAAAATAACCAAGTCCCGCGAAATGGTCTGTGTGTGTGTGTGTGTGTGTGTGTCTGTGTGTGTGTGTGTGAACAGACTAGCTCAAAAACTATAAACCGTGCGAACCTCAAATTGGGTATTTAGAGTATGTATAAGCCCGCGATGTGACAGCAAAAATTTCATCAAATTTTCTCAAAGGGAGGGGGTACTTTATTTAACAACTTTTTAAGTTTTTTTCGATTTTCTCAAAAACGGCTCTAACGATTTTGATTAAACTGAGTATTTGATCTATTTATATGCCTGGAATATGACTGTAAAAATTTCATCAAGTTTTTGGCCAATCTTCCAAACAACACAACAAAAAAATTGTATAACTAATTAACCAAAGCTCTACATGATTCTTACACTCACATAATTAATTATTGTACATAGTTTTACAGTAAAACTATACTTATCTCACAGTCAAAATATTGTTGTGTTGTTGAGTGTGAAGTACGAAAACCGAATTGATGGTCAGGAATTATTAAAATTATTAAACATTATTAAAATTAAAAAAAAATAAATTAAAATCGAGCGTAGTCCTCGGCACCAAGGGTAGAAGCTAATTATCGGTGATGGAAATTGGATGAGGCCAAAAATAGAGGGGTAGGTGCGGGAATAATATTAAAAATAGGTGTAACCGCTCTTACCCACCCCCTAAACCCTAATTTATGGCTTGAGTTATCATACCTCGAAAGCATACAAATTGAACGAGAGCGGAGTGTTAGGCAGTATAAAAATTGCCAATTAGATCGAAAGAGTAAAAAGGACTACTTGAATCTTAATAATAAAAAAAAAAAATTGAGCGTCTATAAGGGTAGAAGCTAATTATCGGTGATGGAAATTGGATGAGGCCAAAAATAGGGGGTAGGTGCGGGAATAATATTAAAAATAGGTGTAACCGCTCTTACCCACCCCCTAAACCCTAATTTATGGCTTGAGTTATCATACCTCGAAAGCATACAAATTGAACGAGAGCGGAGTGTTAGGCAGTATAAAAATTGCCAATTAGATCGAAAGAGTAAAAAGGACTACTTGAATCTTAATAATAAAAAAAAAAAATTGAGCGTCTATAAGGGTAGAAGCTAATTATCGGTGATGGAAATTGGATGAGGCCAAAAATAGGGGGTAGGTGCAGGACCCACCCACCACCCACCGTCCTCCGCCCCTCGGCAAGACAGCAATTTCGTACCTCGAAAGCATACAAATTGAACGGGAACGGAGTCTTAGCAGTATAAAAATTTCTAATTAAATCGAAATAGTAAAAAGGAGTAATTAAATTGAAACATTATTAAAATTAAAAAAAAATAAATTAAAATCGAGCGTAGTCCTCGGCACCAAGGGTAGAAGCTAATTATCGGTGATGGAAATTGGATGAGGCCAAAAATAGAGGGGTAGGTGCGGGAATAATATTAAAAATAGGTGTAACCGCTCTTACCCACCCCCTAAACCCTAATTTATGGCTTGAGTTATCATACCTCGAAAGCATACAAATTGAACGAGAGCGGAGTGTTAGGCAGTATAAAAATTGCCAATTAGATCGAAAGAGTAAAAAGGACTACTTGAATCTTAATAATAAAAAAAAAAAAATTGAGCGTCTATAAGGGTAGAAGCTAATTATCGGTGATGGAAATTGGATGAGGCCAAAAATAGGGGGTAGGTGCGGGAATAATATTAAAAATCGGTGTAACCGCTCTTACCCACCCCCTAAACCCTAATTTATGGCTTGAGTTATCATACCTCGAAAGCATACAAATTGAACGAGAGCGGAGTGTTAAATATCTCGATAAAGTGTTAAATATCTCAATATATTAAATATATATATATTAAAGATATATTAAAGAAAATCACACGGTCAACTTCAATGAAAAAAATGAAAGCTGAACAACTGCATGAAATATTTGAGCTAGAAAAGACTTCAGAATTCATCAGGAAAAGGTATATAAAATTTCTGGATTCGTTGCCTGCCATATCGAACCCTCTGTTCAACACACTGACTCCGCCACCGGCTCCAGTTCGCTGGCAAAACAGCTCTATTTTCAACCTTTAGGATATAAGTTAGTAGGATATTTTTAGTTAATAAGATAATTAGATTAATCATTATTGTAGGTACTCCCAACACAAAATATGGGTGAGCCCCATCACTCCAAGGTAAATAACATTGAGAAACATGTAACAACAAAACATTATCATAACCACAAGATAGACTTAAAATGTAACACTGTTACAGTAAAAGGTTCTAATATAATTAAAACATTTGTATTCTTATTACACAATAAATTTATTAAGGGGATTTGAAAAAAAAAAAAAAAAAAAAAAAAAAAAAAAAAAAAGTATTTAAAGTTACTAAATATAAAGCTCTTATGGCTTCTTAGTCTTATGGCTTATTTTAGATTTTGTTAGTAGTTGTTTTTATACATTTTCCTGTTTTTATAAGAAGGCCAGATATAGTAGAGCGTAGCTTCTTCCTCCGGGATAAAATCAGAGGTGATTATCAAATTTGATTTGATGGTTTGTCTAAATAGAATGTCTCGAGTGATGATTAATGCCAGATGTAAGTTAAAAATTGACTGATATAAGTAGGATAGATTTCCTGTTATCTTTTGGCGTTTGTTTGTTTTTGGGAGGAATAAATAGGGATTAAAAACCATTTTAAAAATATTTTCATTTTGATAGATTTGCTCCATCCGTTATTAATATTAGTGTTAGCAATACCGGGAGATTACGGAAATCGAACTCATTTTTTTTTCCCCCTTTGAACAATATACATTTTAACTAATAACATGCAGATACGTTAAATTAATTAGAATAATTTTATTCTCATTTGTATAAGAATACTATTGGATTCATCGTAAGAAAACAAAAAATTGACCTTCGGGGTACGATAGTATTTACAGACTTGAATTTGTCTACAATTGTGTTGTCAATGTTTAAAATATTCAACCTTATGATTGATTATCATTTTAAAAAAAAACTACTCCCCTATCAATCAATTGACAGAATGATTGTTTTATTTTTTAAAGTTAAAAAAAATGTACTGTAATAATAGCTGAACACAGGTTCAATCTTGTTTTTGTTCGCTCTGGCTTATTTGTTTATGAAAATTTATTTATTTATTCAAGCCCATAGAAAGGTCGCAGTCTATTGCAACCTTGCCTTTACACGACAATCTCTACCTAGTGCTCAATTTTATTATCCCTGACTCATATTGCAAAAATTGCAATTTTTATTTCTTTTGTACTTACTTTTACCTTAATATATAAATGTTAGTGCTCGGGGTTCAGGGTTTTCTGTCCGGCTCTGGCAGCTTATTATTTTGTTTTTTACATAAGTTTCAATACTTCCTTTGGAATCGTAAAATATGGTATTCCTAAAAGATTTATACTCGATATTATCAAAAGAAAAGTATGTATAATATTACATTGTCGGGAGAAAAGTATCGATACTTAAAAGATGATACAATTTAGCCAAAAAAATTCAAATTAATTGAAAAGAACGTGAAATATATAAAAAAAGAACGTGAAAATAGTTTAGGATCTATCTCATTCATGATAATTATTGGGATCTATTTTATTAGGAATTGTTAAAGGGTATGAAGTAAGAAATATGACTTTCAAAGACTTTATTTTATAGCTTCTTAATTTTCAAATATAAACAAAATAATTTTAATTTAAATTTGAACAGAAAATTTTAATCTGCCAGTATTGCAATCTCGATAATAGCCTCGAAAGAATGTTTATAGGTAACCGAATTCGGCTTTAAATAATTATCGAAATAATAAAATCACAAAGTACTGGTACATAAAAATTACAGTTCTGGTACTTAAAAATTTACAGTGTGCACAAAAAAGTCGATGGAACAAATGGATCTGGCATATACTCAAGAACAAACTTGCAAAAATTTCTTTTATTTACTTTTTCTAAGAATCTTCTAATTCTCGAAGGAAATAGTGTATGTTAAACAGGGTATGTACTCGTCTTTAAAATCTGAGTTTTTTAATTTATTCATGCAATGATTAATTCAACAAATCATAAGTATTGCTGTGGTACGCCTCAAAATGCTATTGCAATTTTATAAACCCTTGGTTTATTAGCAAGTCTGCAAAAGGGTATCCCCGCTCTTAATTTTTGTTGCGATTAATAACCTCACTCCCTTGTTCGATTAATGAATTAAACGAATATTTTACTCTGAGTAAAAATTATAAAGGTTCATAAATCCATTTTCCATATTGATTAGATGTCCTTGATTAAGGGATATCCCTTTTCTTTTTTTTTTTCTTTTCGTTGTTATTTTTAATTTATTTATTTTTCATCGTAGTATTTATTAATCATTGTTTACGCACTGTAACAAGTAAACATTTATCTTATAGTATTCCATTACGCCATAGAGCCTGACTTGAGTCTATTAAATAGGAAAAAAAAATCTATTCTGTTAGACGAAAGTAAAAAATTCCTTTTCATTGTAGATCACCAATGTGTTTTCTGGAACGATAGAACATGGAATTCGAGAAAATACCTGCAATACCTGAGTAGCAAGCTTTATATTAATTTCTCATTCTTGAATTATGACTGTTGTCTAAATATAATCAGATCTAGAATATTTGGAATATTGGAAGCAATTTAATTCCATTATGAATACCATTGCGCATATTTGTAGTTTAGATATTAAAAAATATTTTCATTTTTCTTTAATTTTATTATACTAACCATTTATCACATTAAATCGCTTCAGACCAAGGTAGGATTTCTTCATATGTCTTATTCTCAATTGATTAGTTCCATCGATATGTGAAAAATCAGTAATATTCCCCCTGCCGCATTAGTTACAAAGGTGTCCTCGGATTTCTTTCCCGGCCAGAGGAATACAAATGCCGCCTGCTACCATATGCGTCTGCTCATTTCAGAAAAATATCATTTCCTCGTTCGTTTTCTTCCATCATTACCTTCAACTTATACACAGCATCATTTTCTTCCGCAACGGGCAGTGAACGATCGTAGATGGAAAATAACCGTTATTATGTCATTTTTTCTCATGTCAGTATCATATCCGCAGTATAGTTGTGATTCTGACTCCGTAATAATTAGTTTAAAATGGTCAATAATTCCAAGCGTTCAAATTAAGTAAAAACTCCACCAGCATTGCATTAGAATAATTATATTTAATTATAATTATAATATAAATCACATAAATATTTGACAGAAACAACCAAAGATGTAAGAGTCATTTGATCATGCTAACCCCTCCATCCAGCTATTCCACTAACCTACTCAGATTTATTTCGCTCATTCCTTTCAACAAAGTAATGCCACAAAAATTGGTTAGTTTTAGTTATTACTGTTTTCTGAATTAACTAAAAGAGTAGGATGTACTTGCATGACCCTAACACATTTAACTCAATTCAAGCTACATGGATGATTTTTTTTCCATTAAGTAATAAATCAAAAAGGAATGTTTAAAATGTGAACATTTTTTTATTGTTTTCTTCTTGAAACACATAAAATATTTCGTTAATTATTTGAAATTGCTTCAATTGTAAAAAGTTCAATTGGATGCTTAATTGATATGTATTCTGGACACGTTTTATTCTACTTCGAACCCCTTGCTTAACAGAGTAAGCGATGTGACAGTATTTTTTTAATTATATGGTGAAAATTTTAGAAATCTAGGTGTAATACCTCAGAAATTCCAAGTTACACTTTTTAAAAGTTGTTATATTTTATGACATATTTAGTCTTAAATTTGCCCTAATGAAATACCTGTATCAATAGCTATTCAAAATTATCTTTCTTTTTATAATTTTTTTATTATATTTTAGCCTGTCAATAGTTTTTGTTCTCTTTACACAGAAGATTAAAATATCTTTTGAAAAAGTGTTTTACTTAGCGGTTAGTTTTAAATTCTATTGTATGTATTGAGAAAGGTATCTCACAGATATGTCATTACTAACTTTGTGCCATGAGGATGCTCCATTACTGGAGTGTTAAATATTTTTATTAGATCCCGAATACCCAGAGAAGTAGCGGCTGGGCTTCACCCTTACTCAACCGACCGAGCGATATGTATTCCCCGGACGAAGCGTTAGATCCGAATAGGGAGGCGGATGCACGTGCCTGACGGTTTCCTCACCGCCTATAAGGCGGGGGTGAACGATCATAATGGAACGATGGATTCATCCCGCGTCCCTGGAGGTCCTCGGAACTAACGGTGTTGGTTGAGAACAATGACGTCAATGCACCTGCTTAAGGCCGATCATTTTGGAGATTGCGCGTGCCAAATTTTGAGTGGACGGGTCTGAGCGGGTCCATTACTGATTTCGGGGCGGAGTGATACCTAATACCTAATAGCATTGCTTCCTTGATCCTGAAGTAACCGCCTACGCGGAACGATTACATTGACACTGACCATGAACCACCTTTCAGGCCAATCGTGCAGTACCTGTTATCTTAGCACTGCTCCACCTTCCTAATAATATACAATTTATGTTGAAAAACTAATAGGAAACGCCTTGGAGTTACATTCTTATAGGCATGTTACAAAAAATCTAGACCGTCTTTTATTTTCAACATCTTTAAAGGCACATATCGATTTTGCAGTTTCTGTGAAAGAGTTCTACAGTAACTTTTGTGTAAATCTGGCGTGATTAACAGATCTCCCCTTCCAGTTGTCTATATCTGTGTAATGTTTTGTCTGATTTTCTTTCTGAAAAAATGTATAGATTACTATAGAAGGCCAATCATTGGAAATTAAACTTACCTATATTTTCAGCGCTTTATGTTGCACAGAACGGGGTGATTTGCATTTGTTACTTAACAGGCTCTCTTCCTATTAGAATCAAGGCGGTTAACTATTCCTTTACCCTTATCGAATTTTCCGTCTTGCCATAATTGCCGACCCACCCCCCAAAAAAAAAGAAGAAAAAAAGAAGCAATATTGAAAAAAGTTGAAGTTCATACATAAATATAAAAATAATCTTCGTTCTTGACCATCTGGTCTTGTACTGAGTTTAACTTAAGCTCCAAGAAAAACATATATGCAGTGCAAAGTCAAATTTTTTTATTGTTTACAAACTTGATAATAGCAATAAAAAACAAAAAAAAATGGACAACTCTGTGGTATTTATGTACAAACGCGTTAAAACTGGATATTTAACTGTGATTAATCTTAAGTAGAAGCATTCCTACTCGAAATCCTACTTTCTTCTCTATAACTTTAGGGCGTTGATAATACGTACAGATTGCCTACAACTGCATTGTGATTATAAATTGATTTGGGAATCTAGAACTTCAATTTAGGAACTCGATTCGTTTCGGAATTCGATTCGAAACAAATAAGGACTAGTCATATAATGTAGGTACGATTCATTATTGTTTATCATAATCTTTGAATAACTAACTTAAATGAAATGCAATAATTGCTGTACCTGTACCTTTACAAGAGCTCGCGTTTAATGTCCTCCTAAATCCTTAGATGTAGTGGAGAAGATTGTAAATAAACTGTAATTGTGTACATATTAAAGGAAGATTTTATATTTTATGCCAAAGTATCGAATCATTGGATAAAATTAAGAAAAAAAGGAAATAAATCTGCAAGAATTAATTACTGTAATAATTACCATGCATTTAACTTTAAGCACTACATACCTCGGATATGAAATTGATGTTTCGAGGTAGACCTACATCATATTCGCGATTAATGTGCACCACCTCTATAGCAAATATTTACATAGTATATTCAAATTTTTCGTTAGATAAGCAAGGTGTAACTATCGAAGAAAGAAACATTCCGATCGTGACAAGCAATTAAAAGTTGATAAGAAACTTCGCTTAATATCTCTGTTATTCGTTAGTTATAGTTCGCCAAACCTGTGATATGTTCTTCGGTAAGTGTATCTTACTTCAAACTTTTGATACGCGAGTAAATGGATTAAACGAAATCCCCATGATCCGTGCGGGTTATGTAACGGATCCATCTAGTTCTTGCCGGATGGTCGCTTCGAAAACGTTAGGCAAGCCATCAGCAGCTTTCTGTGGACAAATAAAAATTATGCAACCCCGTTTTTGTTTTGTTTTGAAACAATTTAAAAGTTATTTTGTATGGTACTTTCGAATTCGGGATCATATCCGATTCCCAACAATTCACTTATTTTTTTAAAAAGAAGATGGTCTTCAGACATGCTAATGTATAAGTACAGTCATTGGGTGCTACTGAAGGTTTCTTTGCAAGTATCTGTGATGTTTTATTGATAAGTGTGTTCATTTTTTCAGTAAATCAGTTGTACATTTTAATAATATATATATTAGCTTGCCTCCGATGGACTCTAATAGTAAGTCCTATGAGATATTATTTGATATGCCTATGGGTTTCTCAAAGGTCAAGGTTTATAAAACGTTCCAACTGACATTTTATTCATCTTATATAAATAGACAATTTATAACAAGCCGTTATTTACCATCTATTATCTATAAATACATTATTTTTACTAAAGAAAATTAAAATAAACATCCATTGGACAGTTGTTCACTATAAGGTTAGTTGTAGTAGTATTTTATAGGTCATTAGTTAGTAGTTTAACTTAAGTATCTGGACTTACTTGAGGATTAGTATGTAGGATTAGTATAAATATGCATGTTTAAAAGTTTTTTATCTTATGACGGAAAGTGGTATACTATTTCTTAAGAGAGACTGATTATAGTCAGCATTAGTTTGATAAAGATCTTTTATCGATATAAGGCTTTAAATTTTTTAAACTATAAAATATTAATTTTTTATTTGGATCGGGTTTAATTACTTTTAATTTTGATTTGTTAAAATATTAAGGATTTTATTAATTATTAGCTTGAAATTTATCAAATTTTTTTCTATCTTCTTTTTGTAATATCTACATTTCCTTTATTATAGGTAAAATTCATGGTGTTAAGTATGTATTACTACTTTATTTCATTTATTAAAAAAAAAATCGTGTACCTCTACAACCCATAAAGGGTCTTGTGCTAAGTACTATGTAAGGAATTGGTGGTGAGCAGTCGTGAAGGAGGTGATTTTACCGTGATCATGTTCAACCGCCAGTTTTTTTCGTATTTTTTCAATTGCAGTACCCAATTTATGGATGCTGGGTTTGCTTTAGGATGGTCTCTCAGGCCCCAAAATTACCTGTGGTAATAAATTAAAGATATCATGGTTGGCCAGATTCGAACATAGGACCATGAGCAAGGTAGTTTAGTTAATGTAGATAATACATGTGAATATATGTAAATTTTTATCACTTTGATAATATTTGTTCTTAGACATTTACAACTTTTTGTTACATATTTCTTAAAATATAGTTACATATATATGTACATATATGGCTTTTTATTTAGTGCCTTACTATTTAGCTGTGGTTTTACCATTAAAAGCCCTTTCCCTTGTTCCCGTATTGTTGACAGGAACACATGTTATTCCTTATTGAAGATTTGTTTTCGGGCTCTTTACTATAAATTTTAAATCATTTCTTATTATAAATTAGTCGTTAATTTCTCGATTCGTAGATCAGGGGCAAAATATACAAGTTTTTTTAATGCTTGGTTTATACCATTAATGTATCTCTTCATCATTTCACATGAAAAATCTCTCCATCATCGATTATAAAGCACCCAATGGTATCACCATTGCACTATAAGTAAATTAATGGATTAGCCGACCCTTGGGCCTCCTTCGACTTTTTGGTCAAAAGCCCTATCATAGCCAACAACTAAAAAAAGAACTAGTACGACTGTGATTATACTTAAAATAAATATGATTTAAAATTAAGAAAAAATTTTTTTTTTTTTTATTTTTTTTTTTTTATTTATTTATGTCACATGTTTTAAATTTGCTATCTGCAAAAAAATTTTTTGCAATGAGCAAATCCGGGATCCACACCTATGTGATAGATACATTGGCGTTGGTTATACCAATAAGTCCCTAGGCCATCGCCTCAACAATCGTCGGGGTGGATTGTGTGGATTTGTGGCGGATTTAAGTGTTTCTGCTAGTGGGTTCGTGTTGAAAGTTAGTCTTTGATGGAAGTTATTGTAGTATAGTGTGGCTGTATCGATTACTGTTTGGATGTTAAGGTCCTTGTGTATTAAGTCATTAGTCACGTAGAACGGTGCATCTACTATCCTCCTTAACACTTTCGATTGAAAGGATTGGATCCTTTGGATATTTGAGGGCTTTGCAGTGCCCCATAACTCTATCCCGTATGTCCAAATGGGTCTAATGAGCATGTTGTATATTGTAAGTTTGTTGGTTAGGGATAATTTAGAGCGTCTGTCAAATAATCTTGATAATAGTCCATATCGTTTGTTTAGTTGCTTTCTGATTAGTGTGATGTGGGTTTTCCATGTCAGTCTTTTGTCCAGGTGAAGTCCTAAGTATCGTACTTCCTGGGAAGTAGGAATGGGAACATCATTGAAATATACCTGTGGACACATCCCCTGATTAAGAGTAAAAACTATAAATACGCTTTTTAGTTCGTTCATTTTTACTCTCCATCTTTTTGCCCATGCAGAAATATCATCTAAATGATTTTGGAGAGTCGAACACGCATCGTATGGGTTTTTGTGGGATGTGAGGAGTGCTGTGTCGTCTGCAAATGTAGCTAGTAAAGTGTGTTCGTGTTCGGGTAAGTCTGCAGTATACACATTGAAAAGGAAGGGACCAAGTACGCTGCCCTGTGGAACTCCTGCTCTAATACGTTTTATGCTTGATAATTCGTCGCGTACTTTTACAGTAAAATGTCTGTCTGTAAGGTAAGAGAGTAATATTAGGTAGTAGGTAGGAGGGAGCAAAATTTTGAGCTTGGAAAGCAATCCTTCGTGCCATACCTTATCAAAGGCTTGACTAACATCTAGAAAAACACCTGGACAATAATTTTTCGATTCTAACGCGTTGGAAATGTAGTCCACCAAACGATGACATTGCTGTATGGTGGAATGATTTTTTCTAAAGCCAAACTGATGATTTGGAATAGCGTTAATTATTTCAATAGAATTTAGACGATGTAGAAGAATTTTTTCAAATAATTTGGAGAAGGAGGAAAGGAGACTAATAGGACGATAGGAATTTAGGGAATCTGGAGGTTTATTAGGTTTTAATATCATTATAACTTCAGAATATTTCCAAACAGCAGGGAAGTATGTTATCTTTAAAATAGAGTTGAAGATATTAGTGAGGAAAAGGATTGCTTTCCAAGGTAAGTTTTTCAGGATAAAATTTGAAACCAAGTCACAACCGGGGGCTTTAAAATTTGGCAAATTTTTGATAAAATTGTGTACTTCATGTGGATGGATAGGATTCGGTGGTAGTGACATTTGTAAGGGGGTACTGAGTTGGTGTAAAACAAGTTCGTTTGTAAGTCGGTCGCTTACATCAGAGTGTGGCCGAAACGTGTCCTCCAAATGGCAAGCAAATATTTCGGCTTTTCGGCTATCAGATTTTGCCCAAGAACCGTCAGGCTGACGAACAGGATGCGAGACTTCATGGTGTCCTAGTATGCGTTTAGTCATCTTCCAAATTGGTTTGTCAGCAGTTGCTAAGCTGTCAAGAAATTTATCAAAGTTTTCAGTCTTTGTACGTTTTATTTCTTCATGTACTTTCCTTGCCAATTTATTAAATTTTTGTTTGTCCGTTGGATAACGTGTCCTTTGCCAAATTTTGCGGGCTTTACGTTTTAATTCAATAAGATGTCGTATATGTGGTGGGAGGTTGTCTTTGGATTGGCGATTCTCAGTCCTGTCATTAGAAATGGAAGCGCCCCAGGCAGCGTTTTGGATGGTCTGTGTAAGAAGCTGCACTGCGTTATCCAAGTCTTCCGGTGTCCGTATGTTAGTGTTGAGGTTCAAACAATTTTCTATTGAGGCCCTGAACTTACCCCAACCAGTTTTTCCCTTAGTTAAAGTTGGCCGTTGAACTTTCATAGGCTTTGTGTTCATCGTCAACAATAAGGGGGAATGATCCGATGACAAGTCAGTCAGATTTTTTATGTCACAGTGCTGTAAGTTCAGACCCTTAGTGATAAAGAAATCTAAGATGTCTGGAATTCTATTCACATCGGTGGGCCAATACGTTGGCGAATCGGGTGACAAGAATTTACAATGCAGACCCATTGCAGCGTTGTAAAGAGTTCTGCCTCTAGGGTTACTTATTCTGCTGCCCCATTCCTGATTTTTAGCGTTGTAGTCCCCACCACACAAAAATCTATGACCTAATGAATTGAGAACACCATTTAACATTTGAAGTGATAAATTTTTACCAGGAGGGCAATAAAGAGATGCAAAAGTGATTTCATATTTTTGCATCTTAACTACAACTGAAGTGCACTGAATACTCTCATTCGCTTCTGATGAATTAAAATAGTGACTTAAAGAAGAGCTTATGAGAATAAGAGTACCCCCCTTGGCTTTGTTAGAAGGGTGATCAGTCCTGAATGTAACGTAAGATGGTATGTTAAATTGTATGTTTGGTGTTAAGTGTGTTTCAGTAAGTAATGCGATGTCTACGTTATTGTCAGTCAGAAAAATTTCTAGTTCGTTTTTACGGGATAGTAATCCATTGGCATTCCAAAGAATCACTTTGAGTCCTCTCATTTATTAAGCATGGGGATAACCTGCTGCACCAGCGATGTAAGTAATGTTATTAGTGGTGTAATGAGGTTTTTGAAGTCATTTATGAAATTTGTCAGTTGTGTAGTTACGTCAGGGACATTTGATGATGCGTTAGGTACGGGTTGGTCATCTGTCATTTTTAATATGTGTGAGTATGTTTGTAGGTTAGGTAAGGGTGCAGCTTGCGTAGATGTAGTCGGCGTTTGTAAGTCAGGTAATTGTGCAGGCGATGGCTTAAGAGTACCTGCTGCTTCCTGAGACTTAGCTGATTTTTCAGTTTCAATTACGTTCTCTCTCTTCTCTTCATAAAATGCAGAACTCCTGAAAGGTGGGCGTTGCCTCATTTTTTTTAGCGCTTTGTGGACTGTACATCCTCTGTAATTAGCTGGATGAGCTTCCTCACAGAGAGCACATTTAGCCGGAAGTTCTTTAGGCTTCTTACAGAGAGATGAGAGATGTGTTCCTGCACACTTTACGCACCTAGGTTGGAGATTGCAATAGGTTCTTGTGTGACCGTAAGATTGGCATCTTTTACACTGAGGTATCTCGTTTCGTTGTCTCGGTTCCTCCACTTGTATTTTTGTATAATATAAATATTTTAGGGAGAATATTTCTGAGCTTTTCTTGGTCTTTTCCAGGTCTACGAAGAATATTGGTAACGGAGCCTTTGATTTTGGATGAAGGATATTATGCACTCCAACTACTCGAAAGTCCAGTTCCTCCAATTCTTTTTTTATTAGATCGCAACTAAGACTATGGTGCAAATTCCGAATTACAACTCGCATGGGACGATCTTCAGGCAGTTGATAACTGTGAAATTCTGCTTTCCGTTCCTTAAGGTATTTAATTACTCGCCTATATGTGTCTGAGTCACTTGTAATCACTGTGACTTTATTGAATCCTGCTTTTATTGTGAATTTATTGCCGACTGTTTTTACTAATTCATCACATAACAGTTTAAAATTGGTAACAGATTTGATGTAAATTGGCGGTGGGTTTAGTGTTAGATTTTCAGCAGATTGTATGGTATTTTGCGGGTCTTGATCTATCTCCTCATTAACGAGTACTGCAAATGGATTTAAAGTTTCAAAACTGACCTGCCTGGATGGTTCCGAAGATGAAGCGGCTCTCGGGGACTTGCATGCTACTTCCTGCCACTCGCCTTCATTAGACTGTCCAGCTTTACTAACTTCCTCCGGATCTGCAGTTTGGGCACTGATAGCATTAGGATCAGAACTAGTTTTCTTGATAATCGCAACTTTTTTGACGGTTTGAGGGGCCTTCTTTACCTTAAGTTGTCTGGCTAAGAGAGAACTGTTTGGTCTCATACTAATTCTTCTAGTAGCCATTAAACGCCGTTATTCGCGTGAATTCACCGAGAAAAAATGGTGAAATCACTAAATAAATCAAAATTTATTTTTAATCAAAATTTGCTAAAGGTTTTCACTTTATAGCAAACAGGTGAAAAATAAAGAAATAAATAAGATATAAATTTAAACCAAAATATTCCAGTATTCTATTATTTGAATTTATTTGAAAGTTTTGTAGATTAAATAGTAATCTACTTTACGATCTTACATCATAGAACGGTCCGGTGTAATATTTTGGTAATAGTTATCAGTTATGCCTAATTGAATAACGGTAATGAACTTTTTGAATATGAAAGAAGCAGCGTCAAGTGTAACCTCGGATGCAAGAGAAGCGGAAGTTGATGGCGCCTCCAGGCCCACTCTATCTGCTGCCCCATTGTTTCCGCCTACTTTTAGAGCCACCACGCCGAACTACTATTTGCCACTCCCGCTCCGTGAAACATCAAATCCATTCGATACTCTATCGGGAAGCGTAAACTGATGCTCAGCGTGCTTTGGAATAAAAGCTTTGAGTGGTGGCTAGGAAAGTGATTGAGCATAGCTTATAAGGATTTACTTCCGGCTTCTTTGATGAAGAATGTCATTAGGAGATTGTCGGAGAATAAGTTAAAAACATTATAAATGTGGACATCGTTAGGAAATACAAGTCACCCACTATAACATAGGGGTCACCAGCTCCAAGTTATTGTGGGAGACGGCTCAACATTCTCCTAAATTGGGTAGGTAGAAATTAGACAGGCTAAAAGTTGAAATAATAACGCCTAAAAACTACTCTTGGGACATTTAATTCTTCTTCCAACGAGGTTATGTTAATGGTTTTCATAGTCTCTCAAAACTTGTCTATTTATGTCTCATTTAGAATACTGGTAGTTGCTAAGGAGTCATGTTGATGGATGTGGGCCGAAATTTCTTGATTGAATTTTATCCCAGTTCTCCTTCTTATCCTGATCCTAATAATTTCATTGCTTTCCATCAACTTCTATAAGATTCATCGAGTTGAGGGAACGTAGGATAGTAGTAGCTGCTTGGTTTAAAAAAGAAATGGAGACTTTGCCAATCCAACTTTGTTAAAGAATTTAAAAAATGTAATAAGTATATTATGTAGATCTTTATTGTGATAATAGGTATTTATTACGTGAAAGTATATACACATCTCTTTGTTCCTTTAACTTTTATCTTCATTTTCCAATTGAATTTTAATATGTAAGCTATTGCGTATAGTGTGCCATTAGTGGTACATTAACTTTGTAATTTGTAGAAATCATCGAGGCAAGAGTTTGTTAGAATCGAGTACTTTTAATTGAAAAGAGGTTTTTATTTAGTCAGGACTATAAAATTTATTGTTTATAGGATAAAAATACGTATTATTATTTTTTAACAATATTATAACATATTTATTTTGAAAGCCTGATCGAACTGGCTCCCTGCTTATAGTGACGGCGTTTGCCGAGAGAATGCGCTGACCACTAATTGTAATCTAACTCAAAGGTGGTAGGCTTTGGGATACTAGGACACCTGTTCTAGCCCCTAGGTATTTAGCGGTTTTATTTTTTAATAGTATATTTATAATAAACTAAATGTAAACCGGAATTCAATTCTCTAAAAGAAGAGGAGATAAATTTATGCAGAAATCCATTCATTGAAAATGAAACAAGTTATTGACTCACAAAAAGTAAGGTTCTCCAATAGCTATCGGGAAATGAAATTTTTATAAAAATAGCTAGGTTGGCACCCCGATGATCGCAAAAATAGGTCCAGGCCTCTGCCTTTAACTCCATCACTTAAAAGCAATAACCTTATGGCCCATTCCATACTAAATTAAAAAAGTATAAAGATAACTTAACTACATAAAATTGGGATATGAAAGGAAAAAAACCTAGTAAAATACTTAAAAAACTATTTTCTTGCATGATAATAAATGCATGTTTTAAATTTGCAAATAATGTTTACATTAACACAAATAATGCAGATCAATGAATAGAATATGCTCCTCTAAATCAAAATAGTAATTAATATTTCGAAATTATTATTATTTTTTAAAAATAATTCTTAACCTTTTCATTTCTCTCGTAAAAAATTGTATTTATTTTTAAAAATGTATAATTCAATTTAAAAATAAACAAAAACATCAGACGCTTATCATTATAAAATAAATATGATATACCTTTTTATTTTGAATAACGTCTGATATTTTTAAAGTTATAGTGTCTATGTTTCATCTGTTTTTGGAATCATTTAGTGTCATATCGTTTCGACAATGTCAAGAATTTTCGAGGTTTTTACCTTTGTTTTAAACTAATGATGTATATATGTTTTCTCTTTCAGCGTATAAGAAGAACTAAGAAATGGAAAAATATATCATTTTTTCCCTTTCTTTGTCACTGGTATTTTTTTAATTCACCGTTATATTTCTAAAGGCGAAATACTTATTGAATAAATCTCTAGGACACAAAAAGTGAAGTGTAAATGCCTTCAGTTGTCCCTCTTTCCTCACGGTGTTGTAACCGGTCTTCTCAGTTCGTGAGTCAATTATGCAACTCAGGGGACACAGTGTTAAACCGGTAGCTTTTATTATCCGACAGTTATTGTGATATATCGCTGTATTATTAATGATATAAGTTATTATTTATTATTAAGTGGCCATTATTAAATGGCTTGGCAATTTTTACGTTATTTTTTTTTTTATAGCATAGTATTCGTGGTACATATTAAGAATTATTGTTTTGCAATGATATTCATTTAGCATAAATGGTAATATTACTTAATGGTGATAAAAAGTATTAAATAACTTCATTTTAATGCTAATAAGTAGGGTATAGATTTAAAAATAAAAAAATCTGAGCTTAGAATTTTAGTTAGATAGCTTAATTTATTAGTTTTTTGGTATTTTGAATCGTTTAAATACATTTTTATTTTACACGTTTCTTTTATGAATACATATTTTTACTTATTCCCTCTTTCTTATTTATTTTTCTTCCACATCTAATATTTTTTATTGCTTCATAATTTAAAAAAAAATTCAAAATGCCTGGTGGTGAAGAAAGATACATTGTTCACATAATAGTTCTCAAAAACGCAACTATCCTTAAGTTATCCCGAGTAATGCTTACCTCCTCAACCAGTTATTAAACGATGGGTCACTTGATTGGAAGCGGCTCAGTGTTATTTTGATAATTTTAACAAAATAAAAGATTTAGTTTTGAACCTTGATTCAGAATTTTAATCTTTGAATCTTTGAGAAAAAAAAATGTTTTAGAAAAGGATTTAGATTGTAAAGCTGCTAACACTGTTCTTTGGGCGAATACAATCATAATCATTGAAGTATCATAGAAAATACCGATAGTGGACAGCTTATTAATCGGCTATTATACAACGGAAAAATTACAAGATACAAATTTCAAAAACGGAATAACAATTAAAAAAGAAATAAATAAATTAACGACGGTTTGGAGAAAAATCCTGTGTTGAAGGGTATTAAACTCATTGCGGAAATCTCATCTGGAGATGAGATGAACGGGCAATTTGGTTTGGATTTAACTCCAATGGACATTGCATCTTTCAAATTTGCTCCGATTATATCAATGACGTGGAAAGAATTTCAGCCGATAGAAAGATCTTTTTTGATTAGATATGCGACAATTCTAATTTGAAAATTTAAAATATTATTAAAGATGTAATAATTTTAAACTTTGAATTTATTGCTAATTTGTTGTTTATCATTTAAATACATTCATATATATGTATGTACATTAAAAAAAAAGTACATGATATAGATAATACAATTGAATATACGTATATCCTCATCAATTTGATGATATTTGTTCTTACATATTTACAGTTTTTTGTTACATAGTTCTTAAAATATAGTTACGTATATATGTACATATTTGGCTTTTTCTTTTACATGAAAATCCGTTCCCTACTAATAAGATTTCACTTAATTAGGTATAACTTACTTATGATTTTCCTAGATTCAGTATTACGAATTAATAAGTAAAATATTAATTTATAAAAAATTAATCTGCGTAATTTTTTAGTAATAGATGAATTCAGCCTAAATAGACTAATTTTAACTACAACTTGTTGAATCTTGAAAATTATGGTCTTAACCTTTGATATGTCCACATGCGTTTGATTAAACGAAATAATAATGAACTAGCTGACCTATGCGAAGCATTCGCACACTAACCTAACTAAATCCCACTTAATTGAAGCATAGTGTTGAAGTAAAGAATAGATGTGTTTTAATTGTAGATTATTTATTTTGCGCTGATTCTATTGCCTGAAATCGCATGCGTTTGCTTGTAACTCGCAAAATACGGCGATAATCGGAAAAGTGTATATAACCAAAAATCTCGATAAACTGGAAAAAATGAAACCTTCGAAAACGCCCTGCGACCATTTTGAAATTTTTGCTGAAAATTGCAATTTTTTGCATAGATCTCGCAAACGAAGGGGTTATTCGAAAAATGTATATGACTGAAAATGTTCTCCTTGAAAACTTGAAAAGATAACACCATTTAGAAACCTCTACGACCATTTTGATTTATCGCAAAAACCACGGTTTTGCGTTTATAACTCATTGAGCGCGAAATGAGTGATTTGTATATTTTTCCGGTATAGCGGTTAAGGAAAGCTTTAAAATGATACCTCATTCTTGAAATGTGATGAAGTATTGAGGAAGTTATGGAGTACAAAAAAAAAAAAGGCCTTGAGAAATAATATATGTGATGATTGTTAAGCATGAAACTGATTGGTTATTTTTGTTCATCAAACACCATGAATCATCTTTCGAATTTTAATTAATTTTTTAAAGTAATTATAAGATTTGATCCTGCATAGCCGAAATTTAGTAAAAACTCACTCATAAGAACATTTTAAGGAAGAAGTATTACATATGACCTTTCAAATGGCCGAATCGAAATCTTGAAAAACATAAAAATTAGAATGATTACTCCCGTCACCTTGGACCGAATCAACCTTGCTCAAAACATGCAACATTTGATGTTTTAATAGTTTAACAAATTTCTAGTAAATAAAAGAAAAAATTAAACAGGATTATTTATTAGAATCTGATTAATATGATAACTACACTGTCACCTAGTTTATGCATAAACGTTAAAACTTTTTTTTTTAATTTTTAATTTTTTCCATGCTTTAACGTGATAATTATTGGATATGTTGTGGTGGTATATAATTAATTCAGAATTGTATAAAATGCTAATATTTATAATTACCTAACAAATAATATTTAATATTTCTGTTTACAAACGGATCAGTTTGTAGCTAAGTGTTTTATAATTTAATCTTGTTATATCTTTAGCCAGGAGGGAAACAACACTGTGTCCATATTTTTATTGAAATAAATTTAAAACTTCAGAATCAAATGCCATGATAAATATTCTCAATTACATATCAGCATCAATTACAATACGAAATAATTTAAGTAACGAAAAAACAAGGTTAACTATTTAAGTATTTAAAATTTAATTCAATAAATATTGGACTTGATATATGTTTATCTCCGGGTACAGATGCAAATTTTATAAATTAAAATTCTTTATAAGAATTTTTACTTGATTTTAGAAAGTTTCAAGAAACCATTTAAAATATTACATATCGTGGTACGATATATGATTGTTTTTCTCTTGAATTCTTATTTTTCTCACCATTTTTTCCATTCTTTATTTTTATTTATGTTTGATTAAATTAACGAGTCCGAAATTGTATTTAATGATATATTTTGGTTATAAGTAATAGAGTATTAAATGAAAAAAAAAAAACTGATTTAAAGTTACTTATTTGTATTTTTAAAATTTCTTCTTGTTTTCCATACCTGCCGGTGGATTGTTATTGATATCTAAAATTATCAGTATAACAAAGCGCTTTGATTTGTTGAAAATGGTGATTTTTACTTAAAGCAACCCATTAAATTTTTACTATAGTTGTTATTACGACTTGCAAAAATACTTGTGAAAAGAATTCAACTTTATAGTTTCGATTTGACCCGTTGTGAGGTTTTACATTTCATATCTATGATATGTGTTGGATACGACTACCTTAAGACGATAAGAGATGAAAAAGATAATCTAAAAGGACTTTTTGCTGCTGGATCTGCAGTGTGTCGTGGGCGGGGATCGAAGATGCTAACCGCGGTGCGGCGGATTCGCCCTTGACCCCGAATCTCTGCAAGCGGCGATGTCTCCCAAATCCATTAGTCTTTGATCTGAATGAGAATGGTTCTGGGTATACCCTCATATCGTGAGCTAGAAAATAAATTCGTTACTCGATATCCCTTTTCCAGTTAAACAATTTCGAAATAGATTACTGTAGTAGCTCTGATAATCTATAACGGCTATTATGCCGTTGACTTATCCTTAAGGAAATAGGGTATCTAAGAAAGTAAGATACTGTGCTTCAGTTGCATCCAGTCAACATTAACTGTACCACTTTTGGTTAATAGAGAATTAAGGTGAAATATCTGACGGTTTAGCATGATTTCGGTTATCTCGCAGCAGTGTACAACCGCCGACCAAGGAATAGTGGGAACTAAGGAACTTCCTTACTTATTAACCAATGATCCTCCTGGAGTCGTAGTGGTGCTGCTTCTTTTTTGTCCTCAGACGTTTGAGTTAACGTCGTTCAAAATCACAACCCGTTTCTTAAGAACATTTATAATACAGTGACGATATCCTCTTCCAGCTGAAATACTGACTAAATATTAGTCAGATTTGTAATTATTAATAAAATGTGAATTAAGTTTAAATTCGTAGTTCGCTCAGAGGAAATTTTCTGTACTCTTGATAAAACTAGATATTGTTGTAATTATAGCTTGTACTTTCTGTAATATGTTTTTCCATCATTTAATTGATAATAATTTACAATTTATAAATTGATGAGTCAAGGCTATGGAATACTTTCAGATAACACCGTAATTGTTTTAATTGCAAGACGAGGAACACAGTTCGTAAATTAGTAATCGTCATCCTGTTACTGGTAAGCAAAAGAATGTGAAACAAAACTATTATGAGAAGAATAGGGAAATGCTCTGTGCATAGAGGTGTTAATATATGCATGACAAGATGCACTATGCTTCCTATGCATAAAATCTATTAAGGATGCATATCCTTAATATCTTGTACTAATGGATAAACAGATCCACACAAGGCGCACTCTATTCCCAGTTGTCAACCTTTATTTTTTTCTGTTGCCATCTTTTCCTTTTTTGTTTGGCTTATGTAAAAATGCGGAATACCTCCATATTCCAATGTTAATTGATCGTAAAGTCTGGACCCCTTTGGCGCAGAAAGTGAATGGTAATTGATTTTTATTTGCACTTTTTTTGTACACTTTTTTTTTTTTTTACTTCATCATATATTTTAAAATGAATGAGTGGAAATATGAAATAAGTCGTTTTCCAGTCGTGAATTTTCACATTAAATATCTAGAATGTTTTTTCCTGAATCATTTAAAGTAGGTAATCATTTTTATTTATATGAACCACATAATTTAAGCAAAAAAATTGTCATCACATTGTTGTGTAGTTGTTTTTTATTAGGAACATTGATATATTATTATGAATAGATATGGGGTGAATCTGAACTCTTCCTGTATTACATGTTTATTATATACAAAAAGAAGTCCAAAGTTTCTGAAGTTTCTTCCATCTTCAGGATTAATTTATTATATTTCTACTAACAATCTCCTGCAACATTTTATGGTAGTCAAGTCCTATAAATTTCTTTTCATTATTGAACATTATACGTTATTATGTATAAATAAAACCATATTTTTTAAATGCACAATATCTGAAGAAATCCTATTCTTGAATAACACACCTCCTTCACATATACCCTTTCCGAAACATATTCCCTTTTTGGTTATTATGTTGTTTTTAATAACTTGTTTTTGTAATAAACATGTAACGCAGAAGAGTTCAAATTCAGCACATACCTATATTTTTATTTCTCATAACATTACAAAATCGATAGTATTTTGAAGTATTGGTAGTACAATCGAAAATATACTCTCAACATTTTGAAATTCTCAATAATATCGATAGTATTATCAATTGTTTTAATACATCACCATTGATCCGAGGCCGGAAAATAAATCTATAATACCTTGTAAAGATAATTCAATACAGGAAATAGTACACAGAATGATAAATAGCTTTGTGAAGAAATGTTAAAATACGTGGAAGTTTCTCGAATGAAAAGGACCTATTTCGGAACATCTATCATTCATAATATTTTGTTTTTCCTAATTAGGATTTTTATGGTAATTTGTAGGTGTACAAGTAAAATGGCTAATATTTAAGTGCATCATTACTAACAAAATTCAAAAAATTTAGAAACAGTCAATATAACATCTTTTAGGGCTATGAAATGAAAGGGCATGAAAAAATTGTTTTTCATCCAAATAGCAGGCAATAAATTATCAAATAAATAACGAATCAGAGGAAGAGATTATTTAAAGCAAGTAGTATAGATATTGGACATAACTAATCTATGTTGTATATGGAATAAATAAAAATAACGTGCAATTTTCAAATTGTTTCTTAATAATTTTTTCTCACTAATGTTACATTTGAGGAAAAAAAAAGCAAAGAAAGAAAAAGAACGAATACCGAAAACTTTAGAATTTGGCTCTTGGCAATTAAAAATTAAGGAAAAGGTGTACTTAAATTAATTATAAAATAAGCAAATTTTCTATAATTGAAGCGTGGAAATTCATAAGGGTATAAGTGCCTTAGGAAATCTTTACAGAAATGATGTGACTTATACCCTCTAGGGGTAACTCTACGTTCAGTGATTACACCCATGCCATCTTTCACGCATTCAATGAACTCTTTTCTAACAACAAAACATTACTTATACCCATTTCTGAAGAATGGCACTTTTAACAATTTGGCAAATAAAAACTTTGTTTTATTTTTTTGGCACTTAGACCCATGCATTTCCACGCTTCAATTATTAACTTTTGGGACTTCTAAATTATAGTATTAGTCTCTTTAACATTTAATGCCTTCATATTCTGATTTGTTCTGTATTGGTTATTAAAAAAACAAAAAAACATTTTTTATGGAAGATAAGAATTTCAGGTTCAATAAAAGAAGAGAAATTGATAACTGTTTTTTCTTTTATTCTGATGATGCCAAAGATATGTTTAGTACCCTCAACAAAATTTGTAGCAACTTTAAAGTTATCAATATTATCGACAACGTATGATCATGTTTGGTCAATTACTAAGGTGTTATGTATATTACTATCCGAACTCATATTTCGGCATTGTATATCATTCTAACACTGTCAAGGTTTCTGAAAATATTTAACCGGAAAGTAATAAGGTTAAGAGAGCAAATCCTGAGCCTTAATTTAATAAATTTCTGGTTGTTATGTATTCCTGATTGCATAGTTCTCCCGATTTCAGTAGCCCATTAAAGTAGCAATTAATAATAGCTTTTTTTCGCTCGGAAAATTCCCGGAAAAACAAAATTGAAAACTCCGACCTTCAGCTTTTGAGTCGTAAACACATGCCTCTTCTAATTGTTTGATGTTTCAGTTGAACGTCAGTGAGGCAGGTAGGAAGGACCAAGTAGTTCTAGAAGTATTATTTGAAACCTTATGCACCGTGACTTGAGCGAACGAAAATAGAATTCGAAAAACAAGCTGTACTGTCTCTGAATAATGAACAGATTACAGGTTTTCGACCTTGGCACCTGTTTAAAACTAGCAAAGTTTTACTTAATGATGTTGACATTGACTTTTAAATTAAATATATATATTATTTTATTAAAACTATTGGGTAAACCATACAGTTATTGACACTCAGTACAGTTAGTTATTGATACTCCAATTTTAACTTAAAGAAATAAACAAGAAGTAAACAAGTCCTAATTTTATTTCAAGATATACATAAATCTTCTGAATGTTTTATGGGTCCTCTGCATGTATGAAGTAAGTAAAGTTAATAAACTAACCGTAGGAAAGATTTCACAAATAAATCCACGGGGTGTCAAAAACTAGTTTTTGCACTTTTAACAATAAATATTACCATATGGTAAAACTATTGAACTTTTGACCCGAAAAAAACCTCTTAAGTCTTTACAAGGATAAATAAAGAGGAGCTATAGGAAGTTTCAATTTGATCCCTTCATAAAAAGTATTTTTTTTAATTTCTATATAATTTTAATTTCGGCTTTCCCGGACTAACGCGTTAGTAATATCCGTTGCAAGGTAAACTGAAAATAACAAGATCGTTTGCAGTGGGCATTTAACTCAGTCATTAAGTTCCCACATTCTCCTCCCCTCCCTCCCGAAAAAAAACGTAATTAGGGAAGAAAAGAGACCGTAAATAAGAGAAAAAAAAGCGGTAGTGCTAAAAGATTAACTGTACATGGTTAATGTGATAATTTATATGAAACTTTAAACTTTTCATTAACGATTTTTGAGGAACTTAAGTTTATTTATTAATAATATGGGAATTAATTATAATTTATTATAAGTATTTTGTTCATTGAACCAGCTAGATGAATTAGTCCATCACATCAGTATTGCGTTAAGTTTTTCTCTTTGCTGTCCAATTAATGGATTAGGTTGGCCCCATTAGTGAGGTAATCAGTTTCTGATTAGAGTCTAATCTATTTTACTTCTAGTAGGTGAGGAGTCATTTATGGTCATGTCTCTAACGAAATATCGACCATATGGTTACTCTAAAAGAATGCACTAATCATATTTTTTATACATCATAACATTGTTAACGTTTCGGGTCTGTGTCCCAATTCTCATATTATTGTCTATTTACGCTGCATACGGCAATCAATTAGATATGGGCAATTTACAGCCTTGGCCAAAAATATTAGGCACCTACATATTTTCTTAAAAAAATGTAAAGAGGGAAAAAAGAACATCTATTATCATAACATAATTTATTCAAAGATAAAACAAAGTCAAATTAATATTTGGTCATCAAGCAATAGGCTTTTATTACCTCACTTTTCCTTTTTGGCATAGAATTCACAAGTTTTGAACAAACGTCTTTGTCTAATTTTTTCCACTCTTCTTTTAAATACAAAAATAAGTTGTATTTTTTTGTAGGGTTACGTTTACCAACTGCATTTTTAATTATGCATACCAACTATTTTTTTTTATTTAGACCATATGTGGTCAATGGGATTGAGGTCTGGGGACTGAGGAGGCCAGTCAAGCACCTTAATGTTGTTGTTTTTCGAACCATTCTCTACTTTTGCTTGAAACGTGGCATGGAGCATTATCCTGTTAAAAAAATGTTTTTTTCTGTCATCTGGCATAAATATTTTTTCAAACGAAGGCTTCAAAACATGGAAAAAAAGGTATCGCTATTCATTCTTCCTTCACATAAAAACATTTCTCCAACACCTGAAGCCCCCTACAGCCCCAAATCATTATATTTCCTCCACCGTGTTTCACAGTATGGACAAAACAATCTGGATGATAGGCTTCACCTGCCCTTCTTCGTACGTAAATAGCACCAGGAGTTCCGAAAGTCTGTTCAAAATTCGATATTTTTATGAGTTTTTAAAAATAACTGTATCCATATATTCTACTTTGGTTTCAGGAAATTTTGGCAACTTTTAATTTCAATTTACATAAATTTATTTACCGTAAAGTTGCTTTCATCTAACCAAATCATTTTTGCCTAGTCTTGAGCAGTTCAGTTTTTGGTGAAATTTTGCCCAGGTTACTCTCTTCTTGCGATTGGCTTTAGTAAGCCAGAGTTTATTTCCAGGCTTTTTAGCCTTTCAGATCATTCTCTCCCAGTCTTCTTCTTGCTGTCCGAGCAGAAATGTCAACAGAACACAAGGTTTTCATCTCTTCAGCCAGTTGTTTCGATGTTTTCGTGCGATTCTGAAGAAATGTTCTCACCAAAAACTTATCCTCTCGTGTTCTTGTTATTTTATTTCTTCCTGTTCTAGGTAGAGAGGAATATGTTTTATGCGTCCGAAGTCGAAGAAGAGTATATTGAACAGCACAACGAGAGAACTTCATAGTTTTTGCTATCTCGGATTGGCTATACCCTTCCGACGGGATAAAGCGGTTTTTCACCGTTCGATCTCACTTAGTTCTTTTACTTTGACCATATTTAATCATAAACAATAAGAAAATTTAATTTTTTTATTATAAAATAAAACAAAACCTCAACTGCTACCAATAAGAGAGCAAACACTGTACTGGGAACTTTTGTTTACATTTCGTTTTTTTTTTTTTCTAGAGTATTAATGAGGAGCTAGGAATTGAAAATAATCCATTTAAGAGATCCATTTTTGTCAATACAACAAGTTTTGGGAGCCATAGTGTATATAGAATTATTAAATAAAGTGACAATTTTTCATGGTGCCTAATACTTTTGGCCAAGGCTTTAGTTTGTTTTAATCACAAATATCGCCACTGATTTCAGTTTATAAAATAATAATAGAAAAGTACATAATCTCAAGTGTTGATAATAGTTGATTTTCACCTGTTAAAACATTACGGTTTCAATAATCTTAAAAAAGAATTCTTGCATTAATTTTATATTTCAGCATTAAATAAATGCCATTTAAATGTTTTTCTATTATATATATATTTCTATTATATATTTTCATATATTTCTGGTATGCTCATATAAATTTATGCGCATATAGTAATAAAATTCCGATGCTAGGAGTATCACACTTTCTGCGCAGCAGGAACCCTGCGTAGGTTCTAAGTATGTAAAAATAACGATGCTGCCCACCTTAGATTTCTGCCTAGTGAAGAATGTATTTGTTTACTCGGCTGATAATATGGCAAAGAACTTTAAAGCACTTATGGGTATATGAATGATATCACTAACATTTTAATAAATAAATTTATTGTAACTCAATAAATATGAAGAGCACTAAAGTTTTACTTATTTACTTAGTAAAAATGTTTCGTGTAAAACTCTCCATTTTTTTTTTTTTTATCAATAACTCTGAAATACGGTGATCTCCTAATATGAACTAAGAAAATCGCTTTACATATTTCGCGTTCAGGTTTCTTAAGTTTACAATGGGTTCAACAATTGTTATTTGTTGAAAGCTTAAACTTTTGAGATTATTATTGACAATCTTTTTCACCAAATATATAAACTTGTAGGATGATCGTACTTTGAATTTTTTTTTCAAAAAATGTTATCAATGAGTAATCACGTTTTAAAAGAGGACAATAAGTTTTTGTCATATGAAAATATTAACCTTCTATGATCTTTTTCAAGATTTGTTATCACATAAGAGCACTTTGAAATATTCCTGTGACTTTAAATTAGGCCTTTTCTTTTTTTATCTTATCACATCTTACATTTGGAACATTTTTTTTTTTGATTAGCTCTACCATCGATCAAAAAAAAAAAAAAAAAAAAAATAGTTTTTATACCCGCAGGAATCTATAAGACTCTCGATTGGGGATTAAAAGAAGAATTTAACATGATAAAATTTGGCTTCAATGCTAGCGCTTATGTCACTATCATGATTTAGAAATTTACAAATATGCCTAAAATGCTTGGTTTTTAAATTATTTTTATTAATCTCCTTTATATAATATTTCTTACGTAAAATTAATATTGTCTTATCAATTATTTAAAAAAATATATTACACATAATCCAAAAACGCGGGTTCACCCAATATAGTTTAAACGTCGCTAAATTAAGAATATTAAAGCGAGTTTCCTCCTTCCTACCTTCTGGAAACTGCGTCCTACACTTGCCTAAATCGATGATAGAATAATGTTTAATATAACCCACGAGTTTCCATATTATACGGAAATTAATTCTAATAGCCCATTCATTAAATCTTGGGAGAATTGATATATATCAGCAAAATTGATTTTCGATTTTATCTGTTGTAAACACGCAGGACATAATTCTAGGAAGGAATTCTTGCATTAGGAAAATAGGAAAAAAAAAACTAATCTTAATCATGCATAATTTGTTCTCCGGAATAATAATTACTTATTCTTAATTTTAATGTTTATGTTGTTTATGCACATATCATTGGTGTGCTAATGTTTAACTAAAACGTTGAAATAAAGTCTCGATATTTTACAATTTCGACTATGTTGGTCCTTTTCCATGAGAAATCGGTTTGCTGCCTTTGGTTCTGAAAAATCATCCCCCTTCAAATCCTTTGTTTTGTTATACATTTTTTTTTCGCTAGTCGTGTTTCCTCGTTAGCAGACTGATTAATATACTCACCTATGGTATTATATACGATGGTACTATTTAGTTGCGATTTCAAATGATATTTTGAAAAACCAGTAAAATATTAATGGATAGAGACTGGATATCGGTTAACGGTTAATCTTACCGGTCGAGCTATATAAACAAAATAAAAACATAAATTATTTATTTATTACTAAAGGTTTGATCCACTTTTCAGATCATTACCAGGGCTGACTCCCAGAGGTTTTAGGAGGCACTCTTGCCTTTAGATATTAATTTATGTTATTTATTTGATTTACCTACCTTGACCGACCCGGACCATCCTCTGCTTCGATACAATTTGCTGTGAATATAATTTTTAAAGATTTTTTTTATTTTGGTTTAGAGCTACATTCGCTTCAAGCTACATTAGAGCTACATTGGTTTAAAGCTACATTCGTATAGCTTATTTTTATTTTAAGAGAGTTATATACTCCGATATACGAGTTACTCTATATAATAAATTTCCTGAAAAAGGATTTCCTTCTGTTCTGTAAATCTAAAAATAAAAAAAAATAAAAAAGAGCACATATTTCACTGCAATGAGTTTGTGTCAATAGGACATAATAATTTGTAATTTATATGTGTTAAATGGAAGATAATAATTGTTTATACAATAATTCAATATTAATGTAGGCAATTGGTGTTCCTTTAGCATGAACGCATCGTGGACCAATCCAGCTCAAGAAGGTAGGCCTTGATCTTTGGTTCTAAGGCGGGAGCAGTATACTTTACCCTCCGGTCACAAATGATCGTTGAATATTTATCGAGCTAAGAGGACGATTGCTGCGCCCTGTGATCCATTATCCGGAGTGCAGTGAACGCTTTATGTGGGAAGGAGGCTGGGGGCCGTGAGCCTCGGGGGCTATCCGGGATTAGGAAGGAGATGGTCGCGCTCCTCTCCGCGTTCACACAGTTTGTCTTCCTGGGGCTCTTTGGTCTCTCTGACTGTCCGGCATTCATTCCCATCTCTTTTGGAACGGTGCCACCTATCCTGATGGATTGCCTAAGGTGCGAAAAGAAGGCGATCTTTTGGCAGGGGAATTATGACAACAAGAAGCACAATAGGATCTGGAAAAAATAGGCTCGGATAAATTCTTCCTATAAGGGTTAGCATTCCTTCTTGTCCATTTGTATCTAATCCAATATAAAAAAGGGGTAACTATATAATCTCTAATCTGTATAAATAAAGATGAAATTCTGTTTGTTTGTTTGGTTTTTCTTTAAAGAAATCCAAACAGGGTGTCCTAAATTCTCCGAATTTCGCTCAGTGGTTCTTTCATACAAGGTGCGAACATCTGTCAATATTAAAATTGCATAACTTCAGCCGATCTCTGGGTATATTCTTTATTATTACAAAAATCTTTATGAACTCGCTTTACATTGGTTTTTTACGAATCGACCGTAAAATGAAATTTCCCGGGTGAAACCGGGAGGTACAGCTAGTTATTAATAAATTATAATTATAATTATAAATTATTTATTTATATGTATATAAATTATCTTGGGTAAAGTTTGTCCTTAACTCGCTCAAACGTAATATATCGATCCTAAAAAAAAATATAAAATCTGGTACGGTGCATGCTTCACACAAATTCTTTTATCACCCTCCTTTCTTCGACTGAAAATATACTTCATTTCTTGAAAATTGGGTTCCTTTAGTGCAACCGAAGAAGTGACGCAAAATGTTTTCCACAATTACAATTGTTTTTTTCTTTTGGATATGTATTTCAATTTGAATGATAGATTTTTTCGAAGATGTTTCTTAATCGATAAAAGGAGGTCATAACGACAGTTAATAAAAAATTAGAACTAAATTTTTAAATTTTGAGCGTTCGAGTATATTTTCTCAGGATATAATATGGTAATTTCTCAGGTTGGGAGAGTTAATGTTTCTTTATTTCAATCATTCGTAATGTAGGTTGTGATAAAAATAAATTTTATTCATTAAAGTTTATTATTTTATTTTTCATTCTTTTATTCGTCATTCCAACACTCTTCCTACCTTTAAATCCCGCCTGTTCAATCACCTCCTTTCCACCCACTCTCCCGAACAATTGTAAACAGTTTAACTCTAAATTGGTATAGGCCTTTATTATTTATTTATCTTTAAGATATATGATCCATTTAGTGTATGTGTAAATAAGTGTATATAAGTCATTTTTGATTTCAAGTCAATAAGGATTTACTTAGTTTTAATTTTTTTTTTTTTTTATCAAAAGAAGATTTCCTTATTGTTTATAATTTTTTTTCACAGCTTTTTTTTATTTTATTTTTTTTTCATTTTAATTTCCTCTATTTGTTTTGTTTTTTTATATAGTGCTCTAAGGCACTGAAGCCTACTGTAGGTATCTGCACAATTTGTTCCTAAGGGACTCGTTCCCGGGACAATCAATAAAGAGTTTATTATTATTATTATTATTAAAGTTTACGAATGACCATATTTTTTATCCAATCGATAAACAATTAGAGCAGCACGCAGTTCTCCTCTCATAGCAATGCTGTCCGCTTCTCTGTATATAGTTTTCAAAAAGAAAGGAAATTAAGGTAATTAAAAAAGATTTTTATTTTTATTTTAAATTCTGGAAGTTTAGATTTAGCAACAGGAAAGTTGCTGGTAATTGAAAGTAAAATTATTGTTTTTGCATAGTCAATTAAATATCTAATAACAACATCTATTGAATTGCGTTTGGCCCTTCTGAGTCCTGGTATAAAGGTGGTGGTTACCTTGTGCAACCTAAATGTTTATCAGTTGCGTCGATAGTTAGTGTTTGTTTATTTTAGGGAATTTTTCATTTAGTTCATTTTGTATATGGAGTAAAAAAAAAAATCACGATTTCAGTGTACATCATGCAGCTGCTTTATGCCTGTATTCAAAAAGATATCCTTTAGTGTACAAAACCCACAAACTGATCCTTTTCAGATTATTTTTCGCGACAGGAACATAGCAGAGTACAAAAAAACCAAAAAAAAACCTATTTCTGAAACTTAGGCATGTCTAAAAAATACTTGCTCATGTATAATTAAATAAAGATGATGGAATCTGATAAAATTGTTATAGGAATATCTAGGTGCCTATACCTAATTCCTCACTTTAATCACACAATTCCTTGAAATTTATAAAAATCAGATGATCGGAAAAAGTGCTCCTTGATGTCTATTGAAAATTTTGTTGCAAAGCTTCGTTCGGGAAGATTTATTAAGGAATTATTATTATTATCATTAAATTTAATAAAAATCTATATTGTTAAATCTGGATTCTTCTATTCTTAACGTATAGTTTGGCTACAAAAGATAAGGGAACGATAGGCTACATGATTTGCAATAGCTATAAACTGTTAATAGGAAGGTCTTTAAACTTTTACATCATCTCATTTTATACTGTAATTCTCAACGGTTGTTATGTGAAAGTGTTTGTGGAGTTGTGTGACAGACGTACAGGGCTATCTGCCAACGTTTTTTACTGGAAAGTTGGTAGCACGTGAATGAATCCGTACCCGCTCATCTGCTTTGTGTGTCTTGGAAAGCGCCTCTGCATGTTTTCGTATTAAGTTTCTGTCTCAGTTGTTATTTTAAACATCATCCAAGAAGGGAATGTAATATTCGCATGCCGCTGGTTTTGTCGTATCACGTTTCATCTAGATGTGCGGGCTCCGTGCCATTCAGTGAAATGTTAGTAACTTCTCTGTCAGTTTGTGAAATTTAGTTTTAATTCTTTGCCTCCTAAATTAAAAACCAACTATCGAAAAACAAATATGTACTTTTTTTCACTCAGGCAATCAGGGGAGATATGCATTGCACCTTTTCTATTGTCTCGAAATGTTTTGTTAATTAATTATTATTATTTTTACTTAATTCCTTTTGTTTTCGAAATGCGTTAATAATAATAAAAGTTATGTTTAAATACCAAAATTTGTATGTCGTGTCTTGAGTATGTTGAGACCAGTGTGGATACCATGTTTTGCTCCGAGGACTATAGTATCTACGATGGTTGTCACGCCACGTTGTTTATATACATGTCGCCGCACATTCCTCGGTTGTCAGCAGTCAGGTGTGCCTATCGCAATAAAAATACAAAACTATAAGGCCCTTTCTGTGCCCTGGCATTCACTGCTTTGGTTGTGATATTTCCTGTTGACTAAGAAAAGATAAACACTGGAGAACGACACCAAATAAGTATAAAAACATATAGTAAATCCTATAACGAAAAAAAGACAAATTACAAATACGTCTTTTGTCCTTTTTGATTGAAAAGCATCGTTTGATTGTGAAGTGATTCTTTTCCAAGTGGTTAGTTCAAATTGACTTCAGTCCCTAGAGGTGATAAGTTGTGAGAGGACAGACAACTTGACGGTGTTCAGGGTCTTGACCTGCCATTCACTCGCAGACTGCTTCGCACTTGTCCTAAATAATGAATTTGTTTGCACTCTCCTAATTCAGGTCAGGTAAACTTCTTTATTTTTGGTTGCCAATCTCCACTAGAGGCATTCATCAGGGCTATTGAAAAGAACAGATAACTTATAGAAGAGGAAGAAAAACATATCAGCAAGAATACGATGTGATTGAAAATGTGCGAAAATCGGAGTGATAAATCAATTATGCATATGTAAAAATGAAACAAGAAGAAAATAGATTCAAATATTGGGATAATGTGCTTTACATTCTGTAGCATATTTCATAATTTATAATTATGATATATGAAATTAAAACATGTTATTTACAATATAATAAGCTAACTTTTAGTATACATATTATACTAATAATTATTATAAGAATAACCAGTTGAATTAATCCACTAGAATAACCAGGCTGACAAGTTGACAGCAGGTAGAACTGAAATTAATTCCAGAAAAAATGAAAACAAAATTTACCAAAATCTTTAAATATCATATTTTTTTTGCATACTGTAATCTTCACTTTTACAAATTCCATGGATTTCAACACTTTTCTCCTATAATTAAGACGCTTTCGTAAATTAAAATAATTTCCAGCAATTATAAACCGTTTTATTAATATTTACTTTAAACTTCGGAAACACCTTCGATTTTAAGTCCTAATGAGAAAAGACTGTCTTGAATCTCAGAAAAATCTTATTAATTCTTATTATTGCTTTACTGTTTGCAAATATCCAAAAATTGACAGAAACATTATTAATAATAATAATGAGTGCCCTTGAACCTTGAACCTGCGCGTTATTTATACTAAAAAAGACATGGCCAGGTTAGTTAATTTATGACTATTTTAAGCTATCATATGGAATCACTAAAACTTATCGTAATACGATATGGGTCTGCCTGAGTTTATATTTGTATTATTAAACTCAAAATTATAAGCAGAAAAAAATATGTTAACGAAGGTGCAAATTAAATTTTAAGATTTTAATAATGTTTTTTCTTGTAATAATTAATTTTAAGCAATATCGACCTCAATGTTTGATGCTTGAAATAATAAAATGTGAAACGAACACTCGGAACCCAGTCTCCCATTCAATATTAATACGAGGTAATCATTTAACTGCCACCGACCATCTGAATATTCTACATATAATGTCTTGTTTTAATTACTTAAAGAGTATATGGAATAATTTCAGTAACAGAATATTTTAGATTATTTAATTGTAGACCCCTTTTTAATCTTATATTTAACATACCTACATTTAATTGCTGCGAGTTATTGTTTTTGCTAGCTATCTAAAGAAATTTCGATAAATTAAAAAAGAAAAGAAAAATAAAAATTCGCCAGACAGTGAAAGATTTAGTTTCCTCGAAACATAAATAAGGATAAAATCCTGCCAAAGCAGCTTTTGTGCTCTAAACTTTGATGGATTATGCTATTAATTACTTTTTCAGTATGTTTGATACCTTGAAAGAATTGAACAACGATATGAATCAGTTTTATATTGCTAATCCTAGCTGGGAAAGGCTAAGAATAAATAATATTTATAAGCTTCTTAATATAACTTTGTATTGAAGCTTTATTTCAATTTGATAATATTAAAGGTCATATAAAAATGTTATTAAGGTCAAGTTTCAAGTGTTAAATGTTCATTTATAAAAAAATCTTCTGATAATAGCCTGTTGTTGACAGGCGTGGTTTTGCAAATGGATTTAAAATAAATAAATAAAAAGTAGTGATTTTTAGGATTCAATGGAATTCAGAAAACCCATCTTTTCAAACCTAAAATTATTTTTAGTTCCAAAAACATAAAATTTTAAATATAAAACCCGCGGTAATTACAGAGTTTTTCATGGTAATTACACTTTCCGGGCGTTAATATTTTTTTTTTTTTTTAAATTAGCTGGTCAACATGAATATAACGTAAAAAGTATATATTGACATCCTGGAAAAGATACAAAATTCGCGATACAATACATGGGGCAGGGTTATCTCTCCTACGACCGGTCGGTGTGAGTCGCTCCAGTGGGCCGACGGGCCTCACATATCCGAGGAGGTTAAGGCTTGAACTGCGTGGTTTTAATCGGTGGGCGGTCGCCGATCAAAGTACTAACCACAGTCGATGCTGCTTACCTTTAAGTAACTATTGCAAGCACCTTCATCCACTCGGCCACTCCGGCAATTTCATTATAAATTTTAGTAAGTGAGTAAAACAGCAGAGCATTCCTCCTTAACATACGAAAGTCAGGCAAAGGAGAGGTACATTTATCTTATATTCTCTTTTCTGAAAAAGAAAAGAGAATATGAGATAAATGTACTTGAGTTGATACGTCATTTTCTATACCTCGTTAAATGTTTTTTTCTATCCTAGTTATAACGAGGACTTTTATATAGCTTGAATTACTTTGAACTATTGAGAATTTGTACGGAGTTCGACCCTGGGTCCGTGTCCGTGTTCGGCATTTTTCTAAGAAAAGTTCAAAAAGGTTGAGCTGGCTATCGGAGCCCTCTATAATAACACGGCGCACAGTGGTTGAAAATCGACGATTTTCGGAAAAAACCTTGTCAAAATTGATCGGTAAGTCCCAAAAAAAGAAAGTTGATATTAGCATAACCACGATTGAATTTCGTATAAAACGTATAGGTTGGAGCCCCGCTTAACCGGCTATTCCGGTTAATGGGTGGTGTAAGGAAAATAGAAAAAAAAATTATACACCAATTTCTGACACGAGATCGGCTAATTTAAACACTTTTGCTGTTTCATGATAATAATTTCATTGATAGTACTTGCAATATAATTTTATTTCATAAAAACTCCCAGGTTAGGTAAAAAAAATAAAAAATATATACATAGGAGCTATCAATTATTTTTTTCGTTATTATAATTATATTATAATTTTTAACTGTTAAAAGTATTATCATATTAAAATATAAGATTGGGCTTATCCGGCTTTAATAACTACCACTGTGTGAAAATTCAGTTCCGTAATTCATAATAAATAACAGCTCAACTTTAATACCAATTTTTCAAAAGCAAATGAATTCACAAAATATCTAGACCTAGTTTTGGAACTAAATCTGTACTATCTGTACAGTATACGTTCTGTACTATACGACACACTCACCGAAATACACGACGACTTGACAACTCCACTACCTCTATCTAATGATCCACCTTCCGTGTTTCACCCTCAAAAAAATCGACAAAGCAATCAAGATTTCCGAACAGAAAAGCACCGATCTATGATCTTATTACTCCCTTTATACTTCGTCACCTACCTCTAAAAGCTGTTTTGTTTCTTTAAAAAATCTATAAATCTATCTTACACACAACCTATTATCCTCTTTTTTGGAAACTCTCCACTCTCAAACTGATTCTAAACCCCGTTGTGCCAAGTCATGAGTTTGATTCTGTGCAAGCCATTCTTCATTATTTTTATGAATCTATTTTTATTTCTATAATCTCCCTGCCACTTTTTGTTAAAACGTTAAAGTTGAAAAAGATATCATGAGAAATTAGTTTATTTCCACCAAGTTATCCGAGGTCATGTTAATAAACTTATTAATAATTTCCAAACACATACTAAAATCAAGGTAGGTGGTAAAGTGGATTTATCGTAGACCTAATAACGATTCAGACTGACTTTATAAATGATGCTAGATCTGTATCTGTTTTAGACAATTTACACGTTATATTTAATATTTTCAAAACTAAATAAGTTGATGTTCAGAAAAAAATCCACTTTCTACTACTAGGTTTATACTACTAGGTAAGTTCAAATCAGGATTGCAAGATTTAATCAACAATTAGGCAACTCAACTTATTCTCATTGTAAAGTAAGGCAGGATATTTTACTTAACGAATAGTAATAACCTAATTCGAAACACAAGCCCCATAGCGAATAACCTGCATGAAATAGTTTAGATATTTCAATAAAAAAAAAAATCCCACATGTACAGACGCAGGTGGACGCAGCTAGAATATGTTTTAATATTTCCTTGAATGTATCTTCTTCTTAAAAAAATGGATTTTAAAACTGCGCTCGGCTGCGCTTGAAAAATATGGATTACCAAAAAATTTTTTTGTCTTAATTTTATTGCATTTATTCGGGATTTTATTTCTGGGTTAAAACATAGACCAAATAGCATCATTTTTATGCTAGTGTAATATGTGAGATCGCTTTTCATGATTATGAAGGAAAATCGCTCTAAGAAACAAAAATGTGAGTTGTAAAAATTATTATAGTGTTGTAAATTTTCCGTTGAAAAATAAACTTTTTCAATGATCGATTTTCAAAGGGTCCTAACAAGTTTAAAAATCAGAATATCTCCGAATAAATTGATGGAATGTGTCAGGTAACTATTCTATTAATTAATAATGAAAAGAAAAAGAATATTCCAATACCTTCAAAAAATAGGTTTTTTCCGCCTTTCAACCACTGTGCGGCGTGTAGGCGGCCTCGTGAGTGTTTTGTTATGCAATCTCGGGCTATCGGCGGACGTGTGAACCCGGCTCCCAATATTATTCTAAGCTATTCCTTAACTAAGGTTAAGGAGACAGATGGATAGCCACCGCTCCATTGTTCCTCCTGGGAGAACCTACATGTAGTCTTTGATTCCAGTCAGCTTGTCTCACGTGCGATGTATATTAAAAAAAAAAGGTTTTTGAATTGATAAAATCCAACTCCCGCAAAACTCATGGCTCTTGAACGAGCGCTATTCACGAGAACTCACTCATGGTTCGGGGATTCGTTATCATCTAACATCACCGACTGATTTATGCTGGGAAAAACTCAACATTGAATCATAGTCAGAATAAAATAACTCTTGATGGTTGTTGTTGAAGTGCCTTGTCTCTAACTTCAAACACGACATTTCACGGATTTTTGTTTGGAGTTGTATAACAGTGTTATTTCATGGCGATAAAGTAAAAATTGATTCCACTTATAAAGATTCCAATAATGTGTATTCCTTATTTAGTTAACAAAGTAACTTTTATTAACACTATAATAAAAAAACAACAATGCATTAGTTGTGTTAGCCTGATGTAAGGCTGGCGCTGGCTATTTTACACATTCCTTTTCATGACTGAGCTCTTTCGCTAATTGGCATGGCGACTGGTGAGTACTCAGAAATATTTTTTTATTTATTTTTTAAATACGTCGTTGTGAAATTTGCCTTAAAAAAATAAAATAATAAAATTTTACTTTTTTATTTTATTTTTTTATTGAAATTTACAACTGTAATTAAAGAAATACATTATGTAACTTGAAATATCAACAGCTGCAATAACCTTTTGGCCCGGAAGATTATAAAAGTTACTGGTTTTTTTTTTAGTTTATTGAAAGTTACAACTGTAGATAAAAAAACATCCAGTAAAGGTGTTGGCTATGAAACAAAGGAAAATAATATCATAAAAACTACCCATTAATAGCACTCAACTAGTACTTTTAACTTAAGAGGTCTCGAGTCCATCTTCTTTTCAGTCGCCTAGGAGAATAGGCGGAAGCAAGATTGGAAACAAGTGGGTTCAGATGGTTCGGGAGCTTATTATGAAAGGTCTGGTACCGGGATTGGCCTAAATCGGCGACATATGGGGCATTAAGGTCATTCTGGGTGAATTGATTGGTGACAAATTAAGGATATTGCGCTGGATATAATTGAAGGTTGATATTTAAATTTAGTTTAAATAAAAACACTGTAATTAACTGACCTACTTGATTGGACAATGAATTAAAATTTACATATTTATCTGAAATTTAAAAAAAAAAAACTTTATTTTGAATTCCATAAATTAATTAATTAAACTATATTTACTTAATTCGAGACGTACTCTAGTAATAAGATACTATTTATAGTATCTTATGAGTTAGATTTTCTTTGGGCCTCTATTTATTATAACAAAGAAGTTTTAATTTCTGCTTTGAACCATCGGTGTAATATCCTTTTAATATACTATTATTTAATTACTTGATTAATCCATGACTGATTAATTGTGCAATAAGTAACCAAACTGTTGATTGCAGGCATGACTGATTTATTTTTATACTAGAAACGATATACATAAGTATAAACTAGGAATTCGGGAAAAGGGTACGAGCAATGATTCATTTATAAATTAACTAAATAAATAAGAAAAATAAATTTATTCACTTAATTTTCAAAATTTTAGATTAGTCGTAAGATAATAAAATTATAATATCAAAGTTAGATCATGCTTTTCTGCGGATTTTTGGATCTCATTTTTACGACCCTTGTCCTCATTCAGGATTTTGCTTTGAGCCTGGGCTTAGGTTTTTTTGCGTTTACACAACAAAAGAAAAAAAAATTTCGACTGGAAAGTAACAGTACCTATAGTCCTCATGCCTTATAAATTTCCACAAAATAAAAAAAATTTCGAATACAACAGCTGTTGTTGCATCATGAGTCTGGCGTCAAACTACTTTTGGGGTACTCCTTTTGAATATTCAATGGCTAATTTTTAGAACTTAAGAAATGTTTTCATCTTTAGTTATTGTTTGTTTTGGTATTGAGTTTTGGAAGCGTAATATAGCTAGTTCAATAGTAAACAGGGAAGAGAAATATGAATTATGAATGAGAAAAATTGAAATGGAGTTGAAGAAAATGACTATACTTAGAAAAGTAAAGGAATCGGAAAACAATTTCACAACACGACTTAAAAATAATGTTTTCAATTAGTATTTTAATATATAAAATATATCAGTAATTTAATATATAATAAATTGATTTCGCTAAAAATGAACTCAATAAACATTTAAATATTCTGATAATTACTGATATGAATCTTTCAATCAATATCAATAACTAAGGCACTTGCAATTGTACAATAATACACTGTTAAAGTTTTTCTGATCAGGTGGAATTGCATTTAGCATGGATAATTGTAGATCTACTAATAAATGAGGCTATTCCAGTAAATGCGAAAATACGAGGAGCTGATGGAAAGATGAGTAAATTAAAAATGCTTCCGATGGAGATAATTTCTTCCAAAAATAGGAGGAAATAAACGTGATATCAATGCTTAATTTAATACTTCTTAGAACCACAGAACAATATAGGAAATATCTTTTAAAATAAAATTTCGTTCTTTGTTATTATATTTTTAAAATAACTGATACTGAAGGCACCTTCAATTTGGTGGAAATATTGGGTTTTTTAATTTGCTTGTGTGCAATTCCACCTTAGGACAATAAGTTATGTGTAATGTAATATGATGTGAAATCGTAAGCTCCTGTGAGATAACTAACTAATGCAAGGACTATTGACCTAACTCTGAGACTTTTTTTGACACCAAAGATAATGAGTGCGTACAGCCTTGTGGATATGGCAAGGCTAGTCCTATAAGCCTAGGCTTGCTAATTTATTCTTAGCGTAATTGTGCGCTTATCTTGCGTCATATTTAAATGAATTCCGCTTCCAGCGATAATTAGCGAGACTGGACCTATCAGGTAATTCTATCAAGACAACAAGCTTGTTTTTCTAAGGCAAACATATTCCTACATTCTCATGGAGTCATATGTATATTTTAGTCTTTCATATGCCAGACTTTCTCGATTACAAAGACTTCTATTATTTTACGTGACAAAAACTTATCTACAACTCAATATGAGACCTATTAGTGCATAAGAGTCAGTAAGAACTCTCAGGTTTAGCAAAACATTTACACCCAATCAAATTTAAACGACATAATTGAAAATACTTAAAAAAAAAATTTCAGCACTCCATGATCCCATGGTTTATGCTTTGATAAAGGCATAGATGGCCATAGGGATTTTTAGTTTGATCTTTTTTATTATTATTTTTTTTATAGGTAGATAAACAGTAACAGTCTCTGCATTACTCTGGACTCAGAGGCCCTGATGAAGATCCACATGTAGGGATCGAAACGTTGGCTTTCCAAAATAAAAAAAGAAGGTCAAACTGAAAATCATGGCTATTAATCTACGTTACTATTTCTTCCTATTTTTTGTTTTATAAATGCAACTTGAATTAGTGGTAAATGATGGAGAATAGATATTAGGCATAAGAATATTATAAGTAGAAGAAACATTAATACATCAGAATAATAAGAATTATACCTCAAGAGAAAAAAAGTTACGGATAATTCGTTATACACAGTCAAAATGATACACCTTTATTTTCAAAGAAATCTATTGATAAATAAATTGTTCTACTTGTGTTATACGGAAAACTATAATTTTTTGTTATCCATTAGTCTCACATTAATATGTTCTTTGCGTATAAACAGATAAAAATAAGCCAGAATATAATAATAAAAATATACTATAATAATAAACACGTTTGTATACTATTTACTGATCTCACAGTGAAAATGATACACCTTGATGTTTATCAATATTTGTTTACATTAAACCATTTTCTTTTAGTTAAACTCTTGAGTTGAAAGTGTTTGGTTCTTTTCAAAACTAGTTTAACAATATCAGTCGTATATTTAACTTTTTAAATAATGGGACTACATACAACTTTTAAAGAACGTGAGTACGTCAGTCAACATTTTAATGATGGGAAATCTCTCAATCAAATAGCTGAAATTATTAAAAAAAGCCGTTCAACTGTCCAGCATATTGTAAAGAGATACAGAAAGGAAAATCGCATTGCCAGAAAAAAGTTAAAAGTGCAAGAAATATGTCAAGTCACAGCGATGAGACTTGAATCGTCAGAGAAATAAAAAAAAATCCACGCTTGAGTGCTCCAAAAATAGCTGTGAAACTGTCGAAACGATTAGCTAAGCCAGTAAGTGCAGAAACAGTGCGGCGTGTGCTAAGAAAAAATTAAATTCATGGACGAGTAGCGCGTAAGAAACCTTTTGTCAGCAAGAAAAATCAAAAAGTTACGGTACAATTTGCAAATGAATATTTGTTGAAGGACCCTGACTTTTGCAAAACGGTGATATTTGCTGATGAAAGTAAATTTAATATTTTTGGATCCGATGGACGTTCCTATGTGTGTAGAAAACCAGAAGAGCTTGCAAAAAAAAAAATTACGCCCAGCTGTGAAACATGGTGGTAGCAATGTTATGGTGTGGGGATGTATGGCGGCCTCTGGTGTGGGAAATCTTCACTTTATAGATTGCATCGTTAACAAGCATGTTTACATAGACATTTTTAAAAAAAAATTTTAAAGAAAGTGCGGAAAAACTGGTGCTCAAAAACAAGTTTTGTTTTTATCATGACAATGACCCCAAACCTTCTGCCATGTTAATTAAGAAATGGCTCCTTTATAACGCCTAACAATTATAAAAACTCCACCACAATCACCTGTTCTTAACGTAATAGAACACCTGTAGGCGGAAATCGGAGGTAGAAATTAGAAAACATGCGAATTCAAGCAAAGAAGACTTTAAAAAATATCTTCTCGAAGAATGGAACAAGCTGAGCTCGGAATTCACCAAAAAAATGATCGAATCAGTTCCAAACAGACTTAAAGAAGTGGTAGAAAATAAAGGCTTGCCTACTAGGTATTGAACTAAATAAATAACATATAAAAGTTAATCTGAAGTGAGGTGTATCATTTTGACTGTGAGGTGAAATTATTTATTTATTTTGTTTTGTTCATGTTTTTTAAATAATGAAGTTGAATATTTTAATTTTTTGAGTTGACATATTTCAATTGAGATTATAAATAAATGCGTTGGATATTTCATGGTTTTTTTTTTGTTTACTGTAACCATTAAAGTATTTTTTTTTAGTTCCTACATGGTGTATCAATTTGACTGTGAGCCACTGTATAGATATAGTGGATATGAAGAAGGGGAGCTTTACTCTATGCTTCACAGTTCTTTTTTTTCTCACACCATTATACCCCATTATTTTTGGCTGGATCCATGATGGCATTTGCCATTTCAGTGCAAGAAGGTCCGAATCCTTCCCCGACAGATGGACCCTGACACAGGCGGCCCCCTGTGGCGCCAAAGCTGTCCCAATTACCGCCTCTCGGCCTTCTTATCTCCCATCAAGGCATTATATTGCCTAATGTCTCACTCTCTTTCTCTCTGCCAATGCTAATATGTCGAAGGATTTCTGCACGGTTGTCTCCAGTCGAGATAAAACATTTTGAGAGGGCGCCCGTTGACGTATTTGGTCATATTGTCTTGCAACCTTTCAATTTATAAATTTTTTTTTTTCAACAAAAGCCAAGACAAATGTTAGAATCCCAATTGCTGCATTTGCTGATGTGGACTATATCAATAGCTCTTAACTTTATGTTCGGAATTAGCCTAAAGCGTTATTTTTCTATTCGTAAACTAAAATAATGGTGCTTATTTTCTTCACATTTCGCATGCACGAAATCATTTTTTTTTTAATTTATTTTAACAGGAGGTAACTGTTATTGGATCCACTTGTATTACTTTTACAATATTCTTCGTTTTATTCAGATAAATTATCACATGTTTTCTAAATTAAGTACATTATCAACACCAAAAGTGTGAAAATAAATTTTATAAAAAAACATACAAAATTAAACTCATCTGAAATTGTAAAAGCGTCCGTGGTTTCTTAATTTATTTTCCACCTTATGATAAGTTCATTGTCATTAGAACGTAGTTATAAGTATCTTTATTTATTCTAAATATACTAAGGCTATACTTATTGCGAAGAAATAATTTGATCTTCAATTTATTGAGCAAATAACCAATATTCATATAACAATGTTGTTTTTTAAGAAATAAATTTTTGAATTTTGAAACTTCCCAGGTTCCATTGACATGGAGTTGGATTTCATTGATTAAAAGAAATAAAAATAAAAATAAAATAAAAAAATTAGGCCGCCTGACTCTATAACGACGACCAGATGTTAACAGCATGGCCTGTCAGATTCCCTGAGATTTGCCAGAGCACATGATGACGTGATCCAAATAGGTGTTGTTCGCATTCCCAAGGATCATAAATAATGTTTCGTAATTCACGGTCCCATTAAATTGAAATATATACTAATTATTATTACCAAATAATGAAAAAGGTCATTTTTTTCTTCTTTTTTTTTTTTATGAAATCAAAATTAATTGAATCAGATGGTCAGATGGAATCAGTTCGCTAACTGGGACTAATATTCGACGGAAAGGTGACTTGTGGCCCACGTGTAAAAAAAATACTGAAAATACCCTTATTTTGTTTATATCGTAATGTTTAATATTTTACAAAACCTAAATACATACACATAGTTAATTAAACCCATAATGTCAGTACATCTCACTGATTTTTTAGCACTGTAAAAATTATGCACTTACAAAAACTACAAAGTTTTCAGTCAACTTATTGCAGCAACCCCTTGGTATCTAATTACAAAATTGTACATACCTACTTGCGCCAAACAACTATGAGCAACATAAACCTAAGCTTTCTCGTCTTTAAAATAAATTACCCGGAAATAACAACTTACGGATCAATGACATGGTGTTAGACACAGCTGATACGCACATTAGAAGGAGACTAAAAAGAATCTGGATAAGGTACCTTCATTCGACTCCGGAAAAAGGTGCTGCTAGGCATTTTCTTCCTCATAAAATGTTGCCCCATGGCAGACATAATATTTACTGATTGTTGTCAGGTGCGAATAAAGAAATGATGAAAAAAAAAAAACTATGCCATGTGATTTTTTTTAAATCTCATAGCATGGTGCCTTTTTACACAAAGGTGGTACTGTTTTTCGGCTCTCGTGTAAAGTTAAGTTTTTACAAATTCGAGAATTTACGATATATCTTTTCCAAACTTTCGATTGATTCTTTGTTATTCTATGGTAATTTCCTGTTAAGGATAACGGAGATATTTTGTTTTTTCATTATGTATTATGTAATGTATAGTATGTAAGCTTTTTTTTTACACAGTTGGGATACCCCGAAGATCAGAACCTGCGATAGTCTGAGCAGAGGACAGACTGGCCTGAAGGAGTTGCTGGCCTTCGGTAAGGCACGGCCGCTAACCACAGGTCAGCCCTATCTCCACCTCCAGCTCCTTTCTCTTCTCCTATCTTCGGCATCTCCCCTGCACTACGTCAAATCTACTGCCACCAGTCCGATATCTTTTTCTCTCAGGAGTTATGTGCACCCATTTCAGCCACGGTACCATGATTCCACCCATATAAATTACCTTTATAAGTGAAATAAACGATTCTGATATGTTATCGACAGTTGTAAAATTTATTCACCTATAATTGTATAGAAAAGAGAAAGAGTTCTCATAGTAAAACCAATGGAATGCTGATTGGAGACTACTACTCTCCATTTTCGCTCGTGTATTATCCAAATCATTGTTAGCTTTAATAGAGAAAATGATTGGTGGCTCGGTCACATAAGATTTTTGGGCCGACGTTTCGACCCAAGCTTCGGGTTTTCACTCGAAGTGGTATTTTATATGGGCTGATAAGAAATGTTAGGGTGTATGCTTTCGTTACTGCTCATCGTTCTATTTTCTCTACAATTAATCTAAGGTCTATTAGTCTACAATTATTCAATGGAACTCTTGCAATCAATCACTTTAACTCCAAGCAGTCCAGTAGCTTCGCAATTATCCTGGACTTACATATACACCAAATTATATCAGGTTTCTTCGTATTTTTTAAAATTTCTTTTCTTTCTTCTTCTTCGTTTTTCTATTACATAATCTATTCTATAGTAACTTAAATATAAAAATATATAAATAAATAGACATGACTAACTGTTACTTTATATCTATAAATTTATTCTAAACATTTTTCTATTAAGTAATAGTCAAGAGCGTTCTATGGATACTAACCCGCATAACCTTAGCGCTGTGGTGGCAACGGCTCCTTCAGAAACTTGATGCCAAAGAAGTTTTTAACTTATAAATACTTTAATATGAAATCATAAGAATAACATAAGGGGCAACGATGTACTTGATGGGGCACTTATTGAATTTTAAATATCTCCCTTGCTTAAAATTATTTTTGACTAATTTTTAAGAAACGATTGTTTTGAATCTGAAGTCCATTTTTTTTCTTTTTTGTATTATAAAACTCTAATAATTACTAGTAATTTTCATCACTAATGTTATTGGTTGGCAAAAAAGTGGCATAAATTAAAATTTTATTTTTCGATTTCTGCACATATTTAATTGGAATATAGCAAATTTTAAGAAAGGAAATTGTAATAATGAATGAATGAAAATAAAAATATTTCTTTCGATAAATAATAATTTTAATGCCAACCGCCTGTATATTTTTAAATAATCTATTTACTTATGAAATTTAATTCATCAACGTTACAAGTTACTATGGAATAAATTAAATAAAAGAAAAAACGAGGAAGAAGAAAGACTTGAAAACATGTTGAAAAGATTGATCTTAATTATTGTTTACACCGATTTCAAGGTGATCTTACAACAAAGTAACAAAAAGAATTTTGCAGAATAATGAAAATTTTTAATCAAAGTTTAAACTGCGACTGTTTTCTAAATGAAATATATTTTTCTTCAATTTAAAATATTGAAAACTACATTAAGCTAAGTATTCAAATTATATTGGTCATTTCTAGGTTTATGTTTATTGTTATTTAAGTCCTGGAATAAAATAGTTGATATCTCATGACATCTGAAAATAAAAACAATTATTTTTTTTAGTATTCGGGATTAATATTTTTACTCGTGCATACTTCCCGAAAGAAGATTTTTGTTTAAGATAAGTTCCTAATAGTTTGCCGGGGGAATAAATTTTTTAATCACAGGTTGGATAAGCAGGTTTAGATATGTAATAATTACTCGTTTATTTCAAAACAATCCACATCTGAGGCTAGGGCGTCATCGTCTGTTATATAACACACAATTAGTGGTAATCAGTATTAATAAATCTGACGTCAGTGTAACAGCACCTCTTCGAACCGGAGTCGGTCTTAGTCACCCGTCAAGTATTCGGAATAGTCGACATAGCGTCCCTCCGAGGAAATAATCAGAAAAGGAGAACAACAAGAGTCATTCTGACAAAAGACTGTAATAAAATCTAATTGTAGCTCTCCAAAGATGGTACACGTGGCGGCGCGTAGGCAGCTATGAGTAAGGTTCGGATCTATCGTGGCGAAATAGGCATAAGCAACGAACGAATATTAGTCGAATGGAAACTTCGAAGATTCAAATCTGAGAACAATGTTTGTACCACTTAACTCCAGGCTTGTTGTATATGAGTACCTGAAGCTATTCAGTTCCAATGATCTCTTGAAGAAAGCATCAGTGGAACATTATTTGCTTTGATCGGCCATCAAAAGGGAATATGATTGGGCCGATTACCGAAGTGCTCTTGGGTTACCAACTGTAGGATTTCTCGTTTGTTCTGGGTCTTTTTAATTCTTATTCTTATTTCATCTCTAACAATATTCTGGTTAAGGTTCAATTAAATTTTCAGATTTTGCGATATTTTTTTAACATCTGTTAAATTCAGAAACAAAAATCATAAATAAATATGAATATAACTGTCTCTGTATTATGGTTGTAGTAGCTTCTTAATGCTCATATTTGACGGGAATCCTCGACTCTTTTGGCTTTTTGCAGATGGGTCATTTCAAAAATATGGGTTTTTTTGTGTCACACAGCCTCTATGCCTAAACTATTCGTCATAGAAAGTTCAAATATTTTGGAGAGATAGAACAACTTGGCCCCTACATGGAAAAACTAATCTGATGCCAAAAATTCGATGTTTCATAGTTAAAAATTGTTAATTACTTCAATTCTCACTCCATACAACTGTCACACGGTAAAGTTTATTATATCTCATATCTTTATCTTACCCAAACTGACTGTATATTATTGAAAAAATTATTTTTGCCCTCTGTGTAACTTCCTTTACTATAGCATCTGAGAAGAATGTGAAAATAAAATACTTAAACCATACATCTCATAGGTTTTATTATTGTCACGCAGTTTTTCCCAAAAACCTAAAACGATTCTTAAGTAACCCTCCAAAACCAGAAAAAGATATATTTCACTGTTTGAAAAATATAAAGTAATGCAGCAGCTTCATAGCTACTAGACTAACCTAGTTTTCTTTCATTAGACTACATTAGTTCGTTCAAGAAAAATTTTTGTGGTGGAATTCGTAGGACCGAAAGCTTCTATTTGTGCCTAATAAAGAAACAAATTTGAAATAAAATGGACTGTCTCTCTAACTTCTCTATGTAAAATCCTACTTCACGCTAGAATGTTTATACGCTAAAAAATTGTATAGTGTTTTTTTTTTTTTTAATATCCTTTTTTTCTTCATCGAAATAACTATATCGTCATCACCATGCTAAAGTAACTTATATTAATTATAAGATAGGCCTTGATATTATTCTTTGTAATTAGAATACAAGGAAAAGATATCGTTAATAGATTTTGTATTATTTTAACGTTATTTATTTTTTTACTAAAACGCTCTAATCAATTAATATCGGAATCAGTACTGTTCGGGAAGAACTAAGTAATGAGCAGAAGTTGATAATACTTATGGTGTTTCCGTTTATTTTTATAGGAATGTTTGACGGCAAGGAACTTATGTAGATTACGATTTTAGCTCATATAATTATATTTTTATTTTACTATCACTTCAGGTATGCACGTCGAATGACAAGTCCTAACTACCTGAGACTAATTTGGTGGTTTGTACGAAATAAAACGGGCGCGAACCACTTAATAAGATTTATTTGACAGTTAATCACCTACCTATTTAAGAGCCACGGCGTCGATCAAAGTGTTGTTCCCGCAATAAACGGGCCTATCACTTCGCTCGTCGTAACTAAAACCAAATTGCTACTAAAATGGTCTGTGATTGTTTTTTCTAATAGCGAAGTGGCTATTAAACCCCCGTTCCTTCTCCCTTAGAGTTTAGCAGCCGGGGTTTAGTGTGTGGGCTTCGGTATTGTGTGTGGTGCTTTTAATTTTAGTGGGTTCCCTGGGAGCCTCACTATTAGTGGGAATGGAAGCGGTGGCCCTTTGAGTACCTGTCTTCGGCAGTAATTGCCTACAACCACCCACGTCTCCCGTCTATCCCATCCCATCTCGTCTGTTCTCTACACACTGAATATAACACTAAACATTTATCTACTGCTTACTTATTAAATTGAATTCATTACATATTTATATTATTACTTTCACAAGGAGTAATTACTTTCTCCGTTTTTACCTCCAGCGTTGCTTGTTAGTTTGATCCCACTAATCATAAAAAATACCCTTCCAATTTGTAAATTATGTATATGTATATGTATATATGTGTATATGTATATTTTTGTTTCAAATGGACGATAAAAAGATTAACTTGTGCTTTTGCATTATAAAATCAAACCACGTCCAATTAATGGGAGTAGTAACTAAAGAAAAAATCCTGTTTCTTGGTCATCGTTCGTGCAAGGAGATGATTTGACCAAGATCACGCACAGCCTCCTGGTATTTCCCTTAATTTTATAACTTAATAGAAAATATCCAGATTTGAACTAGGGGCCTTGAGCATAGCAGTTCATTGGCTTACCGTTGAGTTAATCCGCTCCCTGTAGTAACGATAAAATTAATATTAGTTTCTATCCACATTATTCTATTAAGTTTTCTTAAAAACCGATTCATTTTATATCTATAGTCATCCAGTATTACACTAAAGAATTAAGTTATCAATTCTAATAAAAAAATTATTTTTGCTTTTGATTTTCTGTTTAGTCAGTGTAAATGCTTTTAAACAGATAAAAATATTTCGTAGTTTTATTTTTTGATTCGGTGCCATGATCAATTCTTAATCAAGGATATACATAGGCCGTAGATTATCAACAATTTTTTTTTCTTTTATTATTAAAAAGTCTTTATATCTAGGTTTTGGCCTGTTTATGCCATTTTCAAGAATTTTTGATATAATTAAACCATTTATATATTTTAAAACAAATATCATTATTAATATAATTATCGTTATTTTTATTTTTTTTTTTTTTTTTTGCCCTCAGCTACTAGTTAAAAATTTATCATTTAGAAATATTTTATTAATAGTATACCACTGAATGGAAATTTGTCCTATTTTGTTCTCTTGTAAAAAAATCATCGTGTATTACAATTATTAATCATTATTTTTATTATACTGATATATATAATAAATTACTTATAAATAACTAACCAGCTCTTGGATCTGTCTGGTGTCACTAATAGCGACTATATAACTTAGATTAGGCAGGAGTGTGGCAGATTCTGGAAGTTTTAATTTGATGATGAAATTATGTCCGAAAGAAAATCTATTAGACTAGCAAATTAACACTATTTTATGGCGTTTCTTTCCTCTTAAAATCCGACACTCCACAACCTTTATTGACAATTTAAAACCGTATTTCTATTCATTCTCAAAAATAAAATATGAAACTGGTTAGCTATATCAAGTAACATAGCTTTATTTTCATTAATCATTTCCCCTCTGTAAATAATCTACTTTCTTTATATTGAAATTATGTATATATATTGCTTATCCATTAAAGTAGTTGTCTCATGATCTCTTTTTTTTTTTTTTCATGTATTTTTCTAAGGCTAGTAGTTGCTTTTTATATTCTTTTTGTTTATTTATTTTCTTTTTGTTTGCCCTCAGCTACTAGTTAAAAATATATCATTTAGAAATATTTTGTTAATTCTGTGCTATTTGTTTCATTATTCGTAAACGATCAAGAGAAAGTTTCGAACGATTTAAATGATACATCATTCGTTATTTTATATCACGTGCTCTCACATATTAATCAATAAATCTCGTATAACAGCGTGCTCTTAATTTTTCTTAAGTTCGATTTCTCTATGTGAATATTGCTATGAGGATAATAAGAGACCGTAAATATTAAGTTAGATATTTGGGTCAATAAGTTATGACAGGGTAATTATTGCTGAGAAATTGCTGGTCGGGGCCACCCAGGCTGGCGAGGACCGGAAAACAAGCTCTGGAGGGGCCGAGTTGTCTAATTCATGTCATCCCACTTGCTTCAATCAACTTTTGGAATATTCCGGCGGTTGTCAGCGCACCCATCATTAAGATAGAAATTACCGCTCACGCCAATAGCTCAAGGAACGGGCCTGTAATCACGGGGCGTATCGGTTGCGAAGGTGTTAATTCAAACTGCTAGCGGCTTGAAATTGTTTTTGCGATATTTAAATTGTCAAATCCACATATTGTTATTAGTTCTGGCATAATTATTAGAACGTTTTAATTTTATCTTAGTTTTATCAACTCAAACCTGAAAAGTAGTGTTCCACATCGTCGTTTTAATTGTTTGCTTCATTAGCTTCTGCAAAAGATATGTAAGTAAGCATTGAACTCTCTTCAGATGAAGTTCAATTATACATTCATCATTAAAAGAAATGTGCAACTTGATTTCTACATAGAGAACAACTGTGCTAAATATGAAACGAGTAACTGCATACACCCATCATTAATTCCAATTGCTAATACCTTCTTCTTCTTCTTCGACGGCGCTACAACTCATGAAGTGGCAGGGCCTCCCGCAGTCGAAGCCGCCAGTCTTCTCTGTTTTGTGCAGCTGCTCTTCAATTTCTAATGCCAAGCAAATTTTTGGGCATCTACCGCCCAAAAATCTACCCAGCGCTGGCGTGGTCTACCCCCAAGATTTTTTCTACTACCTTCAGATAATTTCATTTACTATTTTAGGAAATTTCTTTTCAGTTTTCTAATAAAATTATAGAAATATTATTCTCATATTTTAAAAGTACCCATTACACCCAAACGAAGAAGGTATAATAATTTATCCACGGTGGGTTTTGTTATCCTTAAGGGAGTTAAATTTTTTCAAATTTTCAGAAACATGGCGAAGTAAGTTTTTTTACGTCATCATTTTGTTTTTTCTTCCCCTTCCTCTCCGTTTAGACTATACGGGGGTTCCCGGGCCTGGGGAGAGGGTGGGGGATTAATGCCGAGTATTATTAAATGTACCCTAGCTCCGGGTTTTGAACTAGCTATCTTCGGATAACCAATCATATGTCCGCTTGCCAGTTGCAACGCGTGTTTTCTGTCGCGTTTGCCCACTCGACCATCTTTGTGCCTGCCATCTATGCCTCGATAATCAGAAAGTGTACTGGAATTGTCGGTAAGAAAACAATCATATAGAAAAGAAAAAATACAGAGTAGTACTGTTCCCTGGCTTGATTAAATTCCTATGTTGTTGATTAATATGGGCATTAAGAATTGGCCTATTTTTTTCATTATAGAACAGCTATTCGAGAACATTTCCTTCCAATCACGATAAATCAATCGCAGCCATATTTCTGTAGGCTTAGTAGAAGTATGTTCACTCCTTCGACAATACTATTCTGTCTCAATTCTTTGAGGTTTGTTATAAAAACAAGTTTTCAAAGAAACAACTTACAGCAAAGAAATAAAAATTTCGTTTAACATCACCAGCAAGATTCCCTAAACTAGTTTTATATGCACGTTCACTAATCTAATGAAATGAAAACTACGTTTAGTGGTTTAGACGGTCACTTTCTTATCGTTTATCTTTTGTAATATAAGCGGTTTACGAGGTTCCTTTACATAAATATAAAATATAAATATGTAATTACAAATAAGCTAGGGGTATATTCCTTTTATTTCATATAAACTTTTCAATGATTTCAAAAATTTGGAAAATGTAATTGTATTAATCAACTGTAGATTAAGGAACAATAGTTTTAAGAGTTAAGCTAATGCCATTGTATTTTCGATAATGACTAGGCCTTTGTGCCTATGACTATCAAGGTTTTAAAAATGATTACGTATTCTGCGATCATAACCGATATTGATGTTTCATTGTTGATTCATTTTGATGTTTTTATTGCTGAGAATGTTGCTCGCCAGTTCAGGAGCGGCTCTCATTGAGGACTCCGATAATAGGCCCTTGCCTGCCTGCTGTTGCTGCTTATTTGATGGGGTGATTGATGATAGCTCACTTCTCCGAACCGATCTCGTTCGTCTCTTTGTTGCTTCATCTTTTTGTTGTTAACTTCGGTCCATTTAGATCAGGCTTTATTGTTTTTAATAGAAGAGAAGTTAGGGCGGGGGATCCACGCATGCTTGACCTATTAGGATAATTTTTACTAACCTTGTATGCAGCAAGGGTCCTTGTTCTCCCCATCCCAAAACACCCACAATATTTAATGTTATAAATTTGTATTTCATTCAACATTTCTCTAACTAAGTTTCTTCATTAACAAGCTAAAATAATTTATATTATTCTTAACGGATTGGATTAGTGATTCGCATTAGCAGTATCATGTTAAAGAACCAAGTGACTTAGCAGACCTTTTGATGTTTTTTTCACATTTTTTTTAAATCATTTAAAACTTCATCTAATTTATTAAATAACGTACTTCAGTTTGATTTATAGTGTTGATGCGTAAAACAGCATGGTCTTCAACGCCTTTTTTTTTTTTTATTGGTTTTTCTTTTTCTATGTATTTATCTGTTTTCCATGGTAAACTTTATAAAAAAAAAATTATGTAACTATAAATGATTAAAAAAAAATCTGGTGCGTGCGCGCAACACACAACTTTCACTTACCAGCTTACTTAGATAAGAAATTGACGTGTTCTGTTAAATATAATTTCCCAAAATCACACATTTTTCTACATCCATATCTTATTTTTGTTAATCGTTAAAGCCGTTTTTGAGTAAATAAAAAAACCTGTGAAAATGATACAAAATTTATTTAGTAAAGTCCCCCCTCCGGTTTATCAATTTTAATGAAATTTTTACAGTCATATTTCGGGCATATAAATAGATGAAATACTGAGTTCAATCAAAATCGTTAAAGCCGTTTTTAAGAAAATCGAAAAAAAACCTAAAAAGTTATTAAGTAAAGTACCCCCTCCCTTTAAGTAATTTTGATGAAATTTATGCTGTCACATCGCGGGCATATACCTACACTAAATACCCAATTTCAGGATCGCACGGTTTATAGTTTTTGAGCTAGTCTGTTCACACACACACACACACAGAGACACACAGACACACACACACACACACACACACACACACACACACACACACACACACACACACACACACACACACAGACACACACACACAGACCATTTCGCGGGACTTGGTCATTTCGACTCAGGGGACCCCAAAACGTGTATTTCCGTTTAAAACCGGAAGTCGAATTTTTTCACGATCGCAATACTTCCACTTACTATATATTTCATATATAGGTAAGTGAAAGTAAAAATAAATACTTTTACATACTTAAGTATTGTAAGCAATACGAACTGTATTGATACTGTTATCATCAGTAACGTTTTCTTGTTTTATATATCCCAATGAATAAGAGATAAACTCAAAATTCCGTACTTTTCAAGGCACGGTTTTTAAAGCTTGAGTTGTACTGGTATAAGTAAGGTTTTGATTACTATGCGATGAAATATTTTAGATTTCGGCCAAACTAAATAAAAATATTCGGCAACTAAGCCAACTGAATAGAACTTATCAGCAATGAGATATTAGAGTTGACTTATTGTTCACCGACCGATTTAAACTGATTTAACGAAAAGTTTAATATCTACATTTCAAGTGAACGCCTTGAAACAGTTATTCACTAGTTGTTTCTTTTCTTGTTCATTTTGGTCTAACTTCGAGTTATTCTCTCGGATGACAGATGTATGGTTAAGTTTCAACATAGTACCTTTATTAATTAAATAAGCACAATAAACACCTACTGAAATAAAAAGAAAATCCTCTTGTGATATGATTTTATATTTTTAGTGAGAATTCAAATATTATTTTTATAATGTTTAACTGGTGCTCCATATTCACTAATTGAGTTACGACAATTTAAAATTAGCTGGAATCATAGAGATAATTTTAAGTAGATCTTCTACTTTAAATTAAAATTAATTTCTTTCTATTAAAGTTTTAAAGATCTTGATATAAAATTTACCTTAAAAAAGTCTAAAATGTAAAAATAAAATTTAAGAATATAAATCTCTTGGTCTTGAATGCGATATATATACTTGGCTTAGTGTTCGCTAATTCAAGAAAACAAAATGTAAATAACAACACAACAATATGTAAACAAAATAATTTTTTTTTTTTAGACTTCAATTATTGATCCGCACCTGTAAGCAGTCGCTGACAATCAGCGAATGAGATGGTGGCAATAGGAAATGATGACATGTGAGGCATGAGGAGGGAAAGCATCCTTCCTGGCTTGATTAAATTACCTTGGCTGTCTAAGAGAGCCGATCTCTCATCCTGCGCCTCTTTAGTCTCCTCGTATCCATGCGTATGTCAGCCATATTACTGATTAAACTGTTAGGATGTCCTGTCAAGTTAATAAAAAATTGCTTGTAAAGAGTCGTTATGTGCTGGTCGACTGTTGGTAGATGGAATAATAACAAAATAATAACACAGATATCAGATCATTGTATTTATAAGCAATCTAAATTTATATTCATCTATATTTATAAGCAACGAAGCTAATTGGTGGATAGAACTGAGTATGTTGGTATTTGGTCTACCATGCAGAAGGATGCTTACAAGATAGAATATACCAAGTCTCACTAAAAAGGTTTGTATACAATAGAGAGATAATTATTTTATATTTACATAGATATCGAGGACTACACCTCTGTCTGTATCGGCGGACCAACTCCCAATTTACAAATTATACTTCTTTATACCAACATTATGGTTTTTAAATTTTATAAAAGTAGAGAAATGATGAGTAGACTCAAATAATAAAATATGACACTTTAAACATTTTTATATAATAGAAAGAAATATTGTTTTTTAAAGAGTTAGCTTTATGAATTAGAGTGTTGTTTAAGCTCGGGAATGAGGGAGGAATTCTCATCAGAAGAACAAGAGAGCAGCAACCTTCGATAAGTGCATAAATTAATTCTTTTTTTATGGTTTAACTTGACTGAACCGGATCACCAGCTGTTTCAACCATCTGTTCCGAACTTGAGAATGCCTGGAATCCACCATTCGCAAGGATCTTGAACTACAGGCTACTAAATCGCATTGAACAAAGGACGCCTGGAAAACATCGGGGCTACGAGGAACTTGCGCAAGCGGCTCCGCCCGACCGCAACCTCAGAATTGGCGAAGGATGTGAATCCCATTAAACACCTTCTTATAAGAAGATACAAATTTTCTTAATGGACTGGAATGAGTTAATAATTTTTTTTCAAAATCAATGCATAACGATACGAAGGACTTTTAGAAAAATTATATCTCAAAATAATTTCGCTTCGCTAAAAGCAATATTTTCTGTAAAAAAAAAAAATATATATATATATATATATATATATATATATATATATAATTTTTATTGAGTATACTAACAAAAATTGTTAAAGCCTCTTTAAAGCTTGTATATATTATTTTCCAAACATAAAAGCGCTATGGGACTAACATAGCATACACACATTTTAATAGATAGCCTTTTAATTTTTTATATTATTAGTGTTTTGGAATCTGATAAATACTAACTTAGTAGTTTCAAAAACCAGTAGACATTTTCTACTTGATTGTACCTTTCACCTTACTGAGGAAGAGTTTGGTCTGCAAAAGGTTTTTCTATAAATAAAAGAATCTCTGACAATGAAATAGTCCAGAACCATGAAAAAGAGTAATTAAAAGTAAATTAAGTGTAATAAAGAAATGACATATATTTTTTATGTATAACAAAGGTATTTACAGACGAATGGTGATGAAATTTAAAAATATACAAAAGATAACCCTAGATGATTTTCGAAACGTTGGGATAATAAAATGCATGATAACTCATTGGAAGAGATTTCTTCATTTAAAGAAAAACCCTGTGAATTGAAATTATTTTTTAACAATTTTAAAGACTAAATAAAATCAGTTCTGATAAAGTTCAAACCACTTAAACGATATTGAAAAGTTGATTTTCGTCCTAGATCGGGTTATTTAGTATTTATTTACTTGAGCTGACATTACATAGTTTTCGGTAAACACCACAGTTTTTTGTAAATTTATCAATCTTGATTTTTTTTATTTATCATATATCTCTCTTTCCTTCTTTTTCTTTCCAGTTTTCTATTTGACATATTATTTCATATTTTTGATATGAACTTATTATATTAAAATAAAAAAAAGTACCTATTAATATCATGTTTTTAAAATTAATTTTTTTTTTGTTACAGGTAAGTTGAATTTTGGAATTACGCCTAGTGTGTCACCAAAGGTAAACAAAAATTTGCTTTTAAAAAAATATTGTTATTTCTTTATTTATTATTATATTTATTAATATATAATAATAAATAATACATATTTCATTAATAGATACATATTTCATACATCACTCCCTCTGATCGATTAAAAAAAAATTTATTCCAACTATCTATTTATCTACATAATGCTTCAGACTGGATTGTATAGACAATCGATCATGAAGATGATATTGGACCTCCATAAAACGACTCTTCTATTCCTATCAAGGATGGTCGTTTATGGCTAATGGTTTTACCTCCTGCACTTGGAGGACGCCTTACCAATACTATTTCGATACAAGGCTTTGAATTGCAATGTCCTTGGATATTGATGATTAAAATGTAATATATGATAATAATATATATATATATATATATATATATATATATATACATATATAAGTAATAAAAAATATAATTAACTAATAAAAAAGTATATTTAGTTGTTAGATTTATAAATTAATATAAAAATAAGATGGAAAATTTGAATTCACGGAGTTTTTAAAATTTTTAGGTAGTCAAAATAAACCGAATTCAAAACCGCTTCTTTTTGAATTCGGTTTATTTTGAATACCTGAAAATCGAAATCTGATTGGCGATAACAGCAAAATGAATTTATCGTTTAAATATTTTATCACTTTCTTAATAATAACATTAGAATTCATTACAACTTCGTTACAAAATTACTGTTTAGAACTTTGAAGAGGTATATGCGCCGTTGTACTTAGTCATAAGTTCATACTTGTAACAATGTTTATTGAAGTTTAGATCTTTCGAAAGAGATTGGGCTTTATTCAAATGTTCTTGGATGAGTAAAAGAGGAGACATTTGATTTGAAGCAGAACACTAAAATAGCTAAAAATACGTGTTTGATCGACAATAAAATGGCCGCCATTGGCATTTTAATAAACTAAAAAATAAACTAAATGCATTTTTGGTCTTTTAATGAATTGTACTTTCTGTGGTAAAAATGTTTTAAATAATAAAAATGTAGAAGCAATCACGTCTGGACGACTTAAAATAGATTGATCCAAGTATGAATTGTCCCATTTTAATTGATAGGTTTAATTTTGTTATTTGAATAGACAGCAGCGATACAAATGACTTTATTATAAGCATTAAAAAACATAATATTACTTAATATAATCAAATAACAGGATCATTAATATTAACTAATTAAGATAAATTAATCCATCCTTAATGTTCGGGTGTCAGCTGACCTCGCTTAGGATGGCGAGCATTGTTGCATAGAAAGTGGTAGCTTTGAGCTTGGTGTAGGACTGAGTGCCCCAGTTAGCGGGTGACAGGGTCAGGGCTTGGGTTCACTGGATCACCGTATTGTACTCTCCCGTATCTCTTGTATAATCTCCAGTCTACGCTAGTGTACTGTAGTGCGTTTATATATCAAAGTTAGTTTAGTCTTAGTCCTCGTCTAAGACTGAGGATTGGAAGAATTATTCAAGGAATGAATTCTGATCAGCATTTACCTATAAACCATATATTTAAAATATTTTTAACGTTAATAATAATTCTGAACATAAATTTTGCGGAAGATTTAGAAGTCGTTTGAATTTATAATATTATAAACACGGTTAAACATCTCACATAATAAATAAGAAATTATTAAATAAAATTAATTAATCATGTTGTTTACCTTTAATTAGGTTATTTATTATTTGATTTGTGTTATTTATTTTTGTAATTTATTAATCTCTGTTGATTGAGTGAAGACAATATTGATGGGCTAAATCTTAAAGATGATAACGTTGTAGTGGAGAATAAAGAAGAAAATATAAGCGAACTCCGATCGTATCCTTTTCATTTAAAAAGAGCTTTGCTTAGCTTTATTAGATCCCAGCTTTCGACTCCCGTTCGCTAAGATCGCTCTTCGGCGATAAATAAACCCCCAAAAGGATCATTTTTAGTTGATATCAGGGCTTCACCAAACGGCGCCATATTGGCTACGCCTAGAAGTAACATAGCCATACTGGAAAAGTTAATTGTAACCAGGTAGGAAATAATATTGCTGATATAATTATGAAACATTCATTGCTTAAAATTCGCGAAATTTAAGTTAGGTATATTTACATTTTAAACAAACTAAAATTTCTCAAATTTAGAGTTGTATAGTTGTGTCTCTATTTTCGCCGACCGACGATATGTTATTAAATAAATTAAATCTAAAAACGGTATTAATAATTACGCAAACGTTGAAATTAAACGCGTTTCCATATCTCCACCATTACATCGGGTTTTCTTTTTATCAAAATAAAATGCCTGATCAAAATAATAAATATTGATTTATTACTGTAAAATGTCGATGGCTAGATTTTCTTTTTCAAAATCACTCTCTATTTCTAGCAGCACGTATAATTTCAATTAATTATCTTATCAAATATAATTAATTAGATGTAAATTTCATTAAATTTGAAAATTCATGGGATTTCGAGATATTTTATATTTACCAGGGCCAAAAACATAAATTAATTAATCGGAGGGTGAGGTTTTGATTATTCCTATACAGGCCTATTAAGCTTTGCTATCCGATCACAATTAAAAGTAAAGTCCAGCACACCTAATAATACAGTTCTCATGAATTGTAAAGTATTAGAAAGCCCGATAGTCTTAACTAGTTTCCTTGCAAAGTTCAATGAAAACAATTCCTTTATGTAACCTAGAGATAGTTGGGCATTGCAGTGATGGTTATGGCGGGCCTGCCGTGTTAATTGTAAAGGCGTTGTGCCCGGTATTAATTTTTCTTGACTTGTCTAGCCTACACAATCATTTTTAATTGAAATCAAATTTTTTGACTGTACCAATAAGGATTGTTTGTTAGCATCTATTATTTTTAAAAACACAATTGAAGAGCTTATTGGAATAAAATATTAAGTGACATGTTGAAGTTTTTATATAGATAAACACCATACTTTCTCTTTTAAACAGGAGCTTGTTTCTTTTATTTTGATTAACCAAACTACAAAATTATACAAAAAAAAAAAAAAAAAAAATGCTGAATGTATGAAACAAACAATAAACAGAAACTTTAAAAGCGCATTATCTCGACTTTACTTGTTTGGAACATAACATGTTCTTCCACTAAGCTCATCAATTTAAAACTGAACAAATTATAATGTTTATTTAGATATACTAAGCTGCTGGAATTTGCTTATATTTTGCTATCTACATTGTAATAAGCAAATATACTATAGAAAATGTAGGAGAAAGAAAAAATTATCAAACAAATACAGTCGGAAGAAAAATGTAGATTCCAAAGAGAAAGAAATATTATCGGCTAAGAAGTAACATTTTTGATTGAATGTACTGTTTAATCAAGTATAGGAAATTGGGAATAAGGTCGAATAGTTAAAATAATTTATAAGCAACACATATCAACATTAATTGAAGAACTGCCTTCATAAAAACAATCCCTTTTAGTTAATTACTCAAACCGAAGTTATTTTCTGTATGTATAAAATTATGGTTAATCTTTCTGCACCAAGTCACTTAAATAGGTGTCGAAAGTGACGGGAACTTATCGCTTTTTTTTTGTTCCGATTTCTTAAAAAAGATAAAATATTGGTGAGTAACAACGAGAATGAATTCATCCCCTTTCAGTATAAGCCCGACGAACATTTCGGTGCAAAGGAAATACCTCCGCTCTCAGTCGCTCGCTAAATATTGTAAGACTGCTGTACAGCTCCAGTTCGGAGAACACATGGGGCCAATAATGCTCAGGTTCCATTCTTCATGTTACACTGTCATATTTATTTTCATATAAATTGAAGCAATTTATTTTCATATAAATTCTCAACAACAGCTATTCTCACTAAACATCAATATCCTATACATGCCTCATTAACTTTACAACAACTTAACGACTGGTGTAAATTATGAAAAATTCGACTAAATCACGAAAAATCAAAACACATAACGTTTATTCTTTCAAAAAATACTTGCCCTCCAATTTATATAGACAATGTTCAAATTTCTCAAACTGATACCGTACATTACCTTGACCTTACCTTTGACAGAAGGATGACATGGGGCCAACATTTTAAGATGAAACGAAAAACCCTAAACAACCTACTTTACTCCCTTTTTTCTAAAACTTCTAAACTCGAACTGAGACAAAAATTAAATACATATTCATACTTACTGAAACCAATATGGACATACTCTTCACAGATATACGGTACAGCCAAAAAGACCCATTTACAAAGAATTCAGACCATTCAATCAAAAATTTTAAGACTCATAGTAAAAGCACCATGGTACGTGACCAACAATACCCTATTTACTGATGCAAACAGTAGACGAACATATAAAGATATTTCACAAACGTTTCCATACCCACTTACACGGTCATCTGAACGAACTGATTAGAGGCATGGCAACAGCTGATATGCCCGAAAATAGGAGATTAAAAAGGCGCTGGATGAGAGATCTCCGTTAAAAATCCAGATTACCTGAAACAAGCCAGGGAAGAGGTGCCGCTGTGTGCCATCCTTCCCCATGCCTGACACGCCCTTTTTTCAATAGCAGAGTGCACATTTGCTAATTGTCGATGTTTGTTGACAGGCACAAATTGAAACATGAAGCCAAAAAAAACAAAAAACAATTCATATAAATTGAAACAAATTATTTTCATACCAATTAAAACATTTTTTTTTTCTATATCAGTCATATTATTCATTAGTCATTCTATATTAGTAACATTTTTTTTCTATATTAAGAATTACTTAAACAGCACTGTTGTTCAGTTTATTATGAAGATTACATTACCGAGCGGTATAGCTATTCAAGGATGAGGTTGGTTGACCTCAGCGCAATATTTTCGCCATCTCTGATTACAGAACAAAAGGCCCCATGTATCTCATTAGCGGCATTTAAAGAGAAATATTAATGATCCCCAATGACAGCCGCAAGATATATTTACAGAACCGAGAATCACGAAGTGTCAACTCCTGTGGCATTGTCTCAATAGCTGAGGACAGAGTGGAACGTTCATTATATAACATTATTTAGTTGAAAACTCTTTGCTGCTAAAATATAAAGTTCTGCATCAAGAAACTATGAAGTTAAACTTTTAAGTTCGACTTCAGGATACGTCTAGTTTATCAAATAAACTGATCGTGCGTATCGACCAGTTACTGATAATGCTACACTGTAGTTCTCTCATTTTAATCAGTTCTGAAATAGCTCGGCCAAAAGTTATATTGGGCATGAGATCACTTACTTCTTATAAATTTATAAGAATAACAACTTAAAAGAAAAACCTACTACTTCTAGGATTTTTTACAGATAAAAAACATTTCTACATTTTTTTCACTCACACATATATATTTTATAGATATTTGTATTTTTTTGCACTAATTATTAGACTGGGATGATTGTACATTATGGAAAGTCCCCTCGATCACTCAATTCCATAAATGTTTCTGAAGTAATTAATAAATGGCAATTTTGTTAGTTAGAAATGATAGGGAGTCATGTAACCTAAATAATAGTCCAAACAGTTGGTTAAGTAATGATAAGTAAATTTTTAAAAAATGATTTTTTTTGGGGGGGGGAAGGGTAAACTTTAAGGTTTATCATAAGCATACCAATACATTTAATATAAGGCAGCGAAAATTGTTGATAATGCATGTTTTTGTACTTTTTCCTGTTTATTTCAATGCATGAAAACAAAACGATAAACTTCATGTTTTATCTAGTGAAATTGATAAGTGTCATAAATCAAATTAGTAAAAACTAACTAACTAACTAAAGTTATAAATTTTAACTTTTTGAATTTAGTTTCTTAACTATTACAACACTTTTAGTGAATTTTTTCAATGTTCAAAGAAAAAAAAATTAAACAATTTACTTTTTCTATTTGAAAATAAAAGATAATAACGGGTACCTTAAAATTATTTCTTGATCTTCTCTAGTCATACAACTTTTGTCATTTTTTATTCGTTTTTCTATCTTACCTTGACGCTAGAATTCGATTTTATGCAGACTCTTCAACATATATTTCTTTTATTTATTTATTTATATATAATTTCGGGCTTTTCGACCACCTGGGTCATTCTCGCCCTATAATAAAAATTTACAATATATTTTATTTATTTTTAATAATTTAATATTTAATATTTTATTTATTTTTAATAATTTAATATCTACAGTTTTTTATAAATTGTATGTAACCTGCATCACTTTCTTGACATTCTCATTATTTTACGTATTTTTCATTAGTATTCGTATTTTTCTCATTTACACTACTAATTGAGCTCTAAACGGATCTATTCTTTTTGTTCTTAAGGCATTGTCTTATGTTATATTTATAAATTATTTACATGTCTAAATAATATAATATTGTTGGTAGAAACCTTGGTTATTTAAATGTTATTAACATTTACTAATCAAGAAAACAAGTGCAGCTATAACACAACAGCGATAACTGGTTAAAATTTCAATGTTCATTGGCTTAAGTTTATTACTTCCTAGCGTGATCTCGAAAAAGTTACCTCCTTATACGACCAGTAACAGGAACTGTACTTCTCAGCACAGTTGTGAAAAGAAGTTCCTAGGTTATTGTTGGTGATACAGGGTAGTATACATTGTACTCTGATGGCTTAAAAAACGTTACTGGTAATTAGGATTCTTTCTTTTATCTTTTATCTTACCATGCAGTAAGTACCCATGTGCATTAGATGCGAAGTAGCGCACATCTCCCGTTCGATCAGTAGATTAGAAATCTTAATGACCTAGAGGCATGAAAACATTAATCGCCGGCTTCCATTAATAAACAATTATTGCTATTTGTTCTTGGACGGCTTGGATTTGCATGTGAAGGTTAACCCCGCGATAAGCTGCCCCTTTCGCAACTGCGACGATCGTGCACATGGAAGAATTAATTAGCCTTGCTTCATTTGCTTCGCTGTGACAAGGCTCGTTCGCAGGCTTTGCGTCAGTTGATGGATTGCGGCGCAGGAGTGCGCACCCTCGCCAACCTCTATAACTAATACACTGCGCTCCTCACCAAATGCCAAGGAGACTAATGTCCATGTCTTGCGAAATGGCTGGTTCAGTAGCTATTTTCAGTTACGCCTTATATGATAGCAAATTTATCGTATATTATTGTCACGATTTTGGAATGGGGCATGAGGACACCGGATGGAATTCTTCGCATAGAAGTCTTACCCAGGGGTTTCTAACCTATCAGATTTATCTTTGTTGTGATATTTTTGATGAAAAAATAAACGCAGAATGATAATAGCTTGGTTTTATTTTCTTTCTGTGTGAAACTTAATGATGAGGAGGGAACTTAACTTAAACACAATAAAACAAAAAATTAGAATGAAGCCAACTAACATAAACAAACCATTTCTGCGCAAAATCGCTTGTTGATCGCGATAGTGTTAAACATTTTAAAATTCGGATAAAGCCGGCAATCGATATAAAAGGAAGCGAAAAGAAGAAACATGTATTGAGTCTTTTGAAATGTTTTTTTTTTTTCAGTCGCATTGGAGAAGCGATATAAAATAACGCAGTGGTAAGAGCGCTGCGACGTAGATGCAGAGGACCTGGGTTCGATTCCCGGCCGTGGTCGAATCTTTTATCTTCTAATAAGATAGTTTAAAAATTATAAATTAATTATCTAACGATAACTAATTACTACATAACAACATACAATGTATTTATTTGACGTATGTCAACTAGATCCCGTCTGTCTGGACAATTGTTCAGCCCCCCGGTACTTCGCTACAATGTGGCGAGACCTGGAGGGAGGGATCACAGAAGAGAAAGATTCAATCACGATCGGAACGGACTCACGGTTAGCTCAGTGGTAAGAGCGCTGCGACGTAGATGCAGAGGACCTGGGTTCGATTCCCGGCCGTGGTCGAATCTTTTATCTTCTAATAAAATAGTTTAAAAAAAAAGATATAAAATAACAATGAAATTAATGTAATAATGATTTTCCACGTTCAATGGTCTGTTGCTGCGAACCGATTTTACTTTGTTTCTTATTAAAAGAGATTAAAGATGCCTATCGTTTAACTTAGATCTGTAAGCATAACTTCATGCTCACTCAGGGACCGAATGGTCTAAAAATGATAAAGGCTTAAATAAATAATGACGGGGAAATTAAAGCGAGGTTGGACACCCCTGTTCTTACCAGCGTACTGCTACGTTTCTGGACTCCCGCTTTTCTAAGGCGGGTGGGGGTTACCAGAAACGGCATATATCTAATTAATATTGTAATTAATGTACTTAATTCGCCTTAATGTAAATTGGATACTTTTCCAAAGGTGGCGTGTTTACCAATTCTATATTATTCTAATAAACCTGTGGCATAGGGTAAATGATAATAAATAAGCAAATCTAAATTGTACTATATCTTTAATTTTATTGACCAATAATGCAAATTATTTATACCCCTTTAATATATCATATAAACATATTTTACTAGCACAAATTAATTAATGGATGCTGACTGGAAATTTAACATTATTTAAATAAATACTGACCACACAATATTACAACTAGTACTGTATATGTTGTATTAACCTTATCTGGTGGGCACTCTCTGGTGTTGTCTCTGGCCTATCTGCTGGATCAGTCCCTGCCATCTCTGACGCTCTCTCAGACTCAGCACAGCATCCCATCTCGGTCTCTCTCGGAAATCTGGACTCTGCCGCTCCTGCCTATCTGGTCCTCTGCCCTTCTCGTTCTACCCTCGCCCTCTTGGCACACTCCCCCGACCTCTGTCCACCTCCGAACTCACTCTCCTCTCTCACTTCTCCACCCGACTGAACTCCCCGAGCCTCCTTCTTCACCGTATAAGTCCTCTTTCCCCCACTCTCTTTAGACTTCTTCTGATTGGCTGGCTGGTTGGTTCCAGACTTCGTCTGATTGGCTGGCTGCCTAAAATTTCCCTTCCTTTCTATATTAAACGTGTTTCCCAGCGGCCTCTTTGCCGGGGCAAAACCAGGGTTTATGGCTACAAATTTCTCTAGCAATCTTCTTAGGTATTTCCCCGGGTGTTTGTCGGCAGCATTGTCGGTCCTAAGCTTTGCTTATTTTGAATTTCTAACAGAAGGTTTATGGCCCCAATAACTTACAAGGGGTATTTCCAAGACCTAGCCGCCTTCAGGTAAAACTGACCACCGGGTTGAGCATATACAGTACTTTACATATTTTGATATTAAATTATTAATTCAATTTACTTTTCCTATCATGGCAGCATCCACAATACATAGCATTCTCCTAGTGTCAAGGGAAAGAAAAATTAATAAACGTATGTTTATTGATTTTTCTTTTAACATACTTTTAAAAATATTTTTAATAATCAGTTTAGATCCGTAAAGTAAAATCCTATCTACAAAATTAACTGTTCAGCATCGAATAAAACAAAATGATATAAAACATACAACATACAAAACATTACTTGAACACTTGAACAACTTGATACAACATATAAAATAATTACAAAAATGAACAAAACCCTTTCGTAAAACAACAAGCTACGATAATAAATTTACAATTGCTACAATTTACATAACAAAAACTAAAATAAAACAATTCTCAATATAAGTTTTTTGTTTACTATTTAAAAATATTTTGACTCAACCTTTAAAACTAAATTTCACAATTACAGAATGGTTGCAGAATATAACAAAACTTGTGATCTTCCATGTAATTACCCCCTCATATTACAATAGTTACAAATTAGTAGCTTTTCGATATTTTTTTTTTTCATATATAAATTTTTCATAGACAATTACTAGATAACTTACATAGCGATCAGAGTTCTTCTGTCTTTATTTCACATCCTGAAAAACTTCTAATTTCACAAACAACAAAAACAAGAAGCATAATGTTTATACAGTATCATTTTATTGTGTGGCAAGCATTTTTCAAAAACCAAAGAGGATTCTACTATTTGGGATTCTTTCCCACTCTAGTTTTAAAATCATTTTTGTTTGGAATCTTTATATTTTAAATAAATGTTTATTTTCAATTATTTTCAGGGTTAATTATTAGAACGTCTTATTCGGTATTTATATTTCCTTTCTTAATAGCACGCTGACAAAAAAAACGGCGAAACTCTTACTTTCACAAATCGGTTTTCCTGATACCATCTTGGGTTTTATTATGTCACAATCAAGGATTAAGTATTTACACATTCTATTAAATGAATTTCAGTTCTTAAGTATGATTTTTTCAAATTTCTAAATCTTGCCTTTATTCAAAAGATTTTTAACTTACCTATCCGGATGTTCGGATTAAATACATTATGAGCCCCATCAATTATATAATGATACAAGTTTTTACAAATGGATCAATAAAAATGTTGCCTCAGTATGCTGGGCGTACTTGAAGAATTCAGTATTTTCTCAAAAATAATCTTAGGGATACCTGGAGGCGCTACGGCTGCTCCACATTGAGGGTTTTTCCCTACCAGATACAATTAAAACAATAACCCGACTACAGGGGTGATGGAGGACCTCTGTCTACTCCAAAGTAAAAAAGTACAATAATCCAATTAGGATACACAAAAGATACAAAATTGATCCACGTTATTTAAATGTTATTATTGGGGGGTTGCTCATAGTAACTACACAATTAAGGCAATTTAAGATAAATGATTATTACCAGTTTTTCGGTGGAAAAGGTGGCTTAAGCAAATTCAAACTTTAACATTTTAATTTTCTCATTGATAGGTAATTTACCGTATATTTCATTTTGCATTTATCAATAAAATCTCAATTAGTAAATTATTTTTAAAATCATGTTAATTTTTATTTTGATATTTATTACTGATATTATAATTACTTTAAAATATAACTTTACCCAGAGATCTATTTAATTATCATCATAAAATCCCCATCACAAGCCTTAATCCTATCAAAACTTAACGTTAAAAGAAGAGTTAACTATTTACAAAAAATATTTACAATAATATTTACAAAAATTATTTACATTGATCCAGAACGGGTTGACCTGACGATCGCTTCGTCAGGACCCTTTAGCTCGTCAACGGAAGGGACGCTAGATGGAAACCCTTTTTATCCCCTGGATTGGGATAAAGACTACCGTGTCTTATTATAACACCGTACGCGTTTATTCTTATCACCTTCTGGGACTACGAAACCTCTGTAAAATTTCCCTAAAAAAATAAGAAAGGCGAATTCTTCGGTTGGTGGATCCCTAACATAATTATTCGTTTTATATATATCGTTGTAATGTCGGTAATTTAATGGGGATTGCCCTATAAACATATCTGATGAGTTTATTTGATCTTCTCCTGGAGGTGGCTTATAAGGGTTTATTAATTTTATAAATTCTAGCAGGCATAATACATTTTCTTCATCTTCTATCGCCATAGGTCGGTCCTTCTCTTCATCTTCAACCTTTTCATGGGTCATATCAACTTCCTCACGTACTTGGCAAGATTCAAGAGTTTCTACCTGAGCTTGAGGGATTGGTAAATTCTCTTGAATGGTATCTTTTTGAAGAATCTTCGTTTCATCTTCAACTTTAAAAGGAACCTTATCTTGTCCGTCGGAATTAGTCTCAATGTTACCACTTTGTGATTGAGCATTAGAAACCGTTCCTTCCCTTGGAGATTCGTCACTTATAATTTCTACATTTTCCCGAGCAGTAATCTCGTTCGGTCCAGTTTCCATACAATTGGTAGCATTAATATAATTTTCTACTATATTATGGGCATTATCTTCTTCACTCTTATTCATCTCCTCACTTTCAGCTAGGGGTGGTTCCTGTATTTCCTCATCAGGTTTAGTAAAACGTTTAGCAGACGCTTCGAACTTCAGATTCCTTGTGTGTAGAGCGTCATTAAATTCCTGTAGCTGTTTATTATGCTCTTCTATTATTCCCTTTAGCTCTTTATGTCTATCTTCTTGATTTTTCTGCATCTCTTTTATTAGCTGCATTAACATTTCTTCTGGGCTGAGGCCATTTTCTTCTGTTTTCTCCCTGGTCTGTGGCTGAGTTGCTTCTGGATGTGGGATCGCTATTCCTTCAGCCAACCCCGTATTCGGCTGTGGTAGTTTCTCGTGTTCTACCCTCAAAGCCATATCAAAATGTCGTGCGCGTATATTATCCCTTTAATATCTATTGAAACCTTCGCGGTAGGGTTAAACGCAAGCACTGATTAAACATAACACAAAAAACAAGCCACTTATTATAAGACCGTATAACAAGAATTATAAGGACAGCCTCCTTCACACAGATCACTAATTTAACACTAAGGCAAGAGAACACGAAAAAACGAGGCAAAGATTTAAAGCAAAATTCTGGAGAATTTGTAGTTAAATTAAAGAAATTACCAAACGTTATAATATTCACCCTCAAGCCACATTGTATAATTTAACAAGAAATGTCAATTAATGATATAAACAAATTGGTAAGTACGTCCCCACAAGGGATGCCATTTTAATTGCTACGTTTCTGGACTCCCGCTTTTCTAAGGCGGGTGGGGGTTACCAGAAACGGCATATATCTAATTAATATTGTAATTAATGTACTTAATTCGCCTTAATGTAAATTGGATACTTTTCCAAAGGTGGCGTGTTTACCAATTCTATATTATTCTAATAAACCTGTGGCATAGGGTAAATGATAATAAATAAGCAAATCTAAATTGTACTATATCTTTAATTTTATTGACCAATAATGCAAATTATTTATACCCCTTTAATATATCATATAAACATATTTTACTAGCACAAATTAATTAATGGATGCTGACTGGAAATTTAACATTATTTAAATAAATACTGACCACACAATATTACAACTAGTACTGTATATGTTGTATTAACCTTATCTGGTGGGCACTCTCTGGTGTTGTCTCTGGCCTATCTGCTGGATCAGTCCCTGCCATCTCTGACGCTCTCTCAGACTCAGCACAGCATCCCATCTCGGTCTCTCTCGGAAATCTGGACTCTGCCGCTCCTGCCTATCTGGTCCTCTGCCCTTCTCGTTCTACCCTCGCCCTCTTGGCACACTCCCCCGACCTCTGTCCACCTCCGAACTCACTCTCCTCTCTCACTTCTCCACCCGACTGAACTCCCCGAGCCTCCTTCTTCACCGTATAAGTCCTCTTTCCCCCACTCTCTTTAGACTTCTTCTGATTGGCTGGCTGGTTGGTTCCAGACTTCGTCTGATTGGCTGGCTGCCTAAAATTTCCCTTCCTTTCTATATTAAACGTGTTTCCCAGCGGCCTCTTTGCCGGGGCAAAACCAGGGTTTATGGCTACAAATTTCTCTAGCAATCTTCTTAGGTATTTCCCCGGGTGTTTGTCGGCAGCATTGTCGGTCCTAAGCTTTGCTTATTTTGAATTTCTAACAGAAGGTTTATGGCCCCAATAACTTACAAGGGGTATTTCCAAGACCTAGCCGCCTTCAGGTAAAACTGACCACCGGGTTGAGCATATACAGTACTTTACATATTTTGATATTAAATTATTAATTCAATTTACTTTTCCTATCATGGCAGCATCCACAATACATAGCAGTACTCATATAACTATCATTTATTGAACATTCTCAATAAGTATAAATAGATTCCTAATTTTTAATCTTGAGCAGTTTTTCTCATTGCCAGTTTGTACTTCTGGGCAATAATAATAGATGATTTTAAACATTTCTATTAGTATTCTAATTTTTTTTCAGCTTTTTAATTTAAATATAGACAAAATACAATTATTCTTCATGAAATCCAGTGCCTGATATTTTATAGATAAAGTCAATAAGCTAATTGTCGCATTCTGAGTCCCCTGTATGACTCAGAATTTATCAATGCAGCTTTACTTGTTAATTACATATTAATGAAATACAGTTTCTGAGCCAGCTGTTGTGCTAAAAGGTGATTTGATCGCGAATTCCCATATCCGCCAGGTTTTTCAAATTAGTTAATTATATGATTAAAAGTACTCGCACAGAAGAGGTTGGGAAGGCCGCTGGAGCCAGCGGAAAAGTACTCCTATAATAAAAAGTAAAAATACACCTAATTACGATTAACCACTTAATGGATATTATTATTTGATACGGTGTAGCGAGAAAGCTTCCGAAAACAAAAATCCATTTTTTTCGTTAATTGGGGAGAGGGGAGGGGATTTCTTGATTTTCAAATGCAGCCTTATTTTTTATTTTTAAAAATATATTTATACACAAGGATTAATTTTTAACCCATCTTTCACAGTAGTGGAACTATTTCAATAGACCTATCCATATTTATCTATAGGGATCCATTTATTATAATACTCATTGACGCATCCCCCAGATATTGTACTCAGGTCACACAGGATGTCAGGTATGTGAGCGACCCGGTATTTGCATATCGTCCTCTGAGGAACAACCTGGCCTGTGGGTGTCATTTTCTACCTACATCTTACCCTACCTGGAGATATGAAGTAGGTTTCATATTATATTTCAGATCATTTGTGATTCAAAACCATCCCATGGGAACACAACCTCCCTTCATAGTGATGCATTTGTTCCTTCTAAAACTAATGTTAATACATTACATTAGAGCTGTAAATTCTATATGACAAGTGTTAGATAGAGTCGTATTTTCTAGTTATAAATGCGATGAGCCGTTATAAGTTGTGTGTGCATATCTTGTGATGTCTTGATCGATAAACTCTCAAAATGATAAGAAATACTCTAAAAAAATTCTTTTCAGTGGTATAATATCAAGTCATCTTTTATCATAATTGTCGAAAATTGCATAGTACAAAAAAAAATGTACTAAAAGTACCAACTTCACAGATCTTTCATTCAGTAAAATAGGGGCACTAATATAAAACACAGAAGCTCATTGTTAGATAATTAGAATTACTTATTTAAAACTACCAAGACATAAGCGCTGTTTGTTTTCTTTTTTATAATAAATAATAATTAAGTAGCCACCATTACAAATGTATATACAATATGGCCAAGGAAACATGCTCGTAAGTTTTGAACTGAAAGAGAGCTGGGCGGCTAGACGAGAGATTTCGTTTTCTGGAAATTTTTTCTTCTCCCTTGTTTAACGCTACTCTATGCCACTAAGGCTAATCAGACGATACTACTGTTGGGAGTCCTAAATTTTGCCTATGCAGGTGTAATTATGATAAGGATCTTTAACGAGAACCTGAAATTGTACAGGCTCGGGACCTTCATTTTATGTCCTATCCGAGGGACGGCATAGACAAGGATTTTTTTACTCCCATTAAAAAATTCTAGGGCCACCTCGGGACGCGAACCAGCGACCTATAGTATTCTAAGTTTCTATGCTAACCACTACACCACAGGTGACAGGTATTTACATTACTAGATAGATATTGATGAGCACCTAACTGTTATCTACCAAATAAAAAATTTGGGTAATTAGTCACTATCATTGAATCTAACCATGCTTTAAACTTACTGTTATCATATTTGTTTTTTTTAAAAGTGCTGAGAATCTAAATAAGCTTAGAAAATAAAATTGTTTCAAAACTGTTTCGTTATAAATTTTCATTGACTTTACTGGAGGATCTCCTGATTATATGTTCCTCAGTGTTAGATATGTTCCTCAGTGTTAGGAAGTATGTCCCTCTGTGTTAGGAAGTATATCTTCCTCTTCTAATTTTTTTATCGGTTTTAGTAGTATAATTTTCTTAGTTTAACTTTCTAATCGGTTTTAGTAGTGTAATTTTCTAATTTTCTAATTTTTATAAGTATTATCTAAAGTGAGACTATTATAAAAAAAAAAATACCATAAGTATTAGGATCGGCATTTGAAAAATGCCAATATCTCTAATGAAAATACTTTTGAATATTTAATCGATTTAATTCAGCAACTGACGAAGATTTTGATCTAATTGTTACTGCTAAACATTTTAAATGTTAGCCAACATTTTTACTGAAACTATTTTATAATAGCAATATCTTGAACGTAAAGAATCTGTGCAATTTTGAAAATACGGATGAGCCGTAGCATTTTTATCAGTTGGTGCGCCGTAATCCGAAAATATTGCAGTAAAGTGGAGAGTATTGTTAAGATAATCCTTAACATCCAAATTAGTACATATTTGTGTTTTAGTTTTTGTATTAATTTTCCAAACTTTTTGTTGATATGGATGAGCCTCAATGAAACCAAAAGTAACAGGCAAAGCAAAACTATTATGATATCAGTGAGTAAAGTACATAACAGGTGAAAAATCGATTACTAGAAACATTCTTACGACTACCACGAATAATACTCCTCCGACATATTAAAAAGATATATATAATACCATAAGTAAATATTATACAAGTGTTAGCTTGAAAAAGTATGTTGTGAATCTAACCATCAGAACTCAAATATTGTCTCTAAGTTAGAAAGTCACAATGCCATATTTTATTAATATGCCTTAATAATCTAAAATCAATAAATAAAGACGTTATGAATCCGCCCAAGTGGTGCCGAATCAAAAATGGATCGGCATCGGCCCTTGAAAAGCCCAATAATTTTTCATTGGAGAAAAAAAGTTTTTAAAACATTTTAGATATATTAAAATTTAAATATGTACTGATAATATACTTAATACGAATTATCATTTGTTGATATGTTTATATGTCATATGTTTATCTTAGTATAAAATAATGGTTTTAGTTTATACAAGCATTAATATTCGATTAAAAAAAAAATTAAATCATATTTGATATTTTCTTGAATATATAGTACAGAATATATTAAGTATTAATTCCGGATTTCGGAATATATTAAGCAATAATGCACATTATTATTATAATTATAATATGATGTGTTTTGGAGCTATCCACAAATAAAATGTTCCTGTTATAATAGCTAATCAAAATAATGGTCTAATAACTGGATTTGATAAAGCGATGGTGTATAAACAAAAAATATTATTGAATAAAATTTAATGATAGTTTAATATATCAGTTTAATAATCTAAATATTAAACATAATAAATATTTATCATCTAACAGATAAAGTTATTAGTGTTAATAAACTACCAATGGAACATTCCGTGTCTTTCATCACATATGATTCACAATGATGTTAGAAGATGTATAAAAAAAAAATTAATATTTTAACACCAATGTGGGCTCAAAATAACTTTATTGACGTAAAATTATAATTTACAAAGTCAAAGAAACAATAAAAACTCAAATTAGTAAAAACGTTACAAAGAATAACTACAAGTGACACAAAAGTATCCTTATGCTTTATGTACTACAGTTAAAGACAAATCACCTAGTCCACCCCTTCGTAAATGTTACTTAGTCCGAAATGGAACATTCCTGAAGAGCCTACATTGTTCCCGTCACATCTAAAACATTTGATTACATACTAATAAATAACGGTTCCAACAGAATTCTGGAACTCTTAGTTGTTACAGAAATAATAATCTGTTTTTATGTCACATCAAAAAATAATGAAATCGTTAAACGAGCAAGCGACAGACGGCCTTGGTCGTGGGGCGGTCCGCCGAGAGTGAGACCGCAACCAGCCTGCCTTCACTTTCTTCTGCCTCTTTCACCCCTTCCCTTTCATCCACGGAGGTTAAGCAGCCTCTTTCGCTTTGCATCCTTTCTTCCTCTTTTATCAACTGCATTTCTTAATGAAATTTACTTTAATGTTTATAAACATTTGCAGAAATTCTTAGACGTGCCTGGTTAAACACCATTATACTTCTTTTCTTCGTTTTACACCATTATTCTTCTCTCTTTTCGATAGAGAACACGCTAGAACGATCGGATTTCTTTTCATTTCCTCGTGGAAATAACACTTAAAGGCTCTTACCCGCGGTGGAATTGTGCAACCGTATGTAGCAGACTCGACTCTTTCCAAACAAGCGACGTCAGCATCGCTGTCGAAAACCATTGACATAGCCTTCGGTAGTGTTCGGACAAACGAGACTGCATTGCAATAGCTGATGTCACAGTTACCCAATACTGTGAGACCGTTTCTTGTCTTGGATCTTGCATTACTTAACAACTAAGTACCTCAGTAGTTGGATACTACTATAATTTTCCAATTTACATCAAGATCCAAATTTCTAGACAATTATTCCCGTATCTAAGATATTCAATCAATTTCATTATTTTAATGAATTATATTATGAGGGACTGGCGCCAGCAGCGTCGACATTCCTTTCACTGCCGATGATGAGTTATGAATAAATCATTTAAACTATCATTAAAGCGACTAACGCGTTCTTTACTGCTTTTCCGATTCAGAACACACTTGCATTTCTGACACAAAGTGCACTGTATGCTAATAAGAACATAGGAGATGTTTTGCATAGAATCGTAACCCATTTAAGTTAAATACTAAAAAGGAGCTTCGACCTTTTGTTACGTAAGTGCCTATTCCTGTTTGTAGATGAAGATTTTAGAGTTTTTTGGCTTGTCCGTGTTTAAAACACGAATAAGCCACGATTTTAACTATTCTTCATGCCACATTGTAGGATGTTTGGTCTGCTATACATTGATTCAGTTAAGATATGATATGTTTTCATTTCGCCAATGGCTCTACTTTTCGAATTCTATTTCGGTTCAAATTCTATTTTTATTTAAAGTGTTTAGATTTTTTTTTGTTTTATTTTTTTTATTCATTTTTAATACTTATCCTAATCCAATGATTGAGCCATGACTTCAGGGCCAAAAATAGGCATATCCAACTGGAAAGCTTGCAAAAAAGTTATTAAGAGAAAACTTCATTCATTCATGGTTCAGAAACATAGTGCCTATAGTACTCGTATTATGATAAATAGGAAAAAGGGCTGGAATTTATTTCGAGTTATTTCTGTATGAACTAAGAAATAAATCTCGACATACCCACCCTGTTTATAAGAAGTTTGGTTACCTCCAGAATTATCCTCCAAAATTTATGTATGTCCATATGGTGGAATTTCGCTTATTTAAAAATGTGCCCTCAGAAAGAGGAGAAAAAACCCGATATGAGGTGACTAATCAATGTATTAATTTTTTACCGATCCCTAAATATCGTTAGTCCTTTATGGTCTGTATGGAACCCTATTCATTGCATTGCGGTTTCCTTACCTATTTTCTCAATATTTCATTTTTAAATATTATTAATATTTTTTTTTTGGTTACTCTTGGACACCCAGAACCCACACAGAAATAGTTGAAAGTATTACACTTTTTTATATTGTTTATCCTTCAGAATCTAATGTGATATCTGTAACGATAATGACTTACCTCAGGTTTCCGTATATATTGTCATGCTCGAGTACAAAGAGGTAATTTGGTGGAAGTAGGTAAGTCGAGCGGCCTCCATTACTTGCAGAAGGCTGACTCAGCGACGTGTAGGAGAGTTGTCGGACGACTGCCCACAATGTTGGCCGGCATAAGGTACGTGTCCCTCCGGATAACTTGTACCAACCAATGCGGCTCCCGTTCAACATTACCCCTCCCTCCGACTTATTAATATTGATTAGTCCCAAGCACTATGTCTAAATTTTAAGATCCTTGTTAGATTCAATCGTTGGGAATATACCACATCCTGCTATAAATCACGCTTAATCTACTCACTTGATCGAGATGTTACAATTGTTGGACGCTTAGCTTGTAAGGAATGCGAAATGCAGACAACATGAATATCATATTTACAAAATTCGTTCATCTTTCAGAAAAAAACTAATCATTGATAATTGCCTGTATAAAATTCTGTCTTAAATAAAACTGGAAATTTCTGGAATATGGTAGGCCAAGCGGGACCATCATGATGCTAAACTTAAGGCCATAAAGAGGAATCCAATCAAATGGATCACCTAGATTAGAGAATCAGATCTGGGGATGAAACCGTCCTTTGATAAGAAAAGGGCACTGCCGGTTTTTAAATGCATATTTTTTAAAAGGTCTCGCACCTCCAACATTTGCAATTCAGAAACAACAATACGTCACATCGTAATAGACTGCAAGGCCCTCAAGAAACACAATGAAAATATGGCTTTAGAAGGTACATTGAAGGAAATTCTTAGGGACGACGAGTATGAAACTGTGAAAAAAACAAAAGAATATTTTAAATCGAGCAAATATTGTTTGAGAATCTAAACTTTGGATCTTGCCAATGATCCTGCAGGATAGCGGCAACAAAAATTAAATACATAATTCTGTGCTTTTATAGCAATTTTTTTTTAATATCTCGAGGCGGCATTTTGGCAACATCATGTTATTCGGTGGATTTTGACTTATTACTCTGTACTAGCAACGTTTTATGAAAAACTAACGTTAGAAAAGAGTTTAATTCAATTTCATTATCACCTTCTTAGCATTAAAAACTATAAAATGCGGAAAAACCGGCTGTATTGGGAAAAGTTAGACACCATTGTGCCATTTGAGGACATAATTACAGTACAAAACTGCATTTCCTCTGAGCTCTATTTTGGTACACCAATTCATGGAAGCAGATTTCTCATCCAGCACAATTATGACAGTTTCCTTTCATAGCTTAGGATGTCATATAACCAGTTGGATTGAGACAAACGGAGAGCATTATCAGAAAAAAAAAATTGAAAATCTTTTCGCCAAGAGAAAAGCTAACATTACTTACGAATGAAGAGAAAAGTTAGTGAAGTAAATGATACTTAAAATTCAATTCTGATAAATTATTTTTCTTGAATTAAAAAGAAAATACAGCGCAATCAAATATGGTTATATATACGATAGCTTTTGCCGTTATAAAATCGGTGTTATGATAATATATAAAATGTTCTAGGATAATTGATTTATCTTTTTTGATAAATAGAATGTATACCTGGGCTACCAAAATTTCTTAATAAAATATAGCTTTCTCGTTTTTAGAATGTCAAAATTTAAATAATCACCGAATGAAGCATAAAGTAATCCGGTTACAAAGTATGCCGACTGCGTACGCCCACACGATGCTAGATAATTGACTAGGCTCAATAGGGTCTTTAATCATTGGCGTACTATTTTATCGGGCACCGTTAGGAACTCTGTCTAGGAACAATGGCACATAGCAAACATGGCATCATCTCGGATTTATTGGGCTTTAGGGAGTGAATTTTATAGAATTGGAATTCAAGTGCTATCGGCGTGATCTCATGCTATCGGCGTTGGGAATCTCTAAAATAAATAGCGCCTCCTAAATCGAATCTTAAACACAATACCTCACGACTCTATGATAGAATAGCCGAATACAAAATCCACATAATTTGACATATTTAACAGATGGAAGCCTGTCTATTATATTGCGCATGGTTTGAGTAAACTCAAGTCATATTAATGAATTTGGAAACTTCCCAAAGGTGAAATGTTAACTTACTAAAGGAAACTTACTAGCTTAGAAATATACAGATGCATTGTTTACTTCGTTTCTAAGGAAGACAAATAGACATTAGACATCCATTGTTTTGGCACGATGTGTCGTTTTGTACATTTTCATTTGTGTTAATTGCATCGCATTAAAATGCAATTGCCTGATGTGTACCTATATAATATGAAAGTTTGATAAAGACAGTGTTCAAAATCAATGCACTTTAAATTATACCATTATTTCTATACCATATTTGTACTTCTGAATGATTTTTCCCTTTATTTTTTAATTTTTTTTTTTTTTTTTTTTTGCAAGTAGTTTTCGCCGATATGTTGTTATGCGTATTAAACTCGAACAACGGACTGAAACACCTAGAGTGCCCATTATAAATAATTAAATGGCCATTCATTAATGATACGTTGCAAAATAACAATAGGTTGCATATCACTAAGATAAGTTATGATTATGTTCGCCCTCGCAAAACCTATACAAGAATAGACTCAGGAGAGGCTGAAGACAGTTTGGCCTTGTAAAGACGCATACCAAATAATTATAGGTGTACAATATATTCTAATTGTGTTCTTACTCTTTATCTAACAATTTTGGTTAATTGATGAAATAATGAAACACTTACGTACCTTATGCCTGTTTTATCGCATTGACTTAGAGCCAGGTGGTAGTGTTATGAAATACTTCCTACAGTTTTCGTTTTTAGATTTTTTTTTCTATATTTTTTATTCGAATTCTTTACATGTTAAGAACATAGCAAACAAGCAGAAGGAGGTACTTATTACGAACCGTCCCTGGTATTTCAATCCGTAGTATTTTTGGTGTTGGTGCAAACGTGTTTCCACTAGAAAAATTCAAGCAGCTTTTGTAAAACTTAGAGCATTTTTTTAACTTTATGTTACTACATGTTGACATTATTTTCACTTTACTATCTCTTGAATAGAAACATCTATTTCATTTGTTTGTTAGTAGAATTATATTTTATGAAGCTCCTTGAATATGTTTCATGGGTCAATTGTTCCCCACTTACCTTTGATTTTCTTACTCTATTTTCCTACTTACTTAAAATATTCTCTTTTCAATCTATCTTTGAATGTTTAAAGATACATAAAGAGGTTTTTTTCCCAGCATCATTTGATTTGCATAATAAGCAGTGATTTCGTATTTTTCGGAGTTGAGTTAAGTATTTAATTTATTTTAGTTGAGTTATTAATCTCGTTTGTGGTGATAACTTGTTTTCTGCACAGTTCTAAAACGAATGTTTTTTTCTATTATTTGGATGAAAATATATTGTTTATATCCAGTATTGTTTTTTTTTCTTATTCTAATTATAGTTTACTCTAAATTCGTTTATTGTCCGGAGTGTTAAAATATACGGAGTTGGGTAGCCAACACATTAGTCCGTATAATAAACACTCGTTTGTAAATATAGTTAACTTTTATCCTAAATTATTGTCATATAAAACCCTAAAGATTTAAATAAATTGTTCTCAAAAATTTAAGGACCAAAAGAGGGACCTGTTTCCCCTACTTTTTTTTAGAGATCATTCTATGGATCATATACCCCTTTTTAGTAATTTTCTAAAGTTTCAAAACTTCCCCAATTATTTTCCCCCATTTGCTACTTCTTTGACTAATTTGCCCGTGCAAATATCATCTCATGACCTCGATGAATGTTTTTACATTTAGATGAACTAATAATAAATTCTAAATAAGGTTAGTGCATGATTAGATCTTTTATAAATATCATTTACGTGGTATCATTCTTATCTATAGTTATTAATCATAGTTAATCCACATACGCCACTACTTCCTTGACGTCCTCAATATAAAACACGTAAGAGACGACTAAGTTCCTTATATTCCTTCATTTCCTTTATTGGACAATATCCTTATCACATTGGACAACATACAGTTATGTTCTTGAGGAAAGTGAAATGAAAAACATTTCCCTGAAGATGAGGATAATGTTCCTTAAGACTAGAAGATGTGATACTAAGTAATAATCTTTAAAAAAAAAATTATTAATGGGAGAGAAGTAGCTCCCAAGAACGTTGACGAATAAAACATTTGGACGTTTTTATGGTTCTTCTTGAAAAACTCTTAGTTCGAAAATTATTTAACATAATTTAACATTTTTCACGTTTAAAGACAATGGCAATAGTGATGTTTTTTTGTAGGGGAGATCGGGGTTGGTTGGTATAGGGGGTAGGTTGGCCATCGGCTTATAGTTTCCGTCACACCTGTTGTGAAGGCCCCACCATTGTACTATGTTACCCGCTCGACCTCGGGAGTCTTGTCCTGATTTTTCAATCCGATGCTAACAGTGTAGATAAGAGTGTGCTTCATTGATTGATTTTACAATATGTAAGTAAATTTTTATATTTTCAGTAAATTTGGTTTAAAGGCATGGTAAAACATTTGACTCCGATTCTGTTCACATAGCCCCAAACTCCTTTGAAAAACCTAACCTTTCGATTAACCAGTTTCTTGTTTGATTGTTCTCCCCTGTCCTGGCAGCCATCATTCACATAATCTCTCCTGTGGGGTTAGTTGGCTCTCTTCAACTGGGGTTTGTTGGCGCAGTAGCAATTCACAAAAGCAAGGTAAACATAAACAAAGGTGAAACTACCAATTGTCTTTAGTTCCAGCAAGGAGGATCAAAGCAATTTTTCTTATTCAAAAAGTGACGACAGTCTAAACTTCTATCTTCTTCCATTGTCATTCTATTCTCCCTTAAAAGCTGTTATAAACCTATTCAAAATTATTATATCATTACAGTGCAGCTTTTAATAACAATAATATGTGTCAGGCAATATTTGGATGAGATGGCTAAACAACCCCACCTTCTAGGCCTACCTGCCCCACCTTTGGGGGTAATTGGCATACTCTGAATTGACGAATTCTTCAATTTTCTATGATCTTAATGTTAAATATTATGTGGGGAAAAAAATACTTGAAGTACTCTAATACTTGGAGTTTACAGTAGTAATAGCCCTAATGGGATTATATTAACAGGAACAACTCAACAATCAAAAAAGTAAAAACTGTTGCCAACCAACCCCGCTCTCCCCTACCAACATATATTACCAAAAATTAGTTAGTTAATTTAAAGTTCTAGAAGAAAAATAAATTATGTTGTGGAAGTAAAATTTAAATATAATAATCACGATTTAAATATAAATACACGATTTATAACAATCATCCCAGATCTTCTAGATTCATAGATGCACCTTTCTTCAGTTATACACCAAACATTTATTAATCTATGACAGACGGACCATATTGTATCCTTCATAATTCTTAGTGGGCTTACATAAGTACCTTAAGTGGGGCACTGTTACCAATACCTAAACTGCCTTTCAAAGTCCCCCGGTAATTGATGCTCCCAACTGATCCATAAACCTAATGCCTCAGATTTGCCTGTCGTGGCGACCCCTTCTCCTTACATCATTAGCGAAATCATAATCTCCAATCTATCGCAACTGTTATATAAGAAAGAAAATATCTCAGGGATTGCAGAAAGTAATACATTTTTGATTCATTAAAAATAAAATAAAATTAGAATTTTTTTTTTAGCGAGTAACTATTTCTTATAGGTATAAGGTAAGAAAGTAGATAATGTAAGATAGTAGCTCAGAAGCACCTTATCCCGTTACTGTTTCAGGAGAGGAGGTCTCTCATCCAACTCTTTTTGAGTCGCCTCATGTAAGGAATGTCAGTTGTGGACATGTCATTAATAAGTCTGTTATGTCCGTGCAATTGGCTACGAAAGAATACCTAGTCCTTATTTGTTGGTTGATATTGGTAATTTAATGTCGGTATGTATAGTTTTATTACTAGCGTACAAAGGTAAATGTTTGGATTTAAAAGTTTGTAATTTTGGAAGTGTCTCTTTTTTTCTTCTTCTTCTTTTATGGCGTTACGTTCCTCGAGGGAACAGAGCCGCCTGCAGCTTCGAAAACAAGTCGTCTCTATTTTGTGCAGCTGTTCTCCAGTTGCGAGCACCAAGGATGGACCTAGGATGGACATCATCTGCCACACCGTCAGTCCAGCGCAGCCTGGGTCTGCCAATCCGTCTTCGTCCTTACAGCTCTCTTCTAACATCTTTAGCGGGATTTGGTCCTCGGTCATTCTCTCAAGATGTCCCGCCCATCGCAGTCGACCAATCTTGATAAAAATTATAATACCTGCGTTCCCACTGAGCGCAGTCTCTTTTTTTTGCTTAACCATAAATTTATTAGGCGTATGTTCACAAAGTAAGTACTAGTAGTAGTTCCTATCTGATTTTCAATATTGAAGATTTAGAAAAACGTAAGTAGGTACAGCATTTTCAGTTGTATGTTTAAGGTTGGTCTTTTCGTTTTGACATGAGGGCCCCGAGTCTTCCTTCCGTCAATTGTATCTCGGAGGAGTTTGCGCATTATGTGTTCTGATTTTACATGGTTTAATTATATTTTGCAGAGTGATTAATTTATTTTCAAATGCATTACCTTAGCGGTTTTGTAAGTTTAATGAAGCCAGTCTGATTAATGTTTTTTAGCAAATAACATTTAATAATTTAAAAATATTATAATCTACATAAAAAATAAAATAAATAAATTGAAGCGTGGAAATGCATAAGGGTCTAAGTGCCAAAAAAAATAAAACAAAGTTTTTTTTTGCCAAATTGTTTTATGGGTCATTATCTGAAGATGCGTAGATTTCACTTGCTACATTTTCATTATTGAAAAGTTATAATTTCGGGCCGAAAAAATTCATACGTACTCAGTGGTATATTACCTTCACTTTTTAAATAGTAGCCAGACAGGAGAACCTTTAATTGTTCTTTTGCAAAATTATGAAAACAATTTCAAAGTGAAGGAGTGAAGGGTGAGTGAGGTAGTGAAAAATGTGTTGAGGTAGTAGAAAACTTTGAGAAGTGAAAGCAAAAACGCGTATATTTTAAAGAAATACAATCTTAAAAAACAATAGAAATACAATAAAAACAATTCCAAATTCAAAAATATGAAATTCCAAACGCGTATAGCCAAAAGTAAGCTTGATATTAGAGTCAGGTTAGTTTACATTTACATACTTTTGGTCATAGTTTAGGAATCGTCACCTTTACATTCAAAAGCATTCTCAAAATCTTTTGAGAATTCAAAGAATGGAAATATTCGCTCCCTCATTTAAGAAATTTTTGGATAAAGTGAAGTATGAGGGAGTGAAGTTTCTAAAGTTTTTATTATTTTTTAATCACTGTAAGTAGGTTAAAGTTGAAAAAGACAGCAGAATTGAAAACTATGACCATTTTCCATCGAAAAACAATAGTTGAGTGAAAAAATTGCTTGGAAATTTACCAGTTTTTTTGAAGTGAGGGTGTTGAGTAGCTATTGACCACAGCGTAGATTTCCCTTAATAACCTAAATCTCACAGCGAAGGCAAGCGATCGCAGCCCCTGGTTGGCAGTCAAAACGATCCTAGGGTCTTCCCTGAACCGATTCTTTCCATCCCGGGCTTTGAGCCATCTTCCCCTCAACGCTCAGACCATCCAACACTTGATGTCAGGGAGTGAAGGAAAAACGTCTGGACATAACTTTTTTATTTTATTTATTGTTATTGATAACAATAAATGGCACCGCTTATTTTTTCATGGAATCTTGAAGTAATAACTGACTTAACCGATTAATCAAACACTCAATTGTTGAAAGAATACGAATTTTTAAAGTAGCTTGCTTGGGAGTCGAACAAGGTGAGGGAGTGAAAAAACAATTAATTACCCTTCAAATAATAAAAAAATAAATAAATGACTAAATAAAAATAAAAGATATACCATAAACGAAAAATCTCTTACAGGAATACTAGTAATATTATTAATCACACTATATGAAAATAGATAGAGTCTTGTAAAAGAACGCCGACTGGCCACTCCACCCCGCTGATTCTGAATTAACTTAGACGGGTCTCGAATGTTTAACGTCGCCCACTCGTTAGCAAACCCTATTCCCATTTAGCATTCAAATTGAACCATCAGGTTCCCTTGTTTTAATCAAGCTTGAGCGGGCCACCTGTTGTGTTCCGCGCACACGTTAATTATCGAGTCGATACAAGCGGTCGGATTATACTTAAACTTGGCAGGATACATAAATATATGGGTATGTAAATTGGCTTATATACATTGGATTCGATGGTAACGATTATTGCGAAGGAAAAAAATATTGTTGTTTCTAAACAGCAACCAAAACAAGTGAATGAAATAACGATTCATGTCGGAGGACAAGGACTTGTGATTCTAATTGATGTGCAGATATATAAAGTTATACAGGTAGATAATCTATATACAGATATATAGATCAGTAGTATAGATAACTTTTAATTTTTAGGAATGAGGGATTTTGATGGTCTTTAAGGAACGTAATTTTACGAAGACGATATGTATTCCAATTTATATAGTTTAATTCGTATGACATGCTTCATACAATTCTTTCTAAACATTAGAAAGTTTCATATTGTTTGAAAGTCGAAGGTTCCAAGATTAGATAAATTTTAAAGTCCGGAAATATAGTCTTGTTTAGATAACGGGATGCCTAGATTAATTTTAGTAATCGTCACCTAGATGCGATTGGTCATTGGCTCAAATCGCATTTACTTAACTGAAGATTTTATTAATTTAAATATCTATTTTGCAAAAAATCCATTCATGTAATTTTTTAATGTTTTCCATAATTTTTAGTGACCTGTTAGGTATGCTTAACCCGTCAAAATGTAAATATATTCTTATTTTATATTCAAAATTTAGGTTCAGATTTAACAGGGGGTAAATCCTAGTTTTCTTCTATTTCACTTGCAGATTGGGATCCAAATAAATCCAATTTATTTAGATTTTTTAAAAGAATGGTATTCGAAAAACCTAACTTAAATTTTAAAATCATGTTTCTGAATTGTTTTAATAACCTCTGAGCCAATAATAGATGTTAAAAAAAAAAAAATAAAAAAAATAATTATTGGACTTATTCGTATTTGAATATATTAAGTTCCCTGAAAATTTTCTAATTTCGATTTACTTCCTTTTTCATCCTCACGCTTCTTTTAGAAAAATAGACAGAGCAGCAAAGTACTTGAGGAAGAACCCTTTGGCACCTCGGATAGTCTAGGGAATAAAAAAAATAAAATTGGCAGGTTTTGTAATAATGCAAGTTTGGCATCTTTATACCACAGTTTATAAGGAGGAAAACATAAAATCAATGGCTTTTCTATTTTAAACCAACTTGATAGGTCTCAGGGTAGAGGTGCTATACATTGGTTAGCAAAAGTGTGAGGATAATTATGTCTGTTACTTAACTGAAGAAATGAAGTAATATTTTCCATTTGGGCTTTAATAGCCGTGTGGTTATTATGTGAACTGTTATTTCACCTATGTAAGTTATCATTAAGTAAGGCCCCCTACCTCTCGGAAAGTTCGAAATAAATCTAAAGATATAAAATTGCATAAACGGAAATTTTATTCAGTTTTGGAGTATGTCTGTAATATATTAGCTATCTTAGGAGTATCTTCAATTAGATCTTTCGATGTATCTCTCAAGTTTACACTGAATCATAAGTCAACATTAATATTATTAAATTAATTTTATTTTTAGACTTAGTTAACGCACAATCTAAACTCTTCTACTGAATTATTTTTTATTAATAATTTAAGTGGCATTTCAAGCTTCCAAGGTATAGAACATATGAGGATTTATTTTTATGTTCTTACACTAAATATGTCTTTTTAAATAAGGATAAATTAAGCAGAATCATTGAATAACAATTTGTTTTTTCCCTTAAAATAATTAAGGCTGTAGCATTTTAACTTCTTAAAATTTTAATTACTTAGATAATTTAAATTTTTAGTTTCTAGACCTCGATTTATAATTAATTATTTTTTTCCATTAACAATAGCGTGCTCTTAATTTTTTTCCAATAGTACAATAATTATTTTAAAATATTGTTGGAAAAATACAAAATTATCCGGATGATATTTCAGATTGGGCTAATAGATAAAAAATAAAAACGAATTAAAAAAGAGTGTTCATGTCATATTCACACTTAATCTTGGACCTTGTCTACAAAGTATATTTTCATAATTTCCATATTCTGGTTTCTGATGAAGTTAGGGAATTAGATTTATATCTGGACAGGAGACTGACATAAAAACTTCACTTAGACTAAAACAAAAAGAATTTAACAGCATATCGTCTGTCTTTTATCCAAATTACTCAACAGGCTATAGGAAAGTTTATTTGATTGGAAAGAAATGAATTCCCTTTGTAGATCTAGATATTTGTAACAAAATATAATTAAAGCAATAAAAACGTTGGAATGATGCAAACAGTCAAACTTGGCATTTATTTGTTTTATTTACATATATACACTTACTAACAAAAGTCTCTGCACACCCTCAGGCTTTTTTTTTATTTTACCGAAAGATACTTTATGAGCCAGATATGGGCAACGAAACTCACATATTTTTTACATAATTTAATCTATTTTAATGACCAACAATTACATTTAATATAATTTATTTAACTTATAAATTATGAGGAAAATTACATAAAATGTCAAAATATTGATGCGCCAAAAGTCTCTGCACGCAGTGGAATTAGCCAAGATGCTGATAGGTATACAGTTTGCACATTATCCCATTCATCCTCCGGCTAATCCTAACTTGCCAGTGTTAATTTGGGCCCAAACAGTTAAGACTGTGATAAAAAATGGAGGTTCCAACACCGATTCCCGACCAAATTGTAAATTTGAGGAAACTCATACAACTCATACAGGTAAAAAGGACAAATCGTCAACAGGGGCTATAATACGGTAAGGTATGTCCTAAAACGGTATGAAAAACTGGGTACAATGGAAAGTAGATACCGCTCTGGCCGCCCCCGTACTCCAAGCTCACTACAAGAGGGCTATCATAAGGACTTTGGCCGAAGAACCCCACAAAAGTGCTCTAAATTTAGCAGGTATGGTGTAAGAAAATTACAAGATTGGGGTATCTGCACAAACGATTAGAAGGACCCTAAAAAAAGCTGGCTATAATGTGCGTAAGCCTAGGTGTAAACCATTCATTAGTAAACGAACCGGATATTGAAACTGCAGTTCGCAAAGGAACATGTAAACAAGCCCTTATAGTTCTGGGAACGTGTTTTATTTATTGACGAGAGTATATTCAACATTCATGGATCAGATGGAAGGGGGAAAGTTTTGAGAAAACCTAACTAAGAGCCCCTGGAAAAAAACATAGTTGGTACTGTGAAACATGGTGGAGCGAGTGTTTTGGTTTGGGGGTCTATGTGTGCTGCTGGAGTTGGTAATTTGAAATTTATCGACCGAATAATGGACCAACACGTTTATATAAATATTTTGAGGAGTAATTTACCGGAAAGTTTAATGAAGTTTGATCTCCAGGAAAAATTCATTTTTCAACAAGATAACGACAGCGCGGAAAGTTCAAGAATAGTTGCTCTACAATGCTCCATAGCAACTTAAAACACCTCCCCAATCTCCTAATCTTAATCCAATACAACATCTGTGGGATCAACTAAGCCGTCAGAAAGTAAAAATTAAAATAAACAACAAAGACTACTTAAAAAGAGTACTAAAGGAATTGTGAGGTAAAATTACTCCTGAAAGTATAAAAAACTAGTTCACAATATGCCAAATAGAATATCAGAAGTGATAAGAAATAAGGTAAAAACGACTACCTATTAAAGTTAATTTGGTATCAATAATTAAACTTCAAGTTGAAGAAAAATGATGTGTGCATGTATTGATGCACGATGGACAAATGACGATTTGTCCTATTTACCTGTATGAGTTGTATGAGTTTCCTCAAATTTACAATTTGGTCGGGAATCGGTGTTGGAACCTCCATTTTTTATCACAGTCTTAACTGTTTGGGCCCAAATTAACACTGGCAAGTTAGGATTAGCCGGAGGATGAATGGCATAATGTGCAAACTGTATACCTATCAGCATCTTGGCTAATTCCACTGCGTGCACAGACTTTTGGCGCATCAATATTCTGACATTTTATGTAATTTTCCTCATAAATTATAAGTTAAATAAATTTTACTAAATTTGATTATTGTTAATTAAAATAGAGTAAATTATGTAAAAAATTTGTGAGTTTCATTGCCAATATCTGGCTCATAACCTATCTTTAGGTAAAATAAAAAAAAAAGCTGAAGGGTGTGCAGAGACCTTTGTTAGTAAGTGTATATATTCCGAATAAAATATGATACGAATAAATATGATTCTTTTATATTTTAAATTTAAGAAATACAAAGGTGAAGGATGAAAAAATCGAGAAAGATAAATTAAAGAAAGAAACAAACAAACAAGAGACCTCGCACAGGTTACATTAATAAATGTTAATTGTATATATTTCTTGAAATAATTTAGATTCAAAATATAATTAATCTCTTTACAATAAGATCTGAATATGAAAATGGACCTACTCTTTATTGCTTTTAAATGGGGTCACATTTGTATTAGCACATATAAACATTTATAAATATTTCATCTCGCTCTTATAAATAATTATGTATCATTTAAGGAAATGGTATATCACTTGTTAAGAATTATTGCCCATACTCTCTTCTAACTGTCATTATAGTTAAAGAGCAGGCGACCCCCTGCGGATATAAAGGAACACGTTTTTGTTTTTTTATATTTGGCATAATTGAGAAATATACTATCGATATTTTTCTCCTCTTACTGGTGGCATGTTTTCTTTCATTTTGTTGTTGAACATTTATCATGTATGTTCCTTTTTGCCTTTTATTGTATCTAATGTTACTAATTTATTGTATCCATGTTATATATTTTTTTTGTTGTGAGAGACAAATCATGGAATGATTTTCATAAATTAGGTGTTCGAAACGTTAGATACGACTTATTTTTAAAATTCTTTCAAGCCCAAATAAACGATTATTAAGGACTGGCAATGTTTCATTTATTTTTTTATTTGTTTTATTTACATCAAAAAAATACATGAGTAATATCAGTGGTCAACATAAAAAATTGAAAGCGTACCATCAATTTGAGGATTTTCGATTACGCTGAGTTTGAATCTTGCAACCGTTTCTCTCTCTTAATTCTTTTTTGAAAGACCTATGGCTAAAATAGTATAGTCATATTATAATGGCTATATAATATAGTCATATTATAAATAATTGTGCCGCATGAAAAATGTAATTCGCTCGAATCCCCAATATTTTTTATATAAGCCAGAATGTGAACCCGAATACGTAGGTACCAACTAGGATTTATTTATTTTTTTACTTTATGAAATGCTTTGTTTATCTTGAAGGAAACTTTTGTGTGGAAAAGCATCTCATATTAACATACATATCAGGTTGTACGCTAAGAGTAAAAGTGGTAGAAAAAAGTGTTTTCTCATTCAGATTCTGCTTATGATTTATTCTACTTTCATGTGTTCTACGCACCTCAAAACATAAAAAATGATGGTAAATCAATGACATTTTCAAGTGGCACACCTTTTTTCAACATTATTTATTATTTAAACATTAGATAAAAAAGGCCTTGGTGCTATATCTTTCAAACAAGTGGCAGGGGAGAGAAAAGGTTGCACTATGTATTGTTCGGTAATAATTATTACACCTTTTTTTAACGAGAGCTAACTTAATTTGATTATTTGTATTCATCGATATCAGATTAATAATAAGTTACCCATTTAGTTCAAGAGGAAAACAAAATGTGAAATTTAATTGATCAATTTGATTATGGAATATAAAATGATAGTGTATGACAAGTATGTGGGAAAATTGATTTCAGCGTTACGCACCCTATTTATCATTAAAATTACCTTTGATATGTCAATGAAAGATGCCATCTATCAGGTCGTTGGTATGATGAATGTCATCAAATTATTATTTGTTTGTTTAACGTAACTCTATGCCACTAAGGTTAATCTGACAATACCTTAGTCGGAGTCCTAAATTTTGCCTATCTAGGAATAATTAGGACAGGGATCTCTAACGAACCCTGACATCATACAGGCTCGGCCCCTCCATTTTACGTTCTATCAGAGGGACGGCATAGCTAAGGATTTTTTTTCCTTTTAAAATATGTAGGGCCGCCGAGGGACGCGAACCCGCGACCTTTAGTATTGTAGGTTGCTATGCTAACCACAACACCGTAGATGACCCCAATTATTATTTGTGGTAAGTTGGTTTATGCTGGCAAGATACTTGGGCCATTATTGGAAAAGCTTGCTTGCGTCGTATATTTTTAGCTGCATTAAAATGGAGTCGCCAATTAATAAGTACATAATTAATCCATCACACCTGTCAAGGCACCGAGGGGTAGGTGTCTATTCTGACTGCTGCCAATATCCGGACAAGTTGCAGTAATCAATCTAAAGCGGTCGACCCCAGAACAGAAATTAACCTTTCTCCTAACAAATAACAGGTATCAGTCAGCTGTTAGCGCAAGGAAGTGAAGCTTTTAGCGGATTAGTCAGTCTGATTGGTTCGCACTACTCCTCGACATGGGCCTCCACCAATCCAATTCTTCACTGACGGCTGGTACTCCTTCAAGATCCTTTTCCGAGCGACGTGTGAAGGATTTTTATCTTACACATATAAATGGTCTGACAAATGTTTTGAAAGGGTCGACTTTAGCTTACATTGCTGTTTAACGTCCAATAATAACATGAATCACGTGGTATGATGTATAAAGCTCAAAATATTTTTTGATTCTGATTTTTTACTTCTTACATTAGTGCGTTAAGCGTCGATGAAAGATGTTCAAAAATCAGGTTGAACTCTCCTTTTATAGGTCAATGTTAAGGTACATTATAAGATAAATTATAATGTTTGAATTTAGATCCAAATCAGTAACAGATCCGGGGTAACTAACCCCCCCCCCCCCCCGCCGGAGGTTAAGTTAATATTACTATATAAGAAAAATATATTACTATTTCTATATAGAAAGCGCTTTGATATAGTAATATTTTATGTCCTTCTATGAAAAATGGTGCATATTCAAACCTTAGTATCTACAAAAATTTTAAGTACTCTTATTTTAAATTGGGTGCTTCATGAATCATGGTTTAAAACAAAAAAAAATTAGCCCTCCTCCATCAGGACATTTTTGGTTCCATTACTGCCTGGAATCAACTTTTATCACGAATTTATCACTATTACAGTTTTTAGGTAATAAAAAACATGACATCTGGCCTTAAAGAATTTATTTTATAATAACTGGAGGATTCGAAAAATTTTGAAGAAGATAAAGTTGAATATTTGGTCAAAGGAAGGAAAAGTGGATATTTTTAAGACCCATTAGAGGTTCTTACTTTTTAATCTTAAAGTACAAACAAGAATTTGAGGCATCTCTTTTGTTTACATAACTGGTTATTTCAGTTGGAGTAATTTTTGTTAAAATGAAAACTAATTTTTAATTTTTTTTTTATAAATTAAAATAATTTCCAAGGAATTGAATTGAGAAAGAAAATCATTGATATTCACATGGATTCTTAGTTAACGTTCAGTTAATTATCGGAATAGGTAAAATAAAAATATGGACAGTCATTATAAGCGATTCACTTTTTTTCTAGTTATAATATATATTTATTTAATTGATTATATTATATTAACAAATACATTCTATGACCTTCCTCCGAGCGATATAGTGTGATAATCTATGTAATTATCATATAGTTCTCTGTATGACTTTATTGTATGCATAATGCTGACTAAATAAGAGATAACACCTATTTAACTATAAATCATATTCTCATTGGCAACTAATCATAATAATCAGGTCGCTAGAATAAATTATTCTCCATTGGTTCTAATCCTTCTTAGAGGCAAGTTCTTAATCTCCTGCACTGCTGAAACTTACCCTCCGCCTCGCAGAAGTGATTGATGAATTAACTTATTTAAACTCTTAGCATTAAAAACAAAACAAAAAATAACAGTAAATATTGAATTAAAATTTGTGAGATTCTGATAAGAGGTAGGACGTCATCGTCAAGCCAATTAGGACTTCATTAAGGCAGAAGATCATAATCGATTCACAGAAAAATTAAAAAAAATACATCTTTACGTTTTCTAGAGACCGTGTATCACACCACGAGCCATCCAAGCACCACTGAAAGAGAAATAAGGTTGCATAACAATGGTTGAATGAATATTATATACAAAGAACCAGAATAAATGAGGGAAAATAAAAATGATTCCTATTTCATTTTAGTTATTCAATTATTTATAACTATTAAGTCTACCTAAAATTTAATCAACATCATCTGATATGCAGTAGTTTCTTTCGTTTAGAAAAGATAATTTATTAATGAACAGGTGATCAGAATAAAATATAAATAATAAAACCATTGTGCTTAGCAAACTAATAATAGTAATGTAGCAGCACTAATATTTATAAATGAATCAATTACTCAAAATAAATAAGAGGCATCTATTTAATAATTATGTTTTGAATTATTGTTATGTATTAAAAATTAATAAATTATTTCCTGATCAGCTGTTTAAAAGAAATATACGGTTTTTCCTTGACCTTATTCCTCCTTTATAATACGCTGAGATGTTTTTGTGTGATTTTCTGTCACTACTAAATTTTATTTAATGTTATTTTGTTTTTGTTTTTTTGTCCCTATGTGCAAGGAAAAAATTCATGCAAAACATATTCATTGTTATTTTTTTAAGCTTTTATGAAAGAAGTTCAAGAATTGTCTGAAAACCGTTGTTTTTTCTACCTTTTCATATCCAAACATCTGACCATTCAAGTTTTTATTTTTATTTCTCGGTCCATTCGATTATATTAATGATGGAACAACCGAACTTGATATAATGACAGAGACTGCTCTTTAATCTATTTTCAACCATCCGGTGCCTCCATATATTTCAATGAAAACCAGATTTTTTTTTTCAAATTTTCCAGAATTTATGTTACCTATATAAATTAAATATCGATTTTTTTCTCTCTCTCTCTCTCTCTCTCTCTCTCTCTCTCGAAATTTTACATATTTTTCCAATCTAAGAGTACCGAAACCCTGTTCGGTGTAATTAGGCGGTGAAAATGTTCTGACAGCCAAACGTAACTATCAAAAAAAGTTTGAACGCTCCAGTTCTTCAAAATAGATTTCATTGAAATATAGATTTTTTCCTTTTCAAAATTCTAAACTTAGGGGAACATAAAGTCATTATGTTTTTTTTTCTCCAGAAAAATAAAATTAGACGGCGAAAAACAAAACTATTGTAAAACTTTATAATATTCATTTTTAAATTAAATGTTTCAACCTTGTAAATTTGAAAAAATTAAAAACTCAGATGAATACGTAGTAGAGTAAAAAAAAAAAATTCACTCAAAAACTTTATCAACGAAGTTACTAAAAAGGTTGGGAGGAGCGCTAAAGGCCGTAATTTATCATTATAGTAAACTACCGATTATCCAATGAATCGGATGGCCACAGATAATCCACAAACTGATAAAAAAGACATAAGACATTCACACTTCAAACAACAGCCTAAATTGGATTATTATACCAAATTTTTCCTGAATGTTAAAATTTTTATTGAATCTTAAAATTAAAAAAAAATCGTAGGTATTTAAAAAAAGAAAAAATGCCTACAGCTCACCTTATAAGTGATTGTGTTAAGTGGGTTATTTTTCTTTTATGTACCAGCTAAAATAACATAGGCTTTCGTGATATAAGATTTCTGTAATGAAAAAATGATGATCCGAAATTCTTTTAAGGTATTGTGAAGGAAGGAAGACCTGTATCCCGTTTATTTTCCTGGATTGACGACTTCATCTACCAAAAACATCAATTTGGGTCTGTAATGTGTGCATTTAAAATTAGCGAAAGTAAATTTCATCAATGATGCGACGATATCGGGATTTTACTGTATTTTAGTTTTCCGAGCCCTATACAGAGGTAAATTAGGAACTGACAGTTTAAGGATAAATGTTATTGATTAAAGCTTCAAACGACCATTATGGTCAATTTAGGATTCCCTCTATACACACTTTTTTTTTTTTTGGTTCTCCCCTTCCTCGCCGGTTAGGCTATACGGAGTATTACTAAATGTCCCCTGGCTCCGGGGAACTTTGTATCTCTGGATTCCGAATCATACGCATATTTTCTAACGCATTTGCCCACTCGAATATATACACATCCTACCACCGAATATATACACAACACCTTGTTTGTCGGTCGATATTTGTTAGATCAAGGGAATTTTTAGTTACTAGCGCTAGTACTTCGCCGTACCTGGCATTTTCCCATGTACCCTGCGTTGTTAGAGTAGAGAAGAAAGTGACATTAGTTGTAGGTACAAGTAGAAGGAGGCCATTTCCCTCGCCTTTACCATATGTTAATGCGCTAGTAATAGTAAATAGATAAGGGAGCGGAGACAATGGGACATTGAGGAGCGGCCCTAAATGGGCAAGCGGAAGACCGAATAAATCCCGAGGTCGCGGACAGATCACGATGACCACGGCTTTCCCCGCCGCTCACGCTCCGAGCCGCGCACTCTTCGACACGACCCTGTCAAATAGTTGGGGCTCTCTGGGCCAGCCCTCAGCGCAAATAGAGCAATCTGTCCGGCATGGGACATTGTTCTGTCTCGGCCTCGACATGGAGGAAGTGCTGCGAGGGATCTTGCTTTAGCCCCGGGGGGAAAGAACAATTCAGTTTTGCCGTACGGAATAATGAATTACGTGATAAAATACATTGGATTTATATTGGTAAATAGACAAAGCCCGACTCGTAAGATAGTTCGGCGTGTCTACGGAAGAGTTACTTTCACTATTGAACAGCATTCTGCTGAGGGTAAAATATCCATTCAATATGCATAAATGAGAACTTCAACAACATTCGACATTCGACAAATTTAATGCAATTGGAATCTTATGGGTTGCATAACATTTATAATGAAATTAGTTTTGTGATTATTTTTTAAACCTGCCATATAAGTTCGTAAGACTACTAAATTGGAATTCTGTTTTAAACACACAGTCCCATCCTCTACACAGTTTATACAGCTGATATACCAACCCACCCTAACACTGTAATTACCACATATGCTGATAATACCTGGGTGCTATCAGTTAATAATGATCCTTTTATTGCATACCAAAACCTTCAAGCTCATATAACAAACCTTGAAAAATGTTTGAATCAAAATCAACCCCAACAAATTACCTTTACTCTCCGTAGTAAACCTAAGACCTATTCAACTGTTTTCCATAGTTCACTGAGATAAAAAATAATGCAACCAACACATTACTTTATTATTTGATAAACCATAACCAGTGAGTAAATTTATTGATGTAAGATTATTTATATGAAATTGCCACTTTGTAATTAAGACTCTTTACAAACTTTTTCATACCAACTTACACGGACATATAAACTTCCATAAACGAGATATGTGAGAAGGAGATTAAAAATGATTGATGAGAGATATCCTTCTTTAATAGATCATAGTAACTAAAGCAAGCCACGGAAGAAGTACTGCTGGGTGCCATACTTCCCCATGCCATTGTAAGTCTATGAGACGCCATCAAATCTGTTTATTGTCGATATGTTGTTGACAGGCGCAGATAAAAAAGTGGAGAAAATAATATTAAATTTTTAACATTTCATAAAATGTAACAGAATTTCGTACCAAATTTTGAAGGAAATATTAGCACTGCAGTCGATCGCAGTGCTCTTCTCCCTACTGCTTCATCGGTACTAAAAGCCTATGGAGCTTAAGAAAGTGTGCTTGGGTTCACTAAGCATTATGATATTTTTAATGAATATTCAAAATATATGTGTGTACTAATAATAATTTTTATATATTGCAGCACTCGACACAAGCAGCGTGACCGTGAAGAAGCAAGTCTTCGAACTTCTCTCAGCGCTATGTGTCTACAATACAGAGGGTTACACCCGGGCGTTGGATGCTTTGGAACACTACAAGGTATGTCGAACCACTAGGATAACTAACTATCTTGAGAAAAAAAATTCCATCTATTTATCTTCAATATGTTCAAAAAAATGTCAAAATGTTCATTTGATTTAAGATTACTACTAATAAACATTAATGGGTTTTTAAAGACGTTGTTTCGGATTTCTTATTAAATCGTTATTTAATATTAATTTAACATAAGTTCTAGGGTAAACTTTTTTTTTTTTACAATTTATTTATTAAAATTTACAACTTTATTTACAACACAATAAGTGAATCTGATATATGTACAGTGTACATTGTACACGAATGACATGAAAAGACGGGTGGAAAAACCACCCATTGGTAGTACTCGAATATTGTTTTAGTTTAGATCTCTATGCCATCTTCTTTGCAGACGCCTCTGAGGATTGTCTGGGATAGAGGAGGAAGCAAGGTTGGAGACAAGAGGGTTAGGATGAGCAGGGAGTTTACTGTGAAAGGTCTGGTATCTGGATCGGACCAAAGCGGTGACATAATGAATATTAAGGTCTTCATGGATAATTTTATTTGGGACGAAATAAGGAGCATTCAGGATTTTACGAAGGATTTTGGATAGTAGGGATTGGATGCGAGAGGAATTCGATGGTTTGATGGAACCACAAAGCTCGACAAGCATAAGTCCAGATAGGTCTTATTATTGTCATGTAGATTAGTCTTTTAAAGTGAATTGGAAGTTTGGAGTGTATATCTAGCAAATGTTATAGTATTCGGAATTTGCGGCCAGTTTCTTGTCTTTTCAGTCTTGTGTGAGGATTCCACGTTAGACGTTTATCTATATAGAGTCTTGGTATCGGATCGGGAGTGTGAACTTTAATAACAAATTGAAATACCATGAAATAGCGAAAAGGGAAAACAAAAATTTTGTATAAAAAAAAAAACCGTTAATTTGTTTATGTTTTTCGGTTATTATAATAGTTAAATCAATATAAGTTATAATACATAAATTTCAAAAAAGAAGTGGAAAGCACAAAAACTAAATCATTTTTTTTTTTTAATTCAGATCAGTATGAAGTAAAGGAGATTTGAATAAAATTGATTGCAAAACGACTCATAATTGGGTGTTTTAAAGTATCATTTCTAATTTTATATGGAATATGAACTTCTATGGTTCATTAAACTTTATATACTTATGTACTATAGCTAATCCTATAAACTGCAACCTCCCAGGAAGCTTTCAAATCCGGATATAGTTGCAGATTTAGAAATTATTTATGAGGTCCATCCGGTTTTAAGTTAAGTGGAGGAAGAAGTAAAGCCCAGGTTACGTAAGAAGGAGATAAGTGGGAACTACTATTTGTTTACTCAGATGTTACGAGGAACTCCCCGGAGGTATATGCTCCGTTGCAGCGACTGCTATCAAGAGCTTTATTTTGCCGGCTAAACACAGGCCACGGCTTATCGTGGACCCTCTATCGGTTCGCTTAGCCAACACCCACCCGCGGGCATTGTATAGACTAGTACTCTCCTTTTGGCTAGGAAATCAGCAAAAGTGAAAAATAAAATAAATCACTGCTACCAATGGAAAGTCGAATCTTGGATTCACTATTTTGTACCAGCACAAAGCACAACAACCGCAGGTTTTCTTCCTTGATTCCTCAAATGCCCTTATCGCCCATTGTCTGCAACAACTTGCAAATCAATAGTTTTTTTAGCAAATATCAGAGGAGCCATTGCAATCTTGTATACGTCTGACAGACTGGCAGAGTGTTGCTTTTAAGCTTAGAAAGCGAATAACCATGTTATTGTTTTCTTACCATAATCCGACTGAAATTGTACTCTTATTTATGAAATGATCTCTTACATTAGGAATAAATGCGTGGAAAGAATATTGAGCAAGACATTAATAAGTCAAGTAACAACGCATGAATAGCAATTTAATTGACACAATAATTAAAGCGTTTTGTAATGCCGAGGCATACTATGTACTTGTAAGAAATAGGTACTGCGTTCACATAGCACTATTATTGTGTGACACCTGAGGACCTCCGTTTCAGAAGACTTCATCACACGGAGGCATATCAAATTCTTTGACAGCTTCCAACCAAACGGAACGTCGTAAACGTAGCAAAAATTGGGGCAAAAAATGGCAAGCCCTATTACTAATGACTGATTTTTCATTTTATTACAGCTAAACATATATCCATAGTCATTTTAAGACAATTTTAACATTTTAGAAATATACAATCATTACAAATTATAACAACACTCCTGTATTCAATACATTAAGGGAAAAAATCATAATAATTTGTCAGTAACTATCGTTGGGGAGAACCGACGACTCAAATGTCCACAAATTTATGAAAAAGCGAAAAAACACTTTTCTACTTTAGATATCGGTATTCCCTAAAAAAAAATTATACACAATTTAACGTTATTAGAATTTCGTTAAAATATTTTATTCTTTCAAATTTCATTTCTCGACATGCAAGGAGCCCCAGACAAAAAAAAAAAGAATTGAATAAAACGAAAACTGACTTTTTTCGACTTGACGGATTCGCATCAATCGTCTGATTAATGCAAAGCTTTGTTGAAGTATGAAAATACTATAATTCTTTCATTGAGTGGGGTTCTAAGTAGGAACATATGTTTAGAAAAACTTTGATACAATGTGAAGTAGATGTTTATCATTACCGATTATTCTATTAATCATTACCGCTCATTGATCGTTCCTTGATTTTATGAACCTAAAGAGGCAATGCCATTAAACGGTCTATTGAACGCAAAAATCGGACAGGTAGCTCCTGAGATATTGGTCTCTTCAAACCATTTTATTTCCGCATAGACCACTTTAGATCACTCTACAATTCCATTTCACCTTTAAATGAACTTTCTTCTTCTATCAGTACTCCCTTCTTAATAACTTTTTGCTGCTGATTCCGTTCATTCGCCCAGGCTCTTCCAGGCTTTGCAGTTTTTTTCGATTTAAAAAACTCCAAAACGTACCCATATCCAAAACATTAACAATTACACAACAGTTATTCTACCAACAAAAAAATAAATAATGAATATGCTCTTTTAAAATGTTTTCATTTGTTTAAAAAATATATATATTCTTTATATTCTTGTATCACTTTGCATGATACGGACGAGAAGCTGTTGATAGATTGTGTGTAAGCTCTTGCGTTATAGCCTCATCAGTTGTATATAATCGTTGTTTAATAAGTAAATGGCTAGCAATCGAAGAGACTATTAGGGATATCAATTGCTCCAAACTACAGCCCTCCGCTACGCTGATTACACCCTCGTCTCCCTTATTTTTTAGTCTCTTTGTGCAAATCCGGAATGGAAGAATCTCCGCTTAATGATAGCCTTACTTGTTTTTCTGATACGTTTTTAATTCTCCGTATGGTACAATTACCTTCTCGACGTATAATGAAGAGAACAACACTGGGAGGAATCCGTCCTCCGTGGTGGCCTTCTGATTTTATCTTCGTCCAGTTTTGCGCCTGTTTGAGATGCGGAAATTAATGGAGGAATAAATCTATATCATTAACCCAAGTTTATTTACTTAATTTGCATAAATAAAGGTTGGTGCCTTTGGTGCCCAAATCAATTTTCAAAAGTTCTTTTTTTTTTTTACGGCTAGCTTTGAAAAAAAAAAAGAAGCAATATATTCTTTGGAAACGACATGCGCATGATGTCCATATGTTACGTCAAGATATATATACGGAATGATAAAAATATTAAAAACTTTACGCTGATATGATAATTCTCAACACTTTTTCTCTTAACCTAATAGGGTAAATTGTAAAAGGTTATGTCACAAGCAAAAGGATTCAATAGAGAATTGACGAAACCAGAGCCTGATCTTTAAATTCATTCTACAACTTAGTAATCCTATTTTATAGAGTAGATTTCAAAAATTTGTTAGTGGTAAGTCGATGGATCTAAGGGAACTTACTATAACACAGTATATTATTAAAAAGTCATCTAAATAATGAAGTGCGCATATATTTCCTGCACTATTTTGAGTTAAAAATATGACCACAACTAGACATAGGATGCTGCCATTGACATGCTTTCGGATGCATAGAATGCTGCAGTGTCAAGGAAAATTAGCTCTAAACGTTTATGTTTTAAAATTTTTAGCCTCAAGGGCCAAACATTAGGGCCAGTTAATCATTCCGTTTAAGCATCATCTCTGGCATTACTAGAGCAATAAATATTACTGTTATGGGGTGATGGTTTGTTTGACTGTTTTTAGTTTTAATGGGCACTCTGACATTTATTAGTCTGGTACAAGGAAAATTGTTTCCGATTTTTGACATTTTTGCGGGGAACAAAAGTAACAATTATTTTATTAGCAGTTGTTTTTGTAACAATGTAACAGGAAAAAAATAGTTAGCATAGCATTACAATGAGAAAGTTACCATTTTTGAACATAAAATGGAAGGATAAACCTTAGGCTAAAGAGTGTAGAACAAAACTTTCCTAGCGATTTCCCTACCAATTCAATTTTCGACGGGTTAATTACCGTTACGACGGGTGCGATATCTACGAGTAGTTTAGGGGTTCAGTGGTACACTGGCCTCTTAAATTTATATTTAATTTATATTTTCATTGATCTGTTTCTTTCTGGAATCGATAGGTTTAGATAAAACAACGACCATTAATTATATGAATAATCATATTGTGCCTTTCCTGGACCTCCTCTCTCCTAAGAAAAACCCATAGGCAGAAAAGTAGTAGATTTTAATACTCTTTTTCCAAGGATATATAGACTATAGAAACTGTTGTTGACGGCATTTTGCCACCTTTTTACGGTATTTAGCTGATGCACAATACTATATTAATAAGTATTGTCTTAATAAATAAAACTATTAATCTAGAAATTTCTAGTTTCAGTTACACACAGCTTATATTTGGTATAGTAGTAAATAAACATATATTAGTTGTTTGTTTTTTCGATTCTTCAGCAATTGTAATGGACCATGTAAGTAAAGCAGGGGAGTGTCTTCATGTGTTCATACGACTCGTATTGTTGAGTAACTAACAACCTGCAGTAGTCGCTTTGATCTTGCCGATGCACAGTAATGGTCCCAAGGTACAAAAGACCAATTAAACCTGAAATTGCCCGTGGTCTTTGTGGTGAGGTAGTTTCCTTTTTGGTTTTGTTCTCTTTCACTTCAGAAGTCCAATTTAGTGAACATTATTTATGTTTTATTACGTATCTTTTATTTTATCGGACATGTAAGAACTGTTTAATTCTGTACAGATGGAAGAAACCTCGTTGAATTGTTTACGATGTTTAGGAAGCTGTGTTAAAGTTGATAGTAATTATTTTTGAAAAATAAACAACTTTATGAACTGGTTTACTGTATTGAATGTCATTACTTATCTGCGGTAGCTTTGTTATTTTATGTATTAGAATACTAATAGGCTTTGATTTTATCAATAGCAGCTAATGCGCAATAGAACCAATCGTTTACCGGTTTTCATAATGCGGTATTCATAATGGCTGCGGTTATCTTCAAGATCTTCTTGTAGAATGGTCATGTCTTCCTTGGTTGATGGCGGCTGATTGTTTGTGGGAGTGGAAAAAAATAGGTATTTTTAAATAATTACTATTATCATAAAAAAAAAATCTAGAAAAGAAACAAGCGCGATTCTGGTTTTCCCCTTGATTAATTTATTAAGAACAGCCATTTTATAAATGTGTGCTCTGCACTAGGATGATCTTCCTTCTCCATTCTTCCATCGTATCGTGCCTCAGTTTGTTGACTCAATAAATATTTACTTACAATAACCGAACTCAAACCGGGGCAAATAATGTTATCGTTGGTTTATCCGTGGCTTCTTGGTAAAATGAAACAACACAATTTATTGAACTTAGAAAAACAGATCAAAAATTTTATTTCAAATCAAATAATATTTGATCTTACTTCTTATTTACATTCCATCGTGATGACCAACAAAAAATATAATGCAATGAATTAAGGTTCTATAAATAAACCAAAAAAATAAAATATCTAATTATAATGAGTAACAATATGAATATAAAATGAAATTGTAGGACCAAAAGTGAAAATGCCAGCCATCTCTTAATATTTTTCTATAAATCACCAAATGTTGACCATTATTTAAATTGGCCTCCGTACTTCATATTATCTCTAAAACTGAATACTATAATAATTATAGTAATTATTAACGATAATACTATAGTAATAATCTCTAAAACTGTGTTCTTTAGGTAGAGTGCGCTTGAAGTCGTAGAAGCGGGGTGGAAAGCTTAGTTGTTTTTGTGAAAAGCACTCCTTACCAAACAAGGAAATAGCAAACAGCAAGGAAAACCTCATTTATCATCAAAGTGATACTGCCTTAGAAATAAAGTGGAAGTAATTTAATTTAAGAATCATTATTAAAAGTGTTATAAAAATGCACAATTATTTATACATTTGAGGGGGGGGGGGGCGTAGATTTCATTTGTACCATATCGAGGAGGGGCAGAGTGTAACATTGTCTATTTTAAACATTTTCGTTTAAATAGATGAATTAAATGAAATACTCGTAGATTCATTTAACGGATTGTTTATTAGATATGAGATGTGTTTATAGTCCGTTACAGCTCTAAACGTTTCTGTTCGATGTTTAGCCTCAAGGGCCAGTTAATCATTTCGTTTAAGCCTCATCTCCTGCATTACCAAAGCAATAAATATCATCGTTTTGGGGCGATGGTTTCTTTGTTTGTTTTAGTTACATGGGTGCACTGACATTTATTAGTTTGTCAAAAGGAATATTGTTTCCGACATTTGACATTTTTGTGGGCGAAAAATTAACAAATACCAAATACTTCATTTGTACAATTTAACAGGAAAAATGTAGATTTTTTCATATCATCACTTTTGTTGGGATATGAACCCCGTAGGCGTGGAAAAAACAGTTAATAATAATAATAATAATGATGGTCTTTTATTTATAATAAATTTACATATCAACCAATGTATTGAAAATAAAGACATAACTCATGGTAGAAAAAGCAGTTGTAAAATATCAGGTGTCCATTGAACACGGTAATCACATACATATTATCTTGAAAAGAACTTTCTAGCTTTTCCTTGGTATACTTATCTGGCCACTAATGAATATTGGTACTCAAATAATGATTATAATCCAGCTTGAATTCACCTCTGAATTTTTATGCTTATAAATTCAAACACATAGATCTAGTTTATTGTTATTTCGTTAAGCAATTTATTAAGACTATATCGGAGACTTCAGTTGCTTCAGCAATAAGGAAAAACACAATGCCGAACTTCTTCTTTAATAACCCTACAATTACAAATAAGTTATTGGGAGAGAGTTTCCCGGATTATCCATCGAGTTTTGGGAATATATTACAGAACTTCGGGACCCGAACCTCTCTTGCAATTAGCATTGATTTATCTTCGGCTCCGAGTCGAAGTCACATTCGATTCATGTTCACGTTTGTGCGACCCGCGTCCTTTCACCTCACACACAAACACACAGCAAATGTTAATGATTTATTAGGCACTGGAGCATCTTCTCGTCCCGAAAGAAAGGAAGAGTGTTACTTCAATGGGAACCTTTTGTTACGTAAAACTTATCTTCGCTTCTCCATTGTTTACACTTTCAAACCGATTACTTAAAGCGTGATCAAAACTTCGAATGAAAGTGGAGTTTGAAAATTCGAAATATGACTATACAATTCAGGTGGATTAGCTGATCATCCGTTTACAGAAGTAATTACTTGAATTAATCATTTTAATGATTAAGTGTATATTAATCTCTAATCTATATATTAATATATTAATCTTTCACTACATTACATGTTTGGAGTCTGGTGGAAGGTTGCAAAGCGGTTGCATGCTTTTGTGTCAGTGTCGGGTATATTTAAGTTAAATCAATTGCTAGTGATCATAGGTTGTGGTAAATGTATCGAGTGCTAAACTAAACCCTTGGCACTGTGACTCGTTAATGATTTTATGAAGCTTTACAACGGAATTTCTTATATCATATCTTATCTCACATCAAGCATACACCAGATGTTTCAGGGCATAAGAAGAGCCAAACTGTGAGTAAACCCTATATATAAACCACCTTTAGTCTACTAACCTGTTTCTACTCTTAAAAACATAAAATATAGCAAATATCATTGCAAATTATGCGATCAAGTAAGTACCCGTCTAACCTTTGTAAGAGAACCTCCATCTTGTGTATGTTACGTCATCATTGTAGACTACGCACACACTAAGTTCTATTAAACTCCTAACATCACGCACAAACGAAGAGTACCAGTCCTTACCTCGGCAATCGGGGCACTGACCGTCCGTTATCTCTGCGGGAGCCAAGTCTCCGCTAATCCTACTAACTTCGTAAATATTGTAAATTCTCCGTTTTTCTTTTAATTATAAAGTAGTAGTTCTTTTATAAGTTTTGTATGTACATTTTTTTTTATTATTTTTTTTTTTTGTTCATTTAACAGTATTACCTATGAATATGGATGCCGGAATAGAACTCAAAAATAAAGCACCATCACTAAACGACATCTTCAATATGCTTAAATCAATTCACGAAGAAGTGCAGCGAAGTAATGAAGAGGCTAAAATATATAAAGAGGAACTTGAGAGGACCAAGGAGAGAGTCCAGGCTTTAGAGGACGGGCAAGAAATAATAATAAGCAAGCTCCAGCGCCCAGGCAAAATTTGTGACGAAAAGGAATATACCAAAAGGAAGAATTATATTATTTGAAACAACCTAGAGGAAAATCCTAGCGAAACCTTTAGCTCGCTTTTAGACGAATTCATAAAGCTTGCCGCCGATAAAATGGATATTATGGTCACAAAAGGCAAAGTTGATTATATCACTCGTTTAGGGCGTCAAATCAAGAATTCCCCTGCCATGTCTTAGTCAGATTTATAACTACATGGAAAACATATGAATTTCTCGAGGCCAACAAGAAGTTCGTGTAAATATTCTTTTTTCCAACGACTCCAAAAGGATTGAATCATTTGATCCAGTAGTTGGAACCTTGACAGTCGATTTCCTGGAACTGTGAGTACATCACTAACGAAGAGCCATCAACAGAGGAAAGTGAAAATAGCAAGACTGTTAGCTCTGATGAGAAAAAGAAAATTCCTCGAACCTTACTGGAGTGGATATCTGAAAAAAAACAGCCAATACAGGGTTGATCAAGTTGCTGAGATCTGTCGCAAAGGACTTGAACAGTTTGATGTGATTATAATGGAAGAAATAAAAACAGAGGTGAAGGCAATCGTTGAAATAGAATAGAAATTAAAGGCCTAGGAGAACGTCTTTATGGTCTAGACAAATTAAAAAGAGATGCTAAGAAGCTTTATCAAGAACAGGTGGATTTAGCCCAGGCATTCGTTTACAACCAGTTAAGTGCAAATAATTTGGGTGATGCTTGTATTCTCCCTGACCTTCGTACATCTCACAAAAAACAGCTTGTGGTAATGCTGCAGAGCCACGTGCATTTGAGGGATTTAAAAAGAAGAATCTACAAAGCAAAACAGGAGTTGGTTATTAATCTCCATCACCGTTTAAAGTGGGTCATGTTTACAGAATGTCGCATCAATGAACTAGATATGAAGCTAATGGTGTACCTTGAGTGCCTAAAACGATTGAGGAAGCAATTGACAGTGTTACAGCATCTCCACATGGCTCCATCAGTTATATACCCTGGTTTCTTGGTATCGCAGGGTTACAAAGTATTCAAAATCATCTCATTTACTTTCCTAACCTTTAAAATAAAAAGACAATTTTTAGGAAATGGTGTTTCAAAACACATATTTTTCGAAGTGTATTTTTACAATTGATCTGAGGTTGAACAATATTTAATTTATTTTGCATTATTATTATAATTTTATTAAAGCTTTGAAGAAAACTCAAAACGTAGATTGTACACCTGAAATAATTCCAATATTCAACGTTTGATTTACTGATGATTGAAACTTTGAAGTGCCTAATTAAATACCTTTTTTTTATTTAAGGTTTATTATTGGGTTAAATTTTATTCCGTCATTTTATTCTTCAATTAGATTATATTCTTTAGAATAGAAATATTAACTTGAAGGCCACAATAAAACAGTACTCGCCACAGCGACGCCAAGTCACCATGCCTTGTGTTGTACCAGACAGCAGTTGAGTACCCTTTCAGCCAGTCATATAAATGTCCGTCTACAGAAAAAGAAATATCTACAGTGCTAGTATTGAGCCATTGACTCCCATTAGTACTTTAATGTTCTTTACAAAATGTTACATACCTGTGTACCTGTTACACTTACTGGAATTTTAAGTTCATTATTACATATTCCATGCTGCATTATCGATATATGCTTGCAGTATTGAACTTTGAACATTCCTAGTCTCGTACGGTAGGGAGACAGCTGCACTCCGCAACCAAATAAGGATTTATCTACGTGGCAGCATAAAGAGTGGACCAACTACGCTGCAGTTTGATAATAACGGTTTCATTTAACTCAGCTGATCGGAAAAACATCCCCGTCGTGGGTTGCAACAAGGTTACTCCGAATTTTATGGCCCGTATTTAAGAAAGAACTCTACGTTGGACTTGACTTGCCTGTACAAATAGGGCGCAGTAATAAAATCAGTTTGAGCTTTATACGTCGTAAAGCAGCATTAATTTATTTTTATTGTAGATATAATGCGTAATACTGTTATTTAAGTGCTTATTACGATATTATGCCAAGGTTGCGACTTCATTTCATTGGGCTATAAACTCTTAATTTATGACTGGTGATTTATTGAGGTTTGAAATTCCATAAATGACATCAAAACACTCTTGGTCGTTAATAATGCCGAGGTGAGGTATTTGTAAAAAATAGGCCAGATATTTTCGTTTACTTGTATGCTTTGCCCTTCTTTTTCTCAAAACCGATTGATTTTTGGGGCATAATTTTCAAGTCCCATGGAACTCTACCGAGTTTGCCGATATCTATAAATCACTATTTATATTGTTGATATCCATCTACTTTCCTCGAAATTTTGAAACGTCAAGTAGAATTTACGAATCGAAATAACGATTCATCATTTTGACGTAAAATCCTCCTTCTTTTGTTACCTCTTTCATCAAACTATCGCTCCTTGGGTCCGAAAAAGGGATCTCTAATAGATAATTGTGTATTAATTAACCTATTATTAATTAACCTAACGTTTATCTAGATGAGGGAACTCCTCTCCTGAATTAGTGTCAAGTCCGAAAAAGGTGCTGTTGGGCACTTTCTTTTCTCTTGTCTAAACTGCCTATATAACTAATTCATTTATATTATCACATTCTCTGATTGTCGCTGATGGCTGACAGGTTTGAATAAAAGTATGAAGATGAAAAATATATACAAGTATATACAAATAAAATAAAGCTAAAGATTATATTGCAAAAGAGATGGAAGATATCGGGGGAACATATGGTATGCTGGTCATTTGGTATTACACTTTAGATGACATACTAAAACTTTCGGCGTGTTACAATGAGTAAATAGAGAGGTCGAGGCTTAGCTATTTATTAATAACCGTTTCAAAATTTGTTGGGAGCGGGGTAGCCCACTGGTAAGGCAGTCGATTGCTGTGCTTTAAGGTCCCGAGTTCGAATCTGACATGGCTCATGATATCTTTATTATTCTGCCACAGTTCGTCTCTTGGGCCAAGAGACCCTCCTGGGGCAAACCCAGCCTCAACAATGTGGGTACCCTTAATTAAAAAATTAAGGGGAAAAAACCTGGCGGTTGAGCGTGATCACGATCAAATCACCTCCTTGCACGACCGCTGATCAAGAAACAGTACTCTTCCTTGCATAGTACTGAACCCAAGACCCTTCATGGGTTGTAGTGGTACAGGTTTTTTTTTTTTTTTTCAAACTTTGTTACGGTTTTATGTTAAAAATAAAAATCTGGTGCATGCGCGCAACACACAACTTTCACTTACCTACTTACTTAGATTAGAAATTAATAGGTTGTTGTGGTCCCCTTCGTTAGACCAATTTTGATGAAATGTTGGCTATCACATCTTTGACATATAAATACATCAAATACCCAGTTTGATCAAAATCTTTAAAGCCGTTTTTGAATAAAAAAAAAACACACGTGAAAATGATACAAAATTTATTAAGTAAAGTCCCCCCTCCGGTTGGTCGATTTTGGTGAAATGTTGGCTATCACATCTTTGGCTTATGCATACATCAAATACCCAGTTTGATCAAAATCGTTAAAGCCTTTTTTGAGTAAATAAAAAAAACACGTGAAAATGTTACAAAATTCATTAAGTAAAGTCCCCCCTCCGGTTAATCAATTTTGATGAAATTTTTACAGTCATATCTCGGGTATATAAATAGATCAAATACTCAGTTTAATCAAAATCGTTAGAGCCGTTTTTGAGAAAATCGAAAAAAACCTTAAAAGTAATTAAGTAAAGTACCCCCTCCCTCTAAGTAATTTTGATCAAATTTATGCTGTCACATCGCGGGCATATACTTACACTAAATACCCAATTTCGGGATCGCACGGTTTATAGTTTTTGAGCTAGTATGTTCACACACAGACCATTTCGCGGGACTTTGTCATTTAGACTCGTGTATTTCCGTTGAAAACCGGAAGTCGAAATTTTTCACGATCGCAATACTTCCACTTACTATATATTTCATATATAGGTAAGTGAAAGTAAAAAAGGAATATGTTAATGAAAATATCAAAAATTTATCAACCACATTAATTAAACACAATTTTAATTATTAATTTTTAATTTACCCTATATTTGTTTTATATTGCTGGTCACTATAATCATATTACAATATAATTGCTCTGAATATCTATATTAACAGAAGTAGATTTTAAAACTTAAATTTGGCATAAAATTATTAAACTGTTAACATTACAAATGTCAAACAAACAATATGAACTTAAATAGCAACTAGCATTACAAAACATTACTAATTGGAAGTGAAAGAAGATTAACTCGTAAGTAACCCTATTGTTCATTAAGCCTCTTTTCGATTAAGCCTATTTATTATTAAGCCTCTAGTCGATGGCTTCTTTAATGTGGTCTGCTATGGAACTAACCAGAAAGTTCAAAATACGTGATCAGGTACTAATTGTCCTAGGCACTTCTAGAATTTTGTGCAACGTGAGATATAAACATCCAAATAAACATCTATTTTGGTTTCACGCAACAATATATTTGCTTTCAATATTAAATTGTGTTTCTTGCAAGATATTTATCTCTATTGTAATTACTTTAGGATATCGTCATCACCATGCTTAAGTAACGAATGTGCAACTAAAAACCTATACATATTCGTTACTTAAACGTCGTGATGACGATGTATGTATAAAGATTTAGTTTTTCATTGACGATTTTTATTTATTTCATAGGTATTTGTATTGTTTATATTAAATGACTTTATCCAAAAGTGATGTTGGTAGGATCCATTGCCTATTTCAATATTTGTTTTCATTCAAATTATCACAATCTTCTCTATTAACTAAATAGTAATAATGTGAATATCAAACAGGTTTCTGGTAGACAAATGTTGCAGGAACTCTGGGGATAATGGCCCTACTCAAGGAATTTTTCGCGGCTCACTCCCACCCACGACCGCACCCGGACAGGTCCCGATTATGAATGATTAACTGCCCGGGAGGTATCTCACAGAACAGACATGGCAGATCTGGTGTTGCCCCAGGTCAGCAGGCATCGTGTCGCAACGCCCGCACACCTCGGAGAACCCTTTGCGGTACCTGGCCAGTACCCGGTGGCTGCAAGATGTAACCCCGGGCCAAGATATTATCCCGTGACATAATTACCTCTGAGGGGCGTGACCGGCCTGTCCAGTCGTATCTAAATCTCCTCGGACTTAATTCCTTCCAGCTTGGATCATATTTATTAATATAAACGCATTAGCGATTTAAGTATAGTAATATTAGCTATGTTAAGATTATTGAATTCGTAATCTCATATAGATATAAGGCGGATTGGTCCACTTTTCCCAACGTTGTCTTTTTAAAGTTCAAGACTGATTTGGTTGATGAACTTCTACTTTTGGTTAACTATAATATACAATATTCTACTTATAATTGCGGAGTTTTCGTTTAAAACCGTAAAATCTATCAGACTGATTCTAACTCGTTGTCCTTTGCAAAATGATACTTATGTATTTAGATCACCCGTAGATAGAAGAAAAGGAGGAAATATTTTAAACGCTTTTTAGATAATTTATTGAGAAACCATACCATTTTTGATTGATGACTTTTACAACTTTACGCCATATCGCTCACTCCTTTCAACAGCAATGTCATATCTCTAAAACATGATTTTTTCCGCTGAAAATATTTATAATTTAATACGCCGCGACTGTATTTCATGCTCCTCGACCATTGGCGGATGAGCTTAATGATTTTCGCTCTATCGGATGGGAGTTATCAATAATAAAATAAACAATAAAATCCTACCTCGTTATACATCGTCTTGGAAAGTTTTGTGATTGACTAAAGTGTCCGATGCGGCAGTCTAGTGCGGGCCACCGGTGATTACAGATGGTTGCTGGCCTGAAAGTATTAAAATTAAATTAAAATCTATTCAGAATAATATAAGGTAAGAACTCCGATTGAACTTTTTGTTATGAATCAGATCGTCTACTTAATAACTGAAGAACAACATACCTTAAATAGTATACTGTTCCTTTTGATTATGACACGAAATTCACAATTTCATAGATGCTCTGTGGATTTGCAGTTAACGACGATTGACGATCTTGCAAGAATATACTACTTTTTCAGGGCTTCAGAAAGTAGAAAAAACTAACAATAGTCGATTTTTTAAATATTACGTTATTGAAAGGAATTAGCGATTCGTTACCAAATAAGATTATGTCATATTTGTTTATCTTCCGGTTTCCATCGCACATTCCCCTGTATATCCAAGTAGGCCATCCCGTTTGACTCCAAACTTCTTCTTAATTCCCTACCTCACTCTACTTCAAAAGGCAACCTTCCATTTCCACTTCTATGTCAGAAACCTCTGAGTGATCTTTGATCAGCACTTGTCATGGAGTAACGATATTTCCGAGACTATCAGAAAATCCGTTGCTATCCATAAACAGTTCCTTAGATCGCCTGATGTCCTCAAAACCCGCCTAATCTCAAATATTCCCCGATCTGATAATGGCTACCTTGTATACGGGAGACTCTCTGGCTTGCATGAGATGAGGTTGAGGAGACTAATGAATTGCTTCATTAGATTCATCTTCGGTGTCCCCATGCGCTCCCACTTCTGCAGTTGGTATGCCGAATGTGGCTCTACCCTGTCTTTTGACAGATCAAATAAATAAATAAGGATAAATAGAAACAATTAATTTAATGAACAAAAATAAAAAAAAATTATATCTTAATTACAGTTATTTTCACTTATTACCCAATGTACATACGTACATGTTCATATACTTTTGTGTTCACATTTTATTTAGCTACCATTTTGCATAATAGTACTACTCAAATTTATCAAGTAATTTAATTTGGAAATCATAAGGATAATACATTGGAAGTCAGGTATAAATTCTTATTTAATACGATTAATAGGTTTTCTTCTTCATAATAGCTAATCGGAAGTCAACTAAAGATATGAAAAATGTAGGTTACCCACTTTCCAGAAATTTATAATTATTCCACAATTTAGCCAGATGGCCAAAAAAACATAAAAAAAGAAATATTTGTTTCAAAACTATAATTTTATTACGTCAATCGATTCCTATAACAAGTTTTAGTAAGTGTTTCTAGGATCCTTTAATATGATTGATTGGGGTTTACCACCACAATTAATGCAAATCATATAATAAATAATGACTCCTTCATCCCCCTCCTCTTTTTTTCTTTTATTGTACCCCTAACGTTTTTTTTCTCGGGCTAGTAAGCTCGTTGAGTGAAGGTACCTGTTCCGAGTCACGTAGGCGTAGCAAGGCGGCTTTTTGAGAATTTCACACCGACAAGTCTTTATTGAGGAACCGTCTAGCAACTACCTGCTTGGGGTTGGGAACTTGGCAGCCAATGCTAGCCTATATATCTCATATCCTGGGCTCAGAACATTTTTTTCAAACCTGGGAATGTATTATAGATTTTTAGGTGTTGCATCTATTTTTATTTGAGAAAAGAAGGATCATTGAGGTTCGATTGTAATGGTGATGAACTAATATTTCTTGCTCTTAATGGGATGTATTGAAGTGGTTACAGAAGGTTATAAAAATTTATTTTAGAGAAGAGTATAACTGATATACGAGTATAAGAGATGGGTAAAAAGTGAAGAAGGGAAAAAAAAAATGTTTATGAAGTTTTCCTAAATTAGAACAGTTCATTATTGGAAGAATGATCGCTCTTAAAAATTAAATAGCCTTGAATTCCCACAAGATAGAGGTGTCCCACATGAATTATCGAATGCTGAAAACAAAGTACAGTGGAATGTGAAAAATTGATGTTAGGAAGACATTGATTCCCATGTACTGTAAGACTTAGGATTCTGGAAAAAAATAGTTATAGAAACAAAAATCTCAATTTTTTTGCTTACACCTAACAATGCGTGATGGAAATATACTGAAGAAAAATAGATATAAGTTCAGCTAGCCAAAGGATGGTTAATCGGTTTAAAAAAAAGTATCAGTTTAATCTTCTAGTCGGTACAAGTCCTGTACAGTTTAGGCCTTAGAGGTAGTCTATTAGTTTATCTATCAAGTCAATAATTTGGGGGGAGGGGGATTAAATACGCAAGTATATCGAAGAATCGCTTATAAAAAATATTTTAAATGATCATTTATTGATCATTGCGTGAAATCATTTATCATGGATTTTTCTAATCAGTATGCTTAGAATTAAAACTAATTAGGTAATTTTCTCTAAGTTTATAGAATTTGGGCTTTGTATTCAATTTATAATAAGTATAGCAGGGATTTAAGTTTTATTTATTTTTTTTAATGTTCTAACCTTAATTTTATATTAAAGGTTGTGTACTCATTTTAAGTCCGGATGACGGTGGAATTTGAAAGAATTTAGGTAAAAAGCATTTAAGATATACTTTATGTATTATGTACTACCAACTTTATCATCCTCTTCTCTCTTTCATTCACTCATATTCTTATAAATAATTATGTTATGAAATGAATGAGGAATCGAAATGGACCAATTATAAAGATGGGATCAAGATAACTCGTCCCAATAGCGTCCAATCAGGATTCAGGAATGGACGTGTGGGCCCAGGCTGGCAATATGAGCGAATATGTTAGAGAGGATCCGGATTGATGATGTGGGCTGGAGATGGATGCAGATCGTTATAACGGCTTTTGGCAACCCACCGCCGCGTTCGTTTTGTCAATAATTCCGAGGAGCGTGAAATGAAATCGTTTTTGAGACCACCTTTTCTCTGGGGTGAATGATTCCCGAGCAGCGGACTGAGGCACACTTCGGGGCAACAAGATGTGATTTCAACTAGTGCTTCGACTGATTTCCTCACAACCGTGGCTATTTCATAGTTAAATGTAAATAATTAATAATCCATCGAATAATTCGTATATTATTAAATAACCGCAATATAAAATTAAATATCATTCTGAAACTCTGTAGTGAGCGATAGTGGAATTCTCTTTCTTAACTAAAATGTTATTTAATGATGCGATGTAGTAATCTTCCATAAAATACCGCCAGGATCATTCCCCACCCCCTCCGAAGTAGGGATAAGTCATCGACAGCGAAACGTCTATGTTTTTGACACCATTTTCTTATAGCACTAAAAAGAAATATTAATATTCTGATGTGAAACCAAACCAGATTTCTTTTCTGTTACTTTGTACAATTTCTAGATTTGCCTGGAACCGTTTCTGTTTATTTGTTTCTTGTTTATTATTACGCGATCAAATGTTTGGATCGTAGTATGCCTTTCTGGTTGGTTTTAAAGTAGACCATTAGTCTAACCTTAAAAAGTGAAACATGCAGTTACTTTTGATACACTGCAAAGTTAAAATCAACTGATTTGTCTCATTATTAATTATAGTTGTCATTGTTTAATAGACATTTTTGTGCTGTAATTTTACGTGAATATTTTATAATAATATAAAATTACTTAAACCCGTGTAAGTTTTAGAATATGAAAACTAATAATTACATAACCCTTAATACTCAACAAATCCACTGTTACACCCTTAAGGTGTCTTTATACCGCCTTGTACCTCGTCCACCAACGGCTTGTCTCGGGCACGTTCGGCTAATCTAAAAAGCCCGGAACTAGAAGAGGCACTTTGTCTGAACTGGCGCTTGTTCGGGGTTAGCGCTACTGTCTCTTTTAATTTAAATGAAGTTAGAGCAAATGCCAGGACAGCCGCTAGTTCTACTTCAGCCGTTTTTGTAATGAAAATTATTGTATAAAACTGTATCATCGTTCACTTAAATTCATACTTCAGTGTAAATAGTACTAATTGGCTGTTCGTAGTACGCCAGAACGGCAAAGTTCAGAAGATTATCTGTTCGTCACGTGATTCGACGCTGTGTTAAGCCACTATGAACGCAAACCGAACGGCCCCAGAAGTGGCCAACACAGGTAGAGAGCGTGTGTGTACAGAGGTATACGTATTGAGGCAAGACTGAAGACAAATAATCAACTGGGCTGAATCAGCAGAACCAGTGAATCCCTTCGTTACAAAAAATAAATGAACACTCAAGGTGGCATAACAAGATATTGAACTAATAATAAAAAAATATATATTTGTCAAAGGTGTTTGGCTTTGGTTAAACTAAAAACAATATACCCTAATTTTCAATGAAAAAATCAGAAATTAAGTAAACATTAATAAAACTGTTATATTATCTTGACAGACTGCTTTAATTTATTTGTAATAATGAAACAATGGTATCCTATTACAGTCTCATGCAATATATATTTTCTCACATTCCTTTAATTTGGTGGACGTTTCGGACTGCCGTGTCCATATTCATCACTTCTCGTTTTGGATATTAAAAAATTAATATTCTAATAGAATTTGTCATTATTGCATGTTAATGGATGTTTGACCTGTGGGGAGTCTCACGCTTGGAAGCGAGCTCTGTGGTGCAGTGGTTAGCATACCGCGCATGTCACGCGGAAGATCCGGGTTCGACTCCCGGCGGAGCTCAATCTTTTCTCTTCAAAAAATAAATTATTTAAAATAAAACTGCTTTTTAAGTCATTTGTTTCTAAATAAAACATTTAGTAGACTAAATCGATTTCTAAGAAATGCTTCCCCCGAATGAGTCTATTCTTTTCTATTTTGTATATTTCTTGGTCATAGTTTTCCAGCTTGGAACGAATATCCTCAATCATATTCCACGGAATATTCCCTATATCAAAAAAATATCTTATCATTATACTCTCGAATATGAACAATCACACATCGATTGAATAGATGCTTTTCAAAAGATACTTTATAAATAAATATTTTTAACTCATTATTCTGGTTTGAAACATTTTCCGGAGATGAATTCAAAACAATGCTACAGCAAAGTTCAACAGGAAAAATTGAAGAAAAAGTTAAATTGGCATGAAAAAAAAAAAAAAAAATGATTATAATAAATAAAAGTAGATTTTAAATCTAAAAACCCAATTATTTTTAAGTTAAATCTTTCATTTTAGTAAATGAGTGGTTAAGTCGAATTTAGCCTGAAATGGGTCAAGTGACAAAAAAGAAGCTTGAAAACGATTTCTTTTAAGTAAATAAATATAGTTATTATAATTTACGTTAAATCTGTTTTAATCAGTCAGTGAACAATTTGGTCAAGATATACTCATTTGATCATTTAATTTCCGTAATCAGTAGTCTCTAATTTGGTATTTTAAGGAAATTTCAACGGTTGATAATGAAAACCTAATTTTATACCAATAACATTAAAAAAAAAAGTGAAGGTTTTTTAAAATATATCTAATACATTCTTGCTCTATATCTTTATATATATATATATATATATATATATATATATATTTTTTTTTTTTTTTTTTAACTTTCTAAATATCACAAAATAGTCCTAATTTAAAAAACATTTTCCTTGTTTTTTATTTGCCGAAAATCCCAATTATGTGATTCGATCTCTCAAAAGGATTAAAAAAAGAAGAAAATAAATAAAGAAAAAGAAAAAGAAAAAATAAGTACATATAAGACAATTAACAGCGTTGATACCCAATAGGTTATACGCCCCCAAATCCAAATAACCAACCAACCAAAACAAAAAGTCGCTTCCTGAATAGTTTGGAAATTCGATTACTTATCTATGTCAACCCTTTGCACTCGGCACCGTTTCGGACGTTACCTACCAGCAACTCGCAACTTATTCGCAAAAACGTACACCCTGAAAACGTATTTTAGAAAAAAGTAAGGAATTGTAATGAATTTAGTTTATATGTATTTGTGAAGCTTCAAGAACACATAGTTGCACAAAAATAATTAATTTTTACTTTCACTTACCTCTAAATGAAATATATAGTAAGTGGAAGTATTGCGATCGTGAAAAATTTCGACTTCCGGTTTTCAACGGAAATACACGTTTTGGGCTCCCCTGATTCGAATTAACCAAGTCCCGCGAAATGGTCTGTGTGTGTGTGTGTGTGTGTGTGTGTGTGTGTGTGTGTGTGTGTGTGTGTGTGTGTGTGTGTGTGTGTGTGTGTGTGTGTGTGAACAGACTAGCTCAAAAACTATAAACCGTGCGAACCTGAAATTGCGTATTTGGTGTATGGATATGCCTACGATGTGACAGTAAAAATTTCATCAAAATTGGTCAATCGGAGGGGGTACTTTACCTAAAGAATTTTATCTAATTTTTACGTTGTTTTTATTTTCTCAAAAACGGCTCTAACGATTTTGATTAAACTTGATATTTGATGCATGTATATGCCCGCGATGCGACAGCCGAAATTTCATTAAAATTGGTGAAACGGAGGGGGTACTTTACTTAAAGAATTATATCTAATGTTTACGTTTTTTTTTATTTTGTCAAAAACGGCTTTGATGATTTTGATGAAACTGGGTATTTGATGTATGTATATGCCCGCGATGCGACAGCCGAAAGTTCATCAATATTGGTGAAACGGAGGGGGTAATTCATTTAATAGACTTTTTCTTATGTTCACGTGTTTTTTTTATTTACTCAACAGCGGCTGTAATGATTTTTATCAGACTGGATATTTGGTGTATGTATATGCTCACAATGTGACAGACAAAATTTCATCAAAATTGGTCAAATGTAGGGGGCTCTTTATTTCATAACTTGTTTTCCATTTTTTACATTTTTTTGGAATATCTCAAACGGCTTTAATGATTTTGATTAAATTAATCATTTTTAATCAAAATCAAGTCATCTTTTTTATATTATTTATAGAAATGGAAATTAAAAAAACATGCCGATTTCTAATGAAAGTAAGTTGGTAAGTGAAAGTTGTGTGTTGCGCGCATCGCACCAGATTTTTTTAAATTTCATAATTGTATTTATAATCCATTACATACAACGATGACTTTTCCTTTAATGCGGATTTCATTTCCGTACATGTAAAAATGATTTTTTCCCTAAAATTGCTTCGAGTTGCAGGTAATATGAATGAAAAAAAACTTCGAGTGCAAAGGGTTGAAAGATTACTACAAAAAATTTGAAAAACACCACGAGCCGCGACGGTCATTTATCAATTTTATCAAAATCAAAATATCCTATAAAATAGTTTTTACGATTTTTTTAAGTCCTTATATGTTAAAAACTGAAAATTATTTCCATAGTCTCCATAGCGGAGCCCTCGAGTTTGAAGACAAATTTTAAATAGCTCCGCTCCGGAGACCTCGAGTGCAAAGGGTTAATAAAGATGAAATACTGCTTGTTTGTTCTTTATAGAAATCCATACCGTTTGTCCTAAATTCTCCAAAATTCGCTCTGTGGTTCTTTGATACCATGTGCGAACACCTGTCCATGTTAAAATTTCATAAATTCTGCTAATCTCTGGGTATATTCTTTATTGTTATAAAAATCGTTTTGATCTCGCTTTACATTGGTTTTTACGAAATCGACCGTTTGATTCGATAAAGGTCTCACCTTATTATTATTATTATTAGATTTTATAGATTTGAAAAAAAGGAAATTCTCCGGGTGAAACCGGTACATAATACAGCTAGTTCACTATAATGACAGAAATAATGACTAATTTTTGTGTAATTTTTCTACATATGATAAACTTAATAATAATATTGAAATCATATTTGAATCAGTATTCAACACCATATTCCCTGAGACTATTATTATTATTATTAGATTTTATAGATTTGAAAAAAAGGAAATTCTCCGGGTGAAACCGGTACATAATACAGCTAGTTCACTATAATGACTAATTTTTGTGTAATTTTTCTACATATGATAAACTTAATAATAATATTGAAATCATATTTGAATCAGTATTCAACACCATATTCCCTGAGACATGCCATTTATGAAAATCGTGTAGAAGAGCAGACAGTTCGCATACACACATGTCCTGCCTGCGTGGTGGGTGTCTGGTGGGCGATATGCCCCATATAATAAATACGGTTAAAAAGATAACGAAATCTCCATTATCGAGACATAATATGTATTTATCTGGGCTTGTCCAAACCTCTTTCAGCTTAATATTAATAAATTTATGTTTGGAAAGTGGGAATAAATAAGTTACTAAAAATTATCACCCTCGTAACTATTGACGATCCTAAACAAGATGTTGCACAGCCTACAGCTTACAGAGGCATTGCCGTGATATTCTCTGGTGACGCATAATGGCTTATGGTTATTTTCTCATACTCGTTATTTTCACAAGAGAGGGATATCGCTGAACGTAGATGTAATCAAGAAATACCTGGTATAAAATGCGGATAACAAAAAGAAAAATTAGTGAGTGGTGGCCGTTCTGTCTATAATTTTATCATAATTAAATACTTCTTATTCTGAAACTAAAGACTTACTTAAAAATTTTGTCAATGCCAGAATGAAGTCATAAATAAAACCATTCAAACATGACAACAGGCAAGGTTTAAACTTTTTTTAATTCAATTTTTCATAATTATTTTTCATCAAATTGCTTTTTGTTTAAAACTTGTTTGTCAAAGATAAAATCCAAAAGAGTTACAAAATAGACATGAAATATATCGTACTTAAAGCAAACTAAATATTAAATATTAAACCCTTTTGAGGGGAATCGATTAAATTTGAATTAACTGTTACTTTAAATGTAATAACATATAGTATCCACATTCACGGTCACTAATCGCTGATTACTTGGCATTAACTATGTCAACATTAACTACAAATAACTATTTAAACCAAAATATTTAATTTTATTTTTCAACTCTATTAAGGGCACACGAATAACTAAAAAAAATACGAATAAGCTAGTCGTTTTTTGTTGGTGTTTGTTTGTTTAACACGTTCACGCCGGGACTGTAATTCACGTTCCTTGCCCATTGGCGGCTGAGTTTAATTTTTCTCGCTCTATCGGACGGGAGCTATTCCAGGGTATTATGCAGTATTGACAATCCAAAAAAAAAAAAAAAAAAAAAAAAAAATACTATCCTACTAATATGATATTAATTATAATTGTTATTAAAAAATAAATGATTATACGTTTATAAGTATATGAATATAAAATAAATAAATATAAATATAAATGAATTTACGTTAAATTTTCATTATTTTAATTTTCAGCTATATAGAAATTATTTCTACTTTCTTAACACTTTAGCTGTCATGTCACCTGAAATTGAGTAACTGTTCTCTTATTAGAGAATTGAATATTAAAATTGTGTCAAAACGAGAGTGTGACTCTCAGGTATCCTTTTTCGGTAGTGAAAGTGTTATATATGAAATTATTTGGCCGAGGAGGCATTCTAGTGTGAGCCACAGGTGGTACACGCGAGCGTGTTAACGTCACTTTATACCTCTAAGAATAATCGGACGATGCTACAGTGGTAGTCCTAAATTTTTCCTATCCAGGTATAATTAGAATATGTGTCTTTAACGAGTACCTGACATCGTATAGGCTCGGGATCCCTATTTTTAAGTCCTATCGAGGTATAGCGAAGGATTTTTTACTCCATATAAAAAATCCTAGGGCCACCGTGGAACGCGAACCAGCGACCTTTAGTATTGTAGTTAGCTATGCTAACTACATCACCACAGGTGATCCCTGCAAGATGTTTTTATAAAAGTCAAGTTAATAAGATAGTACAATTCAATCTTTAATTTGTTAAGATACTTCATGTGCTCCAGCACTCGCTGGATTCGCGTGTTTTGAGATCCTTCCGTTATCTTCTTGGTAAATGCCGCTTAACTGCTCATAATTATTTTAGCCCCGTTACAATCTCACTACAGTCTCTATTGGCTTGTCTACTATTCAGTTTTCCATAGCCATATTTTCGGCCACAGCATTAAGGCACTATTTCTACTGGGTTCAACTTATAATTAACTGCTGAAAATTAATTACAAAAAATAGCCTCTTCCGAAGTTAGAAAAGTATATATTTAAATCAATATATTACTATAAGTATTAGTTATTTTTAAAATAATCACAATTCTTCTTTAGCCGGAGGACATGGAAAAGAAGAAAAGAAATTCGCATCTGAAGAATTTGCGACTAGAGTATAATAAATTTTACTACATACTGTATGTTATATGTTTATTTATTTATAACTAACATGGCCTCTTCAACCACCTTTTAGCATCTATAATAATATATGTATAACAAATAAGTATATACTAATTACTATGTTGAAATGCTACTTTCGAAAAAAATGTGATAAAATAAAAGGAATTTTAAACAATGAATTAAAAATTTTATTAAATAAAGTGCCCCCTCCTGTTTGACCAATTTTAATGAATTTTGTGCTGTCACATCCCGGGAATATAAAAACACCATTATAGTTTTTGAGCTAGTCTGTTGACACACACTTTGTTATTTTCACGATCGCAATATTTCATATATAGGTAAGTGAAAGTAAAAATAATTGGAAAATTACAGTAAAAAATAAAAAATATAATAAAAATACAATACCAAGTTATTACAGTATCTCCACTTTAATGAAATTTGTTACCATAAAATATCCCTCTTGCTGCTCTGGCTTATTATTTTTTATTTATTTATTGATTTTACGTCCATATTTGAGTTTCAAATACAAACTACTTACCTTCGTGATAAATTTCTTGCGTTTTAATTCCCCAATCTTACATTTTCAAATAACGGATTCCTGGCAAAAAAATATGTTATATTGACCACAAACAGCCGTAGCGATTTCGAAGCTGTAGGCAATACTTGAGAGAATTGATGGGGGCCTTTTTTAGTTAAGAAGAACAAATATGCTTCCATTCATCAAATCAGGATATTCAGATTAGATGATTCCAACAAGTGGTATTCCGACAATTAAAACTAATTTCATTGCACGTGGTGTTACACACTACGTACACCATCGGTGTGATGAAAAAAAGGCTGCCTAAGATGATAATATATATCGTGAAATTGCAGACCAGGATGATTCACTCGACTCTATCGTATCTTATAACGGTCATAAACTAGCTTTATAGCTCATGGGCGTGGGGAGGATGCGTGAAGAAACAAACACCCGCTTGTGAATTTAGTAGTGGTTCAGTGGAAGCGTTCGATTTTGGGTCAATAATGTGGGATCCGACAGGATAAAAGGTCTATTGGTATTTGACTTCTTCGGAATATTCAATAGTTCTTTTATGAGCTCGCTTGGCTCTGAAATAAATCAAATCACTTAAAAACCTGAAAAAAAAAAAAAAAAAAAAACCGGTCTGTCCAGTTGACTTACGTATGTTGCTTTATATGTTTTTCTTCTACGTATAAGAAACAGGATTATGCATTTTTAATTATATTGGTTTAAGCAGATTTAAATAAACGACATTTTTATTAATAATATTACAATTTGCCACCTGTGAACCATAAATATTAAAAAGTGACTGATTTACATCCAAATCTTATGCGGCGCCTAGACATACATAAAAAAAAAAAAAAGCTAATTTTTCCCCGTCAATGCATAAATTATGAATGAGTGAGAAGGAAGTACCTTGTAATAAAAAAATATATATAAAAAATATATAAAGAAGAACAAACAGAAACTACAAACCATGAGTAAAACTTACCGGAGAAGCGAAGCAATGGATTCTGAGGTTTTATGAACATCAGAATAAGGTTTAGGTTTCTACAAGAATAAAAATGAAGTATTTTCTATCACAAGAACATTTTCGCTTTTACTTTTTGTTGAATAGACTTAAAACCATCTCACGCACCATTTTCGCTCAAGATGTCCACGAGATCAGTAAAAGACCAATTCCATTTAAGTTTAGATTAGACAAATTGTAAAGTTGTAATTTTTAGATAGTTTAGACAACGCAAGTACCTTCGGTGTAGCTTATTACAATATATTTATTTTCAATAAAATGATTTAGGATACCAATAGATAGTAGCAAGTTCGAATAATTTTTATGGAAGAAAATTATGATTAGACGGTCAGACAATCATTAAAAGCTGGCATTATCAACAACGCTAAAAAAGTTACTACTAATGACACACAGTGATACACAGACAACCATTTGCTTCGATCTTCATAGCCAAGCTATATTGTCTCCTAAAACTAAGCACGTAAAATATTCTCGAAAAATCTGGAACATGTATTAGATAGTTAGGTGACTGTTCCAACAAAAAGTCTTGAACTCTTTTCATTAACAGAAAAAATCATTTGGTTCTGCTTTACGTTACAATATTTTTGCTGTACTAAGCGTGTTATGTCCAACTTAAAAAAAATATTTAATTTGTTTACACATAACTAATCAGATTTTAACACCTTGGCGAATAAATTAAACACTTCAGGTGATTGCCGATCGTCTAAAGTACTAATAAACTAATAAAAAATAATTTTACAAAAGCCCAACTCTTTTAGTCGCGTTTTTCTTTTAACCAAGGTTTTGGAAATAACAACACCCTTTACACAGGAAGCTTAGATCATCACAAGTTATCTCACTGAAGTCTTTCGTGTGCATTGGAATCAATTCATATAATTTATGAAGGCAATAAATTAGATAATAATTAATGAATAAGTAGATGCAATAAAAACTCAAAATAAAAATTTTAAATGTATTAAATAAATTATATACAACCGGCCTCGAGAAGTGTGAAGTCATTTGAGCTCTGAAATTTGAGGATTCCACGGTTTCTCACTTGTATGAAAACCAATGGCTGGGATAATATAGTTGTTAGTGACTATATAGGCCATTTATAGAAATTTTAATAATTCTACCATTATATTTAGCCTCAAAGCTTGGATATCATGGTTAAAGCGGTTCACTTACATAATAAATCGTGACTGAGAACTAATAGTTGGCTATGATTTAATAGGTATATCCGTTGAATCATTTCATTAGTTCCATGATATCATCGACACATGAGAGTTGGTTTAATTGACACAATCAGGGTGGTAAGATTGGTTCCAGCAGTGAGTGTAAGTACTGCAACCGGATAGTGCAGCTGTAGCATGCATCGCAGAACGGATAAATAGGTTTCTTTCTTTTTCTCTTCGTTCTATTTTTCAATTCTATAAAACTGAACACGATACACTTCAAGTTTAATCATTGGTAAGTAATTATCTTTACTCAAGTATTGAGAAATATAATATATGAGACATCACATTTATTTGAAGAGAATCGCAACCATCATAGTTTATAGAAAAAGGCAATCTAGTTAGATCAAGTAATTATCAATTAAGAATTTGTATACTAACTACTAGGTTAGTCCGAGCGAAAAATCTGATCGGATTATTTGTTAAAAAAATACGCTGATTGACGCTATATACCGCGTAGCATTACAAAATTCTATAGTAAGATGCACTGGAAAATAGGATGCTAAAAGTCCGAAGTAGAATAATAAGAATATTCTATTCTATGCATATTTATAAATTTAGCGAAATCATGAGATTGAGGGGTATGGTCTATTTCTTGAACATAGGCTTACATCGTTTTTGGGACATTTTTTACTGTCAGGCGTCCCTTCATTCATTTTATTGTTAACTAGGATACAAACCCCATGTGTTTTGTCTTGATAAATATAATTTATTATGATGGAGATATTTTGTGCTAGTTAAAATTACAATTATTATGAATTTTTGCCTCGTTGAGTTGGTACTATTTGTGCCTTCGTTTGATTTTGAATTGTTCGACCTTATTTGGACTTTACAACACGAAAAAAATAACATTCTATGGGGCTTGATAGAAAATAAGGAAAATAATACAGCAATACTTTTATATGTCACTTGGGAAATTCGAATAATCAGGGCAGGTATACATAAGGATATGTTTCATACTACTTTTATACATAATTTTTTTATCGTATTTTCACAAAGTACATAAGTTTCTTTCCATTGACCATCCATACTAGAAAATAATTTATCGCGTGATATGGTCTGCACCTTCCTGCAAACATTGAGGTCCCTCAGGATCAATACTGTACACCAACCTGGGGAAGGCACCTGGTCATCAAGGAAGTCTGCAACCAAGGCCTCGCTGTTGCGACAACCGTCTTGTTTGATGGTTGGCGCTTCTCGGTGCCAAGGCCGCTGCCCACTTGCGAGTAAACACTTCCAATCCCGCCTCATGTTTATGTAGCAGCCATGTTTATTTATGTCGTGAGGGGTTTATGTAGTCTATGGTTGTGGTTCTTGTGATATCTTTGTCTTAGCAGGAGCCGGCTTTAAACAAGTAGAGTACGTAGTGGATGCTTCAGATTCCAATACAGGCATATATGAAGAGTATTTGACCTGTATTATATATATGTATATATATAGACCTATATTATATATATGTATAGGTATATATGAAGAGTATTTGACCTTATGAAATAAATAGAAGAAAGCTTAAGCCAATAATTTATCTCTGTCTTTATTTCAGACCTATTAAGACCTACAAACCCTCCCTCATCCGACCCCCTCCTGTATTCCTGCAAAACCAAATCCTCCAGTAGAAACCTAACACCGTACTTACATTGTGTTTTGGGTGCTTATCGAAGTTGTTTGTTCATGTTGAACTTTATACATCTACTGAACAAAAATAGGTCTGACACAAAAAGAGTAGTGACGCGGTTTATTGAAAAATTATGGATTGGTAGCAAAAAAACAAAAACAAAAACAAAGACCCAAACATGGAATGCAGAGGTCATAGGTTAGCAACGAAGAGTATAGGTGTTTCGATGGGGAATTTTGAAACTTATTTTAATCCTCTAGTTTTTATCGAATCGACCTATATTTCTACTACAAAGACAAATTACGTGATTCTAAAAATAACAAAACATGGGTATTATATCTCAATCAAAGGTCTGAAATCATAGTTATTAATGACCCTAGAATTATGTATTAATGACCCTAGAATTATATTTGAAAGTTGTAGATATTTATTCAGCTCTACAGATCGGACACACTAAAGTTGAGGACGCAGCTGATGCTCTAAATACCAAGTATGTGCTGTATCAGCGTTGTTCCTTAATAAGCTGGCCCTCTCATGCTATTAGTATTTTAACCCAAATTTCCTCTAGTCGTTATTAAGTCTACTTAATAACGTAATCATCATATCATATCAGAAGGGCTAAGAAATTGAAAGAGAGGCAGAGGTTTAAATAATTCTGTGACGATAGATTTTTGTTGTAATTTAGTAATGTATGTAACCAAATGAGGCTTGTAAATAAAAGGGGCTGTAAATGAAGTTACCGATTTCGAGAAAAAAAACTGAGCTCAAAAATATTAGGAACATACCCAATCATGTTATAAATATATTTCTGTTAAATAATTAAATAGTTTTTCCATCTCAAATTCCAATACTATTACATATTATCTAATTTGTTCGACAAATAGTTTCCAAAATATCGAGTATCGATACATTTAGAAAAGTATCGTATCAAAAGAAGTATGGTTATTTAAGAGGCACTGTCACGTCACTAGCTTGTCATACTTACATCGGTATCTTCTGGGTTCTCTAAATCATAAAATCTTCAAGATTAGCACTTATTATTTTCCGGTTGATTTTATTTTTTCCGATTGTCGGCCCTTTTCTATTTTCATGCCTCAAATATCTCCTTGGAAATCATTTGAAATTATGTAAATTCAAATTTCGTTAGTAATCAATTTTAGTTATTCGTTTCTTTTTTCTCTCTCTCTCTCTTTTTTTTATTTTAGTACATTTTTAGGTAATTCATTACTTTTTTATTTCAAGCAAAACTGAAAAATATTCCCTCCCAGTTTTCAAAACACTTAGGTAAGTAATGGCGTGTGATGGTCAATAATAAAATATTTAACAATTTCCATGTTTACGTATTAGCCACAATATTATTATAAACATTATTTATTGGAATGATTGTAAAATAAACGAAATCAGTATACTCCATCTTTTCGGTGCTTCGTCTGTTAGCTAAATGCTCTAGTTACTGCCATCACAGCCTAGATCTCGCTAATTGACTTGTTACTTGATTTATTAGAGGACGTTTTGCACACTTAATCATGTACCTAATAATTTCTGGGCACGTTTAGTTTTCTTCAAATATCCAATAAAAATGTGGGTTTATCGAATATGTTTATCGTTTTAAAATAAAAAATCTGATTAGTCGTGTCCAAAATTATTGTCAATTTAATAACATTAATAATAAGCGGTGCATACAAATAATTTAACTTTTATTATTAACCTAAATTATTGTTTTTAAGGAATTACCATCTTTAATCTATACAATTTCTATATATATAAAAAAAAGGTTTTTAATAAAAAATATTTTAAAATGATATATAATTTAAACGAAAATGTAAAACATATAATAACACGAATAGCGAATGGATGAATCTAAAACTTATAGAGAACGTTTTCATTCTGAACTTTTTTTTTCTTAATGGTAGTCCCACAAGGTTCATTATTTGCTTATCTACTACATATTTTATACGTATACGATACAATGATAAAAGCTACTAATACTAAAAAAAAAACACAATACTACTCACAAAACAATGACGTACAAACCATGAAAATTTTGAATAATCAAAATACATTTCATGTAGTTTCCGGTAATTACTTAATAATAATTTTTACCCTAAACTATTCTCTCTCTTCAGACATAGATTTGGATTTCTTGGGGAAAACATAGAACCTGGTCGTTTAATGAAACAGAAAAAATCGATCCTTGAAAATCGACCCTTAAAAATCGATCCAACCTATCTTAGAATATTCTGAATTTGCCAAGCCAGAGCTGAGACAAAAACTAAATCCACCCACGTATTCACTTTTACTTATATGGTTATACTCCTCACAAATACAGGATTTTTTTTTAATTTCTGGTAACGCGGAATAAGTCATATCCCGGTCCCCAAAAGTTATTCTTCAGTGTTCTCTGCCTATGGAGCCTTCATTGGTGAGACCTATACCAGCTATGTTTTCCGTTGTATTTTTCATCCATTGTCCAAGTCTACCACGTTTTCTTCGCTTCTCAGGAAAATACATTATCAGTCCAAGAGGACTGATAAGTTTCTTCCATTATCAAGACATGGCCTTGACAATTCTTTCAATGATGTCGTTGAGAATGTTAAGTTCGGCTCATACTTTATTCCTAATCACTTCGTTAAGTAATTAGATTAGTGTGGATGTAAAAGGACTTCTCCAAAATTCGAAATCTAGGGCCACTAATTTGTTTCCCATGTGCTACTGTCCTTCATTCAGTCCCAAACAAAGTTGCATTGTATATTATTCATTTTTTTACTTGTAATGATAATTTTTCTCTCCATAATATGATATTAATGAAATCAATTATTTTCTTAACGTAGGTTATTTCACTAAATATATGAAGCAGTGTACTTGTTAATCATATTTAAAATAACATGAACAATAGATTTCAATATTTTATTCAATTAATTTTTTTTTATATGCGGGAACTGGTATACCTCGCAGTATCCAACAATGGATATCCACAATCTGCAGCGTCAGTTCTTCTTTCCTCACCTAGTTGAATGCAGTTCTCCTAGGGATGATAAGAACATTCTTAACAGATAGACGCAGCTGGATTTATATTGATGCTACGAGATGATCGGGCAAGTGTCAGAGCATCTTAATGTTACGACGTCATGCTCTGACTCCTAAATATGACTGGTCAAGGTGTCACGTTATATATCTCGACATGATTATATCAAACGTGAGATTAATTCCTATGTAAATCATAACATCCGTACAATATTTTGAATTATTTCATCAAAAGTTAATCTTTGGAAATCACACGTCGATGAAAAATACAACTTCATGTCCGAAATTTTATTCGTCATTTATATCGATTAATTCCACTGTTTATAGTTTTATTTATACAAAGTCGGTTTTATAAAATACTAAGACCATATACATCTACGCACATGGGATTCTAGAGATTCTGAATGTTATTAGTACCTGCATTATCTTATTTATATAAAATAAGGCTAAATCGACTATGTGTCAGAAATCTGATTAGCCAGAATTGAATTGCTTATGAAATATTAGGAGTAACTAGCACTTTATATGCATAAAGATTTATTAAGGTCAATACTTATTGCTTGTTGTATTTCTTGAATTGAATAGTAAATTTTATGTTAAAGATTTGATGATCTCTCTTCGATCCAAGTTTTTTTTTCCTATTTTTTTACTCAGCAGTTTTTAGTTATGTATTACTATTTTACCGTATTAGATCCATAAATTTTCATTTTCTATCTTCTTCATAAACTTACTGCTATGACTTTTCTCGTTGGAGTTTATTCTGATTAAATTCGGAGGACATTGAGGAATAACCACAAACTTACTTAAAACATCCTCTCTAAAAAAGCTGGACATAAAGTAATCTTGGAGCTTTGAAATTCACTGGTATGCCAAAACCACTTTATCTTGTAAAGGAATTTATTGACTTGACCCAAGTCTTGAACAAAATATTATAGTCAAGAATCTTGGTTTTCAACCATGTAGGAAGTTTATTGAAACCTTTCCAATATATAAACCTTCTTAATAAACGTTTAAACATTATGAAAGAAAAATAATTTTACACTGCTACATTACGTTGTTGTTCTTACGATCAAGTTTTTTTTAACTTCATTACTTCTGTCGAGAAAATGAAGATGACCTGAAGAACGATAGAAACTGAATATATTGCCTTATAATCAACATTTTGTTACCTAAATAAATCATATTAAGTTTATTTATAACTCAATTTATATCCCTTGGGAGATTTTTTTTTTTTTAATTTAGGCAGCTATGTTATATTAACGGTTTCTATCTGTGTGGGTAGGAAAAGTTGATTTAACTATCACGGAATCTATTTCGGGTCGCCTTATCGTGTTAAAAATATGACGCGAGCTCTAGTTCATTTATTAAATCTTTTTAAATAATTATATGCGTGAGGGGAGAATTCATAACGACACTATCAATCATGAAAGTTCTCTGAACTAGAGCTAGTCTTTAATCGTCAATGGCGGTCTCTAATCGACACTATAAGGTCCGTTATCGTAACAGTTATTGTTGACCAATCAGAATCGAAAAATATATTTCAATAAATACTTAATATCACTTTGCTTATCTTTATTATCGTATTTCACTTTTTTTTTCTTCTCTTTACTTTTTTTTAGTTAGGAATAAACGGAATGGCAGCTACTAGTGCTAGGATCAATATTTTGTTACTGATACTTTTTTTCACATATTCCAGTAATAAGGACATTTTTTCGCTTAATTTATAGGTGTCAAAATAATTTCTGTTTTTTTTTTTGTTTTTTTTATTCTTTAAAGTAAATGATTTCATATCGACTTCATCGATGTTTCTCATGAGTATACCAAATAATATATATTAATGGAATTGAATTGAACTCATTATTTGTCAACATTACATTCTGTTTCTATAAATATTTAAAAAAGGTGTTCAGTCTTAGCTTTATGATAAAAAATAATATTCTATTTCATAATTTATGAAAATGATTAAATTCTTGCAATGGTTTTCTCTCAAGATTATATCTACCTCTATGGTAACTCTCGATTATGGAGATTTAGTTACAATTATAAGCTTAAAATGGCTACTTTTATCACTATAAAAAAATTTATAAGTTGAACAAAGGCAGCGACTGGGACTGAAGCAGATTATACTCCAGATTTGTAATTTGGGAGTCTTAAAAAAAATTAACGTTTGATAGGCTTTTTGTTTTAACTGTTTGCCGATAGGAACGCAACAGTTACTACAAAATCCAATAAATCTGAACAATATAAGAAATGATGCTACATCGCAGTACCTTAAAATAAATATTTAAAAAATTAGATTTAATTTTACTAAAATTAATTTGCTACTCAGTTCCATTCCTTAACGGGCATCAATCGAGAAAATATTTCCATGAAGGAGTGAAGACCATTGTCGGGGATTGATAAGCCAGAAAATGAGAAAATCAATTAAATTGGGGATACATGAGAGAGTTTGAAGGTGAAAATTAAGACCAGTATACAGGAAAAAGTGAATAGTACAATTAAAAAAAAAAAAAAATCTAACATTTTAAAAAAATGTTCAATCAACAAATTGTAAGGTATATATCAAATTAATTTAATAATATTGGCTATTTTTCAAAACAACACTATCTCTTGACATGTTTGCAACATATCAAACATTTTGCTCCATTGTCTCTTGAAAACGGTTGATTTATGATGCTTAAAATGCAAAATATTGAACAGTTTCTACTAAACTATTCCACATCTTTCCAATCTTCTCTTGGAAGCGGTGAAGTCAATCTTTTAGCCCTTTTTTTGACATATAGATTCTTCACATGAAAGCACATACCTTGTGATGAGAGAATGAGACAAAACTCCGGAGTACTCTGTCTACCATTTTGTGATTTCTTTAAAACTCTAGATTGAAGAAGTACGGACTCTTCTAATCATTTTTTATCATTATCAGTATACCGAGATTAGAGTTTGGGAATGAGAAATTAGATGTTTTTTTTCTTTAATCTGTATAGTGAAATCATTTTTTGTAGTTAAAATTTAATCTACTAATCATAATTTCATACCTGAATTTGGATTCGCAATTTCTAGAAAAATGACCCATTTACTAACTCCCTCGACCGAAAATTTAAAACTAATCATCAATAAGATGGCCTACATATACAATAATGATTAATTGGTATTTATTAACCTTTGCGGATAAATGTTTACACGCTTTCTTATTATTCAATATTATTCTTATTTCTTATTCTATGACTATTGTTGCAGAAATTGAAATGCGAGAGGTACCGACTGAAGATAATCCTGGACGAGCTGGAGGCAGCTTCACAATCGGACTACCAGACTGCGCTACTCGCCTTCATCAACTGCCTCATCATATCCAGCCCCCAGCTCAAGGAGAGGATCCGAATACGAAACGAATTCATCGGTAAGTAACTTAATTTAAATTACATATACTAGTTTACCCTAGCGAGAACTCCCACTTAAGTTCCTTAATACAGTAACATACTTGGGACTTACTCTCGATCAAAGGATGACATGGGGCCCACACGTCAAGATGAAACGAAAACGTTTAAGTTCAGAATGAGACAATTATACTCCATCGTACATAGGCGTTCCAAATTACCCCTCAGACAAAAACTGAACCTATACAGCTATTTACTAAAACCTATGCAAGAAAAATTTACGGACCGGCAAAAAAGACACATCTTAAAAAAATACAAACCTTCCAATGCCAATACTTAAGATTAATTACGAACTCACCACCCTACGTTTCAAACGAGACCCTTCTCAATGACTTAAGAGTTCCGACTGTGAAAATTATATACATATGAATTACAAACGGTTTTACGACAAATTACATGGACATACCAACAAATTTGTACAAAATATAGCAAGACGTGACATTCCTGACATACCTCTGCGAAGGCAGAAGAGGAGTTGTACGAGGGACCTCCTAGACTGATAGTGTAAATCTTTTGAATGCCAGGAGGATGCACCACTGGGTGCTATCTCCCTCATGCCTACCCATGTCATTTGTAACGTATTTTAGCACAATTGCTTATTGTAATTATACAGGTGCAAATAAAATTATTCAATAAATAAAAATAAATGTAAATTAAACATGTAAGTCTATTAATCGCATAAAATTGGTTAACTAAACATTTAAAGTACATATTTATTAAACTTATTCAAGCATTATAGTATCTGTTAACTTCACTAATGATTAGCTTAAGTTTATCCTAAGTAATAAATAACTTCTTTGTTGCATCTGCAGATTCTAGTCCTTCCATAAGATCATTCTTTTCCATCCAGCCTCGCTTCCTCCTCTATTCCTGGCATTCCTCGTAGGATGCTGGAAAAATGATCGCAAAGGCCTCGTGACCATTTCAGTTAGAAATACTAGTTGATTGCTTCCATTGGGTTGCTTCCAAGTTTCCCTACCAGCATTTTTATTACATTATTTTTTCGTTATACTTAGCCAACGCATAAATATTTTTTATTTTAATGTACAAATATAAGTGTCAATAAAATGAAAAAACAATCTCATTTTGATCCTATATTTTGATAGTTGTTAACTTTTGCTGCATATCAAACATTTTGCTCCACAGTCTCTTGAAAACGGATGACTTACGGTCTTTCCGACGTCTATAAAAACAATATTTGTCCTGTTGCGAAACGTCGACTTCACCATCAATATCCTTTTGAAAGCTCCCAGTTATGTCAATACTTATTTAAGCCCTAGTAAAAAATTTCCTTAAATTTTACTTTTATTTGGTATCTCTTTATCAAAACCTTATATTTCCTGGAAAACCCCACCATATTATAAAGTAACGATTATTCAAAATAATTGTGTTTTTTTTTTAACTGACAAATTTTATTCACACTTGTCAATAGTAACATTAACAATCAGTGAATTTGATGATTTGGAAATAATTATGTCTTTAAATTCATTTACTCATTTCTTTTCATGTGTTCATTTGTTCCCTACAAATCTTTAAAACTACCCGAAACCTAAAAACAGGCAGCAAATAAATATGTAAAGACACCCGGTGAAACTTAAGAGTCACAGATTTAAGGTTCAACAAAATTTTTTTAAGGTTCAACTGGAACAATGTTAGAATTGAAGAAGTTCAAATCCCTTTTATTATCTCGATTTCATCTTAACATGTTCAAAATAACAAACTTAAAAGCGGGATGTCCATGGCTGACTTAGAAATAAAAAGAAAAATCATATAAGTACATTGAAATATATATATATTCTAAAATAATCGCAAATTATAGAAAAATTACAGTATTCCCCTCTGCAAAGTTTTTGATAAAAAAAATTTCAATCAGGTTTTTATTCCTTATTTCGATTCATAAAAAAATATCTTATTTTTTAATTAATAATTTTTAATAAAGTGGACCTATTATTATCCTTGAATAATTTTATCTAATTATTAATAGAATAAAAATTAATTAGTGTTGTTTAAAAAAACAAAAAAAAAACAGATTCTCCAAGTTTCATTGAAACGCCTTAACGGCTGATGTAAAGCAACCAGCGGGTTTTATTAGTGTTGCGGGTTTAGCGGAACCCCGGTGTTATCCATGTCCTTGTTTGTGGAAGTTCTTGCTTCAAACAAAGTTTTATTTTTAGTGTAATATTTTATGTAATTGAAATTTAATTACCATATATATTAAAGATTTCGTTTCAGATCACAAAAAATTGATTAAATATCTTAGTATCTGTTGGTATGCAGAATTTTCTTATGTTTATACCTAGATTGAGAGCTTGTATTACTGACATAAGTTATACATTTTTCTAATAAAGGTTAGAAAGGCTTGGTGAAGTTTTTGTGTTGCTTTTTTAAGCTGAGCCTGAAATCAACTAGGTATATGTTCATAGGAGCTAATAAGGTACATATATGTATGTATTATGATTCTAAGTAATTTTTAATTTTGTCGGTTCGTGAAAAAAGATCTGGGCAATCTAGTCGTATTTTTAAGAAATTTCTTTTCATTCGGACTCTATGTCGGTTTGAGGAATCCTTAAAATTAGATTTTTGATTTTAAGGCATATTTATGTACTTCCCCTGTTACTTTTTATATTTTTATGTGTTTATCAATCTGTTACTAGTTAGGAGAAATTTTCCATATCTATTTGTAACTTCATCATGATGCAACAAAATTTATTTTTTTTTTATATTTATGAAATTATATATAGAAATGAAAACCAATCAGCGAGATTAAGAAATGCCCAAAACGGTTTTCTTTTTCGTATTTATACTTTTGGCCTATTGGCCTTTTGTGACCCTGGAGAGTACCCCACAATTTTTCCTGAGTCCATCGACCCACCGACCATCGCCTTCGGACTTCGTTTGATGGAACACTACCAGGCGATGTGGAGGATTTAATAACACGTCGTTCCCTTGCTGGAGGCTGCTAACCACTACTTACACGCTCGACTTCTTATTTCGTATCGCAGTCTTCTTCAATCGGCACGACTGGTTTCCAATTGGCGTTCTGTCCCAGTCGCAAGGAGCTTTGGGTCAGGGGTCACTTGGAGCTTGTTGAAGATTTCAATATTCATCCTATTAATTTAAAGTTTGAGTAGTCAGATTCCAAACGGAACATTCTTTGGAAGTAAACCTATTTTAAGCTGTTTACTTAATTAATTCCATGTTAAGTGCTGCCTGTACTGTGTATGGAAATAAAATACCATTTAATCTGTCATCTATAAAACACCATCATCCTGCTAAAAGTCGTCTTTTTTTCTGAAGTAAACACATTCGATGCAACTTTTTCAGAGGCTTTTAAGTCTTTTTGGTACTAATTACTCGTTTTTATTGACTTTATCTATTTTAAATTAATCCATTCAAAAAATAATAGCTTACTCAAACCTGAGAAACTATTTTTCTCTTTGTTTTCTTATCATAAATAAATAAAATACATCTTACCGGCATAAGCAACACAGAGGATATCTTCTTCATTAATAAAATACACAAAAAAATAAACATTTTTCTTATTTTAAATCTTAAGGATAATATACGCGTTCCTTGCTAGGTAAATACCAAACTTTTACCTACAGTCTTAACAAGCAATTATCTACCAACACATCGTTGGATGTCTGAACTGGAATGCGAAAACCCACCATTAAGAGAACTCCGCCGCGAAAATTCGTTGCCTGGCTTGGTGAATGTCTCATATCTTAGTGAGGAATCCATTACTGTTCAGGGTTTTCAAAAATAAGATATATGTTCTAAGATAAGTCTTCATTCCTGCTTTCTTCATGAACTAACAGACATAACAGATTCTTAACGACATGGCTGCTGCTTAAATGGATAACATAAGACAGATAAAAAGGAGCCGGATTATAGAATTTGAGAGTTTTGCCAAAAATTCTTGGTAAAAAATAACTTACAAGAATCAGATTTATCTCAATGTCAAAGATGGTTACAGAAGTCAAAATCAAAACCAATAACTTCAAATTAATAATAAGACAACTATTAAATTGGACCTATATTAAAAAGATATTAAAGTACAACCCAAATGTGTATTCAGTTCATGAACGTTGATTAAAATTCATATATTTTATATTCGTTGAAGTTGTTAATTAGCATATTAGTTTTAAACTTCCTGGCTTGGCAATAATAAGATACTTTTATTAGTCTGCACGAATAGTTTATTGTTCAATTTTATCTTCCAATTTATTTCAATTAGTTTTCAATCTAGCTCAACATATATCACGAGATGACTGCATGTAATACTTAAAACTTCTGATAAAGCTGCCTAATTAATCATCAGAATAAAACAAATATAATCAAAGATTATACTACCGTACTTTTTGATATTATCAAAAACTGCTATTAAAAGTTTTGGAAAATTTAGGAGGAAGTTGGTCCATCGACATTCACTTATTCAGTTGGCTGGGCACTTCATCACAATGCTACCTATCTCTTCAATACATAAGGAAATTGAGGTTGAATCGTATTTTTTATGTATCTAATCCATCTTAGCACAGTAAAGTCTGTCCACACATGTCCGCACCGGATCCGCACCGTAGCATTAATATAGGTTATGTTCAAAATATTTTTAATTTAACTTACATATTACCTTTAGTTATGCCTAAAGTTCAGGCCACACATGTCAGACAAAGGCCACTTTAGGCATAACTAAAGGTAATATGTAAGTTAAATTAAAAATATTCTGAACATAACCTATATTAATGCTACGGTGCGGATCCGGTGCGGACATGTGTGGCCAGACCCTAATGCTAAGATGGATTAGACTATTTCGACTGCTGCATCACAACTCTCAAAGATGAAAATGGTTCATATACTCCTAAAAATAAAATGAAATAATAAAAAATAATTAACTAATGACTATAAATAGCGATCATAGTGTTTTAAGTGTTTTGAAAAGTATTTATTTTATACAAGCGTAAAGGTTTTTGAATTAATTAATTTAATTTTTGTTTTTTATTTACGTAACGTTTTCATAATACAGAAAATAAAAAATGTAGCAAAAAATACTGGCAAGTGTAAAAGAGAAAAATAAAAAGTTTAAAAAACAAGAAGCAAAAACCCGAGATCATTAATGAAAATTTGAATGAAAGACACATCCCCTGTAAAGAATCATTAAAAATGAAAAAAAAAAAAAAAACTCACAAATTACATTTAGATTTGCCCGTGAAGAAAATTTCATTTTAGATGGTAACTGACATTTTTTTCTGTATTAGAAGTAAAAACTATAATTTTGAACAGCTAATGAGTCCAAAATTTGAACGAAATTTACTCAATTTTTAATTATTACACTGCTTAAAAACAGCGTTACTTACGGAATTTCAGCTAATCTTATGGGGTGAGATTTGATTGCTAAAATATAAAATGCGAATGATAAAAAAAAAAAAAAAAATTTTGTTCTCCTTAAAATTAGCTGTTGTCAACGACAAGATCTCAAATAACGTGATTTTTCAGAAGATTGAATTTTAAGAGTAGAATAAAATACTTAGACTAAATAGTTATTATGCCTCCGATTTAACTATTTTTTATGCAGCAGATCATTTTAGATGGTAACTGACATTTTTTTCTGTATTAGAAGTACAAACTATAATTTTGTTTTCATTTAATAAAATTGATGTCGTTCTTGTTAAAATTTCATAAATGTTTCTTGGATTGAATTAAAACCTTTACGATCTTCCAAAGACATAAGTCTCTTTCAGCGCTATCAGAAAATATTCATTAATAAAAGTATCCGAGATGTGACGTTGTTGAAAGGGCATTAATTTAAATTAACATATGGTTGGCTCAAAAGCGATCATTAGTGAATGGATGATCCCTCTTCAATACAAACTAAATAAATATAGACATTAATAAATAAATAAATTAAACTTTATTCACTATCACATCCTCAACTCCTTACCTTGTTCGTAACCCGATAAGGAAAAATCCATTAATAGAAACATTCTCCAATAACTATTCCGTCTTGAAGTGAACGGTTAAGGAGTAGGGAAGCGTTTATTTAACGGCTCCAATACGTCTGTCTTATCTTGTTACTGTTAACAGCTTTTAGTGATCAATTCCTTTTTGGTTTATTCAGTTTGTTTTTTCCTCTTTTTTCTATTGAAAAAAAAATATTAGTCTGTAATCATATTAACTTATTTCCTCTTCCTCCCCCTTCATCTTCTAAGCCGCAAACACGACAACCTATTGAAAAGAAATCACCTCAATAAAATTTTTTTTTAATATTCAACAGCTTCTTGAATATAGATGATGAGAATCTATTTTAAATTTTCTTAATAGCTATTTTAGTTTTTATCAGACGCAAACATTTGTTTTATCTCAAACAAACACATTTCTTGAGTAATCCAAGGTGTGCCATTATCTAGAGCGACCATCGTAAAATGTTAATATACTTTAGATCCTCTTAAATCATGACATTCTAAATTTGAGTAAATTTTAAAAAATCGAAGTTCAAAAATATATAGATATATTTCGGTTGATTATTTCTATGTTGCACTGATGCAAAAACATCGTACCAAGATAAACTAAATTTATTTCTTATCTCGTTCATAGTGTATTTATAATCACTTCAATCTGTTATATTTCTAATATTTTCGGAATAACTTTCGCTACAGCAAAAGTTTTGAGGAACCCAAAGACGATTCAGAAAAAATATTGATAACTTTTAGAAATCCATACATATTTATGTTTTTAAAGTTATACTAAAAAAAAAAATAATATGGTTTTTTTCATTTTTTTCCCTATTGTAATTAGCTTGGTTAATTTTAATTTTAATATATAAGAAAAGGGAAATTTGTAAGTTAAAAAAGTAAATGCTTGTAAAACTTGTAATTATATTATTTTGTTAATAAAAGTGACCATTTATCTATCTATCTATATAATTAAAATGTCGTCTATTGTAAACAAATTAAATTGAAAATGTATATTGCAACTATTTGTGTGATGAAATAATTTGTATTGAACAAATATAAGATTTTTACAATGACACTCTAACTATGAAAACAAAAATATTTAAACGGGATAAAAAAATTATCACTTTTTAAAACAAAAATAAATATATGACTTGAGCTTCAGAACAAGAGTAACACTGCTGTCCATCACTCCTTATATTGACTCTGAAGAAGAACTGTCTGGAAGGTTCTAGGTCAGTGTAGATGGTACTCGAACAGTTTGTTCCAACTGTTAGTTCGTTCCAACAACAAGTCTGGAATTTTCATATATCATATGTTGCATAAAAATGTTTTGTTTTGTTTCATGTTACAATATTTTAAGTAATTCTTTTGAAAGTAACGACGAGTTTCAGGCTAAATTAAAGATATAATAAAATTACTTGGGATGCCGCAATTTTTATTATTTTCTTTAGATTTTAATTTGGATTTCTCAACAAACCTTCAAAATTCAGCAAATTATTAAGATATTATGTTAATGTAATAAGACATGTCAGTCATTGAGAAGGATGGCACTCAGCAGCACCTCTTCCTTGTCTTGTTTCACTCACTCTGGTTTGTTAACGTAGGAGTTCTCTCATCCATCGTTTTTTAATCGTTTTTTAAATCTCCTATATATGGGCTTGTTGCCGCGTCTCTCATTAGTCGTTTAATTATAAGTTGGTAAACTATGTGTTGGTATGTGAAAGTCAGTATGTAGAGTTTTGTTTGTCCCGTACCATGGTGCCTTAGTTATAACTCGTAACATTTTTGATTGAATGGTTTGCAATCTATTTAGTGTATCTTTTTGGCTGCTAATGTTCATAAATTTTTAATAAGTAAGAATAAATATTTAGTATTTGTCTCAGTCCTATTGATGTTTTCGAAAACATGGAGTACAGTAAGTTAAGCCGTTTGTGAGGGGTCCTTCATTTCATTTCATTAATCTACACTATCTCGTCAGTTTGAAAAATTGGTGTATTTTCTATATATATACTGAATCAATTTGGTATTTGAATCTTGAAAAACATGTTTTTTATAACTAGCATTTCTTCACAATCGTTTGAAACTATATCGACTTAATTTTATATCATTGTACATTAATTTTAGATAACAAACGTACGACATTTATATCGTCGAAAAATGAATAATCTAACGCAAACAATAGAAATCTTTTATGGCCAAAGGTTCAATCCCAGATAAGGGTGAATGTTGGGCTCCAATGATAACGGTCATAGTTAGGAGTTACCCTCTGAATCATTTATTATTTATTCTTTAACTGTTTATTGTATTTTATGTTTAACAACTAACTTCACGCTTAATTTATTGAATATCTGGATACTGATGTATTCAGTATTTAAGTTAATTCATTAAACCAATATTTTCGCAACATTTAAGCTATTTTAATGTCTGTATAATTTATAGATATAATATTTAAATTATTTTATCTTCTAATAAAATAATTTAAAAATTATAAATTAAATATTTAAACAAAAGACCATAAATAAATACATCATTATAGATATAATATTTACTGATTATGCTTATCAAAACTATTTTTATTACAGGTCTGAAGCTCCTGCCTCTCCTGAACGATTTAAGGTAAGTTCTAATAATTACAAATTATTTAATAAATACTTTTTATCAAAGTAATTCATTAATCTGATGTTATTTTATAAATTTCAAACACCATTATTCTAGAGTTGTTCTACAAACTTTTAACACCACTAATCTTCTTTCATAAAAACTTTTAACGCCGTAAATCTAGTGTTATTTTAGGAGTTATCGTAAACATATCTTTATATCAGTGAAATCTGTTAATCCTTAATGATTCGACGAGGAACGTTTCAGATAACGCGAAATACTGCATGAGAATTAAATATGATGAGTGAATGGTCTTTTTAGAATAAATAAAAAGGAATAGTAACTAGAAAGTTACAACTGGAAGTTCAACTTTTAAATAATAAGTTCAATGTTTAAATACGTCTGTGGGAAATAAGACGAAATACTAAAGAGGAAATATTTGAAAATTTAAATCTATAATTTATTTTTATAATTTAAATAATTTTATAATTTATTTATAATTTTAAGTCCAGGTTCCCGGAATAATCCGACCCAGATAAGCCGAATTGTAGTATACAATTAATTCTAAATTTACCTATCATGTAAAAATTATGTTTTTTTACAATGATAAATTGCTTTAATTAGCAAATTACGTTAACAAACAATCGAGAAAGATAACTTATCTACCTGATAAACTTCAAGTACAAGAGTTTCGATTCGGGGATTGACATTGGAAGGTCGATTGCTATCTGGTATGAAGCACGTATTAATTAGAAGTTTGTATGATTCAGTTATACATACTAAGGCTTTATGGAGGTTTATATGGAGGATAAGAGGTTTTATGGATTAAGAACTGTTTATCTCCTAACAAACAAAACAAAAAATATATATATGTATTAAGAATATATTTTCCGAATAAATAAGATTGTTTACTCCACCTTACTATTGGAACTCATAGATATAAAACATCTGAGTCTATTCATACACATAAAAAAAGTCGCAATTTAATTTTAGCTCTTATTTCTAAAATTACAAATATTGCATTAAAAGGAAAGGTAATTTACACATATATAGTATTTGTAGGATATGTTTAAATGCTTCATCAGGAAAGTATTCAAATTATAAAAATAGCAATGTTGAATAGTCTTTAAAAATATTAAGTGTCGGCAACATAAAATGGTATATTTTATTACTTACTCCTCCCTCCTTAAACGCATTAAATCTTTAGATCTGTTCCGAATATAAGTTTGCACCAGGTTGCCATTCTTGGTAACCATAAAATGTTTACTGTAAAATAAATTATTTACTTTCTTTTATGAGATCATAAACATCATTCAGATATATATTCTTCTCGATATACTTCACTTTTTATGATTTTGTCTTCACTCACGTTTTACTTTGTTTCTGATTTTCTAATTTAATATAAGTATAATTTATTTTTTTACAGCATTTATTCTTTTAAAAAATATGACGTATAATGTTTTTCATGGATAGATGTGGCCTTGCAAAAAAAAAACAAAAATTATAAAGCCGTTCTTATCTGCCAACTGATAAGGGAATTAATTACTGAGAAGTGGTACTCGAGATATTCTACTAAGGAAGACATTGTGACTCTTCCTTATTCTTGTCAAAACACTGTTAGTAACATGTTAGCAGTAAATTAAACGTAAATGTTTATTAAGAAGAAGATCGCCAGAGTGAAGGATACAAAGAAGTTGAAATGCATAAATAAATAAGGACTTAAAATATTGTCTTCTTATGGCCAACCCTTTTGTAAACAATTAATTTAAACAAACATTGAAATCTGCCAGTTGGAATTTCCTCGGCGTTCTGTTAATAATTTTAATTTATCACAAAGAATATCTTAACATGTAGTTTATATTTTAAAAAATAAGTTATATGAATATAATTGTTTTGCAAAACTGATAAATGTAAACAACATCTGAAAGAAGATTAAACGTAGACCGAACATATATAAAAACTGGACCTACTGGAAATAGGAGGAAAAAAAATTATTTTAGGATTTTTTTTCTTTTACCCTTCTCAAAAATACCGATTTTCTCTTACGGTAGTTTGAGGTTGCTGTGACGTTACAATTTACTTTGTTAAAAAAATACATTGAAAGTACCTAGTTTAGTTTTGGTATATCTACCAGAAAATTCATAGGATATAAGTAAGGAATTTTTCCACTATTTAATATTTTTTTAAAGAAACTAGCCTTTATAACTAAATATAATTTCATAGATGTTAATCATAAATTATTGTGTGTAAAGCAAGCTGTTAAAAAAGGAAAAAAAAGGTATTGTATGGAGGCACAACTTCAAAAACCGTGACGGCCGGGAATGGTAGAGTGAAACTCGCTTTAGAATTCCTGAATCTAATAGTGGCGCTTTACTAGGTAAGGTTTACTTTTATTTCGTGGCGGACCCTCGGAATAAATCTCGACCTTCCCTCCCTGGTTAGAATAGGTTGGTTACATTGGTTACATTATTCTCTAGAATAATCCCATCTTTGCGACATATGGTTGAGTAGGAATGTAGAACAAAAAACGAAAATCTACCAATTCAAAAATATACGAAATAATGTAGGAGTAAGGTAAACTAATTTGTTTAACAAAAACCATAGGGGAGCAGGATTGCTTAGCGAATGAGATTTCCATTACTCGCGCGCCTAGTAGCTTTGTAGTTGAAGTTATATCCATGTGGTACAAGTATGTACTAACCATTTACTTCTGTCTCTTCTTGGGTTTTTTTTTTTAAATAATAATATGTTATCCCCCCGGTTAGGAGGCTGGCATAATCATTTTAAATCTAAAATAGTTGTAATATTTTCCCATAAGCCGTTTGGTAAAAGCAAACATAAACCAAATTCTTTAGTTTTAAGAACCTTTTAAAGTTTATTATGGAGACGAGAGAGAGCGCTATATATACTGGCCGGAAGCGCTGCTGGACATTCTCCAGGCTGTAGAAAGGAGGCTGGGTCCTGGGATAATATTGGCATTGGCTTCTCAGTGGCCGGTGTCATCCAAGGTTAATTTCTGAGCCCCTCTTCTCTAGATAATATTTCTGGCAAGAGTTACTACGTGAGCTGGCCTTTGGTCCGCCCTGTCTTTTGTTTACGTTCCTTGTTAACAATTGTCACAACACAATAATTGAAAATCCTATCTAATTAAAACAGAAGTGAATTGAATTCTGTCAAATGAATTTTTTACATTTTAATGAAGCTCATTTTTTAAACATAAATTATTATATTTTTCATAAAAAAAGTATCACAACCCGTACAGGAATTTATTTTAACTAACGTAAGAGTTATTGATGAATTTCCCGAAAGTAAAAACGTATTTTTGCCTAATTTATTTAATATACCTTTTTAATCCAATTTCTTTTATATTGTAACACTTATGTGGGTTAAACATAAGTGCAGTAAAAATTCAATTTTATTGAACGAAAATAATAGTTTTCAATGCTACACAAATTGTTGAAACCAGGGGTCGAAAGGGTCATTAACTTTTACTTTCACTTACCTATATATGAAATATATAGTAAGTGGAAGTATTGCGATCGTGAAAAATTTCGACTTCCGGTTTTCAACGGAAATACACGTTTTGGGGCCCCCTGAGTCCAAATAACTAAGTCCCACGAAATGGTCTGTGTGTGTGTGAACAGACTAGCTCAAAAACTATAAACCATGCGAACCTGAAATTGAGTATTTAGTGTAGGTATATGCCCGCGATGTGACAGCGAAAATTTCATCAAAATTGCTCAAAGGGAGGGGGTACTTTATTTAATAACTTTTTACGTTTTTTTTCGATTTTCTCAAAAACGGCGCTAACGATTTTGATTAAACTGAGTATTTGAAGTAATAATATGCCCGAGATGTGACTGTAAAAATTTCATCAAAATTTATCAACCGGAGGGGGGACTTTACTTAATAAATTTTGTATCATTTTCACGTGTTTTTTTTATTTACTCAAAAACGGCTTTAACGATTTTAATCAAACTGGGTATTTGATGTATTTATATGCCAAAGATGTGATAGCCAACATTGCATCAAAATTGATCAACCGGAGGGGGGACTTTACTTAATAAATTGTGTATCATTTCCACGTGTTTTTTTTATTTACTCAACGATTTTAATCAAACTGGGTATTTGATGTTTGTATATGCCAAAGATGTGATAGCCAACATTTCATCAAAATTGGTCAAACGGAGGGGACCACAACAACGCATTAATTTCTAATCTAAGTAAATTGGTAAGTTTGTTGGTAAGTGAAAGTTGTGTGTTGCGAGCACGCACCAGATTTTTTTAAATAAGTTTCATTTTAAAAGTATCTGAAAAACTTATTACTGAAAAGTTTTCCAATATCTTTTTGATAAAAGGTTTTCCTTCAAAAAGGTCAAGGTTCACCTAAACATATGGAGCAATTAAAATTAAAGTGTGAGTTAAACAATAACTTTTTCACCCTGGGTTTTGATCATAATAGTTTTTATCATTGAAAAAGAGTTTGTTTACTAATACTCATTAAACATGACGAATTTGACCAAAATCGTTAAAGCTATTATTGAAAAAATCGGAAAAAAAAACTTAAAAATGGGAAAGAAAGTTATGAAATAAAGTGCCCCCACCGGTTGACAATTTTGATGAAATTTTTGTAGCCATATCTCGGGCATAACATTAAATTTTATCAAAATCGTTAGAGCCGTTTTTGAGAAAATCGAAAAAAAACGTAAAAAGTTATTAAATAAAGTATCCCCTCCGTTGTCCAAATTTGACTATATTTTTGCTGTCAGAGCACGGGCATATACATATAGAAAATACCCTTTCTTGTTCATTAAGGTTTCATTGTTTTTTAAGACTTTCATGTTCGTAAGGTTTATAGTTTTTGAGCTAGTCTGTTAACACGCACACAGACCATTTCGCTTGTCTTGTTTATAAATAAATTATTTTCTTTGACTAAAATCTTTTTAGGAATAAGTTTCAGAAAAACTTTTTGAAATGAATTTGTACGGAAAAAGTTTTTTGGATAAAAGAAGAATAAGAATAGATAACTTATTCAAAAAGTTTTCCTAATGAATAAGTTATTGTTCAATAAAAACATAGGGCAGGGAAAGAAAAAAATATAAGTTTAACTTAAACTTTTTAAAAATAAAAGTTAACTTATAATTTCGACCCCTGGTTGGAACACAAAAAATTCAGCAGGTTACGAAAATTATCACTTTGTAACGCAGAAATAACCATATGACTTGAGCTTAAGAACCTGCCTAACTCTGCAATCCACCATTCCTTGTAGTGGTAAGGAGAACAGTCCCGAAGGTTCTAGGCCTGCGTAGATGGTACTCGAACATCGCAGTCACAAACATGTACTATGACAGTTTGTTCCAACAACTAGTCTAGAGCTATTCTAAACCATAAATTTAGTTTTGTGATTTGTTTCACGTTACAATGTTATTATTTCAGAATTTTACCTGAAACATTTTCCTATATTTTTTTTAATTTAGTAATTTAAAAAAAAAAATTGGATTTTCGAATTTTATTCTTGACGTTTTTCGGTTTACTCTAGACCGTTGATTTAGGTTTAACTTATAAAATACTAGGTTCAGGCTTGAAATTGAGCTATTAAAGGTTATATAAATATATAGGTGCTCTGAGTGGGTGGAACGAGTAGAATATTATCTTTTAGTACATAAATAGTTTTAGAGTGGCGTATCTAGAATATTCAGGACCGTTGGTGGTTATTATTTTAAGGCGTTTCCATAGAATAGAAAAAATGGCTTTACGTGATGTTTAAAAATCAAAACGTTATTTTTCAATAATCAATCAAATAAAAAAAAATAAAAAAGGATACGCTAGGTTGTAAGACCCCTTTATTTCTGTTTCTTGTTTTGTTTCCGATTTGACCCATTTGTTATAATGAAACTTTCTTTTACTTTTGATACCACACGGCAGCCCCTCTGCCCATCAGGTACGTTGCTGTATTAACAAATAATAATAATAATAATATAATAAATAATATCGCAAGAAAAAAGATAATTGTATTCTCAAATATAGGTATAAATAAAAATATATATGGGTATACGTTAATAGAAAAAAGTGGTGTAATCCTTATACCGAAGCTTCATCCGTAGTATATATATATATATATATATATATATACATAATTAGTTGTTTGGAAATATAATATTCTATGCTTAATTCAAACCGTTTATAGACGCAGCTAAGTTGGCGTAGCAGTATGCCAATGATTTCCGGAGGAAAGGTGTCATGGAATGTGCGAAGGAGGGGTGTGTACGTGGCCTTCACAAGTACGTCCATCTGTCAGGGTATTAACGTGTCTGGAGATTACTTTTACAACATTTCTATCTTTCCGACAATATCTCAGTAATATAAAGACATTAGCATTTATATTCCTTTGCTCAACTTATTCTGCCACCTTGCGTAATCCCTTTGACGCAGAAAATAGGCGATATAATTTATAACGAATGAAATAAATTTAAGTTCTTATCTTTTAGCGAATCCAACAGGTTTTCTAGCCTTTGGTTTTATTAGGATTTTTATTCATGACCGTTATCAATATCCTGGTGTTAAATAATATAAAGCTCATAATCTATTGTGTGATGTCATAAAATATAATCTTCTCATACTATAATTGTTTTAAAATTCAGTGAGGCATAAAAAATTAATTGTTGAAACGTGAACAGTAATAATAAAAAATTAATGAGCAGATGAAAATATGACACAACAAAAAAATCCATGTTTAAATCTTTCAAAGTATATTATAATCGAACATCTCGGAACATGGTTTGAATAATATAAAAAATAACTCCAAATCAAGCCACGACCGTTTCGCCGCTCATTTTTATATTCATCTGTACAATTAACAACTACACTACACATCAGAAATGTATGTACGGTATTTCAGAATATACATGAAATAAATGACCATACCAGGAAAGAATGTTGCCGATAATCACCACTATTCAGACAATTGAACAAAGCAGCAGAACATTTAGGTTCAGCCGAGCTCTTAACAGAAACAAAAATAAGATCAGCACGATTCAAAAATTATTCGAAAACTTTTACAAGCATCTTGGTTGTTTGAAAATTACACGAAACAAGAACATACCAACTGAGAAATATTACATGCCTAAAAAATGCTCCGTATCTTAGGCCATTAATCTTTTTTTTTTTTTTTTTTTTTTTTTTTTTTTTTTTTTTTTTTTTTAATGTAGGCAGCAACCACTTGGGTCATATTCGCCTACAATCATTTTCTGTTATATTTTATTTACTTTTTTGTGAAATTATCAATAGTTATATTTTATTATATAGTTTTGCTAGTTTCAGAAATTCAAATATTTTGTCGGTTGTCTCCACACTGTCCTGCAATGCTGTTTGTAGATCAATAGGTATTTCTAGGAGGTCCCTGTACGTGTCGTATGTCCTGCAGTCCGTTAAAATGTGTTTGACTGTAAGTGAACACCCGCAAGCCTGGCAGTCAGGTGGAGGCTCACGCGCCATAAGATATCCGTGGGTTACTCTAGTGTGACCAATACGCAGCCGCGCTAGGATGACTTCCTCCCTTCGTTTACCTCGGACGGATGATTTCCATTGCGATACACTACTTTTTATTTCTCTCAATTTATTTTCTGTTGTTCTAAACCACATCTTTTCCCATTTAATCTTTATTTTTTGCTTTATAAGGGAAATAAAGTCCTTAACAGGGACCCCCTGATGTGCAATGCCTTCCGTTATTGCTCTTTTTGCTGCTCGGTCAGCTTCCTCATTTCCAACTATTCCACAGTGACCAGGGACCCAGAGAAATTTAACTGAAATATTATTACTATGCGCTGATCTCAAGGCTAAAAGTATATTTTGAATCATAATGTTTGATGAAAAGGTGTTACTTAAACTGATTAGGGCTGATAGTGAGTCAGTACAGATTATTTGCATTTTTTTTTTGGAGTGGATAACATTAAGACCATTGTAAATTGCAATTAATTCTTCTAGAATTAATTGCCATTAATCTTTTAAGCCATCCTTTCGCTTTACTCCTCATATTTATAATAATATAGACTTAAACAAAAATTTAAAGACAATGGTCCAAAGATCTCCTCTTTCACTAATAACGAAAAAGAAAAAAGTTGCTTTATACTTTACTAAAAGTTGCTAGTCTATTATGAACATAATAGTCTAATATGAATCCCCCCCATAAATTTGGACTTTGAATCCATTGTGGGAAGGTTTAGGGATTGACAGAATCCCTTCTAACGAGGTGATTCCTTAATTTTTTTTTTTTAGATCTTGGGATGACCTACAAAGTGTGACCCGACCCTTCAGCTAGGAAACTGATGATAAAACATTGATAGAAGGTTTGTTTTTCTCCCTAGACCTGTCCTAGTCAATGGCAACCTTGATTTAAAAAAGCAATCAAATTTGTTTAACCCATTGGTTTATTATTCCTTTCTGAATACTGAATCTCCCTTGATCTAGAAATAGATCCTCTGACCCTCGTGGACCTAAAAATAAATTAAAGTGCACGAACTTGAAAAAAAATGTTATTATTTACTGAATATATATGTATATATATATATATATATATATATATATATATATATATATGTATATATGTATATAAATTTAAATATTTTATTTTTGAATAGAAAAGATTGGTCTCGGTCGGGAGCCCAATAACATGTAACCCGTCTCCCCGCATAACATGTTGGGTACGGTACCCACTGCGCCACCGAGTTCGCTTCCAAGCCGAGTCAGTCTCTCCTCCTCACTGATCCCTCTCCCCGATATCGCATTTATTTAGTGAATTTATACGGGGGTGGAATATTTTGTCCAATTGAAAGGATCTCTTGAAATTTCGTATTTTTTTTTATTTCTTTTTTTTTCATGCAAACTTTCAAATGTGCCTACCAAATAGTGACTGACTTCTCCAGTTACATGCTATGGAATAGTGCTATTTATTACCACCTATAAATTGCTTCTTTTAACCCCATATTCTTTAGTGGAGTAAGATATGAAACAAATTATTTGGTTTTGTTATATTAATATTATACTTTATTCTAATGTTTTCATGAAAAACTATAATTAAAAATAATTAATAGATTAATGGCGAAGAAGACGCACAGCATTCATCTTTTTTTAAAAATGATGGTAAAATTTAGCTATTTTGAATAAATTTACATCCAAAATGAATATTGTGTAGGCTGCTCTGTGATGTGCTAGCAGAATCAGCTCCTGTTTGACCTACTAGGAGTGTAGCGACATCGATTGTCGACGCACCATAAATAACATAAATAATCCACACCAAATCAGTCCCTTTAAAATAAAACATAATTATTTCATAGTAGTTATGCGAATGTTATTTATTTTTAATAACTTATTACTTTCACTTACCTATATATGAAATATATAGTAAGTGGAAGTATTGCGATCGTGAAAAATTTCGACTTCCAGTTTTCAACGGAAATACACGTTTTGGGGTCCCCTGAGTCGAAATGACCAAGTCCCGCGAAATGGTCTGTGTGTGTGTGTGTGTGTGTGTGTGTGTGTGTGTGTGTGTGTGTGTGTGTGTGTGTGTGTGTGTGTGTGTGTGTGTCTGTGTGTGTGTGTGTGTGTGAACAGACTAGCTCAAAAACTATAAACCGTGCGATCCTGAAATTGGGTATTTAGTGTAAGTATATGCCCGCGATGTGACAGCATAAATTTCATCAAAATTACTTAAAGGGAGGGGGTAATTTACTTAATAACTTTTTAGGTTTTTTTCGATTTTCTCAAAAACGGCTCTAACGATTTTGATTAAACTGAGTATTTCATCTATGTATATGCCCGAGATATGACTGTAAAAATTTCATCAAAATTGATTAACCGGAGGGGGGACTTTACTTAATAAATTTTGTATCATTTTCACGTGTTTTTTTTATTTACTCAAAAACGGCTTTAAAGATTTTGATCAAACTGGGTATTTGATGTATGTATATGCCAAAGATGTGATAGCCAACATTTCATCAAAATTGATTAACCGGAGGGGGGACTTTACTGAATAAATTTTGTAACATTTTCAAGTGTTTTTTTTATTTACTCAAAGAAGGCTTTCACGATTTTGATCAAACTGGGTATTTGATGTATGCATAAGCCAAAGATGTGATAGCCAACATTTCACCAAAATTGACCAACCGGATGGGGGACTTTACTTAATAAATTTTGTATAATTTTCACGTGTTTTTTTTTTTTTATTCAAAAACGGCTTTAACTATTTTGATCAAACTGGGTATTTGATGTATTTATATGCCAAAGATGTGATAGCTAACATTTCATCAAAATTGGTCTAACGAAGGGGACCACAACAACGCATTAATTTCTAATCTAAGTAAGTTGGTAAGTGAAAGTTGTGTGTTGCGCGCACGCACCAGATTTTTTTTTTAATGTGATCTGCCCCATTTTTTTATGCCTCTTGTGCAATGGCACGTATTCATACCACTATGTATTCCTGAAAAGATATTCCGCCCAAAGTCTGATAGTCAAAGAGTTGAATACGAATGATTTATGAAAGGTATGGTGAAATTCTTGGAAACTCTTCAATCCGAATTCCCAAAGTGACGACACGAACATTTGACAGTCTTTCGGGGCATTATCCGGCTATAAAGAGATTATACTGCCAGCGGATCCCGCGAATCGGAATGAGCTTATCCTTGAATATCGGATTCCAGAGGCACCTCTTGGATCCGTGTTGTAGCGAGTGACCGGTAACATCTGGCTGTCGGAGGGTAGTGCCAAAGGAAGGTCTGTTTATGTCTGTGGCCATCACTTCGTTCTTTCTAGGAAGAGTATTCTTTTCGGCTTGATGTCTTCTTCGGGGCATGAAATATGGCCGGGATGGCTCGTGTTTCCTCCAGGTCAGTCCCCCTACCTTCTCCGGTCTTATTCCAATTATTTTACTTGACCGAATAATATTGGCGTAGAAGTCAACTATTTCCATATTAGTTTTCTACGTCAATAAGTGCCTACTATCCATTAATTACTACGACAATTATGACGGTTATCAAATATAAAAAACTCGACGAATGCTTTATCTTAATCCTGAAGAGATTAATTAATCCTTTATTGTCTAAGGGCCGAAGGACCTTTCTCACTTACGAATATACTGAGCAATAACAGAAAAAATTGAAGATGACACATTCAATAAAATTAAATTAAAATCATAATAAAAAGAGATCTATTTTACAAAGCATACCACAAAAGCAAAGATCATTCCTTCTTTCATATAGAAATAAAATAGAATAGCTGTATTGCTAAAGAAAACGGTGGAAACAATATAAATTATAGAAAAAACTATGACATAAACAATAACTATTATAAAGGATAAATGTAGTAAAGAAAAGAGGGAGTACGAGAGAGAATAGATAAAATTTCGATAAATAACCATTTAGAAAAACATTAAATAATAAATAAGGTTTATAAGTCATTCTTTCAATTAGTTAAGGATCAAATAAGATTAAAATATGTGACCATGTGAAATACCGAATGGTATAAATAAGTTTTCAACATATTTTTTTTTTTTAATCCCTGATATTTAGAATCTATGATTATTTCTGAGTAATTATATATATATATATACATGATACAACTTACGGTTGGCGTTCCTAGGTATAACTCTGCTTTGTTTTACTTTTGAAATATGATATCTATTTTAAAATAAATACACGAAATACCCGTCTTCCTCTATTCAGACAAATCTATATTTCTCTGTAATCTTTTTATCAATACTAAAACTTTTGAGACATTTAGTACAGTAGCAATTAATTATTCTGGGCTATTATCATTCTTTTACTTCATTTATAAGTTAAAAGCTGTCAAAAACAATATTAAAACTAATCAATGTAAATTAGTATTATGTACTCGCTATTGGGGTATAAAGAATGAGGCAGCAGAATCTTCAGAGTCTCAACTCACTATTACAATGGTAGATTAAATTCTAACCAAGAAAGTATGGATCCTTTTTTCGATATGGTTACCTTCGCCATTGCATGGTCTCGAAACATCGAAAAGTTTGTCAACGATATTTTTTTTAATTCGAGGCGCATTTTCTGAAAAATAAATTGTGTACTATGATGTTTCTGTAACAATGAAATAGACGTTTGTTAGTATTATTTAAAGTTTGTTATAGCAGATTGCTTGAATTTTTATTTGTATTAATTCCTTACACGCTGAAGCCTTACATAAAGCGTTTAATTTTTGATTTCTCAATATTATGATTCTTTAAATATTTCAGTTAGCCTTTTCCTTTAGGATCAGCCTTGTTCATTTAGGAAGGCCAAAAAGGAAATAAAAAATCTTTTATAGGTGTCCTTTGCTTGCCAATCTAAAAGATTCCCCGGAGAAGAGGTAGAAGAATTCAAGGCGCATTTTCTGAAAAATAAATTAAGTATTATGATGTTCCTGTAACAATGGAATAGATGTTTGTTGGTAATTTTTAAAAAAATTTACAGCAGATTTTTTGAATTTTTATTCATATTAATTCCTTATACGTTGTAGACTTACATGAAGCATTTAATTTTTGATTTCTCAATATTATGATTCTTCAAATATTTCAGTTAGCCGTTTCCATAAGGATCAGCCTTTTTCATTTAGGAAGATAAAAAAGGAAATAAAAAATCTGTAAAGGTGTCCTTTGCTTGCCAATCTAAAAGGTTCCCCGAAAGAGAATTGCTCGCCCCCTTGAGCTCTCGAAACGATTGAGCAAACGATTGGTGAGGCGAGGAGAGAGATCCTGCTGTTTACAATGGTCCTGGTATGTCGGCCCTTCTGCTAAGTCATCTCCTCCGGGTCTTGTCAACATTCTCCTCCTTTTGTCCATATTAATTAGTCTACTACCTGATAGCGATCCGCCCGCAGTCATCTTGCTTTTATTTCTCAAATTTCCTATTGCTAATTAATTTTTCAAAAAAAGTTTCATTGTAATCGGCCTGGAAGAAGCGTTTTTTCCTCTATTATAGATAGGAATTCCAACCTTATATAATGGGCCTATTGTATGTTTTTCCAGCTAGGGAATGACAATAACTGAAAACAAGACTAAAACCATTTAAGCTATCTCACCGTGTCATGGTCGTATCCTTTAACTGATAGCACGAGGGAAAATGAGCTATATATCGCTGAGTTACTCGCTGCATTAGTTCTCAAGGATTACTAATATAGATCTGCCTCCAATATTTTCTTTACTTCAGAAAAAATAATTAATTATTCGATTATTGGAGGTTCGCTAAATAAAAATATAAGATGATAATTTCAACTACCTCAAAAATTTTATAGTTGTATATTCAAAAGAAACTATGACCGGTCAAGTTAATTGTATTTGAGGGAATTGGTTTAGAGACTAGGCAATAGTTACTTTAAAGTCGAAGTTGTCTTTATGACTTATGGTATAATTTAAAAAAAATAAATATTTCTTTTAAGACGAGAAGCCTACTGTAGTTTCCAGGTTGACACTCAGAGATAAAAAAACCGAAAGGTCTGGTCCAAAGTTGACCATTGGAAGTGTCGTGTTGACTTTTTTTCTGCTAGCCCTGAAGGCGACCACACAGTGAGAAGGGACTTCATCATTAGTTAGCATTTGGTCGTTAATAATGATTCTGAGGATTTTAGATTATGAGAAGTTCTCAATTTTTTTTTCAATATTTATTTTTAAACTTTTAATGTCATAAGGCATAGAATTTACTTGAAATAATGCACGTTCATTTATGTCAATAAGCTAGATTAAAGTAGAGGGGAGCGCGACTCCCAAGAGGGGTGCGATAAAGGGTTTGGGATGGACGCAAAGCTTTTGATTTAAAAAATAAATAAATAAAAGAACTTTTGTGTGTGAAAACAAAAATATAGGCGGAATATTTTAATAGAAAATGTATTTTCCAATTAATTAAAAGCTTTAAACCTTTTACTTCAGTCAGAACTACTAGTAAAAGTGAAATTAGATAGTGATTATTTGGTCAAATAAGTAAAACTCCATAATTTTCTAGAAATTAATCTTGAGAATAAATAGTTGTATGGTATAATTTACAAAAAAAAAATATCATTACAGATTCATAAAAGGTCCCAAAAATTGGTTATGCTTTCTAAATTAATAAATTGACTGGGTCTGCAAAGTTGATATCCTTTATTCCTTTTTATGTTTTTATATAGGATGTAATTAAGTTTATAGTTTTTTTATTTTAAATTGTATGATGCAAGATCCACAAGAAGGATGGTGTGTGATTTTATCTACGGGGTTATAGATATGATGGTCATGGCTAGAAAAAAGGGGATAAGAGAAGATATTCTCATGAGTAGTCTGGTGCCAAAATGATTTTGGGCTGTTCCGGTTTTATTCTTTAGTCTTTTTCGAATTTACAAAACATGTTATTGAAATAATTTTAATTCAATGAAATAACCTAGTTGAATGCTATAGATACCATAAAAAAAAGTAACAAATAAACCGACAGAGATAAAGAAAAATAATTTTTATTATCTATTTTATGTAATGAAAACATGTAAAAAAATGAAGAAGTAAGTACTATTATTTTTTAGATTGCTTGTAAGGATTTAAAAATTATAATTTTCTTTTATTAAATGATAATTTTTAAGTACCTTAGATTATATTTAAAATAATGTAACCCTTCAACGGATTAATATATAATAAAAAATCAAATCTGATAGTGCACAAACGAAGCTTCATTGTTATTCATGTTTCATTTCTGTCAGGGAATGGTGGTTTAGAGGCATTGATGTCTTATGTTAATGTTTTCATAAATATCTTTACATGTGGTGTGTTGGCTCGTATACAACAAGCAAAGTCTTAACATATGATAATGACAATCTTTAAGAGTATAATCAAAGCATTAATAGTTGTAAATATTAAGCTGAGCCCGAGAGGCGGCGTGGCACAGTGAGCTCCCGCCGAGGCAGGCCCTTCCTAAATCATACGGCCCTCCAGATGAGGGAGGAAAAAAAGATGGTCAGGAGACTCCCTTTTTTTATAATACCGAACTGACTTTTTATTTTAGATTTTTTTTTTCTTTAACTGCCTAAGTCAGAGTTGATCTCAACAAGCATTTACCACGTTCGTGGTTGTGAGGGTTATGGTTGGTTAGTTTTACCAATACATTGTAGGAATCTTCTGCTTGATGCTGACATTAAATAAGGTTCAGATTACGAATAGCCGATATTAAATACCTAATACTTTTCAATGTATGAGTACCCATCTCCTAGATATTGAAAATTTTAACAATCCTTTAAACATTGACGAAATGAAACTCTGTAAAAATTTTTGTTTTGAGTATTTAACTCTTAAAAGCGTTATGGAAAGCTAGAACATTCCTAAATTACCCAATCAAAGAGTTTAAATATATCCTAAAACGATTAACAGAAGTGCATAAAGCCAATAACCAATGCTTTGAGATATTCATTTTATCTAAGTAGTAAGATTAGGAATAATAAGAGGTATTTATTGATAAAAGGAATAACAAATACTTTCTATGTTAAAATTAGTCTTAATCATATCTACATCTTAAAATACAAAATACATCTTATGAATAAAAGTCAAATCAGAAAAATCATTTTTATTATCCATATTATATACCTAATGAAAATATATGTAAAAAAGTGAAGAAGTAAGTACCATTATTTTTTAGATTGCTTGTACGAATTTCAAAATTATAATTTTCTTTTATTAACTGATAATTTTTAAATACCTTAGATTATATTTAAAACTAGCTAGGGTGCCCGGCTTCGCTCCGGTAGTTCTGTGATAGTTTTAAGTTTTAACAGTAAACTTTAAAATTAAAGGAAATATAAAACAAAATTAGCATCTTCTTGAAACTTCGGGTTTAACTTGGTATTAATAGTAAGATCGAGATCGGCAGAGACTCCCCAATACTTTATGGGGGGTTGAAAATTGTAAATGAAAAATTGGCAGCAAATTTGTCAAGATTTGCATCGCAAATCTCATATCTTACTACTACTTAAAAGCCAATGCAAAAATTTGATGAAGGCACAATTTTTCACCATATTCCTTTTTATCCTGAACTATGGGGGGTGATAACATCTTATTGAAAAAATGCTGAAATTGGAGTTAGTCATTTTAATTGGAAGGTTCATATACATAGTAATCAAACCAACTTCCTTTTCATTACTATACCAAGAACAATTCAAACTTTTTATTTTCGATTTATACTCAGTCAAGTTATCTCTTTTCATTTTATGTTAGTTTTTCTTCGCTCTCTGTAGTACTAAGAAATTTTCACTCATATTGCATTAAATATTCTTATACTTATATAAATTAGCCTTCTTATGCTAAAATTACGTTTTTAAGGAATCCAGTTGATTGTCTAATTCATTGATTTTCAGTTGATTTTTTATTTCATTGATTTTCTAATTGATTGATTGATTGATTTTCAGAGATATGAAATAATTCTTTTATTTTAAAACGCAAAGGAGAAACTAATTATATTACCTTAATTTTGAGTAATTTAAAAATAACAGCTGAAGAAATGTATAACCATTACAAACTGACGAATGGACAATAAACATTGAGTGAAACGCACCCTAGCGCTTCCTGGTAGTCTGGAGCTCGAACTAAAATTTTCATTCACTAACCCTTAAAGGTAGGCTAATTACATTGTGCGAGAGGCTTGAAATTCCGTGCCTTTTCTCTTCAATTTGACAGGCTAAAGATAAAAACTGAAACCTTCTTCATCGTTAAGGGCTATAGAGCAATACGATGACATAACATTCTAGGTCGTTTTTGAGCCTTTTCGGCTCGCACATTGTACACTTTGCTTATAATATATATTGATTGTGTAACCCTTCAACTAATAATAAACATATAATGAATTATGTTTGCTAAATGTGTTTACTAACTCATTAACTGATTGACATTATGGTTCATTTAGAACCAGAGCCTCCTCCATTATTTTTCTCCTTTGCATTTTATCCATTGCTTTGGTAAGCAATCGTTTGACTTTGAGAGCTCTCGTAGTTTTTTTTTTAAGTCATCCAACCACTTTCTATGATGCTTACCTCCCCTTCGTGAACCTTCTGGATGAATTTAGGCACTTGTTTTGGTAATTCCGACGAATTTATCCTCTCTACATGCCCCAGCCAGGCACTATCTTCTTTTGTGCAAAAAACTTTTACTAAATTCGGAATTTCTTTATATATCGATTTGATTTGAGAATAATTAATCAAGTTATTTTTAAACACTAAAGTTATCCCACTCCCTTTCACTAAAGTTATCCCACTTCCAGGGTCAATTAAATTACGACATAAAAAAATATTTAATTTTTTTTTTTTTTTTATGATAAGATGAAGATTAGTTTTTGTTTAATGAATAGTTCAATACCTGGAAAAGTTTTGGAAGAATAGCTGTCGGGTAAAATATACAGAATTCTCGAGCTTTAATTGGTCTTTTCCTTAAGAAAGATTTTTTTTTTTCTGTAAGGAATTCAGAAATTTCATTTCCTATTAAACATTTGATCGATTTGATATTAGTCCCGTTAAGAAAATCCATTAAAGTCTTTGATTATCGGCTAGGTTGGTGCCTTTGGTTCATTAGTTAGTAAGCTCAAGAAGTTAAGTTTCCTGCACTGTAAATAATAATAGCTTTAAGCTCTGAGCGCTAAAGGCGTCGACAGATTTGGTCCTCACAAGGCTGACTTTTATTCGACAGTAGCACTATCTTTAAATGATCATGTTAGATTTATCCATTGCCTCCTTTGGAAGTTCGTGATGGCTCTTTACATTTCCTGGCTCTCTTTGGTCCTTCCTTACTGCCTTAATGTCTTTTGTCGCTGTATAGCCGCTTCATGGGGACACTTCATTACCATTTGTTCGTGGTATGTCAGGGTATAAGCGGTGGTATCTTTTTTCAGTTCGTATTTCACACGACTCTTCGACTATTTTTATTATCTCTGCAATCCATTTTTTACGTAAAATGTCGATCTATGTTTTTTCTAATTAGTGATGTATACTTATGCATATGATTTCAATCAACCTTACCTTTTTAGTTATATTTATGGTTCTAAAATAGCAGCAATAAAGAGAGTGACCCTTTTTACTTACTGCTTTTCTGAAAGTAAAAAAAAAAAAAAAATGGATACGAATTATTAAAGGCATTTGTCATACCCCGTAATGCATGATACATATAAAGATATTAAAGATATGGAGGATGTAGGTGCTATGTTAAAAATTCAAAGTTTTTGAAAAATAGACAAATAAAAAAATAAATGTTTTTTTTTTTTGTTGGTATAGTTGTTTTTGAAGGAATGATCTTTCAATTTTATATGTTGTCATTAGCTAGGTAATTAGCTAGGGAAAAAAAAACCCATAGTTATTAGATAATGAAAATTAACGAGTGCGAGAGCTAACTGGAGCATGGGGACAACTAGTTGGCGACGGTGGTGGTTCCTGGTGGCGTCGGGGAAAACCCTCCCCCCCGCCCTTACCTATAGTCTTACGTAATAAAGATTTTTGGACTAATTACCTATGCGAGAGGTAACTAGTCGCGAAAAAAAAAGCCGTATTAATTACGGTTTTTAAAATTTTAGTTCGCGAGAACTGACAAGAGATCGCATTGATAAACGTTGGTCGCGGTAGCCAGGAGGGGGGGGGGTAAAACCCCACCCGCCCTCCCCCGCCGCTTCACCACATAATAAGGACTTTTTGAATATTTACCTTTGCGAGAGGTAATTAGCTAGGGAAAAAAAAACCCATAGTTATTAGATAATGAAAATTAACGAGTGCGAGAGCTAACTGGAGCACGGGGACAACTAGTTGGCGACGGTGGTGGTTCCTGGTGGCGTCGGGGAAAACCCTCCCCCCCGCCCTTACCTATAGTCTTACCTAATAAAGATTTTTGGACTAATTACCTATGCGAGAGGTAACTAGTCGCGAAAAAAAAAGCCGTATTAATTACGGTTTTTAAAATTTTAGTTCGCGAGAACTGACAAGAGATCGCATTGAAAACGTTGGTCGCGGTAGCCAGGAGGGGGGGGGGTAAAACCCCACCCGCCCTCCCCCGCCGCTTCACCACATAATAAGGACTTTTTGAATATTTACCTTTGCGAGAGGTAATTAGCTAGGGAAAAAAAAACCCATAGTTATTAGTTAATGAAAATTAACGAGTGCGAGAGCTAACTGGAGCGCGGGGACAACTAGTTGGCGACGGTGGTGGTTCCTGGTGGCGTCGGGGAAAACCCTCCCCCCCGCCCTTATCTATAGTCTTACCTAATAAAGATTTTTGGACTAATTACCTATGCGAGAGGTAACTAGTCACGAAAAAAAAAGCCGTATTAATTACGGTTTTTAAAATTTTAGTTCGCGAGAACTGACAAGAGATCGCATTGAAAACGTTGGTCGCGGTAGCCAGGAGGGGGGGGTAATTAAATTTCACAACATAAATTTGCAACAATGCACCTCCTTCCAAACTATTAAACCCGAACAATGGTGGTACATTCAAAGGTCATTTAATTTAAGCGGGATTTAACTGTCGATTTCTTAGTTGCGTCATTGATTTAACTATGCGTAAATCATTAGAGATCGAGGTTCGTGCCCTCCTAATAATGTTTATCTCCCCCAAGCTGTGTTTACCCTCTTCTAATGCCCCAACAGATTCCCCTTGTTTGTTACTATCCGGTTACTAATTAACAAGCAAACAAATCAACTAGAACCTCTATAGTAGACAACTGTAATTGGGAACATATGCTCAACGTTATGCAGTTCGGAATTATTTTTCCTTTCTCAATATATTGCTTATGTAACAAATAATTATATAGGTAATCCAAAATTTGCGAATATTATTTTTAATGAGCTGGAGCGGTCCATTCTGGAAATCTTCCTTCGTTAAATTATAGAAGAAAACGATTTTTCAATTGCAATTTTTTCGAATATTAATTATAATGAGCTGGAGCGGTCCATTTCGTTAATCTTCCTTCGTTGTATTAAAGAAGAAAACGATTCTGATTTGAAATCTGATCAATAATTCAAATTGAATTATTGAAAGGCTTTAATTTGTTCTTAGACTTAGTTTACACAAGGTTTGGTTCACTGATCTTTCTAGGTGTACGGCCGAGTTCGGACCGGCTACCATTGAATTTTATACCCGAATTAAACGTTGCTTACCTAAAGCCTTTCTGTTGCCGGAGAACTTTAGCCCATATCGCGTTTCTGCTAGCTATGAAAAATAATAATTTACCATTGAACTTAGTGATTTGAGCAGATTAAAAAAAAAGCAAGTTAAGAAGTCTGTAATGAAATGCAATTATTTTCTCTAAATGTATGATAGTTATATTAATTAAATATTCTGATAACACAATTATTTTAACTAAAAAGACATTAAAATATATTTTAAAAAACTATTGATTTTCTTGCTAACACAGTTCAATATACTTTTCAACTATATCAGTTCGACTTATTTTATCTATATTTTAGTTAGAACAAGTTATCGGTTATTATTTTAGATTAGTCATTGTCGGAACAGGGCACACAATTATTTTTTTTTTTTTTTTTTAAGATAATGTTTGATTTATAAGGATGATGCCGAAAACGTTTCCATAGGTACATTCCATGACCGTGACAACGAATTAGTAAACACTTATCTTAATTTTATTTTTACCCATGATATTTATTTTCATTTCAAAAGGGTTATGAAATGTCAAAACTTCCATTTAATTAAAACATGTTCAAATAAATAACAGTTTTCTACTTTGTTTTGACAATGATGTAATTGATATTTTTGGCTAAAACAAGCTTTATTGGCTATTTTAGCATAATCACACCATTTACTCTTATATTGTATATATTTTAGTTAACATATTTAATATCATTTAAAACTATTTAAAGTGTTTTCTATAAGGTGTACTTAATCTTATACAGGTGTACTTAATCTTGGTATAGTTTGTAGCTGCTATGAATAAAAAAATATTTGTTGTTCTGCTTCCTAATAAAGAAAACTGGTAAAGGTTTTATTTTCATCAATGTTCCCATTCCGGGCCTATGATGTAGTTGTATTTTGGTTCGAGAGACTCCAAACCACTCTCCTTCAGTAGCCAATTGATTCGGTATGCGAGCCGAAATGGGCTCAAAATAAAACATTTTTTAATATTGTTACTCACTACCGGGATATTGCCTTTTAATAGGCCAGTCAACGGAATTTCTTAATGATGATTAATAATTATTGCGTGGCTTATAAGGTTTAAATGTTTTGGGATTCAAAAAGAGAAGTTTGCAGTTAGCTAAATGGGAATGATATTTCTTAAATGGTCAAACAGAAATCGAAGGCGATTTTTTATAACTTACTCATTCAATAAATAAAAATTAAAACAGTTGCTAAATGCTAATTACATTTATTTTAACTTCTTACCTGCTCCAAGCAGTCTTTCAGAATAATATAACATAATATTAATTTTATATGATATAAAAAAGAAATAGTCGCTGTTTGTAACTGAAAATAGCCCATGTTTTATTTATTCCGTGTCCTACCCGTGTCTATTATCGATATATCAGTAACCGCCCAGAGGTTTGGTAGAAGAAGGAATGCTTCAGGAAAAGAAATATTAAATCCTGGGGGCCTACTGACTCTGAGCTGCCATAATACTTGGACCTAAGACCAGTTAACTGAACCACTGAACTTCGACTTTACCCGAGAGTGGGTAAAGTGTAAGTTGGAACCTGCTGCACCTTGGAGAGAGACCATGGCTTGCAGCAAAGTTAAGTTTAGGCTACTCCCTCCAGACTGTCTGTGCTCCCGCAAGCAACACTTATGTCCGTAAAGAGAGCTTCTGCGCGGTCAAAGGTCTCTGAAAGCCTATTGCTCCAACCGAAAAAAAAGAAGAAGCTATTTTGGGATGTTCGATTATTTGCGTCATTCGGAGCCTCTATAAAGCATAATGAAGTCGCACAAGGTTTATGTAGAACAAAACAACAAATAAAACAATTTTCTCTGGATATAAAAGAAAAGTTACAATAATTACAATTGAAAAAAAATATTATTACACCAATACTATTACATTTTTGCCTAAAAATATTTGTCTTTTTTTGAAGAATTTAGAATAATTTTTTTGCCTGTTACAATAATTTTTTAGAATAAGTTTTCATATTATTTTTTAATATCTCAATCGGTGTTCCCTGTCCCATTTCCTTCCGCTCAGCTTCATAACTAAGTATGGTATTTAGTTATTCTTATTATTATTTACATAATTATTTTAACAAGAAGAAAGGATAAGGACGACAAGGAATATAGTAAAATTTTCATCAGACAGGCTAAATAAATAATTGACATGCTATTTTAGTTGGTCTGTTTGTAAGAAATCATGGACATTGCCACTGTTTTAATAAAAACAAATGTCTTACTCCTCGAGAGCTGCGTTCCATGGAGGTAACAATGAATAAATATTATAGAAGAAAAGAAAGCTGTTATTGACGAAGATAATACTGGAGAGGGAGTGGCCGCCCAAGATGACAGGCGGGGGATGTCAAGCCGAGACCACAAGCAGAGATCAACGATAACTTGCACAGACCCGGAACATCTTGTACAAGGACGCCTCTGAAGGACGCGCTCAGGTGTGTCTCCCGATCTGATCCATCTTGTGGGGTATGCCACGTGCCAGCGGTTCGTCCAAGCGTTATTAAAGGCTTTAAAGGGAAAAAAAAATACTTTTGTAATTTTTACGTTGTATTGGGCAAGCCTTCCGGTGTAAACAGCAATACGTCGAGCTTGTTGATAAATGTTGTATCAAACCTGAATGTGTTGTAAAAGTTTTCTGACATTAGGTTTGAAGGACAACTGATTGAGAAAGTAGTATATCAATATAAAAAACACTAATATCTCCTTCAGAAAATTCTTGAATATTAAATAAAATCATTAAAATGTAAACGACCTTGAAAAAAAAGATGTAATATCATATAGAAAAAAAGATGTAAGTTATATACGATAGTAATGGTTGTCTTTCTAGGTTTTGTTTTTTCTCTAATGAGTACTCCTAACTTATAATGGAAGAAGAGACCCAATTAGATGAAAAGGAAAGAAAAAAATGGTAGTTCGCTACGAATCAACGGTTGATTCTAAAGATCTCAATCTTTTTTTCCCTTCCCTATTATAAAAGTTAAAACATTGAACAAAAAAAAAAAAAAAAAAAAAAAAAAATCAGCGGAATAAATAAATAAAAAAGCACCAAATGTCGCCTCTATGATTAACAGGAAGGTTGGAATAGGAAGGAACTATGAAGTTAGGATCGTACCATTATTCAGACGGTTCAGCGAGGAGAGATAAAATGATGGTATATAAAATGTTAAACCCACATACGAGTATGTTTAAAATGTGCAATAAACACTGAAAAAAAGGATGTTATATAAAATGTTTAACAAAAAGTATTTTCCTCTTATAATGTAAAATGTTGTGATGAAATATTATGATTATTGCACTATATATTTTTAAATATTTGTTTAAATACCTTAATACCTTAACGAGGTACCTTTAGTTTATATCCCAGATCCCAGAGTCCAGAGGGTGGAACGTTACTGGTTAAGAATTTCCACTATATATACTGAAGGTGGGTATATAGAAGAAATCGTTCACTGGTTCCTCACAAAGGAGGGTCTTCTTCATTACCCATTGTCAATCGACGGATGTAGCGCCATAATAAATTATAATTTGTCATAGCCAGACTCGAACTCGGAAGTAATTTACGAATTCTTATTTTGTTAAAATATTAATTATCAGTATCTTTTATCTATAATATAAACAAAAATGAATGCCCTGTACCTATTCATCGGCTAGCTCTTACTGAATTAAATGAGTTTTGTTAAAGGCTTTGCAAACGATAGTGTTGAATAAAACTATATTACTTTCACATGTATGGAATATATAGTAAGTGGAAGTATTGCGATCGTGAAAATTTTCGACTTCCGGTTTTCAACGGAAATACACGTTTTGGGGTCCCCTGAGTCGAAATAACCAAGTCCCGCGAAATGGTCTTTGTGTGTGTGTGTGTGTGTGTGTGTGTGTGTGTGAACAGACTAGCTCAAAAACTATAAACCGTGCGATCCTGAAATTTGGTATTTAGTGTAGGTATATGCCCGCGATGTGACAGCATAAATTTCATCAAAATTACTTAAAGGGAGGGGGTACTTTACTTAATAACTTTTTAGGTTTTTTTCGATTTTCTCAAAAACGGCTCTAACGATTTTGATTAAACTCAGTATTTGATCTATTTATATGCCCGAGATATGACTGTAAAAATTTCATCAAAATTGATCAACCGGAGGGGGGACTTTACTTAATAAATTTTGTATCATTTTCACGTGTTTTTTTTTATTTACTCAAAAACGGTTTTAACGATTTTGATCAAACTTTGTATTTGATGTATTTATATGCCAAAGATGTGATAACCAACATTTCATCACAATTGATCAACCGGAGGGGGGACTTTACTGAATTAATTTTGTATCATTTTCACATGTTTTTTTTATTTACTCAATAACGGTTTTAACGATTTTGATCAAACTTTGTATTTGATGTATTTATATGCCAAAGATGTGATAACCAACATTTCATCACAATTGATCAACCGGAGGGGGGACTTTACTTCATAAATTTTGTATCATTTTCACGTGTTTATTTTATTTACTCAAAAACGGTTTTAACGATTTTGATCAAACTTGGTATTTGATGTATTTATATGCCAAAGATGTGATAACCAACATTTCATCACAATTGATCAACCGGAGGGGGGACTTTACTTAATAAATTTTGTATCATTTTCACGTGTTTATTTTATTTACTCAAAAACGGTTTTAACGATTTTGATCAAACTTGGTATTTGATGTATTTATATGCCCGAGATATGACTGTAAAAATTTCATAAAAATTGATCTACGGGAGGGGGGACTTTACTTAATAAATTTTGTATCATTTTCACGGGGTTTTTTTATTTACTCAAAAACGGCTTTAACGATAAACAAAAATAAGATATGAATGTAGAAGAATGTGTGACTTTGGGAAATGATATTTAGCAAAACACGTCAATTTCTAATCTAAGTAAGTTGGTAAGTGAAAGTTGTGTGTTGCGCGCACGCACCAGATTTTTATTATAATGTTATTGAGATGTCGGCTTTGTTTAAGTAAATAGTAGGTTGTCCGCGCCTTGTGAAGATTTCATCTATCAACGTGCAATTTTCTATAAGCCTTATCATTTTTTCTGAGAGTGTGATCTCAATTTGTTATTTATTGTTTTTTTTATATTTTTAATGTTCCTTTTGAGGCCTCAGCAACGCCAAGCTGGGTGGTCCCCCATCTTTAGTCTCCATCCCACGGTACTGTATTATTAAACGCTCCACCCTATATCCACATCCATCACAACGTTTACAATTGCTATCCTGTCCGTATTGCCTTACAGCTGAACCCATCTGCTCGTGTGTGCGCTCTCGATGACTGTCCGTTCCTCTTGAACCAAGCGTCCGACTAATCGGCATCGGTATTAAACGAGAGGAACGATTACCATAACGCCAATGTTCAAAGCGCACCTTGAGGGCCGGTGAACTGAGAAACTAATAGGTAAGAGACTGGATTATCTAGTCTCTCAGGAGATGAAATATGCAAACATGCACTAAATACGCCCCGAGGCCGCGCGCCGTCGCATACATTACCTTGAACTATTTCTTTCGAAATAGTTGTAATACTTTACAACTTTACTGCTTCACATTACCTGTTTATAGCCATCCGATAATCAACATTAGTCATAAATAATTAACAAACTTATGTGAAGTAATCAGAGTCGTATCTTGTAGCGATTGGTGATGGTTAGGGGTGGTCTGCATTACGATAATTTGTAATCGTATAAGAATATATTTTATTTCATTAAATGATTCGAGCAGTGTTTTCATTTAAATGATTGTTTTAATAGATAACCTTTAAATTAAGAATAGAATTGTTTGTTTAACGCACTTTTATACAACTGAGGCTAATTTTACGATAATACAGTGGGAGTCCAAATTTTTTCCTCTCCGCGTAAGATTTGGATCTTTACACGAGTACATGGCTAAGGATTTTTTACTTCCGTTATAAAACCCTATGGCCACCCGTCGGGATGCGAACCCGCGACCTTTAGCATTGTAAGCTGCTATGCTAGTGACTATACCACCGGTGACTCCGAAATTATAATTTATAAACGTGTTTAAGTATAGAACGTGGAAGGATATATTGAATTTTTTTTTTGTCACATAAACTTCTACGGTCAACCATCAACCTCCATTATTTTCCTTAATCCTTTGCTTTGGTGCACCATCCTCGTATTTTACCTATCGGTGATGATCTAAGCATCTTTTGCGGTGTTTAACTCCCTTCTTTTCCTGGTTGACCATAAAGCATTTGTTTTGGTAAGCTTGTAGAAGGTATCTTTTCCACATGTTCCCGTCTGCCCAATATTCTTTTTTTAATAATATTTACAATATTCATGGTCGCAAATATCTCATTGTTTATTCTATATCCACGATGGTCTCCGATGGGTCCAAACACTTTAATAATAATAAATCAATTTCCATTTTATTCATAGGTTTTTTTTTTTTTTTTTTTTAATGATAAATTATTTTTAGATTATTCCTGAAGATGGGTTATTGAGCCGGAACCGTTGAGATAAGGTATAATTGAAACGAGTTTTAGTGAAGTATTGAAGATAAAAAAAAGTTCAAAACACCTCCAAAATTGATTATATTGTGACAAAAATAAATTATAATCTTGCTACTCATGCAAAAAGGATTTCCCGAACTTCTTAGCAGTCCAAACTAAACGAAATAGAGCATCTTCCGCCTTAGGAGTGGTCGAATCTTTATAATCCATAAGGCCGGTCATGCCAAAACATTGGCGATAGATACAGATCGTAAGGTTTGCAATCCCAATGCCGGTCGAGGGAACATGTCAAGCAAGAGTTCCGGCTGGTACCGAACGCGGAACACGATTCTATGACTGATCACGATTACCTATCTCTACCTGAGGCCATCTGTAGCGACTGGGAGAGGACCTTATGTTTGTCTTTTGTCCCTCCATGTTCCTACGCTAATATATTGGGAGGAAATCTTGTTCAAAGCGATATGATCAATGAGAATTGCTTGAATTGAGGCCTAATCCAACTAAGGATCTTTGAGCTTTTAACTGTTATAAATATTACATTTAAAATTGGCTACAAACAACATGAGGCCATTTCTAGAAATAAAGAGGAGTGGGGTGTGCACTAGTTATCTATATCTGATAATTTTTTATCCTCAACTGAAGTACCGAAGAGGCAAATACATTGACATTTTGAGTACTTTTTTAAATATCTTCGAATAATAAGCCATTTGTTAATTGATATTACTTTATAAATTTCAATAGGGGTCCTGATGCTTTCTGTTATGGTTTTAAGAAATAGGGAATCCTCTGTCATTCAGGTTCAGGAGGGAATGCTACGTAATTCTGTGACGTAAGCCAGTAGCTCTAGAGTGACTGGAGCACAACCTGTTTTCGGTACCAGTGCTCATCATTGACATTTAGTACGAACCGGTACGACGGGTACGCCCAAGGTCCACGGCTATCTCCTGCGATCGGATTTGACTAATAGCTCGTAAAACCTGAAGAGTCTTTGCCAAACATTCCTAAGTTTTGATTAATTTAGACCAGTATTCGATTTAATATAATATAATGTAATTAATTCATTTATTATGTTTTTTTTTACTTCAAATATTTATGTGCTCAACATTAGTCAACAATCAGCATATTTTCTGTTTATTGTCCAAGTGAAAAAATGGCATGCGAAAGAAAATTACTGAGCCGTGCCTCTTCACTACTTTGATCCAATAACTAGGGCTGTTTAAGTAAGGAGATCTCTCTACTAATTTTTAACCTCCTTCAAATACTGTAGGGATAACAGTCTTAGCAATATCCCTTATGAAACAGTTATGTCTGTTTAAGTTAGTGTGCAATCGTTAATAGGTCAGCTGTTGGTTAGTGGAGGTATGTGGGGTTTTGACAGTCACGTTCCAGGGTACTTTTGTTATAATTCGTAATAGTTTTGATTAGAACCTTTTAATGTGATTTAAATGGACCTTTTTAGCTGTCCGAAGATCTGTGAGGATTAGGTTCATATAGGTTTAAGTAAGTATACTTATATATCATTAGTTAGTAAACTAAGACAGAAATTTAGTTTCAGCATAGAAGTTTTTGTAAAAAAAAAAAAAATATAAAGTAGTTTCAGTCTTTTTGTGTCGTCTGTTTCATTTTGACATGCGGAACCCATGTCATCCTTCTATCGAAGGTATGTCCCCGATAGTTCACTGTGTCTGAAGAAATTTGTTGTCGTCAATATAGACTGGGGCAGGTATTTTTTTTTTCTGTGTAAATCAAGTTTAAATGTGATGTGTTTTGATTTATCGTGATTTAGTCTTATTTTCCACTGCTGCCAAGATTAGATGGATTAAGGAAATTTCGGAGCCATACTTTCCGGAGAATTATTCGTCACAAAGGTCGAAGGATAAGGTAGAAGCTGTGCGGGTAATATGTTTTTACTGTAAAGAGAATACTCTGGTGCGTTGTCAAACACCCGAGCGACATCTAACTATACTCCAGTTACATATATTTTTGTTCTAAAGCTCCAGCAATGCAATCATTGACCCTTTGGATTGATGTGTTGTTGAATGGTATGTGCTTTTTCCGCGCTGATGGTTAGTTGTTATCTTTTGGTCCATCATGTTTTCAGTAACAATTTTAAACGTTTTATAGAATTTCGAAAACATAATGGATGAGTAAAATATATGAAAGAAATACTTATCCTTACGTTTTCCACCAAACAATCAATTTCTTCTCGCATCAAATCTTTGCAATATTCTTTTTTTTTTTTTTTTTTTTGCAAATAAATACTGTCACACTGTTGAATTTCACAGGTCACCAAATTGCCAGATGCGGATAACTATCCATCATCATATAAATTCTTTGAAAATTTATGATAATGAAAATTAATGTAGATAACGTAATGTGTTAATATTGTTGCTTATAACAAATTTTCTACAATTTGCATTTTTCGCCACTCTTTGAGATAATACATGTAGTTAATGATATGGCTATTTAGCAACTCGTTTGGAGGACATTACAAATCGATCAAAATTTCAAAGAAGCTGGCTCGTTATGCTCATGCAAATGAGCGATTGGGAAGGCATTATGTTGCGGTTAATCTGTTCCGACGTGGCGATAAATGTTCGCAGAAGAAGGTCTTGCCGAAAGAGGTCAAGTACTTGGGGAAGCCGTGGCGCCTCTGGCGTCTTGTCGGGTTTTCTGGAACCATCACAACAGTTCCCCTGATATCTTTATCGCAACTTCTCGAAATTCGGAACAAGTCACAATTCCTGTTAGTTACTGAGAAGTCCGTAGTGGAACCGTTAATTTTGATATTTTTGCTCTAGTATATACCTTTTTTTTTAATTTTGCAATTTCTTCTATTTGATATATATATATATATATATATATATATATATATATATATATATATATATATATATATGTATATATATATATGTATATATATGTATATATATGTGTTTTACGGAAGTGAAGAATGATTCATCGCTGCTGGGTAAAGTATCAATATAAAAATCAGCTTAATAGTTTTATCAACACATTTATGGTTCGTTGCAAATAGCTAATTATAAAATATTTAATCTATTAACTAGGCCATTTACGCTGAAGACTTAATTGTTATGCATTTTTTGCGATTTGTTAAAAAAATTAATAAAAAAATTATTATATTATTATTTGTGTATATTCCAATTTGTCTGAGAGATGCATTTACGAATTTCTAATATTAAATTTTGTTTGAATACCTATATTATTTTGGGAATTTCGCTTTTATTTATGTTTATACTAATTTATTGTTATAAAATTCAAAGGCTCCTTTTTTTTAAAATGTGTTACTAATTTTTTTTTTTTGTAAACTTTAACATTTCAAATATGCTCGCTTCAGAAATGTGAAATTTGAAAATAATTGATTTTTCAAGAATATCATGTAAAATAAATATTTCACATATTTTAAAGTTTTAAATGAATGTGATAATAAAAAAAAAATCTGGTGCGATGCGCGCAACACACAACTTTCACTTACGAACTTACTTGGATTAGAAATCGACATGTTTCAATAATATGTAGACGCCATTCCTCAACTCTACATATTTAAGTATATACTTATATTTGTAGATCTCCATAACTTATAGAGTATCTGTATAGCAAAATTTGATAATTCTCAGCACCTTTCGATTCATTATTGCTAATTTATATATGAAGGGACTAATTTCATCAACAGTCGAGTTTTTTTACTGCTTGCTTGGTTTTTACTACGAGTTTCTTTTTGCAAATACATCGTGAAGGTGAATCGATAGGTGTATTTTAAACCGTTTTTGAGCAAACAAAAAAAAAAAAACACGTGATAATGAGACAACAGTTATTCAGTAAAGTGCCCCCTCCGTTTAACCAATTTCGATGAAATTTCGGCTGTCGCATAACGGTCATATACACACATCAAATACCAAGTTTGATTGAAATCGTTAAATCCGTTTTTGAGTAAATAAAAAAAAAAACACGTGAAAATGGGAAAAAATTTAATAAGTAAAGTGCCTCCTCCAATTAATCAATTTTGATGAAATTTTTACTGTCGCATCGCGGGCATATAGATACACCAAATACCGAGTTTAATCAAAATCAATACACCAAATTATTAAAATTAATACACCAAATACCGAGTTTAATCAAAATCGTTAGAGCTGTTTTTGAGAAAATCGAAAAAAAAACTAAAAATAAGACAAAATTCTTTAACTAAAGTACCCCCTCCGTTTGACCAATATTGATGAAATTTTCGCTGTCACATCGCGGGCTTATACATACACTAAATACCCAATTTCAGGTCTGTGCGGTTTATAGTTTTTGAGCTAGTCTGTTCACATATACACACACACACAGACACAGACACACACACAGACACACACACAGACACACAGACACACACAGACCATTTCGTGGGACTTGGTTAATTGGACTCAGGGGACCCCAAAACGTGTATTTCCGTTGAAAACAGGAAGTCGAAATTTTTCAAGATCGCAATACTTTCCTTACTATATATTTCATATTACTATATATTTCATATATAGGTAAGTGAAAGTAAAAATTAGTGCATATTTATTTTTTCTCTTTTGATCCCTAAATGTTCAAAGGTGCGTTTCCGAAAAATAGCGTATCCGAAGGGCAATAATGTTTACATTAATATATAAGTAGAAATACAACAATAATTCATATTATTTCTACCCTTGGAACAAAATGGTACGGTTATACTATAAAACGGAGATATATAAGTTAATAAGGATACTTAAATTTCAGCAAATATTAAGGAATAATAATTGGTCGAGGATATGATTGAAGTTATGTAGTTTTTACTGTTTAATGTGTTATTTTGTCAACTTTGATTATTTTATTAATAATAAATTTTCTGTTACAGGTAAGAGCATATCAAGAATTCCAGTGATCGTATGTATAATATGTTAACTATTTTATGTTTTATTAATTACTTCTGTGATACATTCTAATCAAATCTACTTCGAATTTTTTCTTCGGTTGTTTGAAAATGTATTTTTTCCTTTTTATCTAAATCAAATTTGCATACTCAAACACAGTCTGTGGATACCTGAAGTAAGTTATTCCTAAAAACTAAGTTCATGATGGGAATATTGGAAACAAACAAGGCTGCGGGAAATCCCAGTTCTTCACTTTTATGGAGGGGGGAGGGGTAAACAGAGTAGAATAACTGGCCCACAATTTGACAAATCTCATACAGCTTGAATTTACATTGATTTAAAAAAAAAATTAAATATCCTTTTAACAAGAGTTTATTTATTTAAGATACTTTAAGTATTGAATTTTTGTATTAATAAAGATAAACTTTTCTTAAAATAGTGCGAAGCTCAGTGGTCTTTTTACTGAATTGTTATTAACTTTTGATTTTTTTAGTTTTAGCTATATGATATTAGAAACCAAAATTCCGAAATGTTTTGCCTCGGACTCGATTGACATTCAATGCAACAGGCTTTAAAAGGTCTCACAGGATCAACCTGATTGCGTTTTCACACGCCACTGGTCCTTTATCTTCGATTGTGCCCGGAATAATAAGATGTTTAAGAATGTTTGTTTATCAATGCTCTATCCACAATGATCATTATTCTTTTTTATAACCAGGAAGCGATTTCAGTGATAAATAAACATGTTTTTTTAAAACAATTGATTTAATTTAATCAATTGATAGTAATGTCATTTTATAGTTTTGAACAGAACAATAAATAAAAGAGGTTTTTGAAATCGTAATATTGGTTGAATTAACACATTTGATAGCTTTTCATTCTTGAAATTTACTGAATTAAATTGCCATTTATTATTTATCAAATGCCAAATGTTTGTAGTTGTTCATTCATTTAGGCATTTGGCATGTTAATATTTTTATTGAAACATAGGCTCTTAAACACAAATATTTAATGACTTGTTACTTATCAGATCATATAAGCTTTCTCATTTTTTTCTTAGGATCCAATATATCTGTAATCCCTTCTTTACTCCAACCTTGGGATTCTTATCTGACGGTCTTCCGTTCACCTGTCATTTATTTTAAGTAGAAATTTTCGTTGTTATTTCTTAATCATAAAATATTTTTAATGAAGTAAATTTCAATTTTTAGTGATAGTTCGCTTTTAGTTATTAACAGAATATTGATTTCAATAGTCTTGGAAACTTATTTGAAACATATTATATTTTTTTGAAAATATTAATTACACCCTTATAGATAATATATTTAAAAAAATTATAATCTTAATTGGCCGATTCATTTAATTTTAAAATTTTTACTATCCATTTATATTGGTTAAACATAGATATTTTTATAAATAATCTTAGGATTTCGATTATATCCACCAAGCCTTTGTTATTATTATTATTGCGGGGTTTAGTTCTCCAACAGAAACTTTGATACCTACTCGATCTTTTTTTTTTTTTTGTAGAATATTAAATGAATTTCATTCAAAGGCGGTGAATTAATATGTGGTTTAAGAGTTTATAAAGTTCTTCCAATTTGCGATTTTAATATAAGCTAATATAAAAATATATAAATTTAAAAATGAGCAAGCAGATATTTGGAAAATGGTATAGGTTGGTTTTGAATTGTTTAAAACCTATCAAAATAAATACTATGCATATGTTTTGAGTAAAATTAGTGATTGATTATTATAGTTATACAATGAGTTATATTTGATTATTTATAATTTTTAGGATTTTGGAAAACTAAGAAATAATAAGATGCAATATAAAAAAAAAAAATTAAACATGTTTCAATTAATATTTTTCAATGAGTTATTTAAGTAGCAATGGAGTTACATGTTGGAAAATATTGGTATAATAACTATTTGACTTTCAAGCTTTAGTGGAAAAGGACTGTGGTTTTAACTAGTAAAAAATTTTTAATTTTTATGACAAGGACATTCAGCCTGTTTGATTGAGAATATTTTGTGGTCACAGGTGGGTGTAAAAATGTTGGATTTTTTAATAGTTTTTAATTTAATATGTATTGTTGAAATTCTAATTTTAGATATTTATCTTGATAATGGCGTGAGTACCGAAACGTTGGAAAAAAAATTGAGCAAGTGAGGTTAAATATAAGAATCATCAAAGTCAAAAAAAACTTGACTAAAACCTATCGTATAATTGTGCCTGTTGTAAACATTTTATCTGCAAGCATGAATTTTTGAAAAATATACGTAAAATGAAAAATATAGGGCTTTAATTATAATATTTTCATTATTCTCATTTTAAGTCGAATAATGACATCCATAAGCTGCTGTTCAGTAAGCTGACCTGTAGGTCCGCCAAACAGTATTTCACGGTCCCTCGAAAATGACTTATCTGTTATGCAATGTAATGATTTGATTCTTATCTATTTTTTAATGTCTAATTTTACAATGGATAATTTAATATGATTTAAATATATATATTTTTAAATTTTGTTACTCTTCTGTTTTTGTTGTTGTTGTTTTTTGGGTCCTTAAATAATTATTGATTGGACCTTGTAAACATATTGTATGATAAAGATTTTAAAATTTTATTACGATATTTCATTTTTAATTATGTTATTGTTGGTAATACATTAGGACCGCAACCGTTATTTTCTATCAAATAAGGAGAACTCAATACGCTGTCAATGTCGTATCAAATGGTCTATAAATACTGTATCCCCTTTCCCACAAGAATCCTTTATGTAATCAAATACTTTATTAGCTCTGGCTATCATTATTATTCCCTCCCATCCGATATCCAACTATCGAAAAAGCTTGTACTAATATTGTTGTGGTTAGGACCCGATGTTTCGACAACGGTCGCTCCGTCCCTAATCAGAATCGATAACGCCGGCCATTCCTGGCTCCAAGATGTCCAAGAGGAGCCGAGATATGCTAAGTATCGTTTCTTTGACAAAAGCCGCTGGTATGGAATTATGGGATCTTTCTTGTGTTGGGATCCGTTATATCGTAGCGATGGTTATCGCATCACGTGAAGCTGAGTATGTGAACACTGCAATGTGGGTGCATGGGACGTGGCAGGCAATAAGCGAGTCCTTTCAGGAGATGGTAGACACGTCTGTGTCGTAGGAGTGCCGAGCCAGCAGATATTCACGCTTAGCTCCGAGATGCTTTATGCCACCGTTCCACTCCTAGCTCGCTCTTAGGAAATAGTAAAAGAGGCCTTTCAATTATCATTAAAATTAGAAAGTGAAATTCTCATGAACCGTGGCGTCTTTATCCTACACAAATGTCAAGGATCGGTCATACATAAAAGTGAACATGTCAGAAACTAGTCAGTTCCAATCACCGGATGCAACATTGTTGTGTTCGAAATGGCACCAATGATAATCTGTGGTGGAACTTGTTATAACTGCTATTCAATGAAAGCATTTTCCTGCGTATCGCTTTCTACCCACCTGCAGAAAACACAACTACAAATATTAATAATTAATTAAAATGTTCATCACTCTCATACGTTGGAATTCTGGCGTTATTATGCCACGGGGGTAATAAAGTACAAAATAAATTTCGTATTACTTCATTGCTCTGAATAGAGATTGACTCTTTTTAACACTTTTTTTTTTTTTTTTTTTTTTTTTTTTTTTTTTTTTTTTTTAAAGGAACGTCGTCACTTTATGCAACAAAGGCTAATCGGTCGATGCTACAGTGGGAGTCCTAATTTTTTCCTATCCAAGTATAATTAGGATAGGGAACTTTAAAGAGTACCTGAAATCGAACAGGCTTGGGACCTTCATTTTACGTCCTATCGGAGGGACGGCATAGCCAAGGATTCCCCCCCCCCTGACTTAATAGTCCTAGGGCCACCGCGGGACGCGAACCCGCCACCTTTAGCATAGTAGGAAGCAATGTTAACCACTACCCCACAAGTAACCCCTTAACAGGTATTTTTGATTAAAAATAAAAATGCTTGTGAATGTCATATAAAATAAAAATATATAAATAAATCACTTAAAACAATAATTGGTCAAGAAAAAACAAAACAATTATTATAAAAAACCAACATACTCCTTAGAACATGAACTTTATTAATATATATGAACATTATTAATGAATGGGTTGAAGATAAATGCATGGTTTGTTTCACCACTAAAATATTACTTAAAGTTTAAATGGCATTTAAAAAATAATGAAAAATTTATATAAATGAAGTATGGATAGATATAGAGTTCTTTTTCAATTGTTTTTTTTTAAATATTAAAATTTGCCTCAAACTACGGAAATCAGGAAATAATATAGGTCACGTTAATATAGGTAAATAATATAGGTTACGAATAATAATATACGTTAAATAATATAGGTTACGAATATTTACCAAGTTCAAAAATTCTTCAGAAACGTAATTTATTTCTGTTTTCAAAACAATTACTTTATTTTTCAATTATTTGATTTTTTGATAGTTATATTAATTTTAATTAAAGCAATCTACTAAAACATTGTAAAATAAGTGGTAGAAAATTTCTAAAATTTTGTTCGTTGTTCGTTCCAGTTGTTTCTAAACCTGTAAATATGCAAACTTAATCCTTGATGACTTAAAGCTCCATAAAAAAAGGCTAAAAAAATTAACCCTACTGACGTAAAGTTAAAGAACACTAACAGATAAATCTGTAGGAATTATTGATGGACCTAAAGATGTAAAAATATATTGGAGGATATAGTTGATTACTGTCTCTTTTATCAATAATTTACTATTATGAGTTACAATGTTCCATACTGAAAATTATCAGTTGACAGTTATTGGTAACAGTTAAAACTATTGTGTCAAAATTATGTCGAGTTCCTTCGAAATCAGTTTGTGAAAATTCTTTGAAAAACCTAATGAATATGAATTCCTATAAATGGAAATAACTTATACAACATTAATTTATATTTATTTTTCACTGCGTAATTAACGTTCAAGGATTTTAGGAACACATAACAGAGTTGGGCAAAATGTAGTTACAACTACTAACTTCTAACTACAACTACTTTGGTTTGATTGTAGTTACAATTACTAACTACAGTTTGTAGTTAGTAGTTAACAGCTGGCAACTAGATTTTTTAACTAGTAGTTAGTAGTTAAATTTTTCCAACTACCAACTACAAGTTAGAAAAAGTAGTTAGAATATGTTAACTACTAACTACAAACTGTAGTTGGTAATTGCAATTATTTAACTACTAACTACTATCCAAATGTGATGACTATCCAAATATTATTAACTTCGGAATATTAGTGAGCCACTCTTTCATGTTCTCCCCGGTCTACCCCATTACCTAAGCTTATTATCTCATGACCAGGTTTCCATTAGCATTAATATTTATTTTAAAGTTTTAGTGAGGGGGGGGGCTCTTAATATTGAAAGTAGTAACATTTTCGTTTTTCTTTCACACGGGGGTCCAATTTTATGTTATCGGGGATGGTGTTTTTGATAAAAATATTCATTTTGTATTTTAGTGGCGGGTGGGGGGGGGGCGCTCTACAAAATAGTTTGAATTTCGTTTTTCTTTCTCACGGGGGTCCAATTTTATGTTATCGGGGACGGTATTTTTGATAAAAATATTCACTTTGTATTTTAGTGGCGGGTGGGAGGGGGGGGGGCTCTACAAAATAGTTTCAATTTCGTTTTTCTTTCACACGGGGGTCCAATTTTATGTTATCGGCACAATAAACATTAAATAAATTTATTGTTGTTGAATTTTTCACTTATGTTTTACGATTTTCCTTCACAGAAATAAATGATGCAGATACCTCCAAAATAACTAACGATCTGTAAGAGATAAATACAGGCTCTTTAAATTTCACAAAACCGTTGGAAATCCTACTTTCTTATACAGATTGATACCAGCCGCAATGATTTTATTTTTTTTTAACTTTATACAATTTTCATAAAAACAGAGATTGTTTGCTTGAAAGAATAGTAATTCAGCTTTCGGATCTTATTTTTTTTTTTACGATTACGTTCTACTTACCCATGATTTTTTGGGGAATAATTTTGCCTAATGTAACAATAATAAAATGCCTATTAAAACATTTTGTTTGATTGAATCGTATGATCCATTATTAACATCTACTTTAACCATTATAGTAGACGTTGTGGTCTAGAATATTTCTTCTTCGTGACGAATTGTATCTTGGTTAACATCGGAATTCGGTACTGAGGAAAAATGTATCCATTTCATTCAGAAACATGCAATTCTGCATGATGTTTGTGTTCAATTATTCCAGCCATATATTCGATGGAGCTGCTTTAAGGCCGGCTCGGAAAAACCGAAGAGACAATAAAATAATTTGTGGAACGTTCAAGACCCACATGTGTATGAGTTTATGTGAAGGAAGAGACATGGAAATAATGACCTCCTTACCCAAATTTTAAATGAACTCATGGATTTTACCTTGGAGGACTTGGATTTGCTATGTATTGTGGATGCTGTCATGATAGAAAAAGTAAATTAGATTAATAATTTAATATCAAAATATGTAAAGTACTGTATATGCTCAACCGGGTGGTCAGTTTTACCTGAAGGCGGCTAGGTCTTGGAAATACCACCTTGTAAGTTATTGGGGCCATAAACCTTCTGTTAGAAATTCAGAATAAGCAAAGCCTAGGACCGACAATGCTGCCGACAAACACCTAGGGAAATACCTAAGAAGATTGTTAAAGAAATTTGTGGCCATAAACCCTGGTTTTGCCCCGGCAAAGAGGCCGCTGGGAAACACGGTGAATATAGAAAGGAATGGAAATTTGAGGCAGCCAGCCAATCAGAAGAAGTCTGGAACCAACCAGCCAGCCAATCAGAAGAAATCTGAAGAGAGTGGGGGAAAGAGGACTTATACGGTGAAGAAGGAGGCTCGAGGAGTCGGTTGAAGAAGTTCGGGTGGAGAGTGAGTTCGGAGGTGGACAGATGTCGGGGGAGTGTGCCAAGAGGGCGAGAGTGGAACGAGAAGGGCAGAGGACCAGATAGGCAGGAGCGGCAGAGTCCAGATTTCCGAGAGAGACAGAGATGGCAGGGACTGATCCAGCAGATAGGCCAGAGACAACACCAGAGAGTGCCCACCAGATAAGGTTAATACAACATATACAGTACTAGTTGTAATATTGTGTGGCCAGTATTTATTAAATAATGTTAAATTGCCAGTCAGCATCCATTAACTAATTTGTAAAATATGTTATATGATATATTAAAGGGGGTATAAATAATTTGCATTATTGGTCAATAAAATTAGAGATAAAGTTCAATTTAGATTTGTTTATTTATCATCATTTACCCTATGCCACAGGTTTATTAGAATCAAAATAGAATTGGTAAACACGTCACCTTTGGAAAAGTATCCAATTTACATTAAGGTGAATTAAGTACATTAATTACAATATCAATTAGATATATGCCGTTTCTGGTAACCCCCACCCGCCTTAGAAAAGCGGGAGTCCAGAAACGTAGCAATTAAAATGGCATCCCTTGTGGGGACATACTTACCAATTTGTTTATGTCATTAGATGACGTTTCTTGTTAAATTATTCAAAGTGGCATAAGGGTGAATATTATAAGGTTTGATGATTTCTTTAATTTAACTAAAAATTCTACAGAATTTCGCTTTAAATCTTTGCTTCGTTTTCTCGTATTCTCTTGCCTTAGTGTTAAAGTAGTGATGTGTGTCCTTATACTTCTTGTTGTACGGTCTTATAATAAGTGGCTTGTTTTTTGTATTATACTTAATCAGTGCTTGCGTTTAACCCTACCGCGGAGGTTTCAATAGATATTAAAGGGATAATATACGCGCACGACATTTTGATATAGCTTTGAGGGTAGAAAACGAGAAACTACCACAGCCGAATACGGGGTTGGCTGAAGGAATAGCGATCCCACATCCAGAAGCAACTCTGCCACAGACCATGGAGAAAACAGAAGAAAATGGCCTCGGCCCAGAAGTAATGTTAATATGGCAGCTAATAAAAGAGATGCAGAAAAATCAAGAAGATAGACATAAAGAGCTAAAGGGAATAATAGAAGAGCACAATAAACACCTACAGGAAATAAATGAAGCTTTTCACACAACAAATCTGAAGTTGGAAGCATCTGCAAAACGTTTCACTAATCCTGATGAGGAAACACAGAAACCACCCCTAGCTGAAAGCGGGGATATGAATGAGAGTGCAGAAGATATGCCCAATATATCAGTGGAAAATTGTATTGATAAACCTCCTGTCACCAATTCGGTGAAAACTGAACCGAACGAGATTACTGCTCTGCAAAATGTAGAAATTATAAGTGACGAACCTCCAATAGAAGGAGCGGTTCCTAATGGTCAATCAGAAAGGGGTTACATTGAGACTAATTCCGACGGGCAAGATAAGGTTACCTTTAAAGTGGAAGAGGAAACCATTCAAGAGAATTTACCAATCCCTCAATCTCAGGTAGAAACTCTTGAGTCTTGCCAAGTACGTGAGGAAGTTGATATGTCCCATGAAAAGGTTGAAGATGAAGAGAAGGACCAACCTAGGGCGATAGAAAATGAAGAAAATGTATTAAGCCTCCTAGAATTTATAAAATTAATAAACCCGAATAAGCCACCTCCAGGAGATCAGTTAAACTCATTAAGTATGTTTATGGGGAAATCCCCGTTAAAATACCGAAATTGTCCTCACAGGTTCGAAACAAATATTTATCTTAAGGATTTTCCAACGGAGCCAATCACCTTCCTGTTTTTGCCATTTGTCTTTTATATGAATTATTTGGTCTTGAACCATGTAAAGAAGAAGCGCATATTATGTTATAATAAGACACGGTAGTCTTTATCCCAGTCCAGGGGATAAAAAGGGTTTCCATCTAGCGTCCCTTCCGTTGACGAGCTAAAGGGTCCTGGCGAACCGTCGTCAGGTAAACCCGTTCTGGATTAATGTAAATAATTTTTGTACATATAATTGTAAATATTTTTTGTAAATAGATAATGCTATTTTAAGCTTAGGTAGTTTTAGGTTTAGGTTCTTAACTACACACAGTTCAATTAAGTGGATCTCAGACTAAATTCACTAGATTCAAAATAAAATAATAAAAATGGAAATTTATTTTACCATTCGAGATTTGATTAATTAATGCAAAATGCAATATACGACAAAGTACATATCAATGAGAAAATTAAAATGTTTGTTTGAAACTTTTTATTATCGAAAAACCGGTAATAATTATTAATCTTAACTTGCCTTAATCGTCTAGTCGCTATGAGCAACCCCTAATAATAATATTTAATTAACGTGGATCAATTTTGTATTTTTGTATATCCTAATTGGATTATTGTACTTTTTTACTTTGAGTAGACAGAGGTCCTCCATCACCCCTGAAGTCGGGTTATTGTTTTGTGTCTAGTAGGGAAAAACCCTTATTGTGGAGCAGCCGTAGCGCCTCCAGGTATCCCTATGATTATTTTTGAGAAGATACTGAAATCTTCAAGTACGCCCAGAATACTGAGGAAATATTTTTATTGATCCATTTGTAAAAACTTTTAATATTATATAATTGATGGGGCTCATAATGTATTTAATCCGAACATCCGGATAGGAAATTTAAAAATCTTTTGAATAAAGGCAAGATATAGAAATTTGAAAAAAATCATACTTAAGAACTGAAATTCATTTAATAGAATGTGTAAATACTTAATCCTTGATTGTGACATAATATAACCCAAGATGGTATTAGGAAAAACCGATTCTTGTGAAAGTAAGAGTTTCGCCGTTTTTGTGTCAGCGTTCTATGAAGAAAGAAAATATAAATACCGAATGATACGTTTAAAATAATTAACACTAAAAATAATTGAAATTAAACCTTTATTTAAAAGATGAAGATACCTAACAAAAATTATTTTTAAAACTAGAGTGGGAAAAAATCCCAAATAGTAGAATACTTTTTATTTTTGAAAAATGCTTACCACACAATAAAATGATACTGTATAAACATTATTTGTTTTTGTTATTTGTGAATTAAGAAGTTTTTCAGGATGTGAAATAAAGAAAGAAGAACTCTGATCACTATGTAAGATTTCTAGCAATTGGTTAGAAAAATAAGATTTTATCATGTGAATACTTGATACATGGAATTTTAATACTGTTATGGATAAGTTCAAAGACTAAAAGTTAAAAAGGTACTAATGTAGAACTATCGTAATTGTAAGATCACAAGTTTTTTTTATGTTCTACAACCATTTTGTGTTAGTATAATTTAGTTTTGAATGTTGAGTCAAAACGTTGTTAGATAGTACACAGAAAACTTATATTGAAAATTGTTTTATTTTAGTTTATGTTATGTAAATTGTAAATTTATTATCGTATCTTATTTTACTAAAGGGTTTTATTCATGTTTGTAATTATTTTATTCGATGCTAAACAGTTAACTTTGTACTTATATTATTATTGTATTATATTATTTTAGCTTTGCGGCTCTAAACTGATTATATTAAAAATGTTTTTGAAACCATGTTAAAAGAAAAATCAATAAACATACGTTTATTAATTTTTCTTTACCTTGACACTAGGAGAATGCTATGTATTGTGGATGCTGTCATGATAGAAAAAGTAAATTAGATTAATAATTTAATATCAAAATATGTAAAGTACTGTATATGCTCAACCGGGTGGTCAGTTTTACCTGAAGGCGGCTAGGTCTTGGAAATACCACCTTGTAAGTTATTGGGGCCATAAACCTTCTGTTAGAAATTCAGAATAAGCAAAGCCTAGGACCGACAATGCTGCCGACAAACACCTAGGGAAATACCTAAGAAGATTGTTAAAGAAATTTGTGGCCATAAACCCTGGTTTTGCCCCGGCAAAGAGGCCGCTGGGAAACACGGTGAATATAGAAAGGAATGGAAATTTGAGGCAGCCAGCCAATCAGAAGAAGTCTGGAACCAACCAGCCAGCCAATCAGAAGAAATCTGAAGAGAGTGGGGGAAAGAGGACTTATACGGTGAAGAAGGAGGCTCGAGGAGTCGGTTGAAGAAGTTCGGGTGGAGAGTGAGTTCGGAGGTGGACAGATGTCGGGGGAGTGTGCCAAGAGGGCGAGAGTGGAACGAGAAGGGCAGAGGACCAGATAGGCAGGAGCGGCAGAGTCCAGATTTCCGAGAGAGACAGAGATGGCAGGGACTGATCCAGCAGATAGGCCAGAGACAACACCAGAGAGTGCCCACCAGATAAGGTTAATACAACATATACAGTACTAGTTGTAATATTGTGTGGCCAGTATTTATTAAATAATGTTAAATTGCCAGTCAGCATCCATTAACTAATTTGTAAAATATGTTATATGATATATTAAAGGGGGTATAAATAATTTGCATTATTGGTCAATAAAATTAGAGATAAAGTTCAATTTAGATTTGTTTATTTATCATCATTTACCCTATGCCACAGGTTTATTAGAATCAAAATAGAATTGGTAAACACGTCACCTTTGGAAAAGTATCCAATTTACATTAAGGTGAATTAAGTACATTAATTACAATATCAATTAGATATATGCCGTTTCTGGTAACCCCCACCCGCCTTAGAAAAGCGGGAGTCCAGAAACGTAGCAGATTTAAGAAATTACTGCTTAATGAAATTTATTTTCTTATTAGTTATTGCTTCAATTTTTGAATTTGAAATTACTGATTAATTAATAATAATATTTGAAACACGCTTTTGTTCAAAATATTATTATTTTAAGAGGAACAATAAAATAAGATTAATTAATTTTGATTTTTAATTTTTTATGCATAAAAAATTGTTGATATGATTTTTATGTTTGAGAATTAAAATAATTATCTATATGATACAAAGCCTCATATTTTCTTTATCCATGGTTGTGCCGCAATCCTAAGCAATAAAGATCATCGATTAATCTTTTCATTCATGATAACACTAATTAACAAAATTATATCGCACTATCTTTTATAATTCTTATAATAACAAAAATATTTATGTTTCCCAAAGCGAAAAGAAAGGTAATAAAAAAATGTAAGATTCACAGAGGAGATTCAATTGTGAATTATGAATTTATGATAAAGGTGTTTTCTATTTTAACTATAGTGACTAAATAATGCAACGTTTGGTATGATCCTAATTTTATTTATGGAATGTATATATTTTAGATATGTTAATGTGTACTTTATCGATAGTCCCATTGTTATACTTACTAAAAAAAATATTACCAAAAGATGTATATATTTATAAATATATATCACTTTTATCAGTTAAAAAAAAAATCGTCTGGGATCTTGCAAGCCCAGACTAGCAAAGCAATATATCTGTCTAGCCTGAGGCGGAGAAAAAATAATCTACTGTCAACCGAAATGAGGAGCTATTATACTTGATGTGACAGTTCTCCGGGCGAACCCACAGGGATTCTGTCACGTCTGCTCCCTCTTCTTAGGAAACCATACAGCTTTGCGTGGGGTCTGTTCCATCAGGGTAATAAGCTGAATCATTGAATGATCAGTTCGGTAAAACAAAAATTAGCAATGTTACTCATTTGTTAACAATGTCTCATAAGAAAAATAAAATAATAGAGCATTAAGATCCCTTAAGGCAAGCAGAGATTCGAACTGCGGCTCTCTTTCGAGTTTTTGAGTGGGGGGGGGGGAGAAAATTTTTACTGTTATGATTTTAATGAGAGAATCGCATTTTTTCTATGGTGTCGATATTTTTTCGAGGAAATGTTCAGACCGGGGTACAGCATAAAACACTTGGGACGGACCTCATAAAGTGTAGATAATTTTAAGTAAACTAAAAATAAAAATTAAATGCACTTTTGTTATTAGGGGGATGGTGTTCAGATCAGAATAAGTATCCAATGAGGCATCTAATAAAAATAAATGACTAAACCTGATTCGAAAATTCAGTACTAAAAAGTATATTATATTATTAATGCAGAACAAATACAGAAAATTTCACAACGACGCTATTGTTACCGAAAATACATCTTATTATTGAACCAAGAACCCTCAGTGGTACTGCATAATAGGCCATGTGTACGGTTAACACAAATGCTATTATTTTGAATGTGGCAAAATTTCATAAAAAGAAAATTGTTTGTTTGTTGAATCGTCTAGAGGGATTCATATGAATTATGGATACTTGAATAGATGTTCGATATGATGTTTGGCAACACACGAACATAAGATTAGTTCCTGCGAGGTTTGCTGCTGAAATCGTAAGATTGCTTAAGTCTTTGCCCAGGGTTTGAAGCCACGCGATGTCCTTTCTACATTATACTAAGGGTATAAATATATATAAAACCTTAACGGGTTTTTAAACATAACCGTCCGAGAGTTACGGAATTTTGCCAAACGTTGTAAAGCCAATCATTAACTCCTAGTCTGAAGTCTTTTAGATAGAAAAAGTTGATAATTTTAAATGCCTTAGAAAAACTTCAAAAGTATCATAACGGTTTTAAAGAAGATTTTGAAGCATTCATCAAACCCAGGTTCAGGAGGAGAAAACATGATTAGATTTAAATAAACCAAATTACAGATTTGTTGAACAATAAAATTGTTGATACGTCCAAATAAGCAATAAACCAACTTTTTCCCCTTTTAAATATAACGTTATAAGTACTCTATATTTTCGTCTTCTCCTCCGTCATTTTTACATTTTATTTTACAGTTCTCAAAAAATCCTGATTACAGCTTGTATGATTAAAACTCGTCATGGCGATTATATAAATTATAGGCCTCCTTCAGGTTAGGGAATGATAAAGAAGAAGAAAAAAATGTTGGCTTTTAGCATTTCTATTATTTTTTTTTCAACATGTATATAAACATTTTAATTTTGCTTTAATATTGTAACACTTATGTGGGTAACAAATATTTATTCAACAGAAATATACAGGTGTCAATGCCGACGAATTAATAAAACTTAAATACTTGAGCAGGTAACAAAAATGATAACATTATAACACACAATCATATGACTGGAGCTACACAGGCAAGACGCAGACTTCAGACTCAGACTTCAGACGCAGACTGAACTACCTCGTTCAATCAATGCTCCTTATATATAATCGTAAATAGTCAGGCCTGGAATGTTCCAGAACAATGTTCCACATTTCTATGCCAACGTGGACTAGGCACGAAAGGTCTAGACCCAAACAGTTCGTTTCAACCGCTTATTTTTTATTTATTTTATTTTTACTTTCACTTACCTATATATGAAATATATAGTAAGTGGAAGTATTGCGATCGTGAAAAATTTCGACTTCCGGTTTTCAACGGAAATACACGTTTTGGGGTCCCCTGAGTCCAATTAACCAAGTCCCGCGAAATGGTCTGTGTGTGTGTGTGTGTCTGTGTGTCTGTGTGTATGTGTGTGTGTGAACAGACTAGCTCAAAAACTATAAACCGTGCGAGTCTGAGATTGGGTATTTAGTGTATGTATATGCCCGCGATATGACAGCAAAAATTTCATCAAAATTGCTCAAAGGGAGGGGGTACTTTATTTAATAACTTTTTACATTTTTTTCGATTTTCTCAAAAACGGCTCTAACGATTTTGATTAAACTGAGTATTTGATCTATTTATATGCCAAAGATGTGATAGCCAACATTTCATCAAAATTTATCAACCGGAGGGGGGACTTTACTTAATAAATTTTGTATCATTTTCACGTGTTTTTTTTTATTTACTCAAAAACGGCTTTCACGATTTTGATCAAACTGGATATTTGATGTATGTATATGCCAAAGATGTGATAGCCAACATTTCATCAAAATTGATCAACCGGAGGGGGGACTTTACTTAATAAATTTTGTATCATTTTCACGTGTTTTTTTTATTTACTTAAAAAAAGTTTTCACGATTTTGATCAAACTGGGTATTTGATGTATGTATATGCCAAAGATGTGATAGCCAACATTTCATCAAAATTGATCAACCGGAGCGGGGACTTTACTTAATAAATTTTGTATCAATTTCACGTGTTTTTTTTATTTACTCAAAAACGGCTTTCACGAATTTGATCAAACTGTGTATTTGATGTATGTATATGCCAAAGATGTTATAGCCAACACTTCATCAAAATTGTTCAAACGGAGGGAGCACTTTATATTATAACTTTTTTTCCAATTTTTACCTTTTTTTCGATTATCTCAAAAACGACTTTAACGATTTTCATCAAATTCGTCATGTTTAATGAAAATTAGGTGTTCTTTAATATCAGGTAAGAAATGAATGTGGAAAAATGTGTTACTTTGAGAAGTGGCATTAACACAACGCATTAATTTCTAATATAAGTAAGTGGGTAAGTGAAAGTTGTGTGTTGCGCGCACGCACCAGATTTTTTATTTTAGTAAAAGGTTTTGGATTTGAAATCATATGTTTTTTTTATTTAACGATTTTACGTTACAATATATTGTATATTTATAATGATGATTGCACCAAGTCAAAATACATAACACGGTATAACATTACAAGTGTAGTTGCTTCTTTTGCCGCAGTTTAGTAGATCCCCGATCTCGCCTGAAAATTCATTTGTAATTAAAATAAACGGATCTTAGGAAAACAGCATATTATTGAGCTTGAAGGACCTAGCAAAGCAGGAAACAAAGAAACGAAAAAAAAATTATATCTGAAGGATACATAGAACTCATATTAACAAAACTAAACCTGAAAGGATATTAATTGCGCCATTAAACTAACAGGGATAGTAAGCGTCAAGATGGATAGGTTGGCCTTATCAGTGGATCGCTGGTGGCGCCAAATACCAACCTGAAGACCTGACATGGAATACCATCCAAAAGATATGGGATGGAATCTGAAAGGTGCCTTATAGGGCTTACTATAGCGTCCTCTCATTCCCAACACTTAACGTCTTCATTAGGATTTTTATCGTGTCTCATTTGTTTTGGTTTTTTACTACTTCATTCGATAATATGATATGTAGGTTGTAGTGCTTATTTTTCATATTGTTATGAATCATATTCATACATCGGCAGAAGATGGTCACAATTCAAAATTCATCAATTTTGGATTTCTGCGTACCAACGTAAGTGCAAACTTTTTAGTTACGTTGGTACTAACTGCCCCAATCGTAGACTATTTGCAATCAAAGACTATTTATACTAATCGCTGTTGGTAGGTACAAAGTAAAATAGGGAATACTATTTTATAGAGAATACTCAAAAAGTTTTGAGACGTTTTATCTTATGTGATTGATTATCCAAAAACCAGTTTTTTGAGTTGTGTCCATCTTCTTGCTGACATGCGACATATATAAATGGAATTTTTAAATGAGCTAAATATATCTGGGTCATTCTCCCATTTCATTCGAATTTCATTGTTCTAATTTCAATGCGAAAAAATTTCATTTTTCAATGATTTTTTTCCACACATTGTTAGAATGGTGATTACAAAAAATGCCTTCATAGAAATATATAGGTATATATTATTTCTCAAGGCCTTTTTTTTGTCGGTACGCAATAACTTCCTTAGTAATTTATCAAATTTCATGAATAAGGCATCATTTTAAAGCTTTCCTTAACCGCTACACTTACACCGAAAAAATATACAAATCACTCATTTCGCCTTCGATTGCGAGTTATAAGCGCAAAACCGCGGTTTTGGCGAGAAAAATGGTCATAGAGGTTTCTAAATGGTGTCAATCTTTTCACGTTTTCAAGAACATTATCGGTCATATAAAATTTTTCGATTAATCCCTTCATTTGCGAGTTGTAAGCGAATAGCGTCCCTCGGATAGGACGTAAAATAGAGGACCCGAGCCTCTGCAACGTCAAGTACTCGTTAAAGATCCATATCCTAATTATACGTGGATATGCAAAATTTAGGACTCCCGCTGTAGTAGCATCGACCGGTTAACCTTAGTTGCATAAAGGGACGTTAAACAAAACGTGTGAAGTATGTCTTTTTAATCTCTAAATATTATTTAAATGTGCTCAAAACAAACCTGAAAATCAATTTCAATTAAATATTTAAATAAGTTTAGAGTTCAGGTTCAACTAAACTCAAAAATTTTACACCTTTTTATTTTTTTTTTTTTTTTTGCACCAAGATTTGTTATCAAATCCTATTTCGCCAAATCACCTTTTTCCTATTTCCCTCACTCAAAGTCTATCTCCCTCTTTCCACACGTGTGAGGGAGATATATGTGAGGGAGATAGGTTTTTGAGGTTGTATTAAAGTAAACCATTCCATGTCAGTCTCTCATCAACAAAATTTATGGGTTATTGAAATCCCTTGAAAACCTACAAATTAACTGTAATATAACGTGAATCAAACTCACCTTTAAGGAAATATCAGTGGGTGAGGGAGATAGGAGATGAAACGACACTCGCTGTTTTAACCAATAAAAACAACCTCACAAGGAAACTAGAGCAGAACTTCTGTGAAAAAGGTTATCCTTGTTGAGGCGGGAATCTGTTACAATGTTGCCAACAATGAATTATAATGAAATAAAGGTTTCAAAAGTATTGAATCCCGATTTAAAAAAATGTGAGGGAGATAGGTTGCATCTATGGGACAGGTAGATTATGGATCATAACTTTTTTTCTATAATTCGAAAATAGCAATATATCCTAAAACCAAATAATTAAGACCTTCTAACAATTATGGAAAAAAAATTAGGTTATAAATAAAATAATTCATATCTTTTTTCCGCCATCCAAGTCAGAAACTTGAGCTTTGGGACAGGTGAGGGAGATAGATATTGACATTTTAAGTGTAAATTTAGTAAATTGTTACTGAGATAAAAATTCTTGAACAACAAGCTGAGGTTTTCTACTAGCCAGTGGATGCAATTGAATTATTAGAAATTTCACACAAATAATATAATCTCATTGGGACATAAATTCATATGTATTGGGAGAATGGCCCATCTAATAATTAATAATTTAAGAAGAATTAATTATCTGATTCAAACTACTCTTCTCTAACTCTCTCTCTACTCTAAATTTTTATTTTTTTGTTATCGAATCGCTTATATCAGAATACAATTACATGAGTTTCGTTGGTTTTTGGATATTGGAAAGAAACGTAATACACTTGATTAATCTATCGCTTTTTATTGATACCTACTACACATTGTACTATAGAATATTTTAATTTTTCATTGTTCGAGGAGTTGGTGAAAGAACTGATCCGAAAAAAAACAGAAGAGAGATGCGGATATATAGGATACGGTTGTCTATATATAGCCTTGGGGTAGAGAAGGGTTCGTAGACCGCGCATTGGACCAGATGTCTTGGACAACCTGGGAGGAACTCCGGCATTGATAACGTATCATATCTCCAACAAAGGCAGTTTTCGAAAATATGTCATATGAACGGTGATAGTCTTATAATATGACCTGCATTTCCTCTTTTAATGTTCTATATATACTTACTCTCTTAATTATCTATTTTGGAATTAAATATAAATCTGATTTTTTTAGTGTACCAGTGGAGAAAAATAAATTTAATTTTTTAAATTATTAGAGACGTGGCAACAGGTGATATACCAATAAGTAGGAGATTAAAAAGGCGTTGGATAAGAGATCTCCTTCATTAACAAACCAGATTAACTGACACAAGCCAGGGAAGAGGTACCGCTGGGTGCCATCCTTCCCCATGCCTAACATGCCCTTATTTAAATTAGTGTAGCTCTCAAATTTGTTGATTGTCGAAGTTGTTGGCAGGCGCAAATCAAGATGTGAAGACAAAAAAAAAATTTTTTTTAAAGATAGTGAAGGAAATCACCAAATAGTGGTAGAGTTTTATTTAAGTCCAATCTTTCAAATCACTTTCTATTTCTTCTTCAAGTGTATATATAAAGCTAGCTATATTAGGAATATAAATATTACATTCAGAATAACAAGTATTATTGTTTGAGAAGTTTCTTACTGCTGTAACCTTAATATAAAGAAAAACGAGTTTAAAGTTTTGAGATGCTAATACTTTTTCGCAGAATAAAATAGATATTAAGATAATAAAATCAAATCTGATAAAATTTCTATCTTGAAGTCTTAAGAATTATTTGATAATTTTTATCAAGAGTGATTTCTATTTTTAACACGATTACGAGAAGACTAAAAAGGCGCTGGATGAGAGATCTGCTCTCTTAGACAACCGAGGTAACTGACTCAAGCCAGGAAGGGGGTGCTGCTGGGTGCTTTCCCTCCTCATGCCTGACATGTCATTATAACCTATTACCACCATCTCATTCGCTGATTGTCAGCACCTTGCTGACAGGTGCGGATTAATAATTAAAGTCAAAAAAAAAAAAAAAACACGTATAAAAAAAATCGTAACCTGATCATTGGATTAAATAACAATTTTATTACTAAAAGCAATAGCAATTTTCGAAAAATTATTCTTAAAATAAGAAGTATAATTTTTTTAATTATTCTCCTTGATATATTTTCATTTTCCAGTAATAGATGAAGAATATTTTTAACGACAGAATATCTATATTTCCGAAATTAATAAGAAATTTTTGCCTACAAAAAATTATATCAATAATAAAAACTGCCTTTTTAAGTTTAATTTCAAAATCAGAATTTTTTAATAAGTGGTCAGGTGTCAACTTGTACTTGTATACATATTAACATTCTTTGGTGAACAGTTTTTATAAAATCCTTACACACCAGGTCCTAATATGTTTAACAACATGACGAGAGTGGAATAAAATTAGTTTTTGAATTTTAATGAAACGCTTCAATATAACATTAAGTACTTATATGGTATCTTCTAAAATGTGATATTTATTTTCTGTTAATTTTTTTTTTTTAATCTCAAGTTGACCATTATTATTTATATCATATCATATCACTGTGTGAGTGGTCATTATTTTAATCTAATCAATAAACATAGATCGATTTAAAATTTATATATAAATGAAACATGGTCTTCACCAGACTTCAGAAACTTCACCAGGGCTTCTGAGTCCAGAAGCTTCGTCTCTGGACTCAGAAGCCCTGATAAAGATCCACATGTGGGAATTGAACGTTGGCTTTCCTAAATAAAAAAAAGATCAAACTGAAAATTCTAATTATTTATTAACCTATAATAATTGAAGCGTGGAAATGCATAAGGGTATAAGTGCCTTAGAATTTTTTCCAAAAATGACATGACTTAATACCCACTAGGGTGAACTACGTTCGGCGCTTACACCGATGGATGCCATCTTTTAAACGTTCAATGAACTACTTCCTAACACCAAAAAAAATACTTATACCCATTGTTGAAGAATGGCTTTGGCAAATATAACAATTTGGCAAAAAAAAAAACATTTTTTTATTTTTTTGGCACTTATACCCTTATGCATTTCCACGCTTCAATTATTATGATTTTTTCGGAAAAAATAATTATTGATTTAAAACCCTGAATACTTTCGAAATCAATGAAATTTACCAATTGTAGCCTTATTTCTTTACATGTCATTGGTTTAATATTAAAAAAAAAAATTTAAGAAAAAGTATTTATCTTTAAAGATTTATGATAGTTAAGTAATTTTACATATTTTTTTTAACCAACCTTATTGTATAAAGTTTTAGGATCGGAGTATTTTGCTTACTTATTAATTGAGTTTCTTTTTAGTTTTCAAAGAAAACTTTACTCGCTTTACAAGACCCATCTATTTATATTTATTGAATCCTCATATACTCTCGTAACACTTGCAGATATTTCGATCTCGGATGGGTATTATCCCATTTTTCTCCTATGGTTTCATTCTATTTGAATAATTTAGAGCCAAAAAAACTTTCAGCATCCTTGATCTTCTCACCTCTGGTTACTCCATTCACTTCTTGAATAAAAGATCTGGACCTACCGCACAGTGTATTCGCTCGCATAATAGTGCTTATTTTGAAAATCACCATTTATTCTAATAACATCCTTCAGGATTTTCTCAACCGCCTATATTCGTAAAGACTCTTCTCTGATCTTGAATTTCATATACTCCTCAAAAATATTGACTGCAGTCAATGTTTTATAATTAGCAAACCTTCTTATTTTTTGCATTTTTTGTCTTTTGGGGATTTTGGTGATTCTATCCATAATTAAACAATTTTACCAATTTCTTTACAACGTTTTAAGACATGATTATTCTTATATCCACTCTCTACAGCAAGAACCTGGTTTTTAAAGAAAGTAAGTGACGAAATCACACTTAATATTATTGAAGATTAATACTTACTATACCGCACTACTGAAAAAAAAAATCACCGAGTACATGCACTGAACAAGTTATATAACAATAGTGATGTCCGTGAGAAAGTTTAGATTTGAGTAGAGGTTGCTTATTTAATTACTTATGTAGTTTATGTACTTAACATAATTACTTATGTAGTTTTCTGAGCATAAGCAGGTGGATAGTTTACATTTGTTTTTATTATTAGTCATCACTATTATTGTTTAATATTTTAACATTGCTATTTTCTAATTTAATGAATAAATAACTTCCAATGATAAGTCTTATATTATTTATTTCTTTACAAATTCTCAAAGTTTCGGGGAACCCACCCCAACATCAGGAATAATTGCTTCTTTATATTCTTCTAGACGATTCTTCAATTCGTTTCTTATTTGATATTTAATCTCCTCCATATGGTTTTCATTCTCCATATTAATGTTCATATCACTTATTTTTGAATTTTCGGAGGTTTTTGTAACTTCTGATAATTTCTAATTAATGAATAAATAACTTCCGATGATAAGTCTTATAAATATCAATTCAGACATAAATTGAAGAAGCAATTATTCCTGATGGGGTGGGTGCCCAGAAACGTTGAGAATTTGTAAATAAATAAATAATGTAGGTAAGACTTATCATTGGAAGTTATTTATTCATTAAATTAGAAAATATCAAAAGTTACAAAAAAGTAATGTGATATTAACATTGCATGTTGTTAATATAACTAAATTTTGTTTGTATGCATTTAGCTTTTGGGGATTCAATTTTTGTTTATAAAGCAATCCTCATATTTTAAAAATAGATATTATATCTTTGATATTTATTGAATTTGCTTCTCTCACGATGTATTAACTTGGACAAATGAATGGGTGGCGGGAAAAACGTTGTATGTCGATTTTTGACAATTTTTTTTTTTTACGGAATAATGATCTATGTAGACCAGAGAATGAATCCCCAGTGATTTTAGTTCGTTCACATGCCAACAGAATGGGCTGTAAGGCATTTTCCCCAGTAAAATTGAGTGTTCATAATAATGGAAAAACGTTGTATGTCGTAATCTAATGGCTATGACAGCTTGTTGATGTAAGGTTACGCTATGTGAACCTTTTAGTTACCTAGCTTCTTGTTGTTTAGGACCGTTGTTGTTTCTTTACGTTAGGGTGAATTTTATTTTGTTAAAAATGAATAAAAGTTGGAACTTAACCGAAAGTGACAAGGAACGAGTAAATAATCGGAAACGTTCGCTTAATATTTCGGAGTGGAAAGACAAGAAGAGGAAGATTTTAAAGGACAGCGGACAGAAATACATTTCCAACCGAGGTAAAGGCAAGGAGATCCCGGAAAAAACTCTCCCAACTATTGCAAAGGGATGTGGTGAAACTTGTATGAGATCAGGTTGTATGAGATTGTCTATTGAAAAAGTCCATTCGTTGCATGGCCAATTTTATAAATTGACGTACAATGAGCAAAATCTGATGTTGCTGAAATATATTACTTTACGTGAACCAACGCAAAGGCGTACCGGCAAAACTGATTCGACATCAAGAAAAATGGCATCTTTTATTTATAGTTTGGATGGAGAAGAATCAGTGTGTAAGAAAACGTTGTGCCACACATTTTCAGTGACCCCCCGTCGGATCCAAGTTCTTCAGAACAAAATGAAGATGGGTGAATTAGTACCGAAGGATGGAAGGGGATTGCATACAAATCGACCCCATGCAGTGAATAATTCCGTTAGAAAAAATATTGTGGATCACATAAACTCCTTCCCTCGTGAAGTAAGTCATTATAGCCGAAATGTTTCGTCTAAAGAATGTTTGTCTTCAGATCTGTCTGTCAAAAAGATGTACAGACTTTTTAAGCTAAAATACCCAGCTGTTGAGGCTAGCGTCACTTTGTACCGGAAAATATTTAAAAAAGAGTCCAATCTTCGCTTTGGTTCACCTAGAACTGACACTTGTAAGGTGTGCGACCAACTTTTTACCCGGATGAAACTAGCTTTAAATGAAGGGGAACGATCAGTCATTCAACGAGAGAGCAGTATTCACCATATGAAGGCTGACCAGGGCTACAAAACGTTGGCGGATGATGGTAAAAATCCTTCTTTCATTACACTCTGTGTCGACTTACAGCAGGTGTTATTCACACCAACTTTAACACATTCCGATGTTTACTACCAAAGACAATACTCCTCATACAATTTGGCTATCCACAACATGAGCTCTAATCATGCAACAATGTTCCTCTGGCACGAAGCTTTGGCGAAGCGTGGGGCTAAAGAGATAGCATCTTGTATTCTGAAATATCTCACAAGTCAGTATGACCCATTACCACCTGGGAAGGAGAGAAAGCTAATCGTTTGGTCAGACAGGTGTTGCGGTCAAAATAACAACTGGACGGCATTAAGTATGTACCAGTTTCTGATTACATCTGGATACTTCTCAGAAATCCACCAAAAATTTATGACCACAGGGCATAGTTTTTTGCCTTGTGACCGTGACTTTGCGCTTATTGAAAGAAAAAAGAAAGTAATGAAAGCATTTGTGCCTGGAGATTGGAAATACGTGATCGGTGCAGCTAAAGTGGATGATCCATTCACAATAATCGAGATGGATCAGAAAGATTTCAAAAATTTGGATGTCCTTTCCGAAGGGATTAAAAAGATAGGAAAATTTTTAATCACAAAATTTGTGTGGTTCAAAATAGCGGCTGATGACCCGTCTTCGATTTATGCTCGTGAAAGTCACAACACATTAAGACCATGGACTTCACACCAGGCGTTTGATCCTCGTTTTGCACCTATAAGCTTGAGTGATTTGCCTTCATTGTACTCTGCACCGTTGCCAATTTCGAAGGAGAAAAAGAAGGACCTTGTGGCAATGTCTCAATTTCTATTAAAAGAGGAACATAAGTCTTTTTATCAAAATCTACATTCCGCTTAATTTTTTACGTTTTACTTCATTGTATTTTTTTTCAAGATGAATAAAAAAAATTTAATTTTTAATTTTAATTATTATTTAAACCCATAAATGATAGTGACGATGATAGTGATTACTTCTTTGTATTTTTTTCAAGATGAATAAAAAAAATTTAATTTTTAATTTTAATTATTATTTAAACCCATTAATGATAGTGAGTAAAGAAGGTGGTCAGATCGGAAGCGATTAGGTTTGAATGGAAAAACGTTGTATGTTGCTCTCAGCACCCGATCCAGGATATTGCAGTTACCAGATTAGTTTTTCTCCTCTACTGTAAAGTTGACATTTTTGACATACAACGTTTTTCCCGCCACCCATTCAAATAACATTTGGATGTTTGTCTGAAATGATTAGAGGGGCGCTGGTTTGAGCTTGTTGCATTAATAACGTTCATCTAACTTTGAACAAATAAATTTTATTGACCAACTATTATTAATATGCTATTATAGTCTTAGTTTGATTTTACCTCAAAAGCCATTCAGATTTCATTTTGTGACCATTAAATAAACACACAGATAAAAGAATGAACCATCTATTATGTAACACTTGTGTGAGTTAAACAATTTTTATTGAACGAAAATAACCATATGACTTGAGCTTCAGAACAAGACTAACTCTCCAGTCCATCGCTCCTTATATTTAGTCGTAAGGAGAACAGCCTCGAAGGTTCTCGGCCAGCATAGATGGTAATCGAACATCGTAGTCACAAACATGTACTATGAAAGTTTGTTCCAACTGTTAGAACTATTCTAAACTTAGTATTTGAGTATATGTTAGTAAAATACTAACATCTTCTTGAATAAGGTTTAACATAAGTAGCTTCATATTATTGTATTATTACGAAGGATATAATTATACTCCTATTTTAACTTTTTATGTAACGGTAACGGTATATATTTTTGTCTATTTATTATTTATATTTAAGTGTCTGCTACTCTTTTTACGACTAATCTTACTCTCTCCCTTTTTCCTAGTATTCACCATACAATTGAGTAACTGACTACTTCGCCAAGAAGCTGGCGCCAAGGTTTTATTAAAAGGAATTACGATGAAATTTCCAGAGAAACGAGAAAAACAAATAAGAATTATAATTCATGTCCTTGGATATCACTTGCAATTAAATTTCATGTTGTGTTTTGCAATTATAAACAGAAATCCCAGCCAGGATTGATAATCCGCTTACTTCAATAAATTTATATATCAAGTTCTTTATTCAACTTAATGTCCTCTAAGAAGCACGCGTTACATTAAAGTATATATTAACTTGTTTATGTTGATTTTATTCAAGTAATTACTATTAAAAAAGAAATTAAATTATTCTCATTGAATTTACAACTGCATTAAAAATAAAATACAACTAAATAAAATTCTAAAAAACTAGAATCCTGGCCTGGAATTACTTGTAGGGAATCTGTTCGTTAGTAAAACGTCGGTAGTAAAACGATAAAAATTCTCTGACCCGCTTCTTTTCAGATGTATGATTATCAGAAATAGAGGAAGAAGAAAGGTTTAAGAACATCGAGGTCTTAAAGAGTGATATTTTTATTTTATTCTTTTTTTTTTAAAGGAGAATTTAGGAATGTAAGAATCAAATAGTATATTGGAGCCCCTAAGTTCATGTGAATGTGTCCTCAGTAATTTGAAGTTTAGAACATTATTCTATCAGCTAATGGTACCATAGGGCAATTTAGTGTAACTAAGTCTTTTATGAGGATATTTTTAACCATTTAAATTACCAAAAAAAAATCTTATCTTTCTGATGTAAAGAGAACTTCATCGAGAATAAATTTAATTGTTTTCAATAAAAATAAATAAATTCTTAAATTTCTTGTACTCATAGATATGTATTTGCCAATTTAAATAATTTTCAAATGTATAAAAAATCTATGTAGGGCTCACATTTGGTGTAGCGGTTAGCATAGCTAACTACTAAACGCGGGTTCTTAGCTTGCCAGATGGGCCTAGGATTTTTTACAGGGAGTGAAAAATTTCTTACTTATGCCGTCCTTCAAATGGGACGTAATGGAGGGGCCGAACCTGTACGATGTCTTTTACTCGTTAAAGAACCCAATTCTAAGGCAAAATTTAGGACTCCAACTGTAGCCTCGTCCTATTATCAATAGCAGCATTAATTGACGTTAAAGAAACAAACAAAAAATCAATGTAAATATTTATATAACTGACGCAATATTTTTGTTTTGATTCTCTAATCTGGCTATAATCTGGAAGAAGGGATTTTAACAACCTGTGATTTTCAAGGATTATTTTGTTTTTATAAACATATGAAAATATTTTTAAGTTTCTCTTTTCTTTTTTTTTTTTTTATTTGCTTTCAGATTTTAGCTAAATCCTATATATAGAAGTTTGTCTTATAGTATGAGATATCTCTTTTTCTATATTTTTTTTATTTGTTTTGTTTTTGTTTACTTGTTTATTTATCAGGATAATAAATGTCTAGCATGTTTATCAATAATATATTGATTGAAGAAAACAAAACAAATGCTTATTTCTGTTACGCTGTACGATGTTCTATAAATGCCTGGAACGGTTACCCTCATGTATCAGTACGTGATCACATGTTTGGATCGTTCTAGGCCTTCTGTGTGGCTCCAAAGCAGACTATATGTACGTAATATGCAATAATAAAATCAGTAATGTTACATGGCTAAGGGAACTGGATACCAATTAACGCCCGATGAAAATGATGTTGAGAAAAGTCCAGAGAAAGAGATATCTGTCCATATAAAGAGATATCAGAATACTAATGAATGGAACTGCTGACAGATACTGGCCAGTCTCATGATATGATGGCAAGTGTTAATATATGGGCCAGCCATATATTGAAGCAATCCGTCTAGAAACCTCTAAGAATAGAGAATAGAAGTCTTGAAGGGCCCAAAGAGCACCTGGATATATAGAATCAACAAAGACACTGCAAAGCTATACATTAAAAACTGGAAAGAAGAAGCTCAAAGATTTGCTTCGAAAGATTGAATCCCATAAGGTTGCGGGCTCATCTCAATAAAAAAGCATATCTCAATAAAAAAGCATATCTCAATAAAACTGGAAAAAAGCTCCAAAAGATAGTGTGAAACATACAAATTAAAAAAGAACGAAAACTTACTGCATACCATTTATGACATTCACTGGATTTCTTACATGAAGGCACATCAAATTCTTCATCAGCCCCAAACACCGCACTAACCCATTATTATATATATAATATAACCCATTATATATAAATATATATATATATATATATATATATATATATATATATATATAAAAGCGATCAAATATTGGCTTAGTGTAATCTTGTACTGCGAAGAAATAAGATAATTCTGAGTGCACTGTTCGGATTCCTGTTACGTTACATTGAACTGTTTTGTCACGTCGTTATTATTTGAGTTCTAATAGTTTGTTTGACATTTTTGTGCTAAAATTTTCCCCGTTTAGGCTGTACAAATGGCAAATATTGCACTTGTCTAATGTGTTAGGGATTTTACGAAAGTATTTCCCAAGGGTTTTGAAGGCATCTTAATAATAATTATCACCTTAATATCATACATATTATTTCTCAAGGCCTTTTTTTTGTAGGTACGCCATACTTCCTTAATAGATACTTCACCAAATTTAATAAATGAGGCATCATTTTAAAGGTATATTAAAATAAAATTATATTAAAGGTATATTTCATCATATTAAAGGTATATTCCTTAAACGCTACATCAGCAAAATATACAAATCACCCATTTCGACTTCGATTGTGAGTTATAAGCCCAAAATGTTTTTGCGAGAAAATCAAGATGGTCGTAAAGGTTTCTAAATGGTCTCAATCTTTTCAGGTTTTCAAGGAGAAAATTTTCGGTCATATACATTTTTTTCGATTAACCCCTTCGTTTGCGATTTGTAAGCGAAAAATTCCAATTCTCAGTGAAAATGGTCCCAGGGCTTTTTTGAAGACGTCATTCTTTTCAGTTTTTCGGGACGAACATGTTTTGCTTTTATACATTTTTCCGACCCACCAAAAAACAATCGAGTATGACCATATCGTAACTACAAACATAGTGTTCAAAGAAGTCCTGTAAACATGTAAATACTAAGTAAATATCTTAAACTTATGTTTATGTCTACAATTTAAAAACATCTATTCTTTACTTCAACCCCCACCTACATACGCACTATAGGTTACTAAATATATGGCGTATGCTATAATTAAGTGGGATTTAAGTAGGTTAGAGTGCGAATGCTTCGAACGGCTAGTACTAGCTAAAACAAAACGAAAACGACGACTCTTGTGTAATGTACATTTCAACTCGCCACTTTTTACTTCATAAATGAAAACCTAAGGTTTACGCTGTTAAACTGAAAGGTTTACGCCTTTGATTATTTACCCTTTGTCGCTATTCCCTCCCTTTTGTATTTATCCCTTTCAAACTTACATTAACTGAGTGCTATGCTTAAAATAGCTTAAAATGCTTAAAATATGCTTAAAAGTGCTGCAGGAATAGTTTTTATGTTGTAAGTTTGAAGTTGTTATCGTAAGTTTTGATATATTTCATTGCAGTGTTCTTTCAATTTACAAAAAATATAAAGTAAATAACAATAATAAACCATGTCAACTTAAAAGAAATTCACAAACATCGATGATCACAAAACATCGGTTGCATAAAATCGAAGTTTTGACTAAAAGATCATTGTTTTAGAAACGACATCGATGTCGCATCCATAGTCAGTGCAACACATTTGCCCACTTGCCCATCCCACCACTCCTATTTATCCGTGCATTACACACCACTTATATTTATCCGTGCATCTTTAATTCGTCCCAGCAACCTGTTATTTGGCTAGTGTTCCACAATATGTCACCTCGGTAGCTTTATGCTCCCCTGGGCCAGTAGTCATCAGGAATAGGCAATAAATACAACAATCAACTACTGGATATAACTCTACCTGGGGTTCTGTGTCTTCTACAAATCCTGTCTAGTTATCCTGTTATAGAAGATAAAAATAGTTATAGTGCCCGAGGGAACTCAAGCGTTGACCTCTAGTAAGAGACAAATTCTAGGAATAACTAAACTAAAAACTTTGAAGAATAATGTTAATACCCGTTTAAAAAAAGCAACGATAAACTAAACAAGATATAGGTTATATTAATAAAGGAACTAAATAAATCATTCCAAATTTATTTAAAGTGATGCATGCCGTATTTTTATTAATAGATTCCATGCTCAGCAATTTAATTTCAAATTCATTTCGACTACAATGTTTTTTTTCTATTATTATTTTTATTTGGAGAAGTAGGTTATATCATTTTCTTGTTTTTTTGTGGGGGGGGGTAACGTTTTTTGTGTGCAATAACGGAAAGAATCGATATAATATTGATACTTATTTGACACACTAATAATCCTTTAAATTTTATCGATATTGCTTGTTCTTTCTTTCCACCTTAGCCATCTTTATCCGAATATTGGCATGTCCCTACGTTCTTTATCTCCTTTACTTTAAATTCAACTGTCCGCTATTTGAATATCAAATCATAACCCACTGACCTTTATACTTCTTTGCATTTAAATTCTTTCTTTTGCAAATATTTTATTATTCTCTCCAACTTTTGTTTTGAATTACTCTGCCCCCTCTACACGTTCGTGTTTTGGGTTACGATACAACTAAGTAATTTTCTTTACTTAGCTAATCTTTGTTGGTTTGGATGACATCTAGGAACAGATAACATTTTTTAATGTTACTCTAATTATTACAAACCAAATTCCTATCATTTGAAAAAATAATTTTTGAATTCCAACCAATTCATTGTAACTATCATTTTGCCTTACGGAGGTTTTTGTACCATTTCTAATGTTTTTCTAAATTGTATTCGTAAACTGGATTCTAAGAGTAAAAAAATGACAAAAATGCCTTTGAAATTTTGAATTTTTTTTTTTAAACTTTCTCTGAAATTTCAAAAACATGCCGTGTGTTTATAATGTATTTTTATCGTTTTGGTTGTACTGAATTAATTTCTACTGAAGAATACTGTGAAATTCTATTCAGATTACTTCTGTGATTTTCCTTTTGAAAAAATAATACAAGTGCTAGAATCCCTCATAAATAATTACTCCACCACAAAAAATAGTTAATAGACGATTGAGTGATGTCGTGGGTAAATCAACTTCATTGCGCGAACGTTCAACTAGAAATAGAACTTTCTTCAATGTTTTCAACCAATGATCATTGGTTGTAGTCACACAAATTTTCTTAACCTGAACATAGTTTTTTTTCCCCCCTTCCTCACTGTTAATGAGATTAATGCCGATTATTATATTATTATATTTAACAATACCCTTGGCTCCAGGTTTTGAGCTGGCTTCAATCTTCATGTTTCTAATCATATGTCGGTGGTCAGGGCAACGCCTAGGCCCCTACCCCATAACCTCAATATTTATTGGCTTTTATTTTTATAAGTTGCTGAATATTTCGATCCTTTATTTACCTTACAGAATTAACTTGGTGCTCAGGTCCTCCTCACCTTCCATCTTTGATACGCCTATTAGGTGAAACTTGTCTTGTTTTACATTCTAAAGAGTAATGATTTACTTTAATAGTTTTCTTTATTAATGATGAACACGCCAAATAAGACATTCGAGGCGTGAAGTTACATAAGGGGGTAAATTCAAATTTGTCATTTCAATATTTTTAATGTTTTCTAGACTGTCTAGAGTCCTCTTAAATGTGGTATATACTTAACCCTTCGAAAAGTACTATATCCAATATAATTATTCAAATGAAGGGAAGTTTGGAGGCAAGCATGTGTTATCATTAAATAAACGATCATACTGTTGATTTAACTGTGCATAATAAACTTTTTTACTTTCACTTACCTATATATGAAATATATAGTAAGTGGAAGTATTGCGATCGTGAAAAATTTCGACTTCCGATTTTCATCGGAAATACACGTTTTGGGGTCCCCTGAGTCGAAATAACAAGTCCCGCGAAATGGTCTGTGTGTGTGTGTGTGAACAGACTAGCTCAAAAACTATTAACTATGCGAACCTGAAATTGGGTATTTAGTGTATGTATATGCCGACTTTATTTAATACTTTTTATGTTTTTTTCGATTTTCTCAAAAACGGCTCTAACGATTTTGATTAAACTAAGTATTTGATGTATTAATATGCCCGAGATATAAAAGTAAAAATTTCATCAAAATTGATCAACCGGAGGGAGGACTTTACTTAATAAATTTTGTATCATTTTCATGTGTTTTTTTTATTTACTCAAAAACGGCTTTAAAGATTTTGATCAAACTGGGTATTTGACGTAAGTTTATGCCAAAGATATGACAGCCAACATTTCATCAAAATTGGTCAAACGGAGGGGGCACTTTATTTCATAACTTTTTTCCAATTTTTACCTTTTTTTCGATTATCTCAAAAACGGCTTTAATGATTTTGATCAAATTCGTCATGTTTAATGAAAATTAGGTGCTCAATAATATCAGGTAAGTTTTATCAGTATTAAAATTTTCTGAGGGGGCTTAAATAGGGAAGGGGCCTTTTTTGTTTTCCTATAAAGTACCTTTGTTTTAGTTTATATTGAGAAATTAACTGTCTCTCATCACGCCAAAAAATACGAAATGGCTAAATATGATATATGAAGAAAATCAAGTAAACACATACAGGAGAAAAAAAGAAAACTATTCCGTCAACTCATAAAACACCTTGAGCTCACGCATGCGCCGTACGCCTTTAATGACAAACCAATGCGTTATAAGTAAAGATGTTCTGTTCATTTAATGAAAATTATTTGTTACAAGTACATAGAGAATTATAAAATCAGACGACTTGGAGTATTATGCTTGGATTGCCGAATTATCACAAGTAAAAACTTTTATTTAATAATAAAAGAAATTGGTTTGTTTTTTTTTGAGCAAATGAAAACAAAAATAAGAAATGAATGTTGAAAAATGTATAACTTTGAGAAGTGGCAATTAACAAAACACATTAATTTCTAATCTAAGTAAGTTGGTAAGTGAAAGTTGTGTGTTGCGCGCACGCACCAGATTTTTTTTTTTTCTTTTCATAAATCATGGAGAAATATCCTGAAGTAGAAAAATATTCTTGAAATAGTACAGCAAATTTGTTGTTACTTTTATATTTTAAATAATTCTTTCAGGACATTTTTTATGTTCCACTGGCATCCTTCTCATTTTCACTAGCATGTTGGGATAGAGAGAGATTGTTTATATGAATTAGTTAGACATATTTGTTACTAAGTAGTACTCATATATTCCTTCAGCGTAAGACGGTACCGTTACTAAGTTCATGAGCCCATATCGTTTGTATCTCTCGATGGAGCTGATAGCCTCTGGATCAGATAGGACAACCATTGAAGTGAGTCTTGTTCCTCTCCGACGTGGCCGAAAGAGATCCCTCTTCCCATCCGGTGGAAGTGGGCTACCCAAGAAGGGGCCCTCTCGCTCTGACCTGGCAAACAGGAAGAGCTCCCAATTAGTTGTGTTTACTAACATACAGCACCCTTAATTAGGCCAAAGTTCAAAGACACTCCTCCGCCTTCCATCCCTGTAGTTTCCTTTATCTCCATCTTGTATACAATATGGATTTTATATATAGACACGCTTCTATATATATCCACTCACAGTGGGTCAATCTGTTCCCTGAAGTGTGCTCGCGATTCATAGCGCCTCTAAGAAAGTTATGACGCGAGATGTAGTATGTACCTAACCCAGAAAGGACATTCGTGATTAACGCAATCTGCCTCCTCTGTAGGACATAACTGCTAAGTTGCATAAAGCGTAGGCATAATCACGATATAGAGAGCACACATGACGAAATTTATGTATACATAGCCCAGAATAAACCGACCTGGCCATTGTACGTATCTTATTTGTTTGACTGAGCTCGATTGTATTCGAGAGGATTGGCAGAGAGAAAGAATCGCTCACAGGTGTGCCAAACACTTCTAAGAATCGTGGTGCTATGTTTCAAATTATTTACCATGTCATAATTTTATCTGGGTGGTTACTTCTGGTATAAATTTTACAATTAGTAGTGGCATTACAAAACTCGTCTTATATATACGATTTTATTTAGTTAGCAGTTGATTGCAAAAGTATTTTTCATACTTTTTAGAATAAAATAACCTTTAAAATCAAAAAGTTGCCAAATATTCCTTTACATTGCGTTCGAAATATGGAGAAATCAAAACTAACTATATTTTTAGTCCTTTAGCTTCAAAATCTGGTCTACTTTTAAATTAATTGCTGTCTCCATTGTTTAAAATTAAATCCATAGAGTGAAAATTGTCTAGATAGAAATTAAGAAAACCCGCTGTTTTTTGGAAAAATTTTAAATATTGAATATGGCAGGTTTTTGTATCTCAATATTAAATTATTTTACGTATTAGCTACTAAAGTGTAAAAAAAACCGGTGCGTGCGCGCAACACACAACTTTCACTTACCAACTTACTTAGATAAGAAATTAATGCGTTTTGTTAATGCCTCTTCTCAAAGTTACTCATTTTTCCACATTCATTTCTTATTTTTGTTTTCATTTTCTCAGAAAATTTGAATAATGATAGCGCTTACCTGATATTAAATAACATAACCTGATATTAATTTTCATTAAACTTGACGAATATGATGGAAAATCAAATTTTGAGATAATCGAAAATTTGGAAAAAAAGTCATGAAATAAAGTGCCCCCTCCGGTTGATCAATTTTGATGAAATGTTGGCTTTCACATCATTGGCATATACATACATCAAATACCCAGTTTGATCAAAATCGTGAAAGCCGTTTTTGACTAAATCAAAAAAACACATGAAAATGATACAAAATTTATTAAGTAAAGTCCCCCTTCAGGTTGATCAATTTTGATGAAATGTTGGCTATCACATCTTTGGCATATACATACATCAAATACCCAGTTTGATCAAAATCGTGAAAGCTGTTTTTGACTAAATCAAAAAAACACGTGAAAATGATACAAAATTTAATAAGTAAAGTCCCCCTTCAGGTTGATCAATTTTGATGAAATGTTGGCTATCACATCTTTGGCATATACATACATCAAATACCCAGTTTGATCAAAATCGTGAAAGCCGTTTTTGAGTAAATAAAAAAACACGTGAGAATGATACAAAATTTAATAAGTAAAGTACCCCCTCCGGTTGATCAATTTTGATGAATTTTTTACGGTCATATCTCGGGCATATAAATATATCAAATACGCAGTTTAATCAAAATCATTAGAGCCGTTTTTGAGAAAATCGAAAAAAACGTAAGAAGTTATTAAATAAAGTACCCCCTCCCTTTGAGCAATTTAGATGAAATTTTTGCTGTCACATCGCGGGCATATTCGCACGGTTTATAGTTTTTGAGCTAGTCTGTTCACACACACACACACACACACACACACACACACACACACACACACACAGACCATTTCGCGGAACTTGGTTATTTGGACTCAGGAGACCCCAAAACGTGTATTTCCGTTGAAAACCGGAATTCGAAATTTTTCACGATCGCAATACTTTCCTTACTATATATTTCATATTACTATATATTTCATATATAGGTAAGTGAAAGTAAAAAAAGTTTGATAATGGTGCTATTAAGTAAAATATTTGAATTATATTTTTCTATTAGAAATTGATTAGTTTAACAATAAATTAATTATTTTAGGTAATTATTTGGAGAACCATTTTTAAAAATGGCCCATTTGTTGTTAAATTAATTGTACATTACAAAATTATATGTACATTTCTTATGTTTATTGTGACACTTTGATGGCTATTTATTGATTTTAAAACATTATAAATATTACCTGTTTTGTTTTTATATATTGTTTTAAATAATGTTAACTATATCTAGATATAATTTTAATTATCTTCATATGTAGATTATTTTTGAAAGATAAGTTTTTGTCCTAGTGCTACAACTTCCTTAATAATTAAGTAATTAATAACTTAATAATTTAAATCCTATATTTCACCTTTGATTTTGAAGATTAATTTTTTAATGCAGGACTGAAAAAGCACATCTAAGAAAAAAGCGGGGGAAAACGTTTTTGAAAACAGAGGAAACTATATATACACCTAACTCAAATTAAAGAAGTGCTTTTTAAAAATATAAATTTTGAAGCAAGTTTCCTGTTTGAATCGATATTCAGCATTTAAACAGTACCCTTATATCAGTAATTACAATATAAGGGATCAAATTGTTCGTTTCTTTAATGTTTAGCGCATTCATAGCCAGTTATATCCAGATATAATATTAATTTGACAGATTTTCTCTTGAAAGTCACTAAGAAATGAAAAATAAAGCGTACTAGTCGGATCATTAATTCCATAATACAGTAAAGCTTATTGAGTTGGTTTGTTTTGTTTTTTTGTGGAAAAAATGTGTGGATTTTAATTTTCAATAATCAATGTAATTGACTGGAATAAAAATATTCTTCCCTCCTAAATTTTTTGATTAATACGGAAATTAAATAATTGTGTGACTAAATTTTGGTCACTGGTCAATAATCTATGCGAATATGAGTTAGGAAATAAATCCTGACAGCCGTCACAGACTTGGGCACCGGAAGATAGTAAGTTCAATTGCTGTTAAGTTGTACCCAACCTCTCCCCTGGCCAGGGGAAACCCCGTATAGCCTAAACGACGAGGAAGGGACAGTTAACATCATGACTCTATAATTGTTGATAAATCAATAGATATTTTATGTTCAAAAAATGACGAACACAGTTTGACTTTTCAAAAGGAAATCAAACATAGCCCGTTGAAAACAAAATATTTTTATATGAAAACACATAAAGAAAAGTATTAGATGATTCATGATCTGATGTTGACAAATTATGTATTCTGTATTTTTGTGTATTATTTATTTTTTTCTCATCATAAAAATGCTCAATTTATTCTTATTCAAGACTTTATTCAAGGTCGGTTTGAATGATCAAATAAAATAATATTTCTGAAGGTTATGCTAAATAGAATGAGTTAAACTATTTTAAATAAATATATTTTAATGGTGAAACCCAAATTGAAAGTTTTGTAAATACTTAATTTGTCCAGGAAGGTGTTAATCTAACGTTTGGAAGTTCAAAACAGGAATTTTGATTAACATTTAATAGGATTTGATCTTTATTTTCTTGAACATGAAATTCACTAGTTAATTAATGTAGTGATATATTTTAGTTGTTATAATCGAATATCGTATAGTAGTAATAATCCAGTGGCGCTTAGTTCATCGGATCTTTATAAATAGTGATTGAAATATTGTTTTCGTGACGTTAGCATTACTAATGAAACTAAAATAGAAAATAAATTACAGGTTTATAAACAATAATTATTTACTGACTTGTTTTCTAACTTTTCTTCAATTCGAAAACAATTGTTAGGAAATCGGTTGTTACAACTTAAAAAAGTGCTGAACATCTCATCAAATGAATCGATTCATAGTTTCTTTATTGGAATCGTTCTTCTGAACAGATTAATATTATTGAATGAAAAGTAAATAATAAATAAACAAAATATAATTCAAGAGAACATTTCTAATTCTAATTTCTAAAGATAAGGTAATCCATTTGTGCAAAAGTAAAAATTTTTTTTTGTTGTTGCTGTTATTGAATTTTTGACTTGGGTTTCTTGAACTAATAAACGGAAGCGGTCGAACAACTAATAACCATAACTAATGTTTTATTAAAAAATAAATATAAGTAACATATATTTATATTATGATGTTGGTTTAAGGAATTAATAAATTTAATTGAGAATTTATGAAACATATAGGAAGGTTTGTTATTTGTTTTGTTTTTTCCGACATCTTGTCATTTGATATTTGAGCCTTCTATCCTTGTTTTGTCTGAATTGTTTACCGAATAATAAAAATGTAAACAGAAAAAAAAAATTAGCGACATAATGTTGTTTGTAAAAGGAACATACAAAGGAGCATTTAGATGGTGCTTGCGTTCGGGGTTCGGTGTTTGTAGAATCATTTAGGATAGGCGATAGTGCAATATGATCTGGACATCTGGTTGGTGGTATTCCTAGCTGTCTGGTGCTGTATGTTGCAATGGGTCCTTCCAAATATCTTTAGAAGTTTTAGTAGTATTAACATATGTAACTACATAAATCATTTTTATAGGGTTTTTTTATGTTCACTGAGTTCCAATGATGTAATATTTTTAATTATGAACAACTTATCATAAATCATGATATTGAGGTATGCTTATATGTTTCACACAATTATTTTACTCTTCAAGTGGTTTTTAATTATTATATCAAAATCTTTTTTTTTTTTGCTCCTTTAGTACTTTTCCTCAGTTTCCAGAAGTGTTTGTGAGATTTAGGCAAATGCCGATATAAGAAAAATTATTTATTTACTAATCGATTGCGCCAGGATTTCAATAAGTCACTGTTCCGTCATAATTGATAAATCGCTGTTGTATCAATATTCAAACAGACAGAACTGTTGAAGATATTCTTAATGAAACAAGATGAAACCACAAGATTATGCCAACTCCGTTACAGTTGTGTATAATCCCGAATTTAAAATTGAGGCCTAAGAACTGATTTGAGGCCCATTTATACTTTGCTCGCTATACGATTCGTGGTACACTATTTTGTCCGTGAAAAGAAATAACCTATGAAGCTTATATTTTTAACCTTTCTATTGATATGTAAGAAGGACGCATAAAAGCATGTGTAGAGAAACTACTCATTGGTAGTACTTCAACCTAAGAAATAAATTTATCTTATTTTTGATTGATTTAGAAACAATTAGGATTTTAAAAGGATTTTGAATTGAAAATATTGTTATTAAGAGGAAGCCTCAAAGCTTAAATCCTTTAAAGTCCAAATAGGACTTACTATATCCATGCACATGAGCATTTCGGAATCAATCGGAAGCTTATTTATGACGTTTTGAAGTAGTCGGAAACAATTTTTATCATTCCAATCTTGTATGAGGATTCCATGTAAGCCTCATGTCAAGATGCTGCAAACCACTGTCACTATGGAGCAGCGGCAGGCTGCCCATAGCTCTTTAAAAAAAATATAGCTCCATAACCCATCACCCATCCATAATTATGGCTGCGCAGAGTCAGCAGGCCCCGAGGACCTATATTTCTTTCCCCGAAGCAGACCGTCCATGTCCATCCTGGAACTGATGGTCGGCTGTCACAACCTACACTGTTTTAACTGAACAAATAAAAATGTATGTTTATCTCTCTCATATCATCTTAGCATTAATTTATAGTTTGTACATTGTCATAAATTTTAAACACCAATATTTATTTATTTTTTTAACAAAATTAAAGGTCTGATATTAATAGAAGCCTGGCTCTAAAACTTTCAAAGACTAGTCATCTGTGAAGAAACAGACAAGCTTCCTCAATCAGTCCATTTACTATTTAGGAAATAAATCAGGTCTGTTTGTTTGCGGCTTCCCCTTTTAGCGCGTCTGTGTTTGCACACCTTCCGCTGGAATTCGGCCGCCACTGGTCCTTAGATGGTGTCAATACCATTAATTCTTTAAGCTTTTTAGGGTTTTTTTTTTTTTTTAGATTTCTTACATTACCTAAACTGTAAATTAATGTTACACATGATGTATATAATATGTGATTTTTAAATTGACCTAAAACCTATTGAATGCCTAAAAAGTTAAATTTGTTTAAAACTTAGGTAATTTATGGTAAATGTAGGAATACGATTCCAATATAGATAATTTATCATAAATAAATGTTAAATACCAAACAATCTTTTATGAAAATCCTGAAATCATTCAACATGCTTTTGCATCTCCTCTTCCCACCTATTGATTTCCAAGTCTATCGTATTCCAATGAAATCATAATCAGTAAAATCTGTCATTTAGAATATTTTAAATATTGCGCCGGCTCCTAAGAGATTATATTGTATTTAACACTGTATTTAATATTTTATTTATCCTTTTTATCAACAGTTAGTGTTGAAAATAATTATTTTTGCTTTAGTTGTTTCTTTTTTTATAGAAGAATGTTTTCTTAAAAAACCTGGAGGTACCTAATTATTTCATACTTTCAAGTGCATTTATTTTTATTGGTTACTAGTTTTCGAAGACGGGTTAATTTTTTTATACGAATAAATTTGCTGTAATTATAGCGGTGAGGGTAAGGAAAAACAAACTCCTACTTGTAGAATATCAGGATTCCAGATCACATAACTTTTCTAGCAGTAAAATATACTAAATCGAATTATAAAAGTCGAAACAATAAATAATTATAAAATTTATTGTATAGAAATAGTATTGTAAAAAGATGCTGTAGATACATTTTATGATATTGCGTTTATCCATTTATGACGCAACTGACTTGAAGGCAACGAAACTCGTGAAGACCAATGATTTCACAGGCCGGTCCCGTTTTATGACTGTTGAATTGTGAATTTAATTTGAATATTCCACACACGTTCCCACTGTTAAAAGTTCGAGTTTTCTGAATGTCAATTGCAGCGCGTAGTATTTTACTGCCGGTGGATTAGAGCCATATAGGTCAGCCTTGAAGGATTCCACAAGTTTATGTAAAATATACCTGTTCAACATTTTTATAAGTATTTCAAATATTTTCGTAATACTCACTATGGGCTGATAATCATAGGACTAAATTGGATTCAAATTTCTTTACTAATATATGGTCAACAAAATATATACATTTAAAGAAAGAAAAAACACATTAAAAACAAGTTCATCTACAAAATACATAATAAAATAATGAAAAAATAATCATAATGTACCTGTAGAAGATGGGTGTAATAGCAAAAAATAAACTATTATTATCTCTCTGGGTCTTGTTATTTTTCGATTACGAGTGATTTTTCTGGTACAAATAAAATGTGTACCTAGAGTAACATTGGTAACCTAAGCAATTTCGTTTATTAAATCTTATGATCCTCAATAAACATCTAAAATTATAATTATAAGGATTATATTCTTCGATGCGGTTTTGAACCTTTCTTCGTTGCTATTCGATAGAGATGTACTTAAGGTTGAAAAATCATCTGTAAAGGGATGGAACATCGTTTTTGAGAGCTATGTAAAATGTTGGATCATTAATTTTATTTTGTAAAAAATATAGTGTTATTTTAAAAACAGTTCTATTATTTTTTTTTCTTTTTAGGTTACATAAGATAAAACTGTACAACATTTACTTAGTCGTAAACAAACAAGACCGGTTCCATCGTTTTATGTATTTTATTACATATTTTAGTTATCTATTATTTTGAGTCACGTGTTTTTCTATCCTTTTTATTACGATTATACATATAATATGTTACTTTTTAGCATTCCACATCTCACTTAAAATAAAACCCTGCCGATGGCCTATAATCTAAGTTAGTAGTAGTAGTAGCCGAAACGTTAGTTCAAATTGAAGCTTTGATTTCTCTAACTAAGGGATTAATTAAACTACATGAGAGCCGATTAATTTTATTTGCTTGAAATGAAAAGAAAAGTCAGTTTCATGTAAATGAGACTTTTCTAGAAAACAAATGTAAAGCAGACATTTATATTAAAAAACAATATTTCAAAATTCATTATTCGTTACGGCAACGAAAAGACAATACACGCTTTTGTGAAAATACTGTTTCCTACATAACTATTTTAAAAAGCATGCAAATGGGGTAAAGAAGCAAATAACTATTAAATTAAAAAATCTTTCCTTATAAATTATAACATCTTAATCATCCTTAAAGAGCCTTGCTATCTAAGCGTGTTCATCCTTTGGGTCAACACGAGTGAAGATAAAATCATCGGGAACATACTCTTAAACCCAAAGTCCTAGGAGATGAGTCACCTGTTGAAGATTCCAATAAGCCCAGGTCATGCAGCAGGGAAGACCTCCGAAGTATTCCTCCGACCCTTTTTAAGGAGACATGTCACTACAATGAGATTATCAGCTTTCAGGTCAAGCTCTGTAGAACTAGAGGGTAAAAGGATATTTTTTACTAATGATTATGATCTATAGGTAGCATTACTTGAAATAGTTTGTTAGGTTTTAACTAATCTTTTTCCTCTGTCAGCTAACTTACTGAAATGTCAGTGTTCCTAAAATCATGGATGGTAACTGTTTAATCAGTTTTCTGAATCCGAACCAGAAAAAAAATATATTGAATTGTTTTACTTTTTATGTGCACATTTTTGAAATCTTACGGTGTACACAAAATTTTCATTTATAGTTAAATTTTATGTAAAAAAAATCTGGTGCGCGCGCGCAACACACAACTTTCACTTACCAACTTACTTAGATAACAAATTAATGTGTTTTGTTAATGCCACTTCTCAAAGTTACACATTTTTTCACATTCATTTCTTATTTTTGTTTTCATTTGCTCTATAATCAACTCAGAACATTTTAATAATGATAACGCTTACCTGATATTAAATAACACCTAATTTTCATTAAACATGACGAATATGATGATAATCCTTAAAGCCGTTTTTGAGATAATCGAAAAATTGGAAACAAAGTTATAAAATAAAGTACACCTTCCGGTTGATCAATTTTGATTAAATGTTGGCTATCACATCTTTGGCATATACATACTTCAAATACCCAGTTTGATCAAAATCGTGAAAGCCGTTTTTGAGTAAATAAACAAAACACGTGAAAATGATACAAAATTTATTAAGTAAAGTCCCCCCTCCGGTTGATCAATTTTGATGATATTTTTACGGTCATATCTCAGGCATATTAATACATCAAATACTAAGTTAAATCAAAATCCTTAGAGCCGTTTTTGAGAAAATCGAACAAAACGTAAAAAGTTATTAAATAAAGTACCCCCTCCCTTTGAGCAATTTAGATGAAATTTTAGCTGATTTTTGCTGTTTGTTTAGTTTTTGAGCCAGTTTGTTCACACACACACACACACACACACACACACAGACCATTTCGCGGGACTTGGTTATTTCGACTCAGGGGACCCCAAAACGTGTATTTCCGTTGAAAACCGGAAGTCGAAATTTTTCACGATCGCAATACTTCCACTTACTATTTATTTCATATATAGGTAAGTGAAAGTAAAAATATTGCATAAAGTAATCCTAAATCTTATCTTTTCTTAGTTTTAACACATATTGTTTGCAGTTCTGATATTACTAATACATTTTCTCTAAATAATATATTGATTCAGTTGATTTCGCTATTCAGTTCCTTAACCTTAAATAAGGCTTTGATTTTGTTTGAATTTCAAGTAATTAATTACTATAATTTTAGTTGTTTTTTTTTTTTCATTAATTTAAGACAACAGGTAAGTGCATAATAATTTTGAATGATCAGCATATTGTGTGTTTACGAAGCTCATTTTACCTCATCGTTGTTCGTTTATAATATTGGACTTAACGAAAGCAGACCAGACTACATATGAATTGATTCGCTTCGAAAGTACGATTTGGTAAAACTATCGCTATGTTACTTGTGGGCGTGGTCTGTCTTTGGAGGTTATGTGACCTTAATATAAGCGAACTCCCATCACGTACTTTTCAGTTAAAAAGTTCCTAATGCCTTATTTTTTACGGAACAAAAAAAAATGAAGTGGTGTGCATGTTTTCTTGGCCTAAAATCAAAATCGTTCCTAACTACTAAGCAGAGCATCAGTTTTGAAGTTTTAAAAAATATTTTGTCAACGTAGAGAGGGTTTGAAAATAACTCATTTAAAGAACTTTAAATGAGTGCAAAAACCTCAAGAACTATAACTTGAGGTAACAGACAAATACCAAAAACGTAATTAAAAAAATCTGGTGCGTGCGCGCAACACACAACTTTCACTTACCAACTTACTTAGATTAGAAATTAATGCGTTTTGTTAATTGCCACATCTCAAATGAACAGAACAGCTTAAATTATAACGCATTGGTTTGTCATTAAAGGCGTTCGGCGCATGTGTGAGCTCAAGGTGTTTTATGAGTTGACGGAATACTTTTCTTTTTTTCTCCTATATATGTTTACTTGATTTTCTTCATATATCATATTTAGCCATTTCTTATTTTTAGGCGTGATGAGAGACAGTTAATTTCTCAATATAAACTAAAACATAGGTACTTTATAGAAAAACAAAAAAGGCCCCTTCCCCATTTAAGCCCCCTCAGAACATTTTAATAATGATAAAGCTTACCTGATATTAAATAACAACTAATTTTAATTAAACATAACGAATTTGATAAAAATCTTTAAAGCCGTTTTTGTGATAATCGATCAAAGAGGTAAAAATTGAACAAAATTTATTAAGTAAAGTCCCCCCTCCTGTAGATCAATTTTGATGAAATTTTTACAGTCATATCTCGGGCATATAAATACATCAAATACCAAGTTTGATCAAAATCGTTAAAACCGTTTTTGAGTAAATAAAAAAAACACGTGAAAATGTTACAAAATTTATTAAGTAAAGTCCCCCCTCCGGTTAATCAATTTTGATGAAATTTTTACAGTCATATCTCGGGCATATAAATAGATCAAATACTCAGTTTAATCAAAATCGTTAGAGCCGTTTTTGAGAAAATCGAAAAAAACCTAAAAAGTTATTAAATAAAGTACCCCCTCCCTTTGAGCAATTTTGATGAAATTTTTGCTGTCACATCGCGGGCATATACCTACATTAAATACCCAATTTCAGGTTCCCACGGTTTATAGTTTTTGAGCTAGTCTGTTCACACACACACACACAGACACACACACACACACACACACACACACAGACCATTTCGCGGGACTTGGTTATTTCGACTCAGGGGGTCCCAAAACGTGTATTTCCGTTGAAAACCGGAAGTCGAAATTTTTCACGATCGCAATACTTCCACTTACTATATATTTCATATATAGGTAAGTGAAAGTAAAAAGATAAAACATATTCATTCTGCTGACATAAATAACCATTTTTGCATTATCTTACTCTCTCAAATAATTCTTCATTCTCAACATTTTTCCACTTACCATTAATTTCGCTTTCCATTTACTTCCCACTTCACACTTCCATTTCCCGTATTCTTTGGATTTTCACTTGGGAGAGGGAGAGGGAGGAGATCATGGAGACACGAAAAACGCATTATAAAAGGTTTCTTGCGCCTTCTAAACTTTATCAATGCAAATTTAGTTTCTTACCTATTGAAAGACCCGACATTTGTGCAGTTATCAATTACTCCGAGAATGCCTTCAAAATAGGCTAAGGTCAGGAACAGTATTTCGCCTTAGCTTACTCTTCGTTTACACAAAGCTTCTTGAGAATAAATTAATAGTCATTTGATTAGTAGAATAATGTGAAGGTTGTTGGTAATCATTTATGGTTTACTGACATCCATCTCTGTTGAATCACAACCATGCTATTAGCCGAAGGCCTTGCCTCTTTCAAGATTTCTAGTGCCTTGGGATGAGTTACGAATTTGTGATTTAGGTGATAATAAATCCCGAAGGGTTGTCAACGACATTGAGCAATTTTATATTTTATTGTCAAATGAACTCAATTCATAACCGTGAATAACAACTAAAGTCAAAGAAGAAATTTTCAATTTAAACACATGTGTTTTTTAATAGGTTGGAGGTTATTTTTTTCTAGAAAAGGTTAACACTTATGGCATATAAACTTAATTAGAATATACTTGAAATCGGCAATCAGCTATAGTTAGTTTTCACTCTTGCCTGTTATTTATTTTTTGTTTTTACACAATGTTCGTTGCTTATCAGTCTTCTTTAGTCCTCCATTTTGCTTGGAATCGCCTAGGATCCTTATCTGCAGTAGAGAGTGCTATTTTGCGGTTGCTGTTCGACCTTCAGGGATAAATCACAAGCACCGGTTCGTGCAGTAGACTGTGCAATATTATACTCTGTCACTCTTACTCTTTTTTCTTAGCTGCACCCAATGCTGCGTTCATCTAGTGTTAATAATGATAAATATGTTTTATAGCCTTTTTTTATCGTTCTTCATTTTTAATCAATTTTTTTTTTTTTTTGCTGAACTACGAGTATTATAACATTAATTTATAGCCAATTTCTTATTTTTATTTGACGAGAAGAGGTCATCGTTTAAAAATCCATACTGCTGTTTATTTATTCTTTTGCTCCTGTATAAGACTTTTCATATTTTTAAGAAGGCATATTCGTTGGATGACATCTTCCACAACAAAGAAAGGTAAGGAGAATTTAGGGATAATATATATTTTTTTTTTATTTCTTGATAGTAAAATAGTGTTTGCAGTCCTAGACCTGCGGGTACTGTGCGCATTTTATCGGATTGATCCGGACAATATCGGAGAAACTGTTACTTTAAAAAATGGCAGTATAGTTGTTTGTTTAACGTCACTAAGGCTAATCTGACGATGCTACATTGGGAGTTCTAAGTTTTGCCTATCCAGGTATACTTAGGATAGGAATCTTTAACGATTACCTGGTTTGTACAGGCTCGATACCTCCATTTTACGTCCTGAACCAGGGACGATATAGCCAAGGATTTTTTACTCCCCTTAAAAATCCTAGGGCCACCTAGGGATAGGAACCCGCGACCTTCAGTATTGTGGGCTGCTATGATAACCATAACACTACAGGTGACCCCAGCAGTATAGTGCAGTTCAAGCAAATATTAGGTTAGATGACAAATTATTCTTAAGGAAGCCAACAAACCTTGTTCGTTGATCTGTAAGCAAGGAACCTTACCAACAGATAAGTTAAATGCTTTCTTCTCATCCACCTTACCCTAGTGAACGAAATCACAATATCATTATGCCCATACTATGATGTCTAAGTACCATTCTTATCAACAAATCGTCCAGTGTAATTTTTCTATAGTTTTATCGTGCACCAACCTTTTTCATTTTTAATCATTTATCAGCGCAATGCTGAATATTTTCTTATTTTATTATTATTTTGATTTTGTGATAGACTTTGATAGACAATTGTTAAAAACTTAATACTTCTCTATTGGCGATGCCGCCTTTTAATGAAGGATTCTTCATATTTGAAGATTTTTTAACAAAATTTTAGCATAGCATGTAATTTTTATGTTACCATAATGAAAAGATTGTTGCTCTGGCAGCAGATAACATTTTGATCACAGATTATTTTGGGATAAAAATAATTTCAAATCGTGTTTGAACTACGGTTTTACTTTTATTCACATAATGTATTTTTTAATCACACTAAGAACATACCATTTGATACCATTAAACCTTTTCTGTTTTAATTTTGTCGAGATTTTAGTAAAAATCTTTTTCTATCCTTCCATCATCCTCAATTCCTGACATTACTCTTAGGCATCTGAAAAGGAGAAGGCCCCGTGATCAATACTAGTTCAACGAGAAGTTATTTTAAATAATAGTAGTTATCTACGTACCTTTCATATTACCTTTCATATTATTACTTCTTTATTTCACACCCATCTCATTTACTTGATGTATATTTCTGTCATCCTAATGATTCTTCGTAGTGAATGAGTGTAAAAGTGAGGCGTTCGTTTGATTATATATATATATATAAAAATTTTTATATGAATGTGCTAAGATTATCTGCAAATTATTTATGGCTAATAATGCGTTTAGATATGGAAGCTATTAATTTTAATATTTTTGAATGAATTATTTTTGATCTCGTAAATCTTAGCCAATTGTTCTTTTCTGTTTCTTTTTTTCACTTGATTTTTGAAAGGAGCAACTTTTCGATCACTTAATATTTGACTCTCTTTAGAAACCCCTTAAGATTGAAGTAAAAACACACACAAGTTTTATTTATAATTTTTTCAATAAATGACATTCTTATTTTTTTTATTATAATATTTTCCATATATTTTTCAATATAATATTTTCAATATTTGGCATTCTTAGTATTTTCAAGTAGTTCAAGAAAAGGCTTAAAGTTGGGTTACACATATCGAGATGTAGGCTAGAAAACCAGCAGTTTCGAGGTGAAAAAACCTAAAAATAAAAATGGGAGAACCAGAAGTGATACTGAGGTGTTTACAACGACCCCGTGTTTGTGTAAGGTAGTTCTGACAGAGCTGCAGTAACTATTGTAATAAAAGAAATTAAAAATAGTCGCGGTGGAGGTGCGAGTAGTGGAGTGGGAACTGGAGGCTCCAGTCGGCTTCGAGCCACCGCCAGTTATATGTGTGATGTTATAGCGGATAGTTTACAGAGGAACTTCTATGTCGCCTAGGAGCCCCGCACTCCGGTATGTAAAGTATACATATAATCTGTGTATACATATAATCGTATTTATGTTAATATAAATTATAAAATTTCACAACAAATTCTAATCCGTCACCAACTCAAAAACAAAAAAGAAAAAAAAAAAACGAAAACGAAGTCTATATAATATTGTTATTTATAAATCAATATTTTTTTTAGTTAATTTTTCTTAGTAATTGAATTGAAAAAATATTTCCACGGAAAATGTACCATGATTCATCAAGCTACTTGTATATGAACCCCTCGAAGTATTCCTATTAATAATTCTTGACATCATTTGTTTAGTCTCAAAAGAGAGTTATGGTATTGAAACAGATGTAGAAGATAATTCTTCAATTAAAAAAAAAAAAAAAAAAACTTTAAAAAAATAAATGTTTCATTAATGTATTAAAAATATTTTTATTTGTGAATAAAATATATTTTATGATAATATAAAAGGATCTAATATTAAGATAACCACTAGAATGATCTGCTAAGTAGAAACCACATTTTATTTATAGTACTTTTTAGTTGTCATCAGTACTTCTCTATGAATTTTATCTTACCTTAAAGCTTTAAAGAAAATAAAAACGTTGGAGACTTTAACGATTAATCTTCTACTTCACTGCACTGATATTTAAATAAATCATTTAAAAAAATAATAATATTTCAGACCATGACTATCAACATTTCATTTAATTAATCGTATTTATATTACACACACACACACATATATATATTTTTCTGTAAGGTAAGTAGGTAAACCAAAGAAGGTTAAAAATCCTTCTAAATCTGGAAATATTTTTGCATTAAATGCACAATGGTGTTACAAATGTTTACTATAAGTACATTTGTTATGTAGGTATACAGTGAAATTTACATCGCGCTGTATAGTTTAAAACCGAATAGCCGATTTTTGAGAGGCAAATATGACAAATGTCTTATCTTCAGTTTAAAGAAAATTTAAAGAATATATTTATATTCATAAGTATTTATTTCTTATCTAACTTTTTATGAAATTCTTATTATTATAAAAACATATATTAAGTCGAAAATTGTAGTTTGAGAGTAAAAGTCTCAGATTTTAAAAATATTTAGTTTTAAAAAAATATTTCTGTCCATTACCTTATTGATTCATTTTGAACTATGACAAGGTCATAATCATTAATATTCATTATCATGATCATTAAGTCATAATCAATGAAGATCATAACGATTTACGATTTTAATGTTTAAATTGCAATCATGCTGTGGTCGATATGATAAAGGACACTATGCACCTGCCTGTCACTTGTTGGTTATTTCAATTGTTACTTTAAAACAACGAATCAAAATATTTATACAAAAAAAAAATCAACGTATTTTTTAATTACCTAGTTACTTATTTTTGTTTAGAATAAATAAAAATATAACTTATTTTTTTAGACTGTACAACTAAATATGCAATGGGTTATTAATAGAAATAATTCTTGTTTCCTAATGAGACACTGACATATTGACAAATAATATTGAACATTCACAGTATAATTAACTTAAAAAAATTTAAAGATATAATTATTTCTTTTAAGAGTATTTTCTTTCTTTATTTGTTTATCGAATATTTTTAAGACAGTTACTTTATGGATTATTATCTCTAAAATTAAATTTTTGATGGCCTTAAATTTTAGCTCGGATTGATCCATAAATAATTGAATTGATAAGTGTAACGTGATAAGATAGTGAGTATGCTAGGCCTAAAGCGAGACCTCTAGGGACAGGCGCATTTATATCATTTTAATTTGGCCTATTTATTATAAAATTATTTTCGTCATTAAAACTATGTAAATACTTTTTTAATAATAATATTATAAAAATAATTTAATAGAATTTGTCTTTTATAGAATGACATTTACTAGTTTATTTCATTTTTTTGAGCGATGTTCACTTTCTCATTTCTGTTTTATTTTATTATGTATATATATATATATATATATATATATATATATATATATATATATATATGGAAATGTATAAAAACAAGCTATGAACAATCAGTAAAGTACTCTAATACATCATGTGCCGACAGTTTTTAAAATTATTTCCTGTTCTTATTCTAGTTTTCTTTTATCATATGTTATTTAATCTTTTTCCTCTTTGAAGGAGCTTCTCAAGTTCAGCTTTTGTGTGTGTGTGTGTGTGTGTGTGAGTGAAAATTCTTCCTTAACATTATTATTGACGTTTTCCCATAGGATAAGTAAAATTTTTGAACCTACCATCTATATCAAAAGCAATGTACTTATCGATTAATCTACCTTTCTTTCCATTTATATTTTTCGATTGTGTGTGTCCTTACTAATACTAAATATTAACATAAGTTAAAAAGTTGAAATATAGTCTAGTAGAAAATATATAATATATATTTTTTTAAATATTATTTATCTCTCTTTTTTTAAATCTGTTAATTTATGTATTTTAAACTTCACCAAGATATTGTTAAAAACAAGCAGACCCTGCCACGCGTTGCTGTGGATCAATGGCTATAATGCGTTTAAATCGTTATATCCTGTTTTTTTTTTAAATCAAATCAAAATGCCCTGAAAAAGATAAAAACGTTTCAGCTAATCTAAAAACTAACGGGATTTAAAGTAAAACATTACGCCAAATTTAAAATTGTTTGGTAAAGAATTTAGATTGGTTAAAGTTTTTATTTTTTAATAAAATAATGTGCTAATGAATGACACATATAAAAGGAACTAATAAATAATATAATTGGAATAGTGTTTAGTACAATCAAAATAGACAGTTAACAAAACTGTACCAAATTAATATTTTGCCATAATACATATTACTTAAATTCAGAATATAACACATGATGATATGAGATATCGTATCAGGAGGTTATACTAATATGCGCGCAATGATTTCGGTTAACCTATCTTTTACTAAAACAAATAGATTCGATGTTTTCCCCACAATGAAAATTTGCTACACATAATTTGCCAGGGGAAATACACGGATTTTCCTAGACCAAGCCGGAAAAAATAGATTTATGCTTACCCTCTCTAAATACCGAAAGAAAATGAAATGTTGTGTCAAAAATTAAACTTCCACCGCCATCTGTTGGAAACTTAAAGAACTTACAAAATAATCACACTCATTAAGTGTGATTAATAATCACAAGTATAATAAGCATTTAATTTGCAAAAAAAGAAAAATTGAAGCAAATAATCGAGATAAAAACTAAGTTGGACAAAACTACACATAATGAGCCAAATTTCATCAAAATCGGTTGAGTAGTTTCTGATTTTACCTCCGACAAACATCGGGACACGTGATTTTTATATATATAAAGATTATATAATTTTCTAGTAAGTCGATTGATTAATTTCATTCATGACATCCGAATCATTTTCTCTCTTCAATCACGTGGATATTCCTTTCATAATTATTATAATGTACCTATTACAATTAAATTCAAGATTTTTTTTAAATTGTAAAATCGAGATATTTTAAGAATGATCAATGGTGTATTTTTTCAAACTTAGTTAAAAATACATATTTATTTTTAAACAAATTAAAAATAAATCTTAGATATAGTACGGATCTCAACCCTGGAATCTCCACTGCATAGCCCAATGCACTCGAATGCATGAATGGAATATCCCTCTAATCCTGGCTTGCTCTGGACGCTTGTGAGAATCCGATGATTCACCGCGGACCCCTCTTCCTGTGCCCACTGCTGCTCCCTGGACTCCAGCGATGGAAATTCTAGCCATAAATAAATATTTAATAAGGTTCAGCGACCAGTACCAAGGTGTGCAAAGGCAGCTTCATTGAAAGGCACCTGGTCAATGCCTTTCTGTCCACTTTTACTCTCTGTTGCAATTCTCGCTTGACCTTAGCAACTGCAATAGCGTAGGAGTCGTGGCTATTTTTATCTTGCTTCGTTACTATAATTGTTTATTTTATAATTGGTATCTACATTGTTTCTGTAAAAGCGGAATTAAATAATGTATTTTAGCTGAGATACGACACACAAGGAAGTGTTATCATTCTTGTGTGTCGTATCTAAGTTCGGTATCTATTCTGCAAGCAAAGAAAGTGATACAAGTCGATATTGTCAAAACATTTTATGAAAAAATTGATCAAAAGGAAGCTTTACATTTTCAATTTTACATAGATTTCAAATTTTAGATTCTGCTCCTTAGTTAATAGAAGGGAGGTAGGATTATTGATTGTGGAATTAAAAAATCAACCACCTTAGCATTCTCTTTATCATTTCATTAGCAAACCGAGAGACCAGATTTCAGTTCAAAGGAACATTCAATAAGAGTAAGTTAGAACCTTCAAAAATATTTTGCATAATAAAATATAGCTGAGGAAAACTATAGGAGTTAGTCGTGGAGTGTACAAATAACCATTTATCCGCTTCTTTTTTTTTTTAATTTAATTTATATCAATACGAATCTGTTTCTGTTGTGATAAAAATGTTTATACCCAATCGATTATACCCAATTTTATTCAACATACCCCCAATTATATTCCTCATACATTATTTAGGTTTTTCCAAAGAAATAATTTCAGGCTTTGAAGCATTGCCTTTTGTAAATATACCGAATGTCCATTTTGTAAGCTTCTCAAGCATATTTTTTTTAATTTTACTTTTCTCACGGCTGCCTGTGTCTCGATGTTTGCCAAGAGCACACTTTTCACCTGCGTATACACAGGCAGTACCTGCATGACGACAGCTTCAAACTTCTCACCTGTGGACTTTGAAATTCCAGAATCGAGTTCGTTAACCTTGAGATATATTCGGAGAAGATAAAGGTTTCAGAGGTAGCTTGAAAAGTCGACCGCCGATTTGCATTTTATGGCCAACTACACCCCCTTTAATCTTTTTCAAGGTTTTCGAAAAGCCTCCGGTATAATATCCTACAACTTGTTGAAAAATAGTTCTGAAACTGACATTTGGAAGTAAAATAAAAACTAGAATAATGGTTTACGTTAGTTTTACTTGGATTTGATTTGTTATAATCAATTAAATAGTTGTGCAAATCTATGTTAAAATAAAAAATAAATAAAAATGACTATCAGAATGTTTGGGTCTGACCCCATGTAAATCGGACTTGTTTGATTTTGAAACATGTAGTTCCCGTGACATTGGTACTTGATCTGTGTTAAGGTTTGCTTTAAGAAAGTACCTAGTAGATTTTCGAGGAAAGTCGACACGATTTCCTGAAATTCATTCACCACCATTCTTCAACTTTGCATGAAGTATTCAAGTCGTGATACGAAAGAGCTCAAGAGATACGAATGGTTTCATGGGTAACAAGAAATTGACTTTGGCCAAATTAGTTGGTACATTATTAGGATGTGTTGGTATTTCATCTGAAGTATTAAACATAAGAGTAAACTGTAGTGCTACCTTCAGAAACACGAGCAGACGGAATTAATAGATTTTTAATCGATAGTTTAACTTTTGCTTAAGATCTGGATTGAAACCTAGTATTTCCTGAATTTTTTTACTTTTTTAATTAACGAGTTCCCATATTATACTTAAGGCTTTTGATACTACTACTAGACCAGTCTTTGTATCTCTATGTTGATTAGGGGCTATACATGCATGTTTGGTAGAGTGGTGATAATTGTAATTGATAATTAAAGTGACAATGATAATATTTTTCCCACACTAGAAGTGATACCGAAGGAATTTGGATAATGGCTATTTCTGAGTGGCGCCTAGATATTTACTCGGTGATCATGAATATTTTATTTTTTATCATTTAAAATTACAATTTAATGTTTAAAATCATTACTGACCTGTTTTCATTCTTGGCATAAAAATAAATGTACTAGGTTGTTACAAAAGTCCTTGTGCATATCAAGTTGTTTACATTGAGGTCTCTAATTTAATCCTTATTTAATCTCTGACGAATACAATTCTTATGTCAATGTTTACATTAACTAATCCTCTAATTATCTATGTACGCCAACTGTCCCTGCCTTTCATTCAGTTTATTAAATTTCACTAGAAATGTCGGAAGAAAAATTTGTCATCCGCGGCCTTCTTAGGCTTTATTGGAAAAAAAGGTTTTAGTGCAAAGGCCTCAGCCGAGGAAATTTGTGCAGTGGAAGGGGAAAGTGTGGTGCATCGAAACACTGCCGAATTTTGGTTCAGGCGGTTTAATTCTGGGAATACAAGCCTTGAAGATGAACCTAGATTATGAAGGCATTTTGCACTTCGAGCTGGTTCCAGAGGGCAGGGCTATCAACGCTGAGCTATACTGTGAACAGCTCGATAGGGTATATGAAGATTTAAAAGTGAAATACCCCGCTTTGATTAATAGGAATCAAGCGTTATTTCAGCAAGACAACGCCCCTGCTCATCGCTCACGATTAGTTAAAGAAAAATTTTCAGAAATGAACGGGATTAGCGTCTTGCCCCACCCTCCTTACACCCCAGATGTCGCACCGTCTGACTATGGACTTTTCAGGTCAATGGCGCATTTTTTGAAAGGTCGGCGCTTCGAAAACTTCGATGATGTCAAATCTGGATGCGAGGAGTTCTTTGCCTCGAAAACTGCAGAGTGGTATCAACATCAAATACAACTTTTGGCTGAAAGATGGGTTAAAGTAGTTGAAAATGATGGCCTGTATTTTGAAGAATAAATTTGATTTGTAAATTTTGTACTCACATTTGAATAAAATTAATTTTGTGAACAAGGACTTTTGTAACAACCTAGTATAATCCACGTGTTAGACTTCCTCATTTCATATGTCTTTTTAAGGGGTGGAAAAGTTATTCGAAGTCACAAAAAGATAAAAATATCAATAATTATTAGAATGATTTATTTATTTAGGATTCAAAGCCCTTATTTATTTAATTGAGATAGGAAAAACCTATACCTATGAATTGTCAAGAATCAACGCATGAAAACGTTGTAGTGAAAACGCTTTAGATTTAGATTGCAAAATACGATTACTGCTGTTTCAAGTTTATATCTTTCTTTTCTTCTTATGAATCTCTATATTATATGGAATAAAAAGTAACACATAAATTCCCAATTATCATGTTCATGTTATTGTGAATATATTAGTGAAAATATTGTTTTATTTTTGTTACAGGTAAGTTCCCGAATTATACTGTTAGTTGACTATAATGCAACGTTTTTGTATGTATGTTTATTTTTTATTCTTTCCCTGACTTTATATGTTATTTAATATTCTTATTGTACATTTTGAGAATGGTATATATAGCGTACATGGGTTATTTTCATCACAAATTTTTAAGTAAAAAAATATCCGTTTTCCACTGTTGTTTTTCCCGCAAAGTGCCACAGTATGGGTCCCTCATCTAGTCCTAAAAGCATGCACACTCTTAAGTGGATATTTTGGGAAATATTGGTTTTTGAGTAATTTATCGTTTCTTAGGAGTGAGAAAGAAAAGGTAAAATCAAGCATCGAACTTATATTTAAGTATAAAAAAAAAATATGTGTTAAAGATCTATTTTAAAAAGTAAAAATAATAATTAAAGAAAAACTACACTAATTTTTAATAATCTACAATGATGCGCTTGGTAAAATCATCTCCAAATTGATGTGGACCTGCCTTACATTGCCCTTCAAACCTTCCTGTGTGGAATGTACTGTGTGTACATACTAAGCCTTACCACTAGAATTCTAAAACCTCATCTCACTCCCTAGAAAATTGAATTTTTCCATATTTGTAGGGAATAAAGTTTTAGGGAGTGAGGTTTTGAACATTTTCATGCTTTGCGATGGAGAGGATACGGACTTTCTCACCTTAAAAATATCTCACGCAATGTCCACTTTTAGGTTCTCATGAACTGACTATCATTAATGGATTAAAGACTTATTTTATTAACAAAAGTATTGTATGGATTGAGAAAGTATAAAAAGACTCCAATAACTTCCACCAAAAACAATTTTCTTCAAGGAACACGTGTTGTCTGATGGAAACAAAACTAACTTAGTCTGGCAGCTTTGCTGTAGCTGTATTCCTTCAATTTTTTCAAAAACTGAAATACTCCGCTTCCTGGCCTTGGAAGACTATTTGAGAAAATCTGTAGGGAGTGCGAAAAAATTGTGTGACAGGCATAAAACCTATAAGATATGTGGTTACAGGATATTAGTTTCATGTTCCATCCAGATATTATCGAAAAGTGGTGTACGCTGGAGGAAAAAATATTTTTTCAATAATAAATCTATTCAGTTAGTGTGAAATAAAAATTCGAAATGTTCAAAACGTAGCCGTGTGACAAGTGTTGGGAGTGAGAATTGACCTGGTTAACAATTTTTTATTATGAATCTTATCAATTTTTTAACGTCAGATTATTGGTTCCATACAGCGGCCAGATTGCTTTACCTCTCCAAAAAATTTGAACTTTCTATGGCGGGCAATTTAGGCATAGAGGCTGTGTGACACAAAATAACCCATATTTTTATAATTGGTCATATATCTTTAAATGACTCTTAAGGGCGCTTATGGCATATTTTATTATTAGATTAATTTTAAAAAAGTTGGAAAGATGTCAAATTTTGTGGTTTGACATCTTTCCAACGTCCCGTGACAACCGACTTTTTTTAATTTTTGGAAAGTTATATTTTATTAAATTTACAAGTTCATTACAGATAACTATATAATAATTCAATGAGAACGGAAAAAATAAAATGAGCAGACTTGTAAAGCTACAAACTAAGCAAATAACAGTTAGTTGTTTGCACTTAACGATAATAGTTCATAAAAGGTAAAATAAAAGGTTACTAGGGTTCATTCATCTTCATCTTCATGTCAAACGCCTTGGAAGATTATCAGGAATAGAGGAAGAAACAAGTGCATTCGAATGATTTTTGAGTTCATTGTTTTAAAGAATGGATGTTTGGATTGCGAATAATCTGCGTCATATGTTTTTAAAAGTTTTATTATAGGATATATTAGCATAAGTTTGAACTCAAACCTAACCCTCCTTCGCAAATCTTACTATATATCTTTATATCAGACAACAACTGATCTACTTATAAAGAATATCCTCACCTACATTTATAAAAATACTTAGTAAAGATTGATTGTGGAGCACATAATGGTATAAATAATCGAAATATTTACGGATTTACAATCTTCGGTTGATGTAAGCTGGTTTTTAATAATGGACTAACAGTAATAGTGGATTAACCATCTATAATTGAAGTATTTTATTTCATTATTATTTTTTATGAATAATTAATTAAGGATTCGAATGAAACACATAACGTTTAAGTTTAGATAAAATTAAATAATGTTTTATGATGATTATGGTTAGATCTCAGAGATACACGCGCCTAACAGCGTAACAGTCTTGATGCGCCCGACGGAGGGTTAAAAAAAAACAACTAAATTTCGCACCCTTTGGTTATGGTATACCATCCGATGTAAAGGTCAGGATGAAACCACAGATCCGTTATGATCTCAACGAAAACAATCTTTGGGATGGCCTAAGTAAAGATGTATTTATGTTTGCTCTTAAGATAGAGCGATCATCATCTACACTTGTATCAACTATTTTTATTACATAATTCGTATTGTCTCTTCGTTGGACAGCCTATCGTTATACGATAATACAAATTTACGTAATTTGTGTCAGTTGGGATGAATTATCAATGATTGAGTCAATACTCTTTATCTCCATCTCGTAATATTAACGGACCGATTTATTTCGATTGGGGTTTTCTTAAATGTTATCTTATTGGATGAAATTAATTCGGCCTCTCATAGATTTTATATTTATTTATGGTTTAGAGGTTGTTTTTCGTTTGTATATAAGCTTCGTTTTTCGATTTATTTTATTGTTTTCTTATTCCAGTAACCGTGGGCATGATTTATGATAAGCTTATTAGAAATACTAATTAAGTATAGTATACTGTAACGTGAAAAAAAAAAAAAACACAAAAAATATGATTTAGAATAGTCCTAAACTTTTTGTTAGAACGAACTAACTGTTGGAACAAACTGTCCTAATACAGTATAGTAGCTATAAATGTCTACATGTCTATAGTAGTAGTAGCTATCTATATATAGCTATATGTCCTAATGCAGTAGCTTTCTGATAACGATGTTCGAGTACCATCTACGCGGGCCTCGATGGTTCTGGGCCGTTCTCCTTACGACTATATATGAGGAGCGATGGACTGGAGAGTAGTTGTCTTGTTCTGAAGCTCCAATCATGTGGCTATTTCTGTGTTACAAAGTGATGATTTTTATAAGCTTTTTAAATATTTGCGTTTTCATAATTTGTGGGGCATTGAAAATTTCTTAGTTTAGTTCAATAAAAATTGTTCAACCCACATAAGTGTTACAATACCAATTGAATTGAAAAGGAAATTTCCCGAGGAGCAAAGGGGAATGTTTTTATAAAGGGAAAAAAATGCATGATTAATTATCATTATGTTTAATATCTCTATTAATTTAGCTATTTAATATCTCTAATAAGTTATCACACTCTAAAGGCCTGTTTATACGGTTACATTTTTGGTATGATTATCAGAAGGTGATGATTATTCTTATTAGGTGGTTAGTAAGTGAACTACAACATTTTAATCAAAAAATTGATAAAAAAACTATTTCATCAATTATAATAGCCCCTAGTGGTCAAATAGCGAATTATATTTGGTTCTTCCTTCCAAATACTTAACCGTGTAAACATTACTTTAAAATTCGACGCCAAAATGCAAAAGAAGCTCTTCATTACTAATCTAGGCTCTTCCATTTTAAACATATACCGTTTAATTCACAAAAATCGTCTTGGTTTTTAAAAACTCATTTAGGATAGGTATTACATTCTTCATTGATAATAAATAACTACTCGTATCTAGTTGATAATAAATGTCTTTGTACTAAATCATTAATACCTTTAAATCATCATTAAGAATTTGGAGTCCCTTTAATATTTAAAAATGATTTTATGTATTTACCAGCAGACCCGGCCAAGCGTCGCTGTGTTTCCCCGAATTTACCCCAAAATATCATTAAAAATAAAAGCCACTTTATCTTGGTTGTTGGTAGATCGTTAGTAATAGCCTACACTAAATTAAAGAAAGGATTACAAATCTTCGGGGACATTTTTTAAATTTTGCACATAAAGATAATTATACCTTTTCTGAACAGGGAGGAACAGTCTGTATTGGATTGGGATTCAAATTTTTCAAATTCAAATTATTGTTGATTAAGAAGGGATTACAATCTTCGCTGACATGTTTTACGTTTTACATATAAAGAATATTATTCCAAATAATAGCCCACTTTAAATGATTAAAATGTATTTACTTTTCGAAAAGCTGATATTAGGGTGGGCTACAGCAAAGCGTTTCAGCGTTTAGGAATAATTGGAATGATATACATACAAATAACAAATGAAACGGAACCAAAAATACGTAAACTATTGAGAATTTTTTAACATTTCCGTGATTTATTTATTGGTTTATGGAAAAAAACAATAAATACAAAGATTTATATAACTATTTGTCGTGGAAAATAATAATAAACGAACAAATAACTGCACTCATATAACACAATACAAAATTATAAAAATGATAACCTGTGTTACAAAAGTATGCTTATAAACTAAAAGGTTATGAAATCGACACATGACGCCATGTCAGTAAATCAAAACACGAAGCCACCTACTATATTTGCAATAATTCGCAATAAAAGAAATATTGGGATCAATAATCAACATAAAAACTATCCTATCTTTTAAGTTGGGCAAAACTACACATAATGAGCCAAAGTTCATCAAAATTGGTCGAGTAGTTTCTGCTTTTACCTCCGACAAAAGTCGATTATAAAATCAAATTTGAGATATGTCAATTTCTTTGTAATAAGCGAATTTTGTTAACTCCTGAAAACCCGTCCCATTTCAGGAATACAATTTAATTCAGCAAGTTGGCCACAGCGTCTGCAATTGTTGGGGATGGGCTTTATGAGTTCTTTGGTCACTTTAAATAATCTTTCTGTGCATTTATGTTTTAAGTATAAGACTTTATTAGTCTCTGAGATAGTTTGGATGTCTATGTCCTTTTTTGTTATATTGTTGCTAACTTAAAATAGTGCGTCCACTATTTTCCGCAACGCTTTGACCGAAAGCACCTAAGTCTTTGTATGTATGATGCGTTTTAGCAGAGGCATTCTTGACTTTTAATAATAAATGTTTTTGTAGGGTTCTCTCTTTAGTCAATAATGAACAACTATATTATAGCGACGTTTCGAGGCTATGTTGTTCTCTTATTCATGCCCTAAGGTGATCAAACAGGTTACAATAAAATATATATATGAATTTTACTGATTGGATAATGCTACATAAACCGAATAGATATACATAAACTAACAAACTATACTGTTATATACGTCAAGTATAACTGACTTATAATATTTGATATTCACCACCAAACAATATATTTTTAACTTCCACCCTCAACAGGGTTGGAAGTTATCCGTGTACTCTAAACGTCCGAAGCTGACTTCGTAACACACCGGGGCAAAAAAGTTTTGTCACGGTCCAAGTTTTGATTCCCTTACGTAATGCCCGGTCGGAGTCACTGACTTTAGATAAAATATTATTTTCAGCAGCATTCTGATGCATCAGTTGAAATCTAAGCACAGATACAACTGAAATTCAGCCACACATATAGTTTATTGATAACCAAAAAAAGTTTTCACCGTGAATTTACTATAATCATAGTCTCTGAAAAATAAAGTTTGAAAAAAAAAAGAAGGAAAAACACACAACTTTATTTATATATCGGTGATTAATATTACGCTTTGTAAATAGTGATCCCTGATATTAATCCTTACTAGCAATTGATAAGATTGGAAAGTGATGTAAGAACAGTGAATCATTGTACAAGCGTAAGTATTACTATGGAAAATAAATTAGAGGTATAAATAGTCAGGTCAAAATTAATCAAACACTATGAATATTTCAAATAATAACCGATCTACATACTTCTACAAATCAGCATTATTGATGGATATATGAAATTATTATTGTAAATAATCCCTGAATATTCTTAGATAATACATATTGTAAATATTCTTAGATAATACATATGCTTTCTGCATGTTAGTGTATAAAACTGTTGTATAATGTAATGACCGCCCTATCAAATACATACGAGTATAGCCCCCTGCTTTGTTGAAGACAGCAACCTAAACGTTCCATATATACCTGAATTCATTGAGTGTATTCTTGTACTGTTTCAATAAAAATTTTCAAATATTTCTAACAAGATCAACTTTAATTTGACGGACATATTGAATAGCTAAATTTTTCGTTCATTTATTCATGTATATAACATATTTTAACTTTGCACGAAATATAGGAACAAGAATTACTGTTAATAAAGACATGTCGTAATAGTTGGCTTAATAAATTATAACCATTTTTCGTAATACTGTGTAACTTAAAGATTGTTAATATAATGTTGAATGATTAAAGTTGTGAGCCTAATAACTCTTTTTCGAGTCAAACCAAACATATTTTGTTTAGTTATCACTTCGGATAATGGAATATTTGTGCTTGTAAAAATAGCAGTTTTTTCTTCTTCTTTTTTCACATCTTCAATCTTTACATCGGCTAAACAATTTAAACAAAGGTTATCAGTAATTATTTTCTATTATTGCATCATGTTCCAGTACTTTTAAAAATTCCATAATTAAACAAACTTATCTTAATTATTTTCAAGTGCTTTTCAACGAAGTATTTTTCATTTAGCAATGAGTATAGGTGTCAATCACACTTTGATGTAAAAATTGGATTATAATTACAGTTTCAAATAAAAGATAGAAACGATTATGAAATTCAAGGTCTGGAATAATTCCGTTCGATAGAGAGCAAAAACAAAAATAATTTTTAAAAGCTATTAAATATTTTTATATACCTATATGTAGGTATATAAAAATATTTATATATATGCACGGTCAACTATCAAATAGACTATAGTTGTATAAAGGTGACCTTATTATAGGTGAACTAACGTTGCCCATTGCATAGTGGATCTAGCCTAGATAACGGTGCTCCTACAAAATCCCACATGGGACCTCTATCAGTGGGACTAATCCTCAATCTGTCATTGTAAGGAGGACAATTGATATCGGGATTATTGTGTCACAATGGATTCTTATTTCTCGCTAGAGATTATACTTTTCAAAAGGTAGCCATTTTTCGATTCTTTAAATCCTTGTTACCTTAGGATACGTCATACCCACGACCCGTTATTTTTGAAAATGATATATTCACATTGTGATACACAGCGAAATAGTAAAGTAGCAAACTTAAATGTAGAAATTGTTAAGATAGTAACTTTTAGCCTACTTTATAAAGTAAACACAGTCATTATATTGTAACACCAGTGGGAGTTTAAATAATTTATTGACTGAGAAATGTCGTACAAATAATTATAACTCAAATCAGTAACAAGCAGTGACAGCGCAGTGACTCAAAAGTAACTTTATGCTTCACCGTTCTACGTAAGACTGAGACACTAGTCGATCACTTCTTATATGTGATCGGCTATGAGCCCATTCAGAAAGGCTTTGAACAATCCAAACATGACTGTAACTGTTCCAGGCAATTATAGAACTAGTACAATGTAAAAGAAATAAACTTCTGTTTTGGTTTCACTCTATGTATAATTATAAATATTAGAAAATATGGTATGAATATGAGTATGACAGAATATTTTCCTTGAATAAATATCGCTGTTAAAGAATATTTTTGTCTTCATATTCCCATATTTTGTCAAAAATCTTTTTCTTTAGATTGATGGTTTTCTCACTCAAACTCTGAGCAGGTCCAACTACTATTCCCCTCCTTCTCTCTGGGGTTCTTTTTCTTCTTTCTTCTGCCACAAAATCGATTGTTACATTTGGTATCCATTGTTCAACTGTCTGAGGGCCGTACCACCTTAGTCTTCTCCCATGAAAACTAAGATATCCTATCTAAATTCCATTTTTCCCCTTACGATGGCGTTTCTGATCCTTTGGACTCCAAAATGTTACAAAATATTACTGCTCCTCAAAAAGGTGTTAAACATTTCCACTGTTTTTTTGCCATAAACACTTCTTTCAATCTCTGTAACTACTCTACCCATTATTTCGAACTATGGAACCCAAATAAAATCATTGGTCTTCTTTACCCGGTTACATTTGTGTAAAGTGACTAATTTTTTTTTATATATCGATGACAGTAAAGATTTGTACAGTTGATTACTCATTTTCTTCGAGCAATAGTTTCATTTTCGGAAACACTATCCCTTGACGTAAAACTCGACAAATCTCATTTAGCAGATTTAACGGTTTGAAGGTTATAAGCCGCAAATGGTATTTTTATTGTTTTTATCACGGAGCGTGCTTCAAGGTCGAAGTCTTGATTCTTATATTTTTTTATTCCAATTCTCTCAGTGGTTTTTGTACTTTTTAAAACTAAAATTTATTTTAATTATTATAATATATATATATAATATTTAAATCTCATATGTTATTGTTATGCGTTATTTTCGCCAATGAGCAAGGAGCTATATGGAGCCAGCGCATTGGTCCACACGTGTTGGCTGCTAGGACATCTGGAACCCACACACACTGTCCCCTCCACGCTGACCGCTCCATTCATAGCTTCGGCCCTTCCTGTATTATATAGTTCGGGCTATACTTGGAAACCAACTTGTGTAGGAAGTAGGACCCCAATGTTAAATGGATAATTTATCAATGTTATTCTATAAACATATAAATATTTGGAACTGACCAAACAATTAGAAGTGTATTAGTTCATGTCCACAAAGTCAGTCAACATTGGTAATTTTTCTACTCAAGTTAGTGTATCACTATCAGGGGTAACAAGTAAAATATCTGACTAAAATTTGACTTATTTCATATCATTTAACTTTGAACAGTCAACTATAGTCGAACTCCAAAGAATTTAAAATTATTGGACATTTTTAAGAAATTTTTTGGTTCTTCTTGGGTCTGTCTTCAGAGTTATTATTATTAACAATGAGCTAATGGATTGACACGTTTGTACCCTTTAAATCGGAATTAGACGAAACCTGGAAAACACCATAAACAAAGTTTAGATGTGGGGGAACATACTAAAAATCAACAAACACAGAGATGAGGGAGATGTTAACGTTCTTATATTACAGTGTATTATTCCGGTGTGAAATATGTTGGAATTTATTTTATTTTAAAAATATTTTAAAACCAATGTGGGTGGGTATAAATAATTTTACTGTAGTAAAGTTAACAACACTACAAGAGTAACTAACAGCGACTCAGAAGTTACCATATTCACCTCGGTTCAACTAAGGCATTAGTCGACCGCTTTTTATATTTGGTCCCATATTTAGCCACACAGAAAGGCATAGAACATTCCAAACGTGGAATCACGTAGTAATACATGACTGTAACCGTTCTAGGCAATTCTAGAACTTGTAAAGTGGAAAAGAAATAAACTTCTGTTTTTGTTTCACGTCACAATATAAAATAATGTTAGATATTAAAAAAAAATGAGAGTAGAACACAAATATTGAGCAACTCAACTGACAAGTGGCCCTTTTTGGAAGCTCCTTTGATTTCTGTTGAAAATCCGACAGCACACAGGAGGCACATAGATACAAACACGAGCCAAAACAAACTTATTCACGCTAGTGATTGCCTGCTTTGGGAAAAGTTTAAATGCTACCTTACATTCAACATTAGACTTTTTCCAGTTAGGTTAACCTAATTTTACAAGTGATGAATATTAAATTATTATTATTATGGGTATAAATGGAAAATAAATTTTTATATTGAACATTGAATACAAGAAATATTTTGGAGGTACTCTACATAATCTCCAAAGTAATTGGTTCTTTACTGACCATTTCTTTAAAATTCGTCCATATTATCATTTAAATTTAAACTTTCAACTGTAGTGGAACTCTAAATAATTAAAAATTATAGTTCTATATAACTATATTACCTATATAACCCGTGGGACATTATCGAGCTCGATATCTTTATGCAGATTTTGGATGTACTGTTCATAATCTTTAATGTAAATGGTTCTTTACCAACCGTTTTCTAAAATTCATCCATATTTTTAGTATTAAAACGTTTAATAATAATTATCAGTACTATTAAACACGTAGAACAGCACCAATGCCAAAATCGTTCTTCGGATTTCTTTAAAACCAAAATCTAAATAGTCAGATAGAATCATCCTCCCATCGAAGTCTCGTTGTACGTAATCGATGACTATGGTTACATGATTTATTATGGTAGCCTTTTAATCACAGTTGAAAATAGTTTAGTTTGCCTAAGGAACACCATCAACTCCTCATGTACCAGAGGACCTTTGATGGATATGATGTACCGCGCACGGTTCACTGAAAACTATAATTGTCGCACTAAGCTGATAATATGAAAAAACTAATTGTGACTCGGTTATAGTCGGTCTCCAGTCCTATGACATGGCTCCCTTCTGAGTCAGTCCATATTTTATCCAGTGTCGCTGGAGTGTATATATTTAGAGTGGGGTCGCTCCAGCCACCTTCAACGTCCCCACTTCACCTTAAATACACGTCCTATATATTTAAAGTTTCACTAGGAATATGAATATATCGTGTTTGGTGGAAGTTTCTCAAAATTTATTTGTTATAAACAAAATTTAAAATTTGTATCATGTTTAGATATTTATTTTGATTGTGTTTGTATGAAAACGAATAAGTTATTAATGTTTGTATATATAAGTTAATAATACATTGTTTTATGAATTTATTAAAGTAATTAAACATTTAAAATTCTCATTTACGTTACCGTCCTGAAAGTTGAAACCTTGAACGTTTCGCTGAAAACTTGTAAAACAACTTAGAACCTTTTTTGAAGATACTGTTTGCAATAGTCAGATGTATTTTTTAGTTGAAAATGGTGCCACTAAAAACTGTATCATTGAAAAAAGAATATTTTCGTGTCCAAAAATTCCAAATTTTTGAGAAAAGCGATACGATTTTTTAAAAGGATTTGGTAACTTGAATATCTTCGAGACCACGATAGAACCTGTCAAATGTATTCTGACATCTCTCAATAGTGGATATACCATTACCTGTACTTTCTCCGTTAATCTAATTTTCCGTTGTTTTATCAAGTTAGTTATATGGTATGTACGTCATATCCACACCATTTAAACTCAGCAGTTTAAAAATATCCTTAATTTTTTTTATAAATGAAATCAACAATTTTTTTGAACGTTTAATCCTAAAAAAATTAAATTTGGCAATATGATAGAAACATCACCACACGCTCAAGTTACATTTTTTCCTGATTTCTGTAAGGCCAGACGTCGAAGATCCCACTTTGTATCAGAATGATCCTTATTTCTTAAAATAATATTGGTTTGACATTTTAAAAATCCACACTCAAAGAAGTGAATGTGTTTCCTTGAAAACAAAGCACGCTTTAATGTATATCTTTATAAAACTAATGGTTATGTAACGAGTTCCATCAAAGTGGATCTTTTTTTTTTTTTTTTAATTAAGTCATGTCATTTAAATTTAAATGTTACGAATTTACTAAGAAATTTATGTTTTTAAAGAGTTACCTCAGATAAATAAAACTATAAATATGAAAGAGTGGATCGAAGCTTTTTCTGAACAAACATGTAATTTGGCAGTTAACTCTGTGTTAAAGCTCCTCAATAATAATGCAAATGCCGGGTAGAAGAACTAATTTAAGGTTATCGAAGCGGTCTCAAGGTTTTTCTTCTTATTTTTTTTCTTTAAATCATGAGGCTTGAAAGAAAGAAAAAAAAATGAGGCTGTAAATATGCTATTTTTACAAAATTAATTGAAAAACTGTAACGGAAATTTATATTCTGATCTTAACTTGACTTAATATCTGGTCTGTGTAGATAAGTTCATGAATTAATATCCCTATAAAAAAAAAAAAAAAAAAAAACTATGCCTGAAGAATTACTTCAAATCTCGTTTAAAAATCTCTGTTTAAAAATTCCACAGAATTAAAAAAAAAAAAACATTAAACCAAAATATTAGGATGTTAACTATAACATAGTTGATTTGATATTGAATAATAACTTTTAAATATTTAAATAAAATAATTAATGCAGGGTATTATGATCGTTAAATGTCTTAGGGATTTTATTAATTGGATTATTTGGACATGTTTACCGGTGATTTCTGCCTTTATTTCTTGAGAAATTCTCAATTTATGCAGTTGCGTCATTATAATCCTTGGCAGTGGTTTAGGAAAACTTCATGATTTCCTCAGATAATGACTTAATTTATGATCTTAAATAATTTTCTTCAAATACCCGTCTTATTTAACCATCATCTACCAATGAATGACTCCGTTTATCTCGGTCTTGTTCATATTATTTTATTTCAATTCATTGGACTTTATGACTTTCACGTTTATTTTTATTCTTATGTCTAAAGGTTGATCAGTATGTTCAACTCATATTTTCACATTTAATTCAATTCAATTTCTCTAAATGCTGATATGTATATAGTTTCTTCAAAATTAAAAATTGTATTCAAAATCATCAATCAATCAATTCAAGTATTGATATATTTTTAATGTTAAATATTTTATTTTTGAAGAGAAAAGATTGAGCTCCTTATGTTAATCACTACACCACAGAGCTCGCTTCCAAGTGGAGCCAATCCTTCCTCTTCACTAATACCTCTCCCCCGATCTCGCAATTTTTGCGAGTAGTAACGGGAGTGGGACAATTTTTGGTATCTCTTGACGAACGTCAATTTTAAGTTATTTTATATTAATTCAATCTTTATACGTAGGTAACCACCTTTCTTACCTACCCGCGGAGCCCAATCTTTTCTCTTCAAAAATAAAATATTTAAAATTAATTTAAAAAAGGTCGTTACCCACGTATAAAGATTGAATTAATATAAAAGATATATTTTTAATATTTTGGATCATCAACTGGATTAAGATTCTTTATTTGTTTTAAATTTTCCCACATCTTACCGATGGCTACTTACAAAAGGATGAACCATGTAATAAATAAAATTAATTCCTAGTTAAATTCTATTAATATTTTATTTATTATGTCTTGAAAGCTAGGATCTGTCGGATTACGGTAATAATTTTATTCTCCTCTTTGAGGTTTTATTAAGATCTTACGAAACCTACGAACGACGCAGCCTAAGTACAGAGCCGAAGAACGAATAGTATTTTTTTTAACTCTTGGAACCTATAGTTTCGAAAAACATCAAACTTTGGGATGGGGTATTTGAGTGAACCCGGGCTTAAGCATTCTTGGCATTTCAGGTATTTTGGAGATGCCTACTGATTGTTCTGTTATACCCAAGAGAGGTATTAGCTACAGCCTTCAGCATGTTTGGTAATTGCTCCACACAGTTCTTTGGGCCTAAGATCAGATAAATTTGGCTCCTGGAGGATGCCAGCGTGCCATAACTACAGTGCGCTCAGGGTGACCTTGAGCCTTATCTCTTCAGCTGCTACACACGACAACTGATTCGTGACATTGTGTCCTATCTTTGGTTGTGGAATAGTAAACTACCGTGGCTGGTGTTTTTCCTTTAATCTTCGTTGATCGTTAACTTTTGTCTCAGAAATAACAGCTGTGACACGGTTCTTGAAAGATGATCTATTTTAATAGTCCACTTTTAGAATGTTATCACGAGGTTGTCATGTCTAAAATAAGAGTGTAGTGAATTCAAATTAGTTTCTTAGTGTCTTAAGTATTTTAGTAAAAATAAGATTACCTAGGTATTGCCTTTATTTGTTTTGTTCGATTTAGTAACGGAGCGTCAAACGAATCCATTTTCAAAATATTTTTTCCCCTCTAATTACTTGTTGATTATTATGAGATATTAATTTGGAAGTCTTTACTTAACCTTTAAATGAAGGATCATTTAAAAGTGGTTTTTATCCCAAATGTTTCAACTAGGAAATCTTAGGTGCCTTTGTAGACTTGTATCGATTGCGATGTAAATTTTATTAGAAATCATTCCAAGATGAGTATTAAAAGCTCTTAACCAACGAGAATTGTTCAGTTATTTATTTTTTAAATCATTTGAAACCTCTATTATTATGTTTTCATGTTTTATTTAATTTTTTTTCATTCAATTTAATGTTCATTCATTCAATTTTATTGTTGCCATTATTTTACCGATAAAATAAAGGTTCATAATTTATTTTTCAATGTAGGTAAATATAAAAAAAAAAAAACACAGATATTATTGTCAACCATCCACAGATATTATTGTCAACCTCTATTACTATGTTTTCATGTTTTATTTAATTTTTTTTTCATTCAATTTAATGTTCATTCATTCAATTCAATTTTTGCCTTTATTTTACGGATAAAATAAAGGTTCATAATTTATTTTTCAATGTAGGTAAATATTAAAAAAAAAAAAAAAATATTATTGCCAACCATCATATCGCTTAGACAATAGATCCAATGTAAGTGGAAAACCTGTTTGGGAACAATTTTTTTTTTAAATTTTACTGAAACGTGAACTAACAAAAAAAATACCTAATGCCACAAGCCAAAAGTATTCGTAAAGTAGTAAATACACCTCGAATTTTTTTAATAAGACTATAAAATGACTATCACCTAAACATACTGACGTTTTTTTTTTTTTTTTTTGTCCTTCCCTTTAATTTAGGTCATATTCAAACACAAAATAAACGACATCTAATTTCCTTGTTGGATTTAAAGTCAGTTGCTATTGTATCCGGTTCTTAGACCGCCAAGAGTTCCCAGGATTTTTTAAAGGGAATAAAAAATCCTTGGCTATGCCGTCCTTCGGGTGAGACGTAGAATGGAGGTCCCGTAGGTACTCTTTAAAACCCTTATCCTAATTAGGCCTGGATAGGCAAAATTTAGGACTCCCACTGTCTATAACATCCGATCTATAATAACATCCGATCAGCCAATGAGGCATAAAGTGACGTTAAACAAACAAGCTACTGTATCGTTAGAGAATGATGAATTGTTTGTGTTATTCTAATAAGCGATAAGGGAATAAGGGGTGTACCTGGGGAAAGATAAATAGTTATACAAAGTTCATTATAAAACATAATAATATTAATTTATCACCGTTAGTATTCTATAAAAAAATCCTGCTTAGATTTATTTTCAACTATTTATGCATGTCACACAATTATATTTAAATGACACATGAAGGATGTTTAACTATTACTATGCAATTACTAGAGCGCCCAACTGCGCTCGCCTAAGGTGAGCAACTATTTAATACGGAGCACGATTATACTCCATTCACAATAATAACAGGAAGCGGTAAAAGGAGCGTAGAAGTATGTACTAATGAGTTATAAATAGATAGATAGATTTAATCGTATCCCTTTGTGTTTACTTTATTTGCTACACAAAGAGAGGAAGTATACCAGAAGTCATAAATCGGCCATATGTTACATATCTCCATACCCGATAGATCGAGCCAGACATGAATGAACTTCCTATCCTAGAGGAATTCCAAATGCTCATGCAAATGGCCACCCCTTTCCACCAAATAAGGCGTTTCCTCATGAAGCCTCCGTGGACAGGCCGTCATAGCTGCGACCTTCCAGGCCGGGAACTGGACCCTGTGCCAAAGGCCCGCCCGCGATCTATTTCAGGCCGGTGGTAATGCCCTCTCTTGGACAACCTTGATCCTCCGCTCCTCCGGAATAGCGGCCCTCCAAGGATATCCGAGGATCCATTTGTCCTTAGCTGGCTTTTGACAAAAAATGCTAGAAAGGAGACTAATAGTGGAGCTAAAGAAGACCGTGTCGACTCCCTCTGTAATGAGATCGTGCTCTCCCCGTCCTTGCTATTAACTCTTTAATAAACTGGGAAACTGTCAGGCCGCCGATTTACAAGCTTCTTTTCTATTTTAAATGGTAGCAGTTGTGTTCTCCTCAATCATTATCTCATCGCCGCAAAGAATGAACAAAAACCATTCTCAGTTCTCTAGACATGGTGTCTAACCTTTTTTTTTATTATTTATCCTACATCTCATTTTCCTCTTATATTTCATATTTAAGATTATTCTATCTTATACCTTATGGATTTTAGTACAACAGCAATATTAGGGATACATCTTTATTCATAATAGTGCTACCAAAATACTCAAAATTTATGAAGCTATTAACTTAATAATGATATCAAAAAGGTTATAATTTAACCTTTCCAGATCCTTTGAGAGTTCCAGGTTCATGTTAGTTTTATTGCTTATGAACACAAAAGTCATTAGAGTCCTAATTATTTATTTATTTTATATTTCATTATTATTGGCAATTTTTTTCACTTATGTTTTAATTTAAAAAATATCCCATTTTCATTTTTTTTAATTAAATTAAATTCTCTCTTTTGATATATTATCTTCCAATATCTTGTGAATTTTTTTTTTCATTTTTCGAATTTTGAAATAAGGTTTATGGAGAACTGTCATCTGCACGTTGCATTTCATGCTTTTGGGAATATATCTCGATTGATTTTTGATTTCCTCATCTAAAACTTTAAAATCAAGCTTGTAGCTAGATTTTTTTTTTTTAAATTGAAATTAAATAAATTCCAATGATATTCCTAATACGATTTCTTAAAATATGTTAAACGACCCCATTGTTGAACAAGAATAGTAATAACATTACATGACAAGAAGCTAGAGGAAGCGAATCATTTATTCTGTATGCAAGAAATCCGATTTGATTTTTAAAAAAATTACATCAATCTAGTGGCCGTCCTTTAATGATCTTTAATCGAGAAATCGATTATAGGAAATCCGATATCATGTCCCCCTCAATTCGTGAAAATGGTGGGTCCTAAGTGGATAGGGGCGGGTGAGGGTCGTTGAATGGGAAAATGTAAGCGGATGTTAACTGGAATCGAGTATATGCCATATGTTTTTGTTTAGACGTCTAAATTACTAATATAATTGACATAGTTTAAAAAATATACCACCGGCAAAATTACTATAATAAACTTCGGTATGTTGGTTCGTTTTAACGAAAGCGAGTTTAATAATTTGATGAGGTAAGACACTTTAAGTCATTAATAAAATTTATCCGTTTTATCCTCCTATGCACTGTTATCCTCTATAAACTTCTATTAATGGGATCGGTTAAATATATGATAAAAAATATATTTATGAAAGATAAAATGAATGATAAAAAAAAATATATGAAATAAAAAATATTTACCTTTGATTTGATTTTTAATAGGTTGAAATAAACTTTGTCACGGGTATAATCAGTAAAAATTAAATTGACAGAAGAGTGAGTGACATTATAACGTGTTTTATACAATTTATAAAAGGTTTTACGCCTTTAAACCTAAATAAACAAACAAACAAAAAATTTATAAAAAAATAAAGGAATAAATAAAAAAATATTGTCTTCTTAAAAAGAAAGTCAAAAACACAAAAAATCTCATTTTTTATTTTTGTCAAAAATTTCGTTATGACCTACCATCACCGGAATTACCAAAATAATATTTTGATAATCCTATTCCTCCCATTTTTCTTTTGTTAATTTCACGTTTTACTTTGTGTCGTATACGACATTTAACGAATTTCAAATGTTTCTAGATAATTCTGAGTTCTTACGAAGTTGTCCATCGTTTTATTTAAAATTTCAAAATTTATAGCCAACATTTATTAATATAATTCCAGATTACTGTCTTAGGTATATTTATAGTAAATTTGTTGATAGGTTTTCAGCAACATTACAGCAAAGAAAGCCACAACAACAGGTATAGAAGTCAAGAGTGATTAGCTCTAGAGTAACGCCTGCTATTGACCCACATTCTTTCCGGTTTATTGTATAAACTGTTTGGCTCCACGATCTCCTACAAAGCCTCCATTGAAGCATCCTTGTTCTAAATCTGGACCAATATTCGCCAACAGGACGTGGATGTTTTGTTACTCCTTCGTAAAATTTCCACTTAATTTTAAATTTACTTGGCCCTATTATAAAATAAAATAAACTTCAACAACCATGAACTGTATATAGATATTGTTCTCTATCGTTTGGTTGATAAAATAATTAAAGCCTGAAAAGAAGTCCCATCAACCACTTTTAGAATCTAGCTTTGTAGAACACTTCTAAAAGAATGCAGATAAATATTTATATTTAGGTTGTTGAAATTATAAAAAAAATAGGCCCCATAAAGAATATTCTATATTAATGATGAAAATTCCAAAATAAATAACTAATAATAAGAAATTAAAAAATATTAATAGTAAAAATTAATATTAAAATAAAATTATAAATAATACAAATTAAATTATTTCTTTTTACATCTGCTCCAAAGATTAAATGTAAATTAATCCCACATAAACCTATCGAAATCAACATTAGCATTTGATTCCTGACTATTTTTTTATAAGTAAGACTGAAAATTTCTTGGTGAATAGCAATAATGATATCAATTAAACAGTTTCCTTTTTTTTCTGTATTTGTATTATTAATTATTTATTATAAATAATTTGTATGGTTTAAATTAATGTCATATAGTAGAAAAAAACAAGAACAACTTGTTCTATAATAATTATTTAGAATCGTGGAAGCTCATTAAAATTTTTTGAAATTATCGAAAGAATTTTTTATTGCCCCATACATCGCGAAATTACATTTAATGTTAATTTTACCCACACATAATAATTTAACTGAATCTATTCAACTAAAAAATTATTTATTCTATTTTTAGAAATAAAATAAATTTGTAATTTTTGTTGTTTTTATGTCAATTAGTTTGTTTATATTTTCAAATGAAAAATGATAATTAAACATCAGATCCGTTAAAAGTAAAGATACCTAAGTCCTTTCCAAACTTTTAAGAAAAATCAAAACCGAAAATTCTCCAAAACCTACGCTTCAGCATATGAATTTAGATTCTACGTCAGATGGGATTGTTTTTCCTACCATTTATTCTTATATACGAATCCGAAATTGCTGTTTTTTTTATAAAAATATCTGCTAAATGCAATTATTTATTATCACTATTCGTCTCATCAACATTTATCAAAGTAACGTAAAACAATACTACTTTTAGGCAGTGTCTTAAATTCAGTGTATTAAAAAATTGGCAGAGCTGACATTCACTATACATATATATTTCAATAGCATTCCAAGATATTTTAAATAAAATAGAAACGGTGTTGTCCTGGTCGAATTCCTGACAAATCTTTGATTTATTAATGGTCAGTATCAGAATTGAATTTATGCCATTGGTCAATACCAATTCATCAATGCCAGCCTGATAGTCCACTTATACTAATTTAGCGTAATTGATTGATGGGTGCGGTTTCTTTTAGGTGGTTGTTTTACGTGTTGGAGGGCACGTACGTGTTGCTTATATCCTTTCGTGCGTTAGGGAAATTTATTTATGCTTTTTAAGTCTATTTGTATTACATTTCCTGGCCATTTTAGCAGTTTTCTATATTACTGTTTATCGTTATATTAGTATTCGCGGAAGGTGAAATGTAAAATATCCTCAACTGATCCGGCAGAAAGAAAGGGTTGGATCACCTTAGCTTCACTTACCTAAGAACCTTTAGAAACCGAAACGAATCGATTAGGTTTTTTTAAAATTATGTCGATGGTCATTATCGGAGTTTAGAATAAGGAATTTTATATGAAGGGATTTTATATATATTAATTTTATTGCTCAATATGTTTCGTTGCAAGCAATAATTTGTATTATTCCCGATTTTTTAAACGACCCTTTCAATTGGTATTATGTCAGAAGGTGTAGGTATACATAATCTATATTATAATTTATTTATTTATATATTTTATTATATACTATATATTTATTGTGCCAATGGATTATTTATTACTACAACTCTATTACTTTAACTCCAGCATTTATATATTACTATAACTCCAGCAATAATTATTAGCGGTCTATGTTCCAGAATAAATTTTGTATGTTTTTAACTATAGTCATGTTTAATTAAGTTGGTATATTGGTTTTTTTTTTTTAGTTACATACCATGGTACTTTCTTAATAATTCTTAATTAAAATCGTAATTTTTTTTTCTTTATGCAATACGTCTGAAGTCTTTAAAAGTGGTTCTTTTTTGGCGGTAAAGTATATTTGTGCAAAGTAGGTTCTTATAAGTTTTTAGGAATTACGTAGGTCATATGTGTTTAGTTTCCGTCGCGGTTTATAATAAATTTGAGGATTTAAAAAAGAAATGTGATTAAATCGTTTGAGTCTTTCGTTTCATTCTATACTTCCTTCATTCGTTTGTTAAAGGTAATTCCGAGAAAGTGTAATGTGTTCGTTGGACTCTTTCAATACCTGACATGCATTATGATATTAGCAAATGTGTGTGAAAAAAATAAAAATAACCCACTTATTTTTATTAATTGCAGTATATAATTCATCAATGAATATTTATATAAACCATATTTTTTTTTTTTTGGCCAAGTATATTCTGCTTCAGATCTAGCGTACTGATACTCGGAAGAGTATCAACTCAGTCAGTATAACACAGAATATGTGACATGCGTTTTATAACCTCATTTTAGTTAATAAAGACCTTGCCATGCCAATACCTTTCCTTGAGGATAGTTGAATATACTTGATTTAGTTTCCAAAACAATATTTCTTAAATAACTAGGATTTGTTGTAACTGGAAGGGAGCGGCAGTGGAGATATGTAAATTAAACTGAGGCAAAGCCCATTAGAGATACACTTTATGTAAGCTAGAGCTCCGATAGTGAGTTCTCTTGACCCAGTTACCTTTTCAATAGGATAATCTTTGCAGTCCTATTTCTGTATTTATGTAATGTCTAAGCCAGTTATAGAAGTTAAGCGACGCTAGTTTGTATTGACGGAAATTGATGAAATGCCGTGAATAATCCACATATATTGCTCTAACATATATGTATATATACTACAACAATTTAATTATCAATTTAATTTATACAACAATATGTTACTCTTCCAGCATTCCTTAACCGACTTCAGTGTTTAGTGTACCTTGTAGTTAAGAATATAGTTGGTGGCATAGCCGTTTTAACAAATATTTATTCAACAAAAATTAAAATTATCAATAGCGAACGAATTAATACAACTTAAATATTCCAACAGGTTACAAAAATGATAACTTTATAGCACACCTATTATATGACTTGAGCTTCACAGTCAAGACACAAACTGATTGGCTCAGTCACTCGCTCCTTGTATATAGTCATAAAAGGAATATTCTAGAAGGTTTGAGGTCTTCGTGGAAGCTGGTGGAACAACGTGGATGGAGCTCGAACGTTGTTTTTACTTTCACTTACCTATATATGAAATATATAGTAAGTGGAAGTATTGCGATCGTGAAAAATTTCGACTTCCGGTTTACATACAATACAGGTTTTGGGGTCCCCTTAGTCCAAATAACCAAGTCCCGCGAAATGGTCTGTGTGTGTGTGTCTGTGTGTGTGTGTGTGTGTGTGTGTGTGTGTGTGTGTGTGTGTGTGTGTTTGTGTGTGTGTGTGTGTGAACAGACTAGCTCAAAAACTATAAGCCGTGCGAATCTGAAATTGGATATTTAGTATATGTATATGCCCGCGATGTGAGAGCAAAAATTTCATCAAAATTGGTCAAAAGGAGGATGTACTTTATTTAATATTTTTTTTACGTTTTTATCGATTTTCTCGAAAACGGCTCTAACGATTTTGATTAAACTGAGTATTTGATGCATTAATATGCCCGAGATTTCACTGAAATAATTTCATCAAAATTGATCAACCGGAGGGGGTACTTTACTAAATAAATTGTGTCCCACTTTTATGTGTTTTTTTTCATTTACCCAAAAACGGCTTTAAGATTTTGATCAAACTCGGTATTTATTATATGTATGTGCCCGCGATGTGACAGTAAAAATTTCATCAAAATTGATCAATTGGAGGGGGCACTTTACTGAATAAATTTTGTATCATTTTCACGTGTATTTTAAATTACTCATAAAAGGCAAAAATAAGAAATGAATGTGGAATGATTTGTGACTTTGTGAAGTGGCAATTTACAAAACACGTCAATTTCTAATCTAAATAAGTTGGTAAGTGAAAGTTGTGTGTTGCGCGCACGCACCAGATTTTTTTATTTAACGATTTATCGTTATAATATCAAAATATATTAATGAAATCGTCCTGGTGGTTGTCTTATTATAATTAATTAATCAATATTTAATAATATATATATTTTTTTTTTTTAATTTGCAAAATAATTGTCTTCGTTCTTAATTTGTGAAAAGGGACCCATTCTTTAAAATATACTTAAATAGTATTCTAAATTTATATTGTTGTTTTTTATTTATTTATTCAAAACCTAAAAAAATAGTACAATACTGATGTTGTATAAAAGATAAAATAATAAATTCATTATTGCATATTTAATTCGTTTTGTTGAGTTCAAAATAAATTTCGAATGGATATATTAAAAGGTCCAGGAAAAAGATATGATAAGAGTTGTTTTAATATACATACATATGTGGGTTTGGTAGTTTTTTAGTGTAGAACCAATTTTTTTTTTTATTATTAGTGTTGGGGAATAATTTTTATGATTTACCCGATATTAAGAATGAAAAAATGTCGTATCACCTTGGGGAAAATATTTACAAAAGTCTAAAGTTGAATTTTCTCTACAGGAAAAATTAACAAGAAGCGACTTTCCCTGTCCCCTGGACCATACATTTATTTTAAAATTAAATTCCACTTAGTTCCCATTGAAACAATTATTTAATTCCTATAAGATGTTATAAAATTAGATGCTATTGATAATTAGTTCTTTGCCATTCTATTTTAATTTCTACAACTACGTGTTTTATAGATTTTAATTTCTTTTAAATCTTCAGTTATCCAATAATAAGTCATATATGTATATGCACATATTAATACACATTTACTGAAATATGTTTTTTCCATATTAAGGGGACTACCGATATATTTTCCTCTCATTTTTAAACGTCGTCATAATTATTTTATCACTCAATTAATCGTGGTTAAGTATTGGCAAAGATATCATATACGCGGACGCAATAGTTTACCCTGAGCCAATCGTGTTCAATATCTCTTCCGTGTTTATACTCTCTTCACCTTGGCTAGATCATCTACGACGCCCAGGATAAATATTGGGTGAGATATCAAGACGTTGCTGCCTTCCTTGTAATATTTGTCGTTCTTCATGGTCCAATGAATTTTAAGGTCCTAATCGGTTATAAATATTTAATTATTTTCATCTTAAAATAGACTAGTGTTCAATGTTTATCAAATTGGTGATCTCGTTATGTTATTAATTAATGTCATTAAAGGTGTACTGAGGCGGTCGGCTCAGCGCATTGTATGAGTTGACGGAATATTTTTCTTTTTTCTTCTGTATATGCTTACTTGATTTTATATATATTTCATATTTAGCCAGTTCTTATGTTTAGGCGCAACGAGAGACTTTTAATTTCTCCATTTATAGAAAAACAAAGGTAAACTCAGAACATTTTAATAATGATAAAGCTTACATAATATTAAAGAATACTTGATTCTCATTAAACATGACGAATTTGATCAAAACCGTTAAAGCCATTTTTGAGAAAATCGAAAAAACGTAAACATTGGAAAAAAGTTAAGAAATAAAGTGCTCCCTCCGTTTGATCAATTTTGATGAAATTTTTGCTGTCATATACCAACATCAAATTCCCAGTTTTATCAAAATCGTTAGAGCCGTTTTTGAGAAAATCGAAAAAAACGTAAAAAGTTATAAAATTAAGTACCCCCTCATTACAATTTCAATGAAATTTTTGCTGTCACATCGCGGGTATATACGAACACCATATACCCTATTTCAGGTTCATACGGTTTATAGTTTTTGAGCTAGTTTATTCACTGACACACACACAGACATACACACACAACCATATTTCCGTTGAAAACTGGAAGTCGAAATTGTTCACGATCTCAATACTTTTCCTTATTATGTATATTTCATATATAGGTAATATAGGTATGTGAAAGTAAAAATTATTATCATTGCGAGAACTCTCACATATTCATCCTTTGTTTTCCAAATACTCCATAATACTTATTAATACATTCAAAACATCATTATTCAAAGCAAACTTAGGAGAACCTGATGGTCTGTTCAAATATTATATAGATATTTCCTAAATTAAGTTATTTAAAACTGAAAACACTACTTTAGAATTTTAATCTAATATTACAATAAACAGTATAGAGCTAGACTTTATTATTTGAAACATAACATTAGTATGCATATAATTCAACTAGGTACATAATAGAGGTGAGAGGTAGTGAACTGTTATTCTTTACGATAGGTAAATTAATGGTCAGGATTTTCAATTAAAACTTTTTTATTTTGAAAAGCCAGCGTTTCAATCCAACTTGTGGATCTTCATCAGGGCTTCTGTTTCCAGAGCAATACAAAGACACCTTTTTATTACTCTGAGAGTCTTTGTATTACTCTGGACTCAGAAGACCTGATGAGGATCCACAAGTTGGATCGATACGTTGGCTTTTCAAAATAAAATGTTTTAACTGAAAATCCTGACAATCAATTAACCTATCTCTATATATATAAGAGGCTTTGTCCTGACTGACAGAATCAACGATGAGCAAAAACTACCAATGATAGAAACTTGAAGTTCGGAATTTAGATTTTAAACGCGATGTAGGTAACCACTAAGAAAGGAATTTCAAAAATGTAACTCCTAAGGGGCTTAAATGGCGAAATTGTCGTTTAACTCTAACGGAAATCTATTGTTGAGATATTAAACCATATGTTTTTTATTTGAATATTGATTTAACGTTACAATATTATTAAAATAGACATTTACATAAAATATGGCTCCTGATTATTTAAATATTAGTGGTAATCAAATTATGCACATTGTGATTCCCATGATTGGGGATGGTGCGTGTATATTTCGATCTCCATATATATTATTGAGAATTCTCAAGAAAATGTTGTCATTTTCGGCAAATTGTAGTACAACATGTCATCCAAATTGGGACGAATTTTCTGCGCGTTTACTCAAAATGATTACGGTAACAATTATTCTGATTTCAGTAGTTATTACACTCATATGTCTCAGCATTCAACCCATGCCGGATTTGTGGAACTAACGGCAGCTTGGGAATCGTTTCCTTACCTTTTTGAAGTATATCGCAATGATGAGCTTTATGCGGTATTTGGCAATAATTCTAATCCCACGAAAAGACTAGGTTTTACTGGTACGCCAAGTAATGGTCATTTTGACGTGTGTACCGCAACTTTCTGAGGAGAAGAAGCAAGTTAAAAGGCGACTTGTCAGGTACAGCAATGCAAAAGACCACGGAAAGACCAATTAAAATCAGCTAAAAAAAGTTCGGAATTTAGATTTTGGTAACCACTAAGAAAGGAATTTCAAAAATGTGACCCCTAAGGGATTTAAATGGCGAAATTGTCGTTTAACTCTAACGGACACCTATTTTTGCACTTCGAGAAAAAATATCTAATTTGAACTCATTTTAAAGATCTTGATACGATGAGTTTAACTCGAAAGCTCTTACAGGGCGTCGAAAACCCTGTTTTAAAGCCAAAAAATGAAGCTTTCATGAGGAGTAAGCAATTTTTTGTTTCGGCTGTTTTAGTGAACTCTCCATTGCGCGCCTCCCTCTCTTCTACCGAGACGGCAGCTTTCCCCTCCAACATTCCATCTTCCGGAAGCTCCGATTCTACTAAATCTCCTTAACATCAGTTAACATATTATATTAAATCAATACCAAGAATGATCACAGAAGTGATTTTAAAGGCTCGCGGGCGAAGCCGCGACGGGGAATGCTAGTAGATACATAATAGATATTATTTCTGAAAGTTTTTTTTTAATAGATAACATTCTTGATACCTGATCATATTCGATTGAGGTATAATTTTTAATATTTCCTTTTCCCCCTCCTCTAAAAATAGTCAGATTCCTCTAAAAACTCCAGACCAATGGAGAAAATTTATGTGCCCATGACTTAAAAATTAGATATTTTCCTAGCTTGTATAAATGAAAAAAATAAAGGTATCTGCAATTCAGAATTTATATATGAGAAATATTTGGTATATTTTTTAGAACCAGCTTAGGTTCAAAGACCTGCATTGTCTGCATCCTCGATAATTAACAGTGAGTGCTCTAGGTCTGCTAAGAATAGAGCTCCCGTTACCCCGTGTCTGTCTGCCTGTCTGCTTCGCCCTCCAGACAGAACGGCTTCTAAATGCTGTACAATAATAAACAAAAAAAAAAAATAAAAAATCGGTTTGTTGTGGGTACTTAGTGGACTTCCAAAAAAAGTACCTGCATAAGCAAAAGTTAAGTAAAAATTCAGTGGACGAAAAAAAATTTTAGTTTATTGAAATTTATGTTCATTCAAATAAGACCGTATTGGAGCTGAGGGCAAAAAAATGATAAAAAGAAGCCCCTGTTATTTAAAAAACTTATATAAATAATACAATTTCAATAAATTAATATAATTGATTGGCTGTCAAATTCATTCTATTTAATGAATAAAAATAACATTTATAAAATCTTTTTTTTCTTTTTTTTTCACTGCATACCTTCATTTGCGCATGTCGCAAATAATAAGTGACAATCAGCAAATGAGATGAAAATTGCTTTATGTTGGCATTTTAAGGCATGAGGGAAGATAGTGCCCAACAGCACATCATCCCCATCTTGTTTTAGGAGAGGAGGTCTCTCATACAACTCTTTTTTAGTCGCCTCATAAAAGGCATGTCATTCGTGGCCATGTCATTAATAAGTCTATTGTTATGTCCGTGTAATTTGATATGAAAGCCAGAATAGAGAGTCCTAGAGATTTGTTTGTCGATTGTTGGTAGTATGTATGTATGTAGTTGGTATGTAGCGTTTTGTTACTTACGTACAAATGTGCGTTCGCTACTAGTCGTACAATTTTGGTTTGGAAGGTTTCTAGTTTTTGTAAGAGTGTCTTTCTTTGCTGATCCATAAATTTGTGAGGCGTATGTCCAAATGGGTTTCAGTAAGTATGTGTATGTATTGAGCTTCTGTCTGATTTTCAGTTTTGATGATTTGGAAAATAGTGAATACAGTATTTTCAGTCGTTTGTTTAATGTCTGTCTTTTCATTTTGACATGAAGGCCCCAAGTCATCCTTCTATTTATACAATCTAAATGTGCAATAAATATGCGTCACAAAAATATGATTTGAGAAATTCTAAGGTTTATTTATATTTATTCAATACATTAATCGTTGCTTATTTACTTCCCTTATAGTAATATTATTTTTACTTAGAGAAATATTAATCAAGTGATTAGTCACAAACCATTCAATTGATAAAAATAGGTCTACTAACAGACTAATCTAACGTAGTTGATATTAAGTGGGAATTTCCTGTAGAGTGGACCTTGGGTTTTCCAATCCTTTCTATAATTATGATAATTGGTAATTGAAAATGTTAAGATATTTTTATATTCTCAGTTATAATTCAACAATGCACTGTAATGTAATAATTAAGAAATATTATATTTATATAGGAGATTAGGAGTAGTTATGAAAACTTAAACATTTTGTGATATTTGGTTATAAAAACACATAAATTCACAAAGTTTTCTAGTTCATGTAAAAGAGGTAAGCTGATAGTAAGCTAGACAGACACCTGCTACGTCACAAACTGCTATCGCCTAGCTCTCTATCCTATCTTATTCGCGCTATATTAAAGCGTTTCATGTTTAAAATTTCCATGCTAGAAATATTCTTCTGTTATTTTTCTTTAAATAATAACTACATAATTATTTAAAGCATTAATAATTTACTATAAAAAAACCTAACATAATTATAATTTGATCGAAGTTCCGGTATTCAGACCCATAATCAGGATTATGCTTTTTCTTTGAAAAACTTTATATCGCAATTAAAAATTTTACGATGATTAAATTTTTATGCATATTAAAACTACTTTGTCCTTTTTGAAAAATAATAATAATATTTATTTAAAAAATCTTGTATAAATATAAAATGATAAGGTTAATCATCGACGTTGTTTAGTGTTACATTCGAAATAAAGCTGCTAAGTATTAAAGGTATTTCTGTATGAGAATTTAATTATATGAATTACAAATATTGAGAAAAATAAAAATTGGGATTTGTAGGAATATACATACGTCACAATAGAGTACACTTTTGTTAATTCAAGTCATTAGCTGCTTTAGATAATTCATCTACTAGCGAAGCATTCGCACACTTACCTTCTTAAATCCCATTTAATTAATGTACACACCATATTTTTAGTATTGTATAGTGCGTCATGGGCATAGGAGAGGGTTGAAGTAAAGAATAGATGCGTTTAAATCGTAGATTATTTATTTTTTGAAGCATATCGGTTCCGCGGAAAGCGAGTGCGCTGATCCTATTGACTGCAATCGTTTGCTTGTAACTCGCAAACAACGGCGACAATCGGAAAAGTGTGTACAACCAAATATGTTCGTCTCGACAATCTGAAAAAAATGACACCTTCGAAAAAGCCCTGCGACCATTATGAAATTTTTACTCAAAATTGTAGATTAATGGGTTAATCGAGAAAATTACCGAAACTGTTTTTCTTGAAAATCTGAAAAGATTGACACGATTTAGAAACCCCTAGTACCAAACCTCTGTTACCGAAACCGCGGTTGGTCGAAATGAGCGATTTGTATATTTTTCCGATGTTGCAGTTAAGGAAAGCTTTAAAATGATGCCTCATTCATGAAATTTGATGAACTATTAAGGAAGTTATGGCGTACCGACAAAAAAAAGGCTTTGAGAAGTAATATATATGATTAATAATATATACGAAATCTCATTCTTGTTTGTTTTCTGATTACCTGTGGCTAAACCGCTGTAGTTTTACCTACTCTAACATAAAAAATATACATTGAGCTGTTTTAAAAATAGTAAAACGTAATACTGAATACTTATTTAATGTTGTACTACCTACCTTCTTCATTACTACCTAATTTGTACAGATTCAAAACTGCTACAAAGAATCATTGGTAGATGTTACTTGTGGATCATACGATTTAATAAAAAGATTTTTTTTTTTTTATGTTACATTAGGTAAAACTGTAAAATCACATGTTAATAACAAACAAGATCCCGAAAAATCTTTTGCTTTTTTTTTTAACATATATTTAATTGACGCTCAAATTTTCGCAAGTTTATCATTTTAAAAATCGTTTATATTATAATCATCTATATATCCTTGAATAATAATGCATTTTCGATGCAAGGAAATGGTTGTATGAGATAGCCGTGTGAACTTGAACATATTCCCTTTTGAACTATAAGATTATTCACCATTTCTCATCGCTCTAATGCTATATGCTAATGCTGAGTTTATGTGCTAAATATCATGATGCCGTCGAGACGCAGACACTTGCCATATATGCAAGAATAGATTCAAAAGGACACATTGGAGTCCTTGCTCCCATAGATGTAGGATTATGGTTCCTAGATATTGCAAGACTGTGTAACCTTCTCAACCCTATTTACGGTACTCAGTCCTTAACATTCAGTACCGCTTCCTTTCTTGTATTCTATGCGGTTGGTTTGCTTCAAATACCGCTCTGTTCTTCTCGTTACCGGGCACATATCTTCGGTAACTTCACAATGCGTGTTAATAAAAATGTTATTTTTTCGTCAAAACTGAACCATTTGGCAAGAATATTATCTTTTATTAAAAAAAAAAAAAAAACTTTTTCTTTATTATTAATATATCTTCAGATATTTACACATGATAATTTTCAGCTTCACGTCAGATTTAAAAATTATTCATTATTACTACAAGTAGCCTTCTTACAAATATACCCATACCGATGCCCTATAATTTCTATATTACTCATCAGTTTTCAATGATCATTCGTCATCAGTATAGTATTTACATAAAACACTACTTAGACTACTAACTTTAATTATAAGAAAGAGAGTAGTTATTTATATATCTTACAGGAATCCTTGCAAAATTCAGAGAAAAAAATCGAAACCCACTAAATTCTTTAAAGCTTCATAGTTGACTACTGCTGGGTTCAAGTTGTTACAGCTATCACAGCGAAGATCGCAGCGCTACTTACCAAGCAATTACGGTTGGCGATATTAGGGACCTCGGAAATATTTGGAGCCGCTACCTTATACATTTTATTTATCCCGTGTTAGTCATCTCTTGCTGTTATACAGTTTATGTTTGATTTATGATGAAAATGGAGTCCTAAAACAATAGAATGAATATTTAATTTTTTTTTCTAACTGGAATAATGTTAGTTTATTATCATGGGAACAAGGGGATTCTCACAATAACAGTCTATACAATGTTTTGAGGCTACGTTAATGTTTTACATCTTAGGGTGAACAATTCTATCCAAAATGGAAACAATTTCTCACATAGCACCTCTTTGAGATGTGCATTTAAAATAGCAAGGAGGAAATGTGTGAATATAGGACGGTTGAAACCTTGTTTGAAGTTTAAAAATTACATTACAAAAACCTTATGTAAATAAAATACGGGTTTACGTACTACAACCTTCCGGTCACTGTAAGAGAAGAGGTACCCCGATGAAGAGATAACACTTCCGGCCTGCCATTGCATCCTGCATAAGCAAGCGAGTTACGGCAATAAAGAAGAACTGAGTTTTGAAGCAAGCAGAGATCACAGGAAGGATCACTTGTTGTCCCTCATTAAGATTCAATATGTACCATCACCATCCTCGTAGGCACGATCCACCAAGCTCCTTCTTCACGGTGTAGCCTCCTTTCGACGGACCCGAGGCCTACGTGATGGGCTTATTTTATGGGAACAAAAGGCTCTGGCGTGACGCGGTATAAATCCAATGGAGGCCCAAAGGGGAAGAGCACACTCCCGATGGAATTATATTCGGGAGGCCATTGTGGCGTCCACATTAATTAGTCGCATTAGTGGTAGTTGTCAGCTAGGCTAATAGCCTGACTAACCGTTCAATTATCGTTATGACAGCCCCAGCACAAAAAGTAAACCAACGCTTTCATCCATTAGATTAGGGATCCCATATAATTGATCGGTATGCGATTTTAAATGGGAACATTAAGCCATCAATTGCCTCAGCTTCGAATCATTTGTGCATATAATCTGCAATATGAAGTGAGGCAATCAATGATACTAAAATTGTTTATGGAGCTTTCCTAGGAGCTAAACTTTTTGTTGTATCAAGATAATAATTTCGATGGATACTCCTTTCCAACCAAAGAAAATACTCAGTATTTGGTTGGGTTTTTCACGAAAAACTTTTTCTGCTTTGCTACTGCAGGGTTCGTTGAAAATGAAAACTTATTCTTAAATACCATAACAACAGAGACCATCCCCAGTAAACCAAATTTTCAACCACAGTAAAACATATTATATCAAGGTATTAGGATATTATAAGGAGTAATTACAGCGCCCGATAATACTATATAATGGATGGTGTTGGTAAATTGTTGTATCATGGACGTACGAAATCTCCTGCAGGGTTATTTCCAAGTGCGCTGTTCTCATTCTTCCTGATTTCATAAATACAGTTTCATCAATAATATAAAGGGAAGTGTTTATTATTAAAAAATAGGAATTAATATTTTTAAGTGCTGCTGCGAAAATGTTTTTTCGTGCAAATATAATACTCGTAAGACAACTGCTAATCTTATAAAAAAAATCTATCATTTAATGCCAGCTGTGGCTTTTTTACCTGCCAACAAAACTTCCTCTCATCGGAGTCATAACTCCTTTGTTTTGACACTTCATAGGCTGTTGCATTGTATGTATGGCATCTTTTTATTAGTGCATATTATTTTTTTAATTATAATTGTAATTAAAAAAGTAATATAGATGAGGATCGTATCGGAGGGCAAAATCTTCATGAGCTGTAGAGCAAGTGGATAAATAAATAATTAAAATAAATTATTGCAATAATCAATAAAAAAATATTTAATAAATATGAACATAAAAAAAAATAAATAAAAAAAAAATGACCCAGAATAGACTTGTTAACTTGGTAGCATTTTAAGAATAATTCTAATTTAGGAGGTTCCACTGCAATCTCTTTCAGGCACGAGGATTATCAGGAATAGCGGAGGAACAAATAGATGCGTATGGTTATTGAGTTTTTTACAAAAGTTAGTCTGCTGGTTTTGGGCCTATTGTTTTGTTTTTTCATTCAAAAACATTACTTACATAAGAAAAGTTAAGGTACCGTAGAAGTCAACCTTCTATTATAGTACTCGCATTGCGATCTGTATTCCATAACGATCGGTCTGTTATCAACCCCGTTAACAACGTCACCGATTATCTCTGGCTATTGTATCGTTTTGCAGATACTTTCGCCAGTTAGCAAAATAAGTTTTGGACGATATCTCCTGTTTGCCAACATCGGTATCTCGCAGACCCGAGCCCTACTGGAGGCAGATAAGGTCCTGCCCGCGCCGGAGAACAGGGTGGTCTTTGCACCGAAGCCGACGGGACGTCTGCGATTGATAAGGGGTATAAAGTAACCTGATGAAGTGGCCAAAATTATTAGGCTCTCTTGTCGACATGGGCTACAGGACCTCTGCAGAGCTCCACTACAATGAGATACTCAAGTACTTCAAGAGGTATGCTCCAATTTTCAAATAAGCTAATGATTTAAGATACAAATTACTAAGTTTCTTATTATTCAAAATTTGTATTAAAAATCAAATGTTTTGGCAATACCAAATGTGCCTAGAGAAAGATTTTTTATAATTTATTTTTAATAATCCATTTATCAAGCCCTGAAAACTTAAAGCTTAAAAAAATTGTTAATTATCACATTATGATTATTTTTTCTGTCACTTTCAAGAAATATAAAGTAAGAGAGGCTATAAAAATTCAAACCCAAATTTTTAACGGATTTACGCTGAAGAAATTTGTTCAAGTAATCAAGTCTCGCAAAATGCTCTGTATCTATGTGAAGTTCCTTTCTCAAAAAATCAAGTCTCCGTGTTAGTTGTACGAAACTGAAATCATGCATGTATGTCATGTTAGGTATAGCGTGGATTGTTTCAGTTTATTTTTCGAATCACTTAGTTTTTAGAAGTGTTTAAATAAAACCTTTAAATCTCGAAATCGGCTAAAAATATTTTGAATATTCGTAAATTTGTAGCAACAATTGGAAACAATTACATGATCGATGTTTCCTTCCTGAAAATACGTTTGCAGTAATATTTAAGGTTAAGTATAAAGTATGAAAGAATTTGATTATTAACTTGATGAGAAAAAAGAAGTAATGTTTTCCCAGGTTCAAAAAAAAATTTCCGGAAATAACGGGAATAATATATACATATGCATATTTCGTGTTACTCTGAGAATATCATTAAAAATAAGATCTAATATATTGCTTACTAGCTGTATATACCGGTTTCACCCGGAGAATTTCATGTTTTAAATCTATAAAATCTATCAAGTGAGACTTATATTGACTCAAACGGTCGATTTCGTAAAAAAACAATGTAAAGCAAGATCATTACGATTTTTATAATAATAAAGAATATCGGCTAAAGTAAGCATTTTTAGTATGGACAGGTGTTCGCAGCTGGTATGAAAGAACCACTGAGCGAAATTTGGAGAATTTAGGACAAACGGTATGGATTTCTATAAAGAACAAACAAACAGAATTTCATCTTTATTTATATAGATTAGCATGAAATGAAGAATAACTAAATATTAATAATTTATACTGTTATATTACCATAGCGATAATTCGATGATGAACAGAGTTTTCAACGAAACTAAATACAATCTTTTAATTCTTGTCTTAAGAAGACCGAGAAGTTACTACAAACAGTATTATAATTGCCTGTTTAAGTTCGGTAAAACATATTGTAATAATCTTATAATAACTTATTGGAAATTATAGATTTGAATAATTAATTTTTAAGCTAGCGTCAATTGAAAAGTAGTTAATTTCTTCTCGGATTAGGTTTGAGGAAGTTGTGTGAAGCGGACGCAGTACGAGATATGCAGATTATCTTTTCTCTCTTAATACATAGTTAAGGCGGGTTTACCTGTTGCTACAAAGCTACAAGGGAACATTTGATCGAATGCTTACTTTAAGTGATTTGGATCGAATAGGGGTCGTTCATTTTAACATCGTACAGGTTGACCCGAATGTTTCGAATAATCCCCCATCCTTATGAACGAATCGTGTAGCCAGTTCAATCGAACCCTCGAGACTTTTTTCTTGTTGATTGAGTTTTTCATAAACGTTGAGGACGGGGAACTCCGAGAAGAGGCAGCCATCCATCTAATCATTTTGCTCGACTATGCACTTCGATTAAAATATATAACCCAATAAGCCAGTCTCCTTGAGCAGAATATCCACAAATATTCAATGCACTTGGCTATCTAGTTCAGCGGTACTTGTTATTCCGCGCAGTCCAAGGAGTTCGTTAGTGTTGTAGAAGCCCTTCTCACATGTTAATTTATGCTGTGCTATAATAGTTGGCGGGTTCGGTATCTTTCGCCCCTGCCTCTTCATTATAACCAACTGACTGTCTCGGCCGACTCCCATGTACCTACCTTGGCTAATAACGCAATAACGCCCTGAAACATTCATAAGCACGCTCCATTTCGTTGTTGTGAATAAGATTTGCATACATCCTAAAAAGCATTGAGTATTGAGCATGAAAGTTTTATTTAAAGTAAGTTGGAGGTACTCTTGCGTAATCAACCTGCTGTTTTTCTGTGTCCCTAGCTTAAATGTTTGTATGTTTTGCTGTTTATGTTTATGTTATGTTTGTCTTTTCATCCATTTGTCCAACGTTCATTGCAGAAATCTAAATACCATAGAATGTAAATTGCCTCGGTAATTTTATTCTTACTGGCGTTTTTAATGTAAGAGTTCATTAAAAAAAATCGGCCGATTATTTTTACAAATGTATCAGCCTCCATCATCGTAACATATTTTGTACCGATTTTTAACAGCTGAAACCTTGGTCATCACTGTCCCAAAAAGGAAAATCCCTTTTCTTCGCATATTTTCATTAATTGGTCCACTCAATTGATTTCTATGTTCATTTTCATCTGATTTCAGTGATTAGGTAACAAATCATTTTTGTCTGATTTTCTTAAGCTTCTAAAGGGAGTAATGAAGCAATGAATTGACTTATATCATTGCAGAGCTGTGGGAAAGATCTAGCTGCCGCTTACCCAGACAATGTCACCTGAATTGGCCACCGAAATTCAAGCTAATTCCTTAAGGAGAAAATGAATGGCAGAGGATTTAGCTGGCAATGTTTTGCTTTTAGTTCCGAGAAGCACATCTGCTCTCAGCCAAAGCCAACTCATCGATAATTAATTTCATTCATAGTTTTGACTTGCTATAATTTGCTCGTGTTTGTTTACATTCATAAAGAAAACATAATGGAATTTAAGTATATGCTTCTTTTTGACAATTATGATTGTAATGGATAGATAATTTTTGTCAGTCATTTTTCGTTGGGATTCGAAAATAGTTTTGACTCCTTTACGATAACCGGGTCAGTTCGCTGTTTATATAGCTTTTTTTAGTGTAAGGGTAGCATTCAATTAGATCAGTAGGTTGAGAAAATAAAACGAAGTTATAAGGGATTAAAAACAGTGATTTTTCATTAAAAAACTTTTCTAATTGGAGGATACTGAACCCAAAGCATTAAGTCATTCGAATTAAAACAAACGACTAACCATTCAGCTTAATCCAACTTCATGAGGTCGTTTTCTGAATATATTAACAATGTGCATAAGAGTATGGGGATATTTATTCATTTATTTAAACCTTTAAAAAATCCGTTAATTCATTTAAAATATTATTTAATATTTAGTCGAGGTATATTTTACTGCAGGATTCACTCCTCACACGTGGTAATTTTCTTTGTCTTCAACGTTGTTATAATTCAAGCCTTTTTTTTTTTTCTCTCCTCACATGTTTCCTGGATATGATGATCATTGAAATTCTCACTTCACGCATTAAAATCACCTATCCTCATGCTTCTTTTCCATAGCTATCCTTGGTATTAAAATTCACAAGTCACTTCTATTCGACGTAGAACCTCCGTTTTCCTGAATCGAATCTTGATGGATATTTAAAGTCGGTCTCGAAGGTGGTTTCCTTTTGCAATGCAAATGTCAGTCCTATTCCATCTATTGGCACTTAACCTTCCTTCTTAATCGATCATGTGTTTAATTGCTGTACGTCCTAGTGAAAACAGGTTTCTTGAAAACTGCTCAGGCCCAAAGGACTATCTTAATCGTGAATATGAATGAACAAAATACATTCTGATAATATAAAAGATCCCTTGTTCTCAAATTTCGGGGGGGGAAACCTCTATATAGTTGTCGTATGCTATGTTTTCGTAATATTGAGTCATTACGAAATATACTACTCTTTCAGCGCATTTAGAAAACATTCATAACTAAAAACTAACCTTTTTTTTAGATATGACGTTGTTGTTTATTATTTATTACTTCATTCCTTTTATGTATTTTTGTTTTTTTTCAGTATGGCTCTAATGCCCAAAATTATTTCCAATTTTTTCTCCAATTAGACATGTCCTGAAATCTATACAAAATTTATTATTATTGTTTTCTTAATTTAAGAATTCCATTTGGATGATTATTATTTTTTTCTTTCCAGGTATGTACATCCAGTATCTTGTTTCAATGCTTATTTCTCTTGTAATCGTGAGTATTAATTACTTTTTTATTCATTTATTACATTGTATTTAATCTACCTATAAATTAACGCTTAATTAATTATTTATTTGAGGAACCCGACCCCGGCAGTACAGAATTTTCGCGGCAATGAGATGTAACTCAAGTGAATGAAACATGGCTTTATTATTTCGTAAATTTTTCACATAGTTTCCATTATTTATTTCCTTCAGTTCGACTACTACTATTCTTCTCCTCCTCCTGTGGTATATCCATCCACAAAGGACTTAGATACTTAATTCCTTAGGTCACATATGTAGTGCTTTGGTCAATACTTAATGTCTCAAAATACTGAAATGTCCTTAGCGGTTAAAGATAGTTTGTGAGTTGGTTGGATATAAAACAAGCTAAAATTAGTGTTTATTGCCCCCGTACTCTGAAGAAAGTATGTATGATAATGGTTGTTTGCAGTAGGGCCTCGACAAACACGGCAGTTATCTCGAGATAAAGGACACGTTCCAGCGGAAACAGTTACAGACATTTTGTCTGCTGCATCCCCTTCTTCGAAAAACTAGAATATTTCAAAGAATCATTTCTATTACCAAACCGTAAATTAATTTTTAGATTTAAAAAATAAATAAAATCAATTCATTTGTTTGTCAAGGCATAAAATTTTATGGTTTCGGCGACTAATAATTGATTTTTGTTGGGATATTAGGTGAAATAAGCTTAATTTTCTTTCAGTAATTTTAATTATTCTTAATTTTATATTTAATAGTTTTATTTGACATCAGTTACAAATTAATTATAAATGAAAAAAACAGGCGTTTATCAATCATAACTATTAAGCCTATTAACTATCACGTTAGTAATAAACATAATAAAAATAGTAGTAAAACAATAGTTATATTGTTTTATATTAAATTCCAATGTAGTATAGGTCTAATTTATGGCTAAATTAATGAACGCGTTTGCTTCATCAAGTTTTTATGTCCCCAAGCTCACTGGAAACGATCGGAAGTAAAAAAAACGCAAAACTGTTTTGTTTTTTTGTTACATTTCTTTTCTGAAGAATAATTTGCGCGGATTTAAAATTTGGCAGAAAAAGTTCTCATTTACAGATCATTGTATACTTAATAATCTTTTTTTTTTTGGTCAGTTTTAAAATTAGAATGACTGTTGATTTACTAGTTTAGGATCAATGAACTTTTCACCGATACCAAACCTTTTATCAGTGAGATATATTTTATTAGAGATAAAAAGTGTGTAGGGGGGGTGGAAAAATCACAATTTATCATAAAAAGGTGATGGTAAGATGGTATGATTAAGCCTGTCATCATACTTTATTAATGTTTTTCAGTTTGAACTTAATTTTATGGTACCTACTCTCTCCTCCTGGCTAGATATAGATAGAATTTAAATTTGGTGCTATAAGTCACTTGACTAAGTGATGGCTTATGATTAGCTGCTTTTTTACAAGGTTGGACTCAACTGATCCTTGCGGAACACTGCGCAAAAGTGTCCAACCCTTTTCCGTCTAATCCTGAGGGTTCCCTTATGCTGATATAAAATATTTCTCAATCGTATCGATATTCCCCTTTTCATTGTAATAATAAATGACAGAAAATGATGGATTTATTCCTGGGAATATTATTGTCACTATATAATACAGACTTGTTCCTCCGATCTGATTGGTTTGTATAAAGTATTAGTGATTGTTCGTCAGAGGAGTGTCGAATACTCCATGAGATTTCCGCAATGCGATACCATTCCGCTAGCGGTACCAAGGCGAGATGTCCTGCGATAACTATCGAGGTGGATGACACGTTATATTCTTCGAAGGAGCGAAGGATATTCTTTCGGCGCCGGTGGTCCCGGTGGCTCAATGCCAAGCGCCATTCCTTGCCCAAACCATGAATTATAAAATCTGCCTTTCATTGAAGTCCCTCGGCTATCAAGATGGCGTTTATCCATGGCTCTTCAATGTGAGAAAATTAGGTTCATTAATTTACTAACCATAAGATTTACATAACTTCCAACATACCAAACATTTCCTGAACCTCTCCCCTGAAATCCGCCACAGCATTTTACTAGATCATTCATTGAAAATATTGAACTAAAAGAGATCCACAACGTATATACTGTTTACCTACAAAGTATAGAATTTTTAAACAATAAGTTGTATAATTTTAATGATTAATTCTCAGGATTTTCAGTACTAAACATAACAGAAATTTAGTATAAAATAGTCAATTATAATTGTAATTCAAATCATGTACACATTTTTTGATTATTCTATACTGTCCTAGTATGGTCGGCCGACCCCATAAAATTTTCTATAGATTGCTGAAGTAATGATGTTTAAATTTTTAAAGTATAGATTTTATTATAAATGCTTATCATTGCCGAAGGTTCCTCGGAAGATGGTTACAAATCTTTCTGCACCTCTTGTACTGCTGGCTATTGAGTAAAACCATACTAATTAATTACTTCTCACTAATGAATTATTAGAAAATCGAAATAGTAACTTGCAGTATGTAAAAATTACAACTTAAAATACGAGCAAATTATGTTACAGCATATTCCTGAATGATCGAAACAAGTTTACATTACCACCACCATCTTTCCCTGCCCAGAATCTTCTTCCGACATGAACATCTGCTTGGGCCATAAATCGGGGTACAAGAGTGGGTATCCAATGCGAGAGGAGATCGAGGGCTTCGGGGATAGAAATAGATCTTTCTGTAGCGCGAGGTTTATTTGTTTTTAAAATAATTTTCTTGGACCTTGATCAACTTTCAATTAATATTCCGACCGTGTAGCTAATGATCGACTCCTGGACGGAGAGACCTGTCGCCTTTTAGGCGGCTGTGGAAATCTTAATAGTTTTCTTAATATGATCGCTTCGGCTAAATGGAAAAAAAAAAAAGTTATATAAATAGCTATATAGTAAAGAGACGATAAGGTTTTGTATCGATTAGCTCCGACCGCGGCGCACGTTGATTGGCTCTCACCTCAACGTCCTTGCAAGGACGCTGATAACGGGCGCACCTGTTTGTTACCTCTTGCATATTTTCCTTCACTTCTTTCGTCATACGCAAGAAAAAATATCTGGTTTAATCAGATTATTTACCCAGAGCATTTAGGGCTGTTCGTACATTTGGATCAATTTAGAAATAAGGTGAAAAGTGAAGTAAAAAAACTTCACAAAGAATGGGTTATACATATGATTGCATTCAAATTTTGGTGATAAGTTAAATTTTTTAATAAATAACAATAAATTTGCTTTTCTGTTTGTATTAAAACTAATTTTTTTACGGATTACATTATTTAAATTATTAAACGACTTTAAAATCGATATTAATTTTATTTCTCATCCCCTGTCAAATATCATTATATTTAGTAAGATTTGAGCTTTTCTGTTTGTATTAAAACTAATTTTTTTAAGGATTACATTATTTAAATTATTAAACGACTTTAAAATCGATATTAATTTTATTTCTCATCCCCTGTCAAATATCATTATATTTAGTAAGATTTAAAATTTACCTAACAATTAACGGGATTCTAATCATGATAAGTGGTTTTAAAAATTATTAAAAAAATAAGTAAACCTTCAATAAATTAACAAGCCATCCCTTGAATTATTTTTGAACTACACGTATCTATTGAATTATATTACAAAGAAGCTTACAAAAACACTAAATAGCATATTGTTAATAGGGAAAAAAATAGTGATTGAGGTACGATTTCAATTCCACACCCGCCTATCATAATATGATATATACGAAATAACTCAAAAGTGTGGTAAAAAAAATCAAATACTAATATACTTATGTAACCAAAAATATATAAATGTATAAAATACTGTAAGAAAGTGTAATATATAATATTGTCATTAAATTCAATTTTTACAATAAATGATTTGGCTTTACTATTTATTTTAAACCTTATTTAGCATAATATTATTCAAATAATCAATCGTTTTTTAAATCTGTATTAATTTTATTTTTCATGCTCCGGCAAATATAGCATACTACGACGTGGTGATGCTTCGAAAAAAGGCATTAGGCAATATACGTAATATAAAAATTATGCCTTTAATACTGTTAAATAAATATATCAATGTTGAAAAAAAAAATAGGTTAAGTAGTCTCACAATTTACTCAAAACTAAAAAGTAATACAAGATTAACTAATAACAATATTTAGTTGTTAAAACATAAAAAAGTAAACTTTGAATAATTAACAAGTTATCTCTTGGGTTATTTTTAAACTGCATATACTATGTATTTTAAGGACTGACAAAATAGAATGCACATTCAATTCGCTTGCTAAAGTACTATTTAACTTTTCCGTGTAATTTAAGCAAACACGCTCTTATCGGTGTTTGAATACCTGGGCGATAACTATTTCATTATTGTAGGTGAATCATTTTTACATAGGAATATTTAATAACTGATTTCGTGATTATTACTGTTGTTTAAATTTTAAAAATATATTTTGTTACTTTTTACTTCTTATCGACTATTTAAGGCTATTAGATCATTTTATACTTTTTTAAAACGAATTTCGTATTTATTGAACTTATCATTTGATGCTTTTTCCTTTATTATTAAGATCTTCTTCTCCTTTTTTTTTTATCTATTATCAGGTCAATGATTACAATAACGTTAATTCAAACATTTCAAGTTTATAGGCAGTTTCGGTGATTGAGTTTGATTTATTTTGAGTTTAAAAGATAGATAATAATTTATTTTAAAAACAAACGCCATGGTTTTTTTTTCTCAAAATCAATGAAGTATCAAGTTTCCCAATTTTCAATAGGTTGGTAGTGCCATCCTGAATCATATTATTTATTGAACTCTCAAATTAATAAGATTCTGCTTTTCATTTGCTAAAAACAATTTTTATAAGAGAAAATAATTAAATATTTTTGAAAAATAAGTGTTATGTTTTCCACATTAGGATAACAAAAATCTAATTTTTTTTTCTTTTAGTACATTTTAGGAAAATATTTTTCTTATAATTTATAATTGGTCTATAATAAATGTAAATCTATATAATAAATGGTCCTTGTCAAAAGCTAGGTATCTATTTTCTTTTATCCGATAAAAAAAATAATAAAAATTAAATTTAGAATAACACTATACGAGGTATATCTGCTCATTATTATTTTTTACTGATCATTTACAATCAATAATATTTTAGCTGTAATATCTATGTATGTTTCATACATAAACTCCTACAAACCGATTTTTCAGAGTTCTTTCCTCTTTTTATAAAAACATATACAGGGTGACATGCTACTCGTGCGACAAACTACACCAGTAGATACTCCACCATAAAATGAATAAAAAAGTTCATATTGACCATGGTCCGATTCTCAACCATTTCGGAATAATTTCGCTTTTTATCGATTTCGAAAGATATCACGACCTGGCATCGGAAAACCGTGATATCTTTAAATCTGAAAATTTCTCTGAAAAGCTGATAGCACCGTTGAAATCTACATTAATTGTTCAATAATAAATGGTCATTTCAAAATTTTTGGGCCAATTTTTCGTGTTTTATTTCAGCCAGAACAACAAAATAAGTGAAAAATTTTACAAATCGGAAAGTGTTTAACGTAATCCAGAGTTTCTAATGTTAGTTTCAGAAGGCAGCAAAGTTGAGGGAAAATACCTCATTTAATTACGCTTCTAACGCACTCTTCATTTTTTAATTTGGTGTTTCTAAGACCAAGATATGGATGACATAAAGAGAAAAAACTATGGTTCAAGGATTGTTAATGCTTGAGAATTTACATTTTAAATTTGAAAAAACTAATACAACTCACCAATATCTTTAAAATAAATTTATTTTTAATCATTTTATTTATGTTCAAATTGAAAGCCGTACTCTGCAATACATAAACGTGCGCGTTTTCTCATACTCCCAATTGTCACACCAAAAGTGAGAAAACGTTGAAGTTTTTCTGCAGCGGCGAAGATCCTTGCTCTCAAATTGTCTATGTTTGTCACTTCAGTGCAATAGATCAGTTCCTTGAGATATCCACATACGAAATATTCCATGGGGTTGAGATCAAGAGATCTTGGTGGCCATAGAACTGTCCCATCACGGCCGATTTACGTTTCGAATGTTCTGTCAAATATGCCTGAACTATTCTAGAGGAGTGAGGAGACGCACCATTACTGCCAAAAACTGGGCGGAAGTTATTGGAGATGTACTTGTGCTGAAAAATTATTTTCCTCCTCAATTGTAAAAGAAGGTCCTCCAGCAAGGTAGGCCGCGTGTTTTCGATAATATTTAAGTAATGGTGCGTCTCCTCACTCCTCTAGAATAGTTCAGGCGTATTTGACAGAACATTCGAAACGTAGATCGGCCGTGATGGGGCAGTTCTATGGCCACCAAGATCTCTTGATCTCAACCCCATGGAATATTTCGTATGTGGATATCCCAAGGAACTGATCTATTGCACTGAAGTGACAAACATAGACAATTTGAGAGCAAGGATCTTCGCCGCTGCTGAAAAACTTCAACGTTTTCTCACTTTTGGTGTGACAGTTGGGAGTATGAGAAAACGGGCACGTTTGTGTATTGCAGAGTACGGCTTCCAATTTGAACATAAATAAATGATTAAAAATAAATTTATTTTAAAGATATTGGTGAGTTGTAGTAGTTTTTCAAATTTAAAATGTAAATTCTCCAGCATTAACAATCCTTGAACCATATTTTTTTCTCTTTTTGTCATCCATATCTTGGTCTTAGAAACACCAAATTAAAAAATGAAGAGTGCGTTAGAAGCGTTATTAAATGACGTATTTTTCCTCAACTTTGCTGCCTTCTGAAACTAAAATTAGAAACTCTGGATTATGGTAAACACTTTCCGATTTGTAAAATTTTTCACTTATTTTGTTGTTCTGGCTAAAATAAAACACGAAAAATTGGCACAAAAATTTTGAAATGACCATTTTATTATTGAACAATTAATGTAGATTTCAACGGTGCTATCAGCTTTACGAAGACATTTTCAGATTTAAAGATATCACGGTTTTCCGATGCCAGGTCGTGAAATCTTTCAAAATCGATTAAAAGCGAAATTATTCCGAAATGGTTAAGAATCGGACCATGGTCAATATGAACTTTTTTATTCATTTTATGGTGGAGAATCTACTGGTGAAGTTTGTCGCACGAGTAGCATGGCACCCTGTATATATATATATATATGTATATGCATTTTTTAAATCTTCGTTATTTGGTCGGTATAAAACCATAGTGAACTAAGTGCCAAACCAATTTAATAAATGTTTATTTATTTTTTTAAATCATGTTTCTTTATATTAAATATCTTTATATCCAAATTTTGGTTGATTCTTTTTAATTTATTTATTATTTAATTTTTTAATTTATTTATTATTTTTTTTTTTTAATTCATATTTTTTTAAATCACGTTTCTTTATATTTGAATGATATAAGGTGACGAAGTGAAATACATAGTAATTTAATAGCAACAGAAGTAAAAAGAAACCTGTTTTAACTTTTTAAAGTTTCTGCAATATGGTGTTCTGCGGTTAGTTCACTTAAGCGTTGTTCCGACCATTTATGCTTAAAATACTTCCAAAACGTGTATATCTTCAATGATGTTGCCCGAAAAATATACTTGTTTTCAGCATTGCAATAAAACCCTAAATAGAATATTCTAAGCAGAGAAAAATGATGAATCAGATATGATTTAATTCCACCCCATCTATTCTGATTCCCCAACATAAGTATCAAATCCAATAGGGTTCCGATTAACCCAGTCAATGGGGACCAAGGTTACCTCGGTATCGAAATAAGGTCTGGCCACACATGTCCGCACCGGATCCATCACGATTTTGCGGATCGGATTAGGCACGGAGATCCACAAAGTCCGTTCACACATCTCCGCACCGGATCAGCACCAAACCTGTCAAGGTTATATCCATTTTGTAACCTACCTAACCTGAGATCAGTATCAACTTCACTCTTGTTTACTGCGTTGTTTAGTATGTTTCCAATAGTTCATTTAGTTAGTTTTAATAGTTTATTAGTTTAGTATAGTTAATGTGGCAATCAAAACTTAAAAGAACAAACTAATATATACACACAATGTTTCTTTATCGAACAGATTACAAAACAACTTAATGAATGCTTCAGGATCACAATCCAAAATATCTTTACTTTAAGATGCAAATGAGATTGAAAAAATGTGATAAAACAATGTAGGTTGTGATAAAACAATGTTAGGTAGTGCTAGTCTTAAACTTTATTTCTCTTGAGGTTAGCATGGACAGGAGATAATAGACTGCAATATTCTTCTAATTAACATGTTTGTGATATAATATTGGATTGTTGTTTGTGATATAACATTGGAAATTTATTAAATATTTCTTAATAGTCTTCAATATATTCTTCGATGGGTAGTTCCAACCTTTTTCATGAGAAGGAGGTGTAAATTAGTAACCAACTTAAAAAAGATGTGTATTGGAAATGTGAAATATTAAAGCTTCATTTTCCTGAAGAAATAGGTGAAATTTATTTTCAGCAACTTCATATTCTTATATGAATTATTAAAAAATGATTGTTTACTATTGTATCAATAATTGAAAAATCTTACCATATTCAATTATAAATTTTATAAAGAATTAGTTTATTGATTTCAGATACTATAATTCTGTTATTTATGTTTCATTCCTATCTGATTAATAAATAATTTATGTTTGATTCTTTATTTACCTACCTTTTCATACCTCCAATGAATATTGCCATCATAGCTTCATAATCTAATTTTTTTTTTTTTTTATTTCGATACATTTTGATTTTGATGTTAAAAATGTTATTTGTTCAGGAATAAGTTTGTAAACCTATCTTCATTATTATCTTTTGAAATTCCAATTATCATTATAACAAATATTCTTATGAAAGAACATAAGATGAAGTTTCACCTTATGAAATCTAAATTATAAAAAAAAAGTTTTTTATGGTTTAAACTCTGTACAGCTTGTTTTATGATTTTGAGATACATTACATTTAAGAATATCCTGTATTTTAACCTAGAGCTGTTATTTGTGACAGTTATTTTTATTGTTCTAAAGTTAATATGTGGATTATATCTTATATTTCTTTATGATTTCTTCATGTATGTTTTCATATTATTTATAAGTTGTATAAAGTTATTGTGATTATTTAATTTATATACTTGCATTGTATTATCTGTTTAGATGGATTATATTATACCATATTTAGTTTTATCTTTTAACATTTTATAAAGAATTGGTTTTAAAAATGTCAATTTGGTACATTCAATTTTCTCAAATTAGATTCACTCTATATTCATATTAAGATTTTGTTCATAATCATATTAAGATTTTGTTTAGTCAATGAGTACCTGAGTGAAACTATCTTTACTATCACTAATTAAGATTATATTCCTCATTAGAGACCTACTTGCAGAAGGAAAAAATTAATTCACTTATATTCTTTCTGATATTTGAAACCACACCCAATCAAATATTTACAAATCAGAAAATAACTTATTGTAAATTATAAAAGAATTTCTTGTGGTTGTAAGTGGTAAGGACCCAGACATTGCAATGATTTTTATGGTAAAATTCTATGTTTATTGTAATAAATGTTCTAAACCTATGGAATGTGTTCAAGACAGGTGTGCATTATTATTATCATATAAACATTTATATGGTAATAGCCACATTAGCACAAATGGTTGCATACGACAAGTTAATAAAGATCGTTTGTAGCAGATTGTGGAATATTTTAAAGCATGTAATTTTATCTGATGAGAGTGAAACAACTATTGTATTACACTGTGCTGAAAATTAAAAATTCACTTCGATTGATTTGGTTTCTACAATTATGAAGAGGAATTCATACCTAGTTTGGAATGAGAGATTTTATCTGTATGGCAGTCTATGAATTTGTTCTAAAAGATCAATTAAGTTCAGGCGCATAAGTAGCTTTCAGCATTTTTGGCTGGGATTTACTTCTCCGATGTAGCACATAAAGTTTCTTATATCAATAAAAACACACAAAAAAATGAAAGACACAGAAACATCTTTTATTGGACCTAATACTGGTTACTAAAACATAATGATTGTTGGAATTGTAGAAATGGAAAAGATTCAAAAGCATCTGCATCAAAATGTTAATGATTAAAGTTGAACACTCAAGTAATACTATCAATATACTAAATAAATATGCATTAGTTGAAAATAATACATCTTTATCAGGTAGTTCTTTAACAATAAACATTCTATTAATTTTAATAAATCTACATACAAATTTAAAACATTGCTAGCAAGTGGAAATTCAAAAAAAAAAATATCACAACCTAATTTGTATATTTAATAATTTTACACACATTATCATTAACTGGTCATAATACTGAGAATTTCTAAGAGGTTATGACTTAAATTTTGAATAAAATTGAATCTTAAAATGGTATTATCTTGAAATGAAATAATAAAATTATATTACAACAAAGATAATTTATATTAGTACAAAATCCAAAATTTGCTTTCTATTTACTAATTACTTATCTATTCATTTTATTTTCGATTTTCCTGGCCATACAGGACCAGAACTGAATCAAATTACTTCAATTAACTAATGTATTTTCACGTTTGGAAGACTTAACTCGAGCTATAACCATCGCTATCAAAATATAACCTCCCTAAAACACGGACTAGGCTCGGACACGGATCACATGCGGATGAGGAATTTTACCCGGTGTCGGACATGTGTGAACGGTTACTACCTTTCCTTCGTTAATGAATCAGATCCGTGCTGCGGCGCGGATCCGGTGCGGACATGTGTGGCCAGACCTATAATCGGTTGATCCGAACCATACCAATACCAACTGAAATTGAAGGTTATTTTTAAATAAAAACTACATGTATGTTTAAAAACCTAATAAATATTTAATAATAATGCATAATAACAATAATAATAACAGAAATTATGAAACTATTTTTTCAAAAAGAAATCTTTTATTGTAGTTTGTTTAAATGAACTCATATACATACACATACCCACCCTCCCCTCAGACTTGGCTCCTCGGTTAATCGAGACCTCGGTTAATCGGAACCCTACTATTTCGTATTCGTATTTCGTATTCAAATAACTTTAACAATGTGATCGATACGATTAACCATTCACCTTTTGTAAGTAATGTTTTGAGATTATTATACTTTTTAGGACCCGTTGTAGCTTATGGTTTAGAATTAAAGTGGTTCATCGCTTGCCCCTGACCGCTAGCAGAAACAGTTGAGGAACGCAACAACTGTTGGCTCAAACTTACGCAACGACACTTCCGGAGCTATTTTATCGATATACCGGTTTGTTGCCCAAATCGATTCTACCCTACGCCTAGAAAGACCCACTTTAAGTTTATAATCTATGAATATATATTAGTCCCCTAAATTATTTTTTAACGTCCTTCCATCTACCCGTTAGAAATATAAAAATCGCCATCAGAAAAATGTAAGAAGTGACTAAATCATATAAAATCGTAGCATGATATAACGTTAGATGTTTACATTTTTGAGAGGAGTATTGAACAGACAAAGATGATATATCCTTTAAATCCTGAAATCTGTTTCATACCTAAATAAATTCGATTTAACCCAAAGCCAAAGGAATTCTATTTGTTTGATAAAAGCAATTTATTAATGGCTTAATCTTAATCCCTTCCGTTTTAATGCGAGCATGTGAGATAAGTAGTATCTATTAGATAATATATACAAATGTGACCGTATGTATTTATATTTATTTTAATTTAAATGAATTTAAAGAACATTTATTTACATGTTCATGATTGTTACATTTATTTATAGGAAACCTTAATAGCCAAAGTTGCGTGATTAATTCTTATGAATAAAAACTATTATTTAAAACCATTATTCGGCGAAGGATTTTTCAAAATATTGACAAGTACTGCAACAATCATTGTAATTTAAATGACATTAATAAAACTCGAAAGTAGAGCAACTAATAACCCCATTATCTATATTTATGTTGCGTTTCGAGTAGATATCATTCGTATCAAGCTTTAAACAATTTCTTTACTACAACCATTTGACTTTGACTTGACTTAACTCAACCAAACATGTGGAATGCGGATTCGTTTATTTCTTCTTTAAAACGATATCTAAATATTTGAACTCTAACAAAGTAGACGTATTTCATCAAATTCTTCAAATATTAGGTTTATTCATCGCACTACATGATATTGATAATCCGATTATTATTAGCCTTATCAGGAAACTTACTCAACATAATGTGAATTTAAGATTTGAAACTTAATCTGTGGATATTAATAAGTAAAGATTGACCTCTGAACAAACGAAAAACTACTTCAATTATTGCATCGTCGAAGCATATTCCATACGTTCATTAATTACTAATTTCAATATACAAATTTTTATTTTTCTAGTTATGTACTTCTATTAATCTGCAGTTTTAATGTAATTTCAAATTAAATTGAATTAGACCGTTGTTCAATCGGAACTTCGAGTCCAAGCATTTGGATAAGAACCTCTATCATTTAAGACCTGACGGGTAGTAGTCCGGGAGCTGAGGGCCAAAAAGGAGCCTGATTTGAAGAAAATTTTTGATCATATAGGCTGAAAGTACTCATTTCATAGACAACAAGTGTGAAAGTCTGCGACCTCAGATCGGTTGCAATCAAATTTTATAGGCGAACAAAATCGAGATTTTCGAACTTTTTTCAAATGTTTGCTAATAACTCGAAAACGATTTATCGCAAAAAAAATTGTGTTCTTTCTAAAATAAAAGGGCAGTAAATTTCGCTACGAATGAGGTCCTCAAAGTTAAAATCGGGTAAGTCTTTTCGCAAAAACCGAAAGTCAATTTTGCCACTTTGGCTGAAAAATGATTTACGCTCATGTTCCAAAGCCTGCAATTTGAAGAAGGCTACTCCAAATAAAAAATGTTACCTATAATAGTTGTAGAATATCAAATTCTGTGTAAAAGGATCTCGTTAATTTTAAAATTAGCCCACTCCTAAGGAGACAAAGCAACTAAAACGTGAACGTATTTAGTGCCTTGTGGTCTAAAATTCGTGAATGTTTTTGGGATTTTTTTCAGTTTCTCGCATATGACTAGCCAATTACAGATCACAAAGTATTGCTTTCTTCTTACCATAAGAGGCTAAACTATTGCCAATAAAATGATATACTTGAAGTTTAAATCGGCTTAGTGGTTTGGCCGGTTTCGGTACATCGAAAATCTGTAATTTTTACGATTTTGGTAGAAACTGTGTTCAACGCGCCTAACTCAAGAACAATTAGTTTAAATAAAAAATGTTTTAGATAAAAGTTGCTGAGCATCAAATTTAGCAGGAAATAAGCCCCTTGCACACAAGATAAGCTAAACTCTGCGTGGAAATCCAAATGAAAACGTGACAGAATTCGGAGTGGTTACTTCCTGCTAAGACTTCGAAGTATTAACCATTTTGACCTAATTAAAACAACCATCTTCCATCTGTTAAAATAAAAGATAAATTTTGCCAAGTAACTACCTGCCTAAGTAGTTATTTTTATGAACATTTTATCAAATCCCCTGATACTTCAAGAACCGAAGTCTTAGCAGGAAGTAACCACTCCGATTTCTGTGACATTTCATTTGTATTTCCACGCAGGGTTTAGCGTTTTATTTAGGGTGCAAGGGGCTTATTTCCTGCTAAATTTGATGCTCAGCAACTTAAGCCGATTTAAACTTCAAATATATCATTTTATTGACAATAGTTTAGCCTCTTATGGTAAGAAGAAAGCAATACTTTGTGATCTGTAATTGCCTAATCTTATGCGAGAAACTGAAAAAAATCCTAAAAAAAATGAGGGATTTTAGACCACACGGCGCTAAATACGTTCACGTTTTAATTGCTTTGTCTCAACAGGAGTGGGCTAATTTTAAAATTAACGAGATCCTTAATTACATCATCATCATATGTTTTCTGTCTGACTCAAAAACCATTTTCATCTTCAGAGCGTTTCAATAAGTAGATTATTAGATCCTACAAAGAAAACAGCCAGTCCCTCCCCCCTTCCTTTCACGATAGTGATCATAGTTGATAATGATCGACTTAACTGGAGAAGCCAGATAAAGGACCATCTGTTGATAAACCCGAGGAGGCTCTATTAATAAGACATTCTTTATAATAATGGAACTACAGCAGGGGAATCACGTACACAAGCTGACAGGACAATATATCATCTATGATGAGGGCTAACTAAATAGCTGTCCCGCATAACGGGCTCTAAGCACCAGCTCTGGATCGGAATATTCATCGCGGGTTGATTTAATGTTGTCCAGTGGTGCTTTGTTACCTGTCGATATGCCAGGTAGTAGGTGTTGCGCAGGTGACGTCTCTCTATCCCATGTTATCTCTTATTTACTTTGAAGAAGGAATTCGTAATTTGTAAACGATTTGCAAATCACTTGAAATTTTTGATTTGCGGGATTGGCCACCGATAATGATAACCCACAAAATCATATTTGATACTCTTTTTTTTTATCCATTTGCATTCATATATTACATTTATTGCATACATAAATTACCAATTGATTTTATTATTTATGACATATTATGCTATTTTTAGTTACTTTTTATACTACTTTATTCACAGGAAACATTATTAGCTACAGTTTGAATAAAACCATTACTTAAATCATAATCGGCCAATGATTATCCAAAATATTAACAAATCCTGTATTTTAATGATTGACATTCGCTAAAATGTTATTCGTGTTTCGGCAAAAGGAATTAAATCATAAAAAGCTTTTTTGCCTCGTATTCTTAAAATTCATAATTTACTATAAAGAGCAGTCTCTGTTTAAATAATATAGTTTCATTTATTATTTAGGAATAAAGAAATACAACAGGAAGAATTTGTAATGATTTTCTAAAGCTTGATAAATCGTTGTTTAAGGTTCACATTCAATGACTTAAGTCCTTCTTTTCCAAACACCATTGATATAGGGTATGTTTGGGAAGATTATCGATTGATTTCGAATAAAATCGATTTAAATTCGGTTTATATTAATCATTTCTTTAAAAACATAAAGGCTGTCATAGTTATATTGTTATTTGCTAACTCACATTTTTTTATCATGCCATTGCTAACTCACAATTGACTAATTTTGTGTTCCCTTTGAACCCCGATCACCAAGATAGGTAGGTGTCTTTTTCGTGAAAAGAACCAAGGTCAAATGTTTTTTAAATATGACGTTTGACTTTTAACTTATACTTCATTGAATTTCCTTAACATTGATCGCATAAATTATTCTATGTAGGTTAATAGGTCAGGTTTATTCATGCCTATCTACTTGGCTATTGCACGAAGGAAATTGCATTATGCATCGATACTACCAAGAGGAACGTATATTCTCTTGTTATTGAATTATATGAATAATGAATAACAAATAAATACAACAGTAAAATATATTATTAGGCGATGAAAAAAAGAAAAAAGAATAAGACGGATGGGGGGAAAAGAAAACGCAACCTCATTGAAGGCCATGCGTATTTAAACAGTTAATTTATGTTTCCTGACTATATCTTTATAAAGAACATATTTATTTTCCTTAAGACTATTTATAAGTAGTCTTATAAATACCTATTTATAAGGCATTTAAATGATTTTTGACGTTATGTGGAGTCAAAGTTGTCCCTTGGGTTTGGGTAGGGGCGGGGGAGAATTATTATTTTTTACTGGTTTAGCCTACAACAAATTTTAACACACTGGTTTTGAGTCCATTTATCTATTAAATCCACTTTGATATCTTTTTCAAAAATATCACTTAGACCCCTTGTATTCTGTTCTTCTAATTGTATTCTAGGGTCCACATATGATATTAAATGATTAAAATTCGTTTTATATCGTCGACACAACGGTAAAGTTGCAAATCTGTGAAAATTAAGTTTTTCAAGTGAGCAAATAGTAACTTTAAATATTGAATCATGCAACCACCGACGCATGTTTATATCGCGATTTTTACATTAACAGGTCAAGTCACAGACTCGCAAGTTTACATTTCAAGTGTTAGATTTAAGAAAAAAAAAAAAAAAAAAAAAAAAATCAATTTTCGCAAAGAAATTAGTTTCGTGACTTTACCAGTGTGCTGACGATATATGGTTAAATACAGGTTGTATTGATCGATTTCGAATAACAACGATTTAAAGTGGTATTCGCTTGGCTATTAAAACATAAAGGCTGGTAATCATCTCAATAATTTTATATAATGAATTCAATGGCGCCTTTTATGTCAACAAAACATATCTTTCTAGACTTGGGGGTTCGGTTGACTGGCGCCTGGGCTGTTTGCCCTTAGGTACCAGTCTGGCCTCGCTCACCTCAGAATTGTACTCTTAGCTGTAACATCCTATTTCTCCAACCGTACTACAATATTTCCAGAGTTTAAGCTTTGTCTATGGAGAGCTTGTAGTGAGGACTATGGAAGGAGACTCCAGCACCTCAGCCCTACCTGGAACTAGACCCACGGCTGGCTACCTGGCGCGCCCCTCCGCCTCAGTTTTATTGCTACACTTGGCATTTAACGTCTGGCGATCTTGGAGGGAATCTTTGATCTCCAGGGTGGTTTTATTGCGTTCGAGCGTCTCCGAACGTATAAATGATCGCTGAGGTCTATAAACAAGGGAGCATTATCTTGTCTGAAATCAACTCCCTTCAGTTAAAGGTGCTTTTACTCTCCCTTTCTCAGTGCAGATAAGCAACGAGAGGTTTTATAAATAGCCTAAGGGGTTTTATATAGCTTTGTCTGCATTAGCTCTTAAATGGATCATTAGGATTTTGTAAAAAAGAAAAAAATAGTATAAGGTGACAAAATAACAAAGACCCTGCCATCTCAACTTGTTTTACTGCTATATTATTATAATTTTTTAAATTATTGATATAAACATTATGCAAATGCTTGGAAAAAAAAACCAATAGGTACTTAAAAATATAAGGAGTAGAGCACAATTTAAGATTTCTATGACTTAAGTTACACCTGTTAATTTACAACACTGTCAACCAGCTTCGTCGAGTCAGTCCTCTTCTATAGGTCAGTCTATCTTTTAAAAGAACTAAAAAAAAAAAAAATTATTTCAATGTAGTGAATTAAATATAAATATTTAAAACATATTTTCTATTAAATATATATTTTTATATTACATATAATTCACATACAATTATATTATTATTATTTTAATTTTTAGAGGTGTGTAATGGTCAACTGTTTTGTTTAAGATAATTATCAGGATGTTCAGTCAAAATGTTTTATTTGTAAAGCCAACGTTTCGATCCAAACATATAGATCGGGGCTAAAATAAAAAATGTTTTGACTAAAAATCCTGACAATTAATCATCCTATTTTGATTTTTTAATTATTTTCTTGTTCAAATATTTTTTGTATAATTTTTTTCTGCAATAATAACTGTTTCTACGATATAGGAAATACGTTAATTTCAAAAGGGAAGTAGTGAGGCATTGTGCTGCTGGGCTCAAGGTCTTGAGTTCGAATCTGGCTTGGCGGGATGTGTTTAACAGTCACAGATCGTCTCTGTGGTCGAGAGATTCTCCTGGGTTAAACTAAGCTTTTATAAAGTTGGTACTCAAAATAGAAAAGTTAAGGGGAAAAAACTGGTCTTCATTCATGAGTTATTGTGGTACACTTTTTTTTTTCTTTCAACAAATCTTGTATAAAAAGTATATTATTAATGTAATCAAATTTAAGGATTTTTTGCACAATACGATTTTTGCAACAAATCTTCTAATCGGGTTGAACAAGAGAAAAAGCCCGCATGGAATCCTTGCTTTTCATTTTTAAAATGAATATATAATTTAATTGTATACATTTCATAATGCGTTTTTATTAAAAAGTGTTAGGAACGCAAGTCCCAGAAAATAAATTCGGGGAGAGACGGGATTGGTTTTTATAAAAAACGAACTAACAAATACTCAGAAAAAGCAGCAACATTATTCATTATCTAAAAGTAATAAGAACTTGATTAAATTCTTATAAACATATTCAATCACAGATATGTATTTTAAACAATAAATCAATGGGACATCTTGAAGACGGGTATAGGGGAAAAGACCCTACTGAATACTGCAGGACTAGAGGACGCGGTGGTGGTGGGAGTCGGAGTTGGTGGAGATACCCTATCAAGCCGGACTGCGGCAGTCACCAGCCGGGCAGCCCAGTGTGAGGAGTTCTTGCCGGCCCTCAGTGTAGTGTCGAGTGTCATGTTGTTGCATTTCTCGTCTTAGTGTTTATCTTGTCGAGCGATGTCGTCTATAGCGATGCTCATCAACGTCTGTTATAGCCCTCACATCATCGAGTAAGTCATAAGCAATTGTTTTGAGACTTATTACCAAGTTCAGTAATTGTAGCATGCCGCCGCATTCCTCGAATAATTAATACTTGGAAGTATTATTATTTCACTTGCTTATTGCAATACCCCATTCAACGATGTATTAAATAATTATTTAATATTTGTACAATCACAATGTTGAAAAATAATAATTACCACATTTTTCTCTCTGAACCATAGAAGGTTCTGTGGCATAAAATAAATAATTAAGTATTTGCTTTGCTAAAGACATTTTAATCATAATGCATGATTAAATGAATAAAATATTTATTTCAAAAATGCAGGAAAAAAGTAAGGATTCAGTTTGACCTTCACAGACTTTTTTCTTGTTGGACTCCCAAGTTTGAAAGATTTGTTGAAATAACCGTATCCTTAAATTTAATTCCATTAATAAAATAGTCTCTGAATCAGTGTTCTATTAAGTTACAATCCCATTGGTTAACGGTTGTTAAACGAAATTCCAATTTTTTTAAGAGTATTTTTTTTTTATTATTCAATATGCAAATTTTTACTTAACACGGAAATCTTGATTGTTGATGAAATCTTTTATATGTTAATTTACCTAATAACTTTTATACGACAGTTCATAAAATAAAATATTTCCTTAGGACTTAAAGAATTCTTAATCTTGGGGCTGATCCATTAAATGTAATAAATATTCATATTTTTTAATTGGTAAATAAATATTTGAGTTTAACAGTTATCGTATGATTGAGTTTTGTTAGCTACCGATTTACTTATCTTAAGAAAATTCGCTATGAATCGACACGAAAAATTTTTTCCTGAGCCAAGCAAAGCACACCTGTTGAGTTTCTTGTGGGCCGTTGATGGGGAAATACTTTTTGTTTTGTACCTGTTCCGAGTTTTATTATTTCCTTTCATGCAAATTATTTAACTCTGTGAGATTGTTTCAATTCATTTGTGATTCAATGTAAATTTCTTATTCTTACAGATTTTTTTTTTTTTTATGCAACGTATAATTTTTTTTTGTTTTACTTATATCGTCTCAAAAATTTGATTGTTTAATATTTAAGTATGAGCTTATAAAGAAAGAGAAAATATAAAATTACATTTAGTTACATTATGTGACCATACCTAACTGTTTACGAACATTTGTTTTACCTGATTCTTTCTGAAGTGTTGTTATATATATTTCACAAAAAGGAAAAAATTAATTAAATATATGTAAATATTAAATACTTTGCTGATATAAAAATAAGTTTTTGTATATCTATTGAATTTTTAAGCACCAATATGCTATTTTTTTTTAGTAATATGTATAGTTCAATAATTATTTTTTTAAATCCTACGATAGCAAAATTCATAGTTACTTCACTCAAACCTAAATGATTCGTGCATGATTCATTTATATATATTTTAAACAAATCAAATAGGTTAATAAAATACCAAAATAACCCATTTATGGAGCCGATAACCTCATTCCAAAACACGAATATTTCAAGAAAGTTGTAAGTTACGTCAGATATTTTCTAGGAAAGAACAGGTGATGTCGGTCAATACATTGAGATCAATTTTGTTTTACAATATTGCGCCTATGATTCAAAACGAAAAAATATATACATTATAAGAACCTCGTCAAAAAAAACTTTAAAAATGATTTTAAGTGGGCCCTTCCTATGACTCCGTTATTTCCTTTTTGAGTGCCTCCACCCACCATGAATCAACCGATTGATAACAGTCCATCAACAGAATAATGATACAATCAGGAAAAATTAGGATTGTATTGTTACTTAAATATATTACGATTGACAAAAGCAAAACCAAAAGCTAGTCAATACGACATATAAGAAAAAAAAAAAAGAATCCTTTCTTTGTTGATTGTTCTTGGATGGCAAAAGGTGCCGGTTCAAAAGAGGTCGGCATTTTACTCAGTACTACAAAAGGAACCGAGTCTTTATCGGAAGCTTGTTTTTTTTTTTTTTTAATTTTTTTTTATTTTGCTAATCTATCCCCTTTGAAAATTGGGCATAGTTATGCTCCATTGTTCTCTTGTTTCAGAACATTAGATCAAAGCAATAAGTCCGTTAGATAATTCTAAAGTATTCACTGCGTAGTAAATATTATTTCTGATTTTTGTTTATTTATATAGTCCACACTTTTTACCTTATTACAAAATAATAATCGAACCATTATAAACAAAACTATGATACAGAATACACAAAAATATTGTATAATAATAAAATAAAACAGGGGGATTTTACCAAAATTAAAATATTTATACAAATACTATGGAATATGTTAGCTGATACGTAAGAATCTGTGTAAGTTTTACAAGGTATAAATAAATATGAAATTAGTAGAAATGGAGTGATAGGAAATATTTAAAATTTTCAATATACGTAAGCAATAAAAGCAATAAAATGTTCTAAAAAATCAAATACTAATTTCTGGAAGAGGCAAATGTAAAAAATAAATAATAATTATCAATAAATAAATAAACTTTTAGTAAATTAAATTTAAGAAATTACCTTACAATATACTTATATTTGTATCTCTTATTTTTAATATGTTTATTTATATTAATAATAATTCAAACTAATTAGCAAGATTTTTTAGACCACCCAAATGATCTATTTACATGGGGATAATAAGTGTGGCTTAGTTAGGCTCAGTCGAACGTTAATTTCTCATCCAATATTCGATAAAATTAAAATAACATCTGGAAATATTCATGTCGTTTCTCAATTTTCTTCTTTAATCGTCTTTTTTTTTTTTTTTTTTTTTGTTGTTTGTTATAGGTTGACAATATCTATTCATTTCAATCTATTTTCAATCTCATTTTCTTCTTAGAACCTGTCCGAGAAGAATCCCCTATCAGTTCTATATATAATCATTGTACAACCCAACTGACAGCTCTCCCTGGAAAGCTGTGCATTCCGATGTAAATAAATGGATTCTGACAACTTATTTATCCAAGTACTTTAGAATTTCATATTCCAGATGTTAGTCGAGTAATGAGCGATATCAAGTATTGTCTTAAAAAGCGGTTGTCTAATAAAACGCGCGCAAAAAAGTAAAAAAATAAAATAAAAAAAAACAACAGAGGTTTGTCTGCTATTTTGGGAGAAGTCATAGACCTTCCACTAACTGTACCAGCCGACCTCTGAAGGTCGATTGTTCCTTACCTACTTGGAGATTACGCTACACCTCTTCGGCGAATTATCCTCGAGATATCCACAGCAAATACACGGCTCCGCCCCGTGATATGTCTTCGCTTACTCACTCGCAATTAAAGCTTCTTCGAACCGTTCCTCGAGTCTATGAGTAATCCGGAACTTCTCCCATTGAGGACAAGCCTCGGAATTCAGCCGAGGCGCCGAACGTAATATGCTTTGTATCTCTTTATTTGCACTGCAGTTTTTTGTTCAAATTTTCTTCCCAAGAGTGTGGCGTCACACGTCAAGGCTAAGCAACACATGGCCTACATCCTTCGAGCGTCGTTGAGATGCTGATCGGTCCCAGCTTTTCAACCATTGCTTTACCATTTGTAATTAAATTAAATCATCCTTTATAGTACATATATTTATTTCATACATACGATGTGAAACGGTATTAAAAAACACTATTAGTTCAGAATAGTAGTATAGCTTCCTTCCTTTGTTATCTGTAAAATTAAGAAAATTAAAAAACAAAACAAGAAATACAAAATTAATAAAAAAATCAGTAAGTTGATTAAAAATAATTAATACCTGGCTATTAATAATATATTCTCCTACATTCCAATAATTTAGCGCCTAACCGGTCGTGTGTAGGTTTACCTAGGAAATTACATTCGCGCATGCATAATCTAAATAAATCACTACTACCATCGAATTTGATTATACTTTTAGGCCATATCCTGGCGCCATCCCTCGAAACTAGTTAAAATTTCATCAACATGGAATTAATGATTTATGAGACTTCTAAGCGAAATCTGAGCCACCAGTTAAACTAACAGAGTTCTTGCAGATTTATTCAATTTAAATTTTGAGATTTCTTTTGATATGTTGAATTTATAATTAGTGTAATTGTAGACAATGAACGAAATAAGTATCCATTAATAGTTTAATTATAAGTACATATCATATCAAATCTCCTTGATTCTCTTCCTCCTTGGTGCCTCTCAGAAGAGGAAATGGTTGGAGGTGCGGTCGAAATAGATAATGAGAACTACTAATAGGTGAGAAATACATATTTTTTTTGCCAACGTTTCGACCCAAATTTTAGGTCATCATCAGGGCTCTTTGGCTGGTGGTGTCCAACTACCATTATTTATTTATTAATTTTTTACCTTTATTTTCCATTCCTTATACTAACTATACTTCTGTACTATGCTCTAGTACTGGTTATAAACCCAGTACTTAAAGCCGCGTTTCTTTGGAATAGCTTGGGCGATTTATACCCTTATCCATAAGATCCTCCCCAGGTAAGCTCCTGAACCTTATTTGCTCCTGCTAGTAGTGTGTATGTAGTCTGTACTGTTCTTTTTTGAGCGTATTACGTACTGACTGAACCCAGGAGACTGGAGAAGAGTTAATTTCCGTAAATCAAACTCATCAGTTAGCCCCAACCCTAAATTAAATTTTATCTTATTAAATCCATATTTTATATTTAGTTTGAAATAATTTGATAATAAAAAATTAAATAAATAGAAATAATTATTATTATTAAAAATATATAATAATTATTATTATAAAAATAATAATTATTATAATTAGTCAAAATCATAAAGAAGCCCTCAAAATTCTCCAGTGAGTACATTCCTAATCACCGGGTCATTTGATCTACTATATTTAAGACTATACAACAGGATGTATGTTTCCCATCATATATTTATCACTTTATTTATTGAGTACTCATCGTTTTTAAATTGTATAATAAATTCTTAAACTGTTTAACTGAATTCCTTTTTTTTACCCTCTAAACTGGAACAACATTCCTGAGGTTTTTTCATAATTCCTTCACACTTTAGTTTCTTCTATTTTAAAAAAATAATAAATCCGACAAATGATTTAGCTTCCTAGACAGCATCGCATGAGAAAAAACCTGCCTGCTCATTGACCAACATTATTAATACCCCGAGTTATGAAAAAACTAAACTCGACATGCTTTTTAAAAACAATTTATCATCTGGAAGCGAAAGCAGATTTATAAAAAAAACAATCTAAATAAATCAACTTCTTCTCCTGTTGCTACTGTTCCTATCTCCAACCGTGTCCCCTGCAGTGACTATTGTGAGGTAATTCTTGATAAGGAAATACTGTTTCTTGATCCAGAGTATAAATAGGGTCGATAACCATGGTTTTCCTTAAAAACAATGAAGGTGACACTCACTTTTTATCCTTCCTCATAATTGTAGTTATGTTTTTTTAATTTCAAGTAAATAAAAGTTATAAGAATTTAGTCCTTTTTTTTATATTTTTCGTGTTGAACTCTTCTTATTAGTTAATCACTTAAGTATCATTTCTTAACCTGATCTATTTTTATATTCGGGAATAATGTCTACATATAACAAAAACTACGCTTTTGTTTCCTTAATTAACTTATATATTACATATAACACTTAAAAACGTTTCGAAGTATAAGACATCTTTTTCTTCGGGGTGGATGGCCGGCGATGAGGGAGTTCCCAACCCGTACAGTTGAAACGACTGAAAATGGGAGGGAGAAAAAAACAACTAACAAATAAAAGGCTTATATTATACCTGTGAAAAGTCATTTTCAGCTTTAAACAATGTTTCATACTTAACCGGGCCTACCCTTATATGCATGTAATTTTCGGAATATTTAGTCTCCAATTCAGTTCTAGCTCCCAAGACATTAGATTTGTATTTTTAAATAATGACGAATAATCATCCTGATCCTATTATATATTTCTGCATCTTTTCAAGTATTTGAAGGTATTTTATGCGCAAAAATTCTGGAAATTCGTTATATCTAGTATTATCTTGTTTTCTTGCAATAATCACAAGATAATGCGCATCTTCACGGTTATGGGAACGTACCTGATTAAGGAACGTGAGAAAAATTAAAATCTGCCTTAGCTCCGACCATTAGCGAATAACCACGATGCGGTTACCGAACCGATGATCGCCGTATCCACCGCACACCCCCACAACTAGGAATTCTCCTGCCTTCTCACAATTGCGGAGTGTTGAGTCTAATTATCGCCGTAAAGCTATCAGTAATCCGTTGAGTCCGCCCAGGCTCGGCTTATCTCGCATTCCTTTCTCCGGCAGCCCTCCTATCTCATTCTCCTGCTTGTCTGAGGTCATAGCCTACCGAAAGCTGCCTTCTTTCGCATCTAACTGGCAGAATAAATATTGGCGAAGACATGATAACTAGGTTTCCCACGCTCGTCCCTAATTTCGTCTTCAAATTTGTCTGAGACACTCTTAAGATATATGACAGCAATACTGATGATAAGTTCAAACAAGAGATAAAGTTTATTTTGCAATATTTCGTTGTTTTCGTGTGTCAGATTACAATGTTCAAATTTTAAATTTGTTTCATCCAAATACCTGAACTAAAAATATATTATACTATTTAAAAACTAATAAATAATAGTGCATCTTATTCTTTAAAAAAATGAAACAGAATAGAAAACGGATTTTTATTCTAGGACCAAGTCCATTAAGAATGACTTGCTCTACCCTAGTAAAAATATATAATTAAATACGATAAGTATAAATATAAATATTTAGTAAAATAAAAATATCTTAATTATATTATAAAATAAAAATATAAACAATTGTTTATAATTTGTAAATTAGCATGTATAACCAGCAAATAAGACTGTTCGTGATCATAGGAAAAACACGGTATTGCAGGAATGCGTAGTTAATAGTTAAGCAGTGTGTGACTTTTAAAATATTATTGTCTTCTATTAGTTAACTTTAAATGTAATGTCGTTTTACTTTTACTAATATTTAGCATGATATAGATTAATTATCAACTTATGACAATTGCTATATGATGTCATGTACTATTACTATATTAAATTGATCCTACTAGGTCTCTATAGTTTAAAATATTGGCCAGAAAATAAATCAAAATTCGTAAATCTGTTACAATTTCTGGTTCAAATATTATTATGCCGGTCGTGACTTCTGTTGTCATTGGCATTTTTAAACGACCGCCATTGAATATTTCAAGCTTATTTACTGAAATAAAACCACCACAAACTAAAATCGAAAGGCTGTATTAAAAATTAAATCATTTTTCTTTAATTAGCTGTAATAACTTTTTCATAAACAAAATGTTCGGGATGCCTATTTATTTAAACATTTTTTCCGTTGTATGATCAATATATAAATGCACATGTGATTCGTACGTGATAATGATGGATCTTAATATAATCAGTGGAATTATTAATTCTTTATTAAAAGCTTATTTCCTTGCCTTATCTTAATTAAATATATATTGCTTATTATAGAAATCTCAAAATTATGGGTATAATTCTTTAAACTATATAATCACTTATGTCATTGGTATATGTGTAATTATTTTATATTTATATTACTCATCCATTCTGTGAATGGGACGAATAGTTTATTTTTTTCTAAAGAGGAATAGTGTGATCAGAATTGACTGTTGTAAAGAGGTTACTCAAACGTGTCGATAAGGCGTTAGAAATTAGTAAAGCAGGTTATGTGATATTGTGCCTCTATTGATCATTATAAAAATTCTGTTTATAAAATCGTCCGTGATGGAATCCTGTCCTAAAAAATTGTGATATAAAACTATTACTAATTTTTATTGAATTATTGAAGTATATATGTTATTTAATTTTATTGAATTATATATGTTATTTAATATACATATATAATATATGTTGCACGTAATAACAGTGTTTAATATAAATCTAAGATCTTTGGTAACAGTAATATAATTTAAACAACGTTATTTATTGATGGAACATTGAGATATTTTATTATTATCATTATAGTTCTTTTGATGATAAAGTGTGGAAGAGATAGGTGGTCTATCTGATTAACAACATTCATGCAATTTTTACTGTTCGATAATTTTTATTATACGTAATAATAAATCATGTAAAATACTTAGTTGGTGTTTACCTTCCGTCAAAAAATAACACGAGAACTGCGATGATTTACAATTAAAATGTTAATAAAACATAATTATGCGTTTGTTGTTAGTGTTTTGATCTAGATAGAAATTTAAATATTGTTCATATACTCCTGCATATTCACTCAATATGCATGAGCTTTAATCTATTTTATTTTAATTTTTTTTGTGTGTGTGTGGTTTATGATGATATGCGGTATAATATTTACCGTGGTACCTACAATAACTATTTTCTGTAACTTCCGTAAATAAAATAATATTATTTTCTTTTTTATTTAATCGTAATATGCTTTCAGGGAAGCACCCTGCTAATAGAGTTTATCAACAATATAATACTTACAGTAATAAATTATTAATTAACACGCATAAATATAGAAACTACAAAGATTCATTCAAAATTATAAAAACTTAAATTTAGTTTGAATTCATTACCCACAAACAAATTAAATATTACAAATACCCTCAGCATTAGCTGAAAAACATTCAAACATTAATATTTAGCATGATATAGATTAATTATCTACTTATGAAAATTGGTATATGTCATGTACTATGGATATTACTATATTAAATTTATCCTACCAGGTCTCTATAGTGTAAAAAATATTGGTCATAAAATGAAACAAAATTCGTATATCTGTTACACTTTCTGGTTTAAATAATATTAGGACGGGCCTGACTTCTATTGTCATTAGCATTTTCAAACAAATACAATTAAATATTTGTTTTAAAATTAAATGGAGAATGCGCCTGGTGTCCTGCTGGTTGCGACGGTGGATTAATGATTGAAAAAAAAATCACATCTTTAAAATGTTTGGAATGTTTATGCAAACATTTTTAAATATTTATCATCATTACTATAAATGTATCTGATGCAACAAAAATATAAAAAAATAAACATTTAGATCTGATACTCCAGATTATCTTACAGGTTTCGGCGCCCTTATCCATCACCTGCTGTCGGTGAGTTATGTCAATTGAGTTTTCGAAATATGAACATTATAAATACTCGTGATCTGAATGTTCAATAGCCATTTCGGATACCGAAGACACGTATTATTTTCCCCGAGTCCTCTTCATATCCGCCGCTCAAGGGAAGCAATGGGGGGTTTGCGAAAGCGGAGCCGGGGACAATGGACATCCTGTAATATCTTCCTGGCGATGTAATTGAAAAAATGGAGGTAGCCTTGCCTTGTCAACAGGTATCACAAATAATTGATCCTTGTTACGTTCTTACGAAAAAAAAAATCTAAATATAGCTCTTACACAAATTTTATGACTCTGTGGGTGGTGAAGTAATCTTGTATTGTTAGCAGGCACTTGTTGCCATAACCAATTATAAACAATTCCATCAATTATATAACCATATTGTGTATAAACAACTCTATACAGCCAAACCTCGATTATCTGGGGAAATGAAGGAGGAAGGCGTGATATATCCCTATAGCTCAAACATTCGAGACATTAAAGTCATTTCGCAGCCAATCAAAAATCTCTTCTTTATAAAATTTTCTCAAATCTGGAGTGAATGTGGCCTGCTGAAGACAGAAGCTTCTAAATCTTTCTCTTCAATATTTTCGTCAATACTTTTAGATTTTCTTTAATTGAATTAAAACAATTTTCTTGTTGATTAGGAATGAAACTACTTAGGTAGTTTCTTCTTCTTTTTTTTTTACGAGTGAGCTCGGTTAATCGATAAACTGATAACTGAGGTTCTACTGTATATAAAAGTTTCAATGTGAATCTATTTAAGATTTAAATTTCGTAGGATTTAGTACATTTTTTCAATTGATTATTGTTATACAGTCTACTGACTGAATTTTTATGATATGAGAATTATAGTCTGATATGAGGCTAAGCACTTGATTGAAAATAGAAGTTTCACCAAAAAGTAGAAAGAAATAAAACCCCTAAAAATTATTATATTCTTCTATAAGTAACCTTTATACAAATTTATTTCTATTATTCATGAAATGAAAGTCTGACGATTTCTCAACTACCTAATGTTTTACCATTTAATTTATATTATGAAAAATACAATATTATTATAGATTAATGTTTTCATTGAGTAAATAAACTTTTTATCATTTTTTTCTGATATGTCACGTGTATTTAAAGTAGAGTTGAGTAAAAAGGAACTCGAATGTTTTACCTCTTAGTACTTAGTGCATCGGAAAAAGGCAGTGTGCATTGCTAAGGTGCCGGTTAGTCATAGTTTTTCACTGATGAAGTTAAGGTTTTAAGATATACCTCCATCTTACGAACAGACTGAATCACTGAGCAACGAAAATGAACTAACAAAGGTGTGCTGAAAATTACAATGACAAGTCTCCTGCCGCCAGAGTTGCATTTTTTACATTCCATTACTTCTTCAGCTACATTAGGCGTATTTGTCTTGATCTTCCTAAATTTAAAGTCTATTTATGTGTACATTTGAATTTTTTTCCCTCTGTATATTTTATTATATATGAATGTACTGGTTAAATATATTTAAATTATCGAGAACTGATATTATCAATAGGAATATCAGTACTCGATAATTTAAATGCATTAGTTTAATTTACAAAAAAGGACATTACATATTTTTTTTTCTGTTGATATCTTTACGAATATTATATATGAGAAAACATAAATAAATGTAGGGTTTTTATTTTCTTGTAGAACATAAACAGTGTTATATTTTTTTCACCTAAGATGTCAGATAAACTACTTCACCTACTTGGCAGAATTTAATAAACATTTCGGATTTAATTCAGTAAATATCTAATTTACAATAATGAAGACTTTTATCTCTGAATCTTGATTTATTTCTTATTCTTTTGAAATCCTTACTAAAAATATTTATTTTATTTTTATTTTTGGTAAAAGGGTCTAGGTACACCGATGATCAGCTAAGAAAAAAAAGGTTAATATTTTATTTTTGTTTTATAAATTAATCCTAATATTTCATTATTTTTGTCTTCTTTATGGCACTATAATGATCTTCGATCGAAAATGAAATTGTGTCAGAAGCCACAAGCCAAGCCTTGATCGCCTGCAAGTGATAATTGCTAATCAGAGTGCTATTTCGCCTTGGACATTCCACGGGCCTTAACTGGAATTTATTGCAGAGGGTGCAAGTGGGTGCTGACGCCAAGTGTTATTGGGAAATCAACTTAGGCTCTGGTAGTCATGTGCCTGATGGTCTAATATGTTAGGAGGCTTGAATCTATGAATATATTTAAATTCAATAATGTAATGGGTTTGGGTTTATATAAATTCATGTACATATACATTGTTTAAAAAACAACATTGGTTTTTACGATAATTCTATTTTGAAAATATGATGCACAATTTGAGAACGACAAGACTCAAGCTTCCCTGTAGGAAATCAAAAAAGGTTTAAGAATATAACTACAGTACAATGATTTGTAAAAGCTGACACAGTTTCTAATCAACAAGATTTTACATTCACAGACAGATATGATGGCGCCAAAAATTACAATATTTACTTCGATAACGAAAAATACGATAAGTAACATCATTGATGTAATGTACGAACTATACTTATATTCATAAAATTATTCAGTTTCGTTTTTTAGTATTGATCTAAATTTTATGATCTTAAAATTTAGAGGAGAAGAATACTCGCCTTTTTTTTGTGAGATTAAAAAATGTTTGTTATGGTATCTTTATCCTATTTATAAATTTGGTATTTTGGACCAATAACAATTTTAATCATAAAAAATTCTCTTGAAAAAATAATTTATCCTGTTTTTTGATTCATCATTCATGAGAAATATAATAATAGTTATTACTAAGATATACTTTTTAATAACTATAAAAGATCTCGTAAATAAATTATAAAAATATCCACGAACTATTCATTCATGAATTTTTTTTTTTTAACTGAAATGATGAAGGTAAAAATCATAAAATTTACTAAACAATAATATAAATTTAAGGCCGAAGTGAACTAAGCACCAAACTCAGTAATTTAAAAAACTGAATTTAAAGTTTGAGTTTGTGAAATTGGTTTATCAAAAATATATTTACTTCAAACACTTTTAAACCACAGCATATTTTAGGTCGCCTTTTGTATTAGTCAAATACAAAGTAGTAAAAAAAAAGTTTTTTTTTTTTAAATTTATAAAATGGTTTGACATTTAGTTCAATGCTGTGTTAAACCGACCTAATATGGCTGAAAATATTTAATAGAAATGTGATTTGATCGCATCGTACGTCCAAAATTTTTATTCTTGGAGAATATCAAATTCCCTGAATTAAATTATTATTAATTTACATTAATTTATATTCTTCATACAATTTCCTATTTAAATAAACATATTCATTACAAAAATGGTCGTGTAGCCTAAACTTAGTCTTTCAGTGCTAACTGGAGGTGGTGTAGGATTTATTCAGTGTCAGGTATTACTGTTGCAAACCATATAGATTGCAGAGCCTGAAAAAATATTCGACTATGTCTTTTATCTAAAAGGATATAAATTAATAAATAATTTTATGTTAATTCAATTAGCTGTTTAGATGTTTATGTTATTCATTATTTCATCTATTAAGTAGTTTTTAAATTGAAACAGAAAATAAAGTATACAATTATTATCCATTAACATTTAATAGATTATAAATCGTATGAATATTATAAATTATATGATCGGGTTTATTACTTAACATAAATTGAAACCCTCCAATTGTTAATGATTGCGTTCCTTATTTATTGCTTCACCGTTTCAACTTTTGATTTATGAGACTTGATAGGGTACCTAAATAAATTTTCATCTGCTGAACTAATTCCACTTAAGCCTTGTTATTTTAGATCTTATCGTGCCCTCAATATAGCAGTTCTTTAATCGCTCGGTGACGAAAGATTGATTGAAAACATATCAACAATAGTTAATTTTATTGCTAATAAGATTATTTTTTATTTATCTGTTACTCTATATTTTCTGGTTGTTATTATTTAATTAACTAAAGTATTAAAATTAGAAAAAAAATTAGAAAGATATTGACTAATTATAAAATGATCAATTGTTTGAGAAATTTTGCATCAACTGTGTTTCATGTAACCAAAAATATATTTATTTGTTGATAATCATCCGGTTTCTTTTCAATTTCCAAGTTTTATTTGAAACTCGTATCATTAATTTAGGATCAGTGAGTCTGTATTTAAAATAATAACCTTTTTTTTTTTTTTAATTTATTTTAAATTCAATATTTGTAATATTGAAACATATAACAGTACCCTTTAATTTCCTATTTCTTTGCTTTATAACCCTACAAGTATACATATTTTGCCAATAATCAAGGCCCTGTAATATCATATTTACGTAAAAATTAACTTATATTTCACATTATTATAATATCACATCTTTTTAACCACATTCACACCTACACACATTATGGCACTAGTTTAAATTAGAACTTGAAAACTGAAAAGAAACTATCATTATCTATAAGATAAAGAAGAATGACTTTAAAAGGTCGATGCAAACCTATTTAAAGTTAATCTTGTGCTGGCTAATTTAATTTACTAATGCTTGAAACTGAAAAATAACCCCTTCTTTTTTTTGTTTAATTTGCCTATAGGACAAATAAATGTAGAACTTCTACAAGAATTTGTAAACATTTTTGAATCCTCTGCCTGGTAGTTCCCAATGGGGTACATCCGCGAAGATTTGCCTATCAAGGATAACCAGTCTGACCATTTGATTGCTACATCAATTTCTAAATGGTTTTTATTTGAGTTCGTAACTGTTTTCATCAGGTCTCCTTAATTACATGTTCGTTAAAAGAAACCTTCTCTTCCTGCCTCGGTTAATGGTAGTGGAAATCTCATATTTGTATTTTTTTATGTTATTCCAATTACCAGATTATTTTTCATTGCATTCCATTTGGATTAGATCATTATTCGGTCATGTCCACATTAATTACGTTACATGTCGTTTATTGTTAAATATTTTATATTTAGTTTTTTTTAAAAAAGTTAACAAGCTGCCTAGTTATAAGTTATGAATAATGAATAACCAAGCGTTGATCATTATTTAAAATTGTTTAATAAATACCAAAATGCGCCATGGACGGCAATTAAGAGTAAATAAAAGAACTTCATGTAAGAATTAGGTTATCTGTACATGTTTATTTTTATTTTGTTCTTTTATCTGGATGGAGATGTAATTTTTAACCTACTTTTTGACTAACCTAGTTTTTCTATAATCCATCTCATGGTTCACTTCATTGCAAAGATGTTTTTGTTGTTTTTTTTTTTGTAATTTTTTAAAGTTCAGAAAAAAAAATAATGCTTCAAGCTTTAAAAAGGAAATTTTAATATTTTCGAAAGTGTCTATTAAAATATTTATGTATTTATCTTATTATAATAAATTTAATTTTAAAAACTAAATCTATATCTTTTTTCGAGAACTCCATTAATAGTTAAAGGTATGGTATGAGACTGATAAATTCCATTTATATAGGAAGAAAATCCCCCCCCCCCAGATTTCTTTAAGAGGCACTGGGGAATGATGAAAGAATCTCTAAGATATTCCAGTTCTTTAAGACCCCTTGTTACTACAATTTAATATAAAGTTTAGTTACGCCAATGACCCTCCATGGCGTTAATCTAAATAAATAAATAAAAAAACATTATTAATAAGTACAACTAATAGTTGGTTTTTGATCCTGTACCTTTGATCATTTTTAATATTCTCTTCTTGCTACATTATTTCATGTTTCGACTTTTTGGTCCTATTTCTCTTTACTACAATAGGATTTGAAATGTAGTTTTTCACGTCAATAACCAAGGTTAGAGGCGTTGAACTAAATAAAAAATCCATTATTAATATACAATTAGTATTGGTTTCTGATCATGTACCTATCCTTTTTAATGTTACTTTTTGACTTATGTTTTTCAGCTCCTAACGTTTTGGTCTTATTTCTCACGAAGTTACTCCTTACTTTAATTCCCTTGCCAGACAGGATTATCTGTTTCTTACATTGTCTCTTTCGCTGCTTGAAAAAGTTTTTTTCGTTCCCTTTGGAAGGCTTGGTTCTGGATTTCACTATTACTCCTCCAGAAGCCCCTGCTATTGTCTGGTGCTTACGGTATCCCGCCTTACATCTTTTACGTTTCCTACACCCTTCGGCATCCTCTGCGCATATCCTCCTGCTGCACTCCATTATTCAGGCTCATTATAGAAAAAGATCCGCCCTTGACAGTAAGGTCCCGGCCGGAACTGGCTCATTGCCGGCGCTCCCTGTTTCACTTGACCAGCTCTTGTATCCCCCATCCTCTTCTCTCCTACTGTAATGGTCCTTTTTAACTATCCTTTATGTCTTGTGACGCTACTCATTCTTCATCAATATCTATTTCAAAACTGTTATGACATTTTTTTTCTTAATAAATTTCAACAATATGATGGTTTGTTTTGAAATGCTCAGTAGTAGGCTGAGAGAACATTGAATTGAAATATTAATACAGGACTTTATTCAACGATGTATTTGCTTTCTATTATTTGTTGTAGATTTTCAATCAAAGTTTATCATAGTAAAATTTTATGAAGTGTATTTAATAGACAGATAAAAATAAAATATAACATAATATAAAAATCATTGAATCGATCCAATAAGTATCCTATTCTACTTAAACGGTCCTCATGAAGAAACTGTTTATATTAAGCTTATAACATGTTTTCAATATAATGGGTAGAGTATGTTTTGGAATCATATTAATCTGCATAATCAGACCTTGAACATTGCCATCTGATAAAAAAAAAACTTCCTCAATATCATGTAACTTTTTGTTTTTAATATTTAGTCGTGATTACTGTTTGCTGATTAAATACAAATTAGTGAAGTGGAATATTTACTACTTAGGCGAATCTCCTTAGGTTAAACCACCAGCACATGGGTAGAAAAATAAATAATCAGAATCAAGATATCGTCTAAAAATTTATTAATTTTCTCTTTAAAATCATGGTTTTTCACTAACAATATGTATTATTAATGAATAAATAAATTCCATTAAATTTAAAGCATAGATGGTAGACGTTATTATTTTATTCTTGAAATGTTAACCTTAAATAATTCTGAAATATGATATTGATTCTAATATCATTTATGACAGACCCCACTTAAGTATTCCATCGTTACTGTTTAAATGTTTGAAAGAACTTCGTTTAACTTTAAAACAACCTAACCTACTTTTCCCAATATTATATCTGCCTTATAAATTCTTTCTTTAAATTTCAATACACGCAATTATTTTATCCAACTGATTTTCAAGTAATTTAACACATTAATAGATTAAGTAATTTAACAACCATTTTTTGATGTTATTTGCTTTTAAATATAATCGTGAAACAAATAATAAACTAAGTTTTATGTTTTACAATTAAGCCGACGATAATATCGAAACTACATAAAACAAAATCGAAAACGTATTCTGTGTTTGAACCTTGAAGTTTTATATTTCTTATAGTGAAATAATTGTTATTACAAAGTAACTTATAATAAAATGCACGTAGTGACTTGAAGCACCTTGTCCCCAATAAGCTACTTGCCAAACAGTTTTGTAAGGTCATTTCTCGGACATCAGTGAAAGCACTGAAGCGAATTCTATTTAAAACTTATTTCGACTTGAAAGTAATTCCATTTCGAATGTTTGTTACTAATTTACATTCAAATGCGTTCCTAGGATGAATGACATGCCTTAACCTAAACGTGATGGGAAATCTATCATTATTTTTTCCTTCATCTTTCAGATTGTACATGTTGACAATTGTTATAATGTTATGAGTTCTATTCTAGGATTTTATATTAGAAAATTTTGAATTTCATATCACCAGAAAATGTTTCATGAAGCAATTTTTGTATTATTTGGGGTTCCAAAAAAATGAATATTTCCAGTTAAACATTTTTTATTTTGAAAAACCAACGTTTCGATGCCTACATGTGGATCTTCATCAGGGCTTGTTGAGTTGTAAGTGATCCTGGACTCAACAAGCACTGATCCAAATATAGGGATAAAAATAAAAAGCGTATTACTGAAAATCCTGACTTTTAATCATCCTATAATTTGAATTATCTAATTTAAGCCGAAGAGAAATAGCCAGTATTCAACTTCAAATACTTTGCTATCATTAATATTTTTAAAATATTGTATTTGCTGAATAGGAAATCCTTTCTTTTTCAAGATGATAAGTCTTGAAATATTATTCAAAATTTATTAAGTTGTATTGCTGCTCACTGAAGAAAAGAAATGCTCAACTAAAAAAAAACATATAGAAATTCTGTTTCGATTGATTTATTCATTACTGTAATAATATAGCTATGAAAGTCATTTTATTCAAGTAAACAAAAAATCATTTACATATGTATATATTAATTTAAGATCAGGATTTCCAGTCCAAATTTTTTTTAGTTGGAGAGCCTACGTTTCTATCAAACCATTTGTATCTTCGTCAGGGCTAAAATGAAAACAAATATATGAACAACGTTTTAATAATCTATGCTAGAAGATGAGATTACTTGCAAATAGTTTTAATTAAAAGTAACAAAATCCAACTGATGGTATGTCAACATTACATGGGCATTTATGAAATCATCTTCTAGCATAGATACTTTACACGTTGCTCAATATATTTGTCTTGATTTTAGCCCTGACGAAGATCTACATGTTTGGATCGATACGTGAGCTCTTCAAATAAATAACTTTTGACTGAATGCTGATCATCAATCAGTCTAATCTTTAAGAAAACAGTTGACCATTACGCACTTCTAAATTTGTCTATTAATGTATCTTCGATTTTATTAGGATTTTTTATTCTATAATTGTAACCTATTCATGAATTAAAATATGCTTTAAAAATTTGAAAGACATATGTATCTATCAATAGATCATAATTTATGAAATGTTTTCCTCCATATTTCTTACTATTAAATACTTAAGGTATATGTTCACGTGGCTATGATCCAAGCTACTTAGAAAGGTTACAGGTGCCTTGGTACCCAACGGTTAGGTTATAAACTAAAGGTTGTCCCTTCTAGGAATTTTAGTCCCTTTAAAATAGGTACCCGACCTTTCACCTCAAGGAAAAACCTAGCATGTGCGAGTCGTTAGTACCTTTCTGGAAATCACCCTGCTAATTTTAGCCTACTTGTGTCGGCCTCAGTTCTACCTTTCAGTATTAATTAACTGTTATTAATTATAACGTATTAATTTACAAAAAGTAATGTCTAACTAGAGACTGATTTATTGACCCATATCATATATTCATTATTGCGTATATAGAAACCAAAATACATCCATAAGAAAATAGTTTCTTTTCGATTTAGCGACTTACGTACGGGGATGATAGGAGTATGTTTCATACATGAATGGACTCGTTAAACCTCAACTTTGCTATATTCACGTCACGTCGCAAACATTCCAGCTGATCCGTCTAGCGATCTCAGACAATCAAGAAGTGGCCTCACCAGCATGGACAAAAAGGAAACTGAATTCTAATATGACTTTGGTATGCAAGTAAATAACAAAAATTTGTTTCTGATATGTTCTTTAGGCAACTTAGTAATGATCTGAAATAATTAAAAACAATAAATAAAAAGTAAAAACTTACCTGATATCGTGATGTATACTGCAAGTTTGGTGGAGAATCCAATGGTCCATTGTTGTGTGATATACATCACGAAATGTTGCTTTTAAGGATATATTTTTATTAAATGATGTTTAATTTTTATTTCATAAAAATTCATCTGTGTTTGCTGTGTAAAGTGTGTTACGTCGAATTGAAAAAAAAAATTCTATTTGTTTGCACATAACTTTGCAGACTTAAAACAATTTTTAGACGACACGTTGGTGAAGAAATTAAAAAATTAAGGTCATTGCCCAACAGTTTTAAGTGCTAAATAAAATTTTAACTCACTGTTTTTAAAAAAATCCAACTTTTTCAATGGCGGTTTTTTTAAAACTGTGATTTAGGATTGAACTCTCTTTACGCAGCTTGTGCATGATACAATAACGTATCTTCTTTCGCATATATTTTTACAAGAAACATTTACTTACGTTTTTAGCATCTGAATAAAACTAATTTCATTCTGAGGAATAGTTTGTAAACCCATCTGGGCGTTTTGTCCTCAACAAATAGCTTTCTTTTTAAAAAATTGAAGTACCTTCCTTGGATTATCACCGTGTACACCCGTGTTATAATTTTACTGATTTTATCAAGAATGTTAATTTTTATTATTTTTTATTCATTTGTTAGACTGAAATTGATTTTAACACTAGGAAATTCAAATTTAATGATTTTATCATAAGGAAACAATTATTATGGAAAATTATCAGAAAATCAACATAATCAATCTTCTGAAGGATCATGTTCAATCGTAAATATTTGATGTGGGGTAAGACGAAGCATTTTACAAGTACAGATTTTTTTAATGTTTTAATTATGTTATCAGCACCTCTTTTATTTTTATGTATATCTATATTTATCGATGCGCGTGATAAGTTTCGTGGTTACTTATATTTGTTCAGACCTTTCTGTCGGTAGTTGAATTGGGTTTAGGTATTTTTCCCTCGTCTGATCCAGTTGCGATGACCACTTTGGAACTTCCCGGCAATTACCCAATTAACCTCCGGTGCCTTGTACACGGGGAGCAGTTCGCGGAACTTATTGCCCAGTCGCTCCTTACAACATTTATCGCTGCGGGGCAGGATGTGGGGAGTCAGAATCTTAATGAAGCTACTTCTTGCGAGCTGTCTGTAAAATAGTTCAGAGGATGGGATTGGTTCGTAATTCGCAATAAACTGCTCGGTAACTTTCTTGCAATTTGTTCTTAACTTCGCCACCAGGTAACTCGAGCGTTGATAGACCCAAGTTGCGCAATATCTCCATTGGCCAGATTACTGATTGATTATTCAATCCGGAATTTTGAAAGTCTCCGGAATTCGCAGTTAGTCACTATCAAGGTATTAATTTAAAACTGGCGGATTATTATTTTCCTCCCAATAATATGAGCGGAACAAGCTATTAAATTAAAATAGCCTTATGAACGGTTATTATTGAAAAAAAGATGTCCTTTAAATAAAGATATTGGACAAAGTTCAAAATTTTATGAAGGCAATAACAAATTCTTGCCTCAGAGATATTATGTTTCGTATGAATTAAATACATATATTTCAAACAGTTACAAACTTATCTCTGTATATTTAATCCATTTATTGTTAATACTGGTTTGGTAGAGTCGATCAATTTTCTTGTACTTCACTTGCTCTTAATGGAAAAGCAATCACGACTAGTCTTGTTTATTAGTCTAATAAGCAACTAAATCGTCAATACTTCTTAAATGTAAAACTATCTTATATCATTTCTCAGCTTAAATTAGGTTAAAGAGAAAAATATTGAAATTAATTACATCGATAGATCAAAAATTAAGTATTTAATGTTTGAAAGATAATCGAAATTTGTATTTCGTGTATATTCTTATTTGTATTACTGTAAATTCTTCCTCTAAATTAGATATTTGAAAAGTAATCGATTAAAAGTCAATATATCGGGTTTTTGAAAATAAATAAGGAGGCATCTTGTGTTAGGTAGTGATATTTTTTATTAAAAATACTAATTTTTATCACTAATTAGACCGTTAAATATGTTATTTTTGCAATGAACTGAAAGATTTGTTGATATATTATTTATTTAGACAGTCTTTTTATTATTATTATGACAATTAGATGTATTTAAGTTTGATTGTAAGTTTTTTGTTTGTTTTTTAACTTTATTATTTGAATTTCAATTACTCTATTGCTTTTATCTTTTAATACCTGTTATTTGACTTAAAGCACTTTTATCTCATCGCTAATCGTAATCAAAGTTCCAAATAGCAAATTGATTAAGATAGTTACGGCCATGTTGATTTTTATGCATATATGCCTGCGGAATAAAAATTGGATCAAATCTGTAAATATTAAATTGTTGATCGGAAATAAGATTTATTTTGGTCTGGCATTTCTATTTACACTTTTGAATTTTTAAATATGGATTAACATTGTTTCTGTTTTATTTTTGCAAACGTATGATAGCGAGCATACATTTATACATCACTTTTGAAAGTACCTACGTACGTCCTAATTCCTATTCTACTAAAGGGTCAAGTTCAGGTAGATGGGTACCATTACAATTACAGGTACACAGAAGAACCCAGTACCTTCCAATTAGCAACGAAGTTTCAAACCTCAAATTCATTTACTGTACTTAGTTTTAAAGCCCCCCTGGGACTATGAGATGATCTTGGACGTTGTCCATACCTGCCAAGATCTTTGACAATGGTTTCATGTCCGGGCCTCCTATATAAGTTACCCTGTCCATTTGACAATGTCTCCCATCCGAGGCCTTTACCTGAGTCCCTGTCAGTAAAAGATATTCACAACAATTTTTTTTTTTTACCTTCAAAGCTGTGCTTTTGAAAATGAGCCTAAAATAACTTTTCTCCTTTCAAATGGAAATGGCAAAGGTGCATTTTTTAAAATGAAAAACTTTGCATGGACCGGACGTGGATGTACATTTCAATTGAGAAGGTTCCGAGGGCTGCCCTCAGTGCCTCTATTATCTACTTGTGAGGAAAATAAAACTTCTCAGAAAATAAAAAGCTATTATTCAATTACGTTTAATAAAGTGTTGTTAACAGTATATTCATTTATTTTCCTACTTCAGTGTAAATAATTATTAAATGGTTAGCTGTGACAAACTAATTCGTATGTAATACTACATTAACAATACATACGTAAGTATATACGATTACCTTTACATTAATTTGTACCATGACAGAAATTTTTAAACCAGGCTTATAATAGAATTTTGAACTGAAAACAAATTTATGTGCAAACAACGGTAAAATTCTATTTTTCTTTTTTAAATGAGATGGTCTTTGCAAATTAGAATTATGTTAATTTTAGAATTTCTATATCCCAAGTTAAGTATTCAAAACATGGTCTACACGTGCTAATCTCTTTATCAGAACTGAATATTTAACTTGTGTTTTCTCATTTTATCGTTGTAGTTGACATTGAATTAACTATCAACCTTTTGCAAAAACAAGGATGCTGAAATCTGGAAATTCCTTTGGATTGTGAAATTCTCGTTACTTGATGAAAAAACAGGGGTTCATTTCGTTAACATTTAAGCGTTTTTTTAAAACCTTTAATGGGCTTAGGACCGGTTAAATGTGTACCTTAGATATCATTAAAGACTATTTAGATATCATTTTATTAGTCTCGAAAATTGTAAGTAATAAAAGACTTAGGCTTCCCTTGGTTAAAGTAAAACAAACTATTTGGAAAAACCTCATAAATAAAAAATATTGCTGGATAAGTTTTAATTTGTCATGAATTGTTTTGTTTTTAAATATTTGTACTATGTATTAACTCCGAAGAGTATAGTCAATTGGTGTATTGGATTTCTAATTACTCACGGTTTTTTGAATAGATTAAAGTTTTCATGTTTATTCGAAACATTATCATAATACTCCTATCTATTTATTGATAAAAAATATATAAATATTAAAAAAAAAGTGATCTTAGTAAATATGTATTCATCATTTTTTGTAAAAAATATGACGAGAAGCTTTCGGTACTTAGCATCAAATTCATCTAAAAACAAAAATGTTATGATTGCACATAGGAATTACTACAATATTCTAACAAAAAATATATATATATCCTTCCTCCCCATATGTTTTTGAACTTACTTTCCAGATTTTTAATCTGGATTTTAATGTTTTCGTCAACGCTGCTTTTCTAGCTAATGTAATACCTATTTTTTGTTTCTTTATATTGAAAGAATAGAGTTGACAACGTTTGAGCTAGTGTTTTAAATTAATCCCCAGGTTTTTGTTTTATACATTACATATTGGACCGGATGTTTCAGTCGTCTTCATGGCTATAAACCAACCAGCAATTTATTAAAAGAAAACTCTTTCAAGAAAGGCTTTCGGAATCATAAGAATATCTTCTAGGGATTCCTCTGTATTTTACTATATATACAATTATATACAAAATGAGAAAACTACAATTCAATTCCATGGTTGCTCCACTGGGTTGAATTACTGATGTACATAGTCTAAAGGACATAAAAATAAAATATGATTCACCGGTTTGGATTGTAAAAAGAAATAGAATTTTCTTGACAACATTTATATTTTTAAGTACAATTATTGTTATTAGATGATATAGCTCATCCTATGTAAGATCGGTCTCCCTCAAGATCGCATTTTTTATTTTATTGTTTTACGAATTATCCTATTTTGTTCTGCTGTATCAGTGCAAAAATACTTTTAAACTGCGTGGTAATTCCTGGATAAAGCTGATAGAAATCGTTGAAAGGGAAAAAAAGAAACATTACTTGGCTCTACTTTAATAAAAAATTAACTTATAAAAAAGCGAATTAACTTTTATAAAAAAATTTCTTTTTTGGAGTTAGACCAGTCTTGCAATGGACGAGCGATGTGTTTTCAAACGAGAGTGCTAGTGGATAATTTTTTTTTCTATTATTACAATTCGTTCCGTCAATGGATAAATTGCATAAGGGGTAGGATAGTACATTGAATGAATCAGAACTATAAATATTAGGGATGAAATAATTTAAGTGGCGAAGATGCCCTGAGAAATGCCCTCTATTGCCATTGCACTAACTCCCCGTGGCCCCTCGTAATCGTTTTATGGCCATTAATAATATCCTGCCTCTGTTATCTGTTAGCTCCGCTATATTTAGTTGATCCGTCTCCATTGGGCGAAATGTCTTTATCATTGACCTCATGTTCGGGAGGGTTCACATCTCATACAACTCAATGGTTTATCCTCTTCTTTTTTTATTAATTCCATTTCCTCAATAATAGCGATTATGAGGAAGGTCAATAGAGAGATTATTTATTATTATTAAAAATTTAATAATATGTATATTACCATTAAATGTAGATTAACTCGGTGCCTGCCTCACTTGATGTATCAATAACTAGTTTGTAAAATATTAAAAATATTGGTCGACAACTGTTTCTAATTTAGTGGTAATTATTAGTTTTCATAATTGTTGGACTTACATGGAATAGGTAGTTAGTAAACAAAAAAATTTTTTTTTTAAGATTTCATTTTCATAGGAAAGTGTAGTAAGTCAGTGTTGAAAGTGGTTTAGTTGCTACCGGAAGATGCTTTCCGTGTTTAAACTCAATTTTAGCAGTTCAAAATAAAAATAGGTTTTCTTGACTTACCTACTACCTTATTCATGACAACGCTTCAATTATTTTTATCGTTTTTCTTCATTCTCTGTAGTTCATAAAATGTGTATTTTTGAAGGGGTCTTGCTCGATTTTGACAATTTTAATCCTCTTTACATTAATTCATTAGAAAGAATAATATATTAAAAACTTCTATGTGTTTTTTCTTATATTTTTAAAGAATTCCTTTAGTACCGGATTATTTTCCATAATTATTTAATTATATGAAGGGGGTGAATTTGGAGCACAGTTTAGATTCAAAGAAATTACATACGAAATTCTAATCTATTGCATGCCGTTCATAATTTCAAAAATAACCGTAAGCATTTTTTTTTAAATATATTTTTCTTGGTAATTGATGTTCTGAGTAATTAGAATCTTTTTTCGGTTTGATTCTTCACCAAACCATAAACAAAAATTTTGTAATTTGTTACTTCTTTTCCGGATTTTATTTATTCCAACTTCTAGCTCTAATCATCTTATTTAATTATTTCAATCATACTACTAAAAATGTTATGTTTATTTATAAACATTTTTTTTTTTTTTGCAATTTATAGTTGTTTTATTTTCCACAAATAAAGAAATATTCAACTGATATTATGATCATCATTCATTATGATTGCCGATAAAATTGAAACAGTTTGAAGATTTAAAGGTATCTATTTTGTTATATCGTTTTTTGGAATTTTTTTATGAGGTTCGGTTGGGAAAGTTTAAAATTTAATTTAATGGAATTACTAAGTATTAATTTACTTCGTTGTTTCCTAACATTGCATAGTCTTTTGAACAATATTTTTTTTAATTTTTGGGTTATTTTAAAAACTTTCTTTATTGAATACGATTAACCAATACCGTTGTTTCTTTTTGCGGAGTAGCTACGGTTGAATACCGGCATCAGACCTCAGACAAACTGGTTTATCCGCTAGTACCATTCGATTAGATCTGGAAAATTACTAATTATAGTGAAAAGCAACCACTGACGAAAAAAAAGGTAAATAAAAACTCGCAATTTTCTCGTGGTTGAGAAACTCCATTAGGGCCCAGGGAACATGTTATTTATGTAACCTGTATTATAATTTTAACTATTAGTAATAATTTGTTTTCCTTTCAGATAGATACGATTTATCCGGTCTTATTTGAAATAACTAACAAGACTCATATTAAACTAACAGGACGCAGTCCAGATAGCTTTTATGTCTTAAAAGCTATTCAAGTGGAATTTGGATTTGCAGGAAATCAATCTGATCATTATTTTGAACGAGAAAAAAAAAAAAAAAAAATGAAATCTATAGAAGAAAAACTTGCAAAGACCATATCTTGCTATATTATTGCAATTAAAATAATTTAAGATTTAACCGTAAAACAATCCACGCCATTGAAGATTAATTTAAAATCTGTCAATATTTCGTTTGGTTCAGTAATAACTTTTGAAAACTAACATTAATTCAAATTCATCGCTCATTGATATTTTGCCTTGTGTGCTGATAAGAAATAAAAACACTTTAGATTTCCAAAATAGCGTATTCATTTCCAAAATTTTGTTCCTGTTGGAAAAATTACTAATCAATAAAGAGTATAAAATTAAAAAAGAAACATTAATTATAGATAGAGATATGTTTGAAAGTTTTTAAAAACAAAACGCGCAGTGTCTCAGAGATATATGTTCCAAAAATATTACCAATATTTTGGGTTATGAGGAATCGAAAAACTAAGCCTGATGAAAACTAATGAAAAAATTATGAGTCCCTAATCTACTAATTTTATTCTACTTAGTGACACAGATGTTTATTTAATTAGAATTAATTTGATATCATATAAATATTTTTAAAAATAGAATCTATCTGCTAATTTTAGAATCAAACCTGATGCTATTTTTGGGTTCCTGTGTATATAGGAATTTTATATTTTTTTTTTTTAAACTTAATAAGAATTTTTTTTGATTTATCAAAGCAAGGTTGTTAAGAAAAATTTTCGACTTTATAGAGTGTCAGTAAATTTCCTTCGTTGAGGGTATTGATATTGGGAAGTTATTTGAAATATTTATATTTTTAATATACTCCCGGCCAAGGCCGAACATCTCTGTTTAAAAAAAAAAAAGACTTTAATAAATAATAAAGAGATATTAAAAAAAAAATACATAACATACCTATAAATTACACTTACATATTCCCTGTTGTTTTAATTAATTTATGAATTCCCGATGGTATTATGTTACATCTTAAAATCCGAGATGTGACAATTTCACGACAGCTGGTTCTCTACTTCTTCCCATTTTGCTTCGATCCTGATGTTCAAGATTCGGTTCGGTGACAGATATTCCCGCGATCAGGTTGTAAACGACGCTTATTCCCGATGCCAAGTTGCGTTTCTTCTCTTATTTTTATTTTGTCAATGGCTAAATTATGATCTTTTCGTGACCACCAGTCAGCCAGGGTCTACTGGTTTGTTCAACATAGGAAAAAAAAAAAACTTGCTCCTTTAGAACCTTAAAGAGTAACTTGCTAAATATAGAACCATTCTGGAATAAAATTTGGTTTCTTGGCTGTACCTTTCCTATATTAAATACTAAATCCGGAATCATCCGTTGTTTAAAAAATAATGCATCATCTCTAGCATTTCATTAATTCAATTAAATAATTATTCGGTATTTTTATTTATATAAATTTTATAATTCATGATTCAAATTCTTGTGGGGATGAGTATTCGGTTTATTGCTTAAATTCTACAGTAGCATTTTTCGATTCTAGGATTTCTTATCTTTTGGTTCGAAATGAATTCTATTATATATTTATTCTATTTCATGATTTACAGCTGTGTCTTAGAATTAAGAGATGGAAGGCACACTGAGAAAGTGGATGGAAAACTGCGGGCTGTGAGAAAGATAGCCTGGAGTCATGGGATTCTTGAAGTCCAGCCAAATCGCGGCAGTCTGTCCTCCCTGGAAACAGAATTCTTGTCCCATCTCCTCAAATCTTCATTCATCGTGAGCTGATGAAGTTTTGGAGAGTTATCGTTTTTGGCATTCTTTCGTAGGATATCTCATGTATTATAACAATTCGTTGTTAGTTATATCCTGTACAATATAAATATATTTTATCCTTTTTTTTTGTTTACCTCGTGCTAAATGGGTGTTTAATACATTCAAGAAGATTTTTTTTTTACTTTCTAGTGAGCCTTCATTGTCTTGCTGTATGATTCAAATTTCTTAGCTTGATTTTCGAAGGTTATACTATATACTAAACTTACTTTATAGTAATATAATTATTCTAAAAATGATTATTCTTAACAATCACGATTTGATTCTTAACTAACTTCATTCATATTCATTTTGTTGAATTTAATCCACTTGTTAATAACTAAATAGATTTACATCGAACATAGTGACATATTAGAGTATTTCAATAAAAATATTGTCAGTGGTTGCTAATCCAAATTTGAGTAGCAATGAATTAGTGGTATGAGGGAGTAGTCATGCATATTTTACCTTTTCTACATCATATGCAAATCTTAACAATAGGTAGTAATTATGCTAGTACTAAACATTGTAATTTATATAATCTTAACAATCAATTGAAGTATGCTATAAATTTCTTTGAAGAAACTTGGAATAATAATTTCTTTTTTTTTGTAGTGTACAAATAATTGCTGTACAGTGCTTTCAGTTTTTGGCACGAGAATTTCCTTTTAAGGATATGAATAAAAGAAAAAACTAAAAATGTTTTTTAAATCTTATTGAAGAATGTAAATGTAAAAGAATTTTACATTTATTTCAAACTCCTACGTTAACGCGATGGTCTGGACTGTATAGTCGTAGTGGAGAATATTAAAAAAAAGATTATTTCAGTGATGAAAAAACAAAATAAAAAAACTGTGATAGATTTAAATAAAAATCGTTTGATCACACTGGGGGTCAGTTAATCCGAGGAAAAAAATCTTTATCACACGAATTGCGCAGTTCTTCCTTCCATTAATGTTCATTACCATAAATTATTTCCAATCCATTTGCCCCTTTCTTTAAAATTCATTTCGTTATTTATTAGCATTTCAGAAATATTCCATACGAGATGGTTGAACGGTTTTCTCTAATAAAGCTTTCAAAAGGATTAGGACTTGAATGCAGGCAGACAAGGCAAACAACTAAATGGTCGTTTTAAATATATTGCCCTTGATGTAATATTTTTTTTCTTATTTGGAAAGAAATTCGATGGATTTGAATTTACGATTTCACATATAACTGTTTCAAGTTTGTTTGTTGAAGCCTTTTTCTTTTCGAAATTTTAACTACAAAACATGATCAATGGATCATATACGAGCTGCTATATTATTATTATTATTTTTTTTTTTTCAAAAACTTATCTGGTGCTATAAATAATGATTTCACGATGTCATAAACAACCGGATGTTGGTCTCAGACATGACGCACCATTCATCTAGATGCCAGGAATACAGAGAATGAAATTATCGCTCATTGGTCCACATTCGAATTTTATCTTACTCATTCCTTATATATGTTATATGTTTATTTTCATCTTCCTAATTATCATTGGGATTATTAAAATGGCTAAATTTATTTAACAATAAGTATGTATTGCATATACTTTAATTGATGATATCAGAAATAAAATCGAATTCATTTTTATCATGATCAGGACGCTAACGTTGGTTCAATTGTGGAGAACCCTTGATTGTGGCATATGTAATAAAATTTTGAGTACTGCTATGCAGTTCCCTTCTCAGTTCTGTATTAACGCTAGTGCTGGAATATTATGTTAATTAATATTATTATTTTTTTTTGCAGGCGTAGCGGTAAGACGTGCCAGGATTTGGCCGTTCAACTGGACGTGTTCGACGAGCAGCGGGAGAACGACGAAGCTCAGAACGCAAACCAGGGGGTTGACCTCAACTCCCACCTAGAAGTATTCTATGCCATTCTCAACAGGGTGAGTTCTTTAATTACTTAATTAATTATTAGTGATATATTTGTTATACATATATTTAAAATGATGGATGTATTTCCTATGGGGAACCTCCCACATTTTTGTCCACATCTTTATTGGATGTTAAGCAAACGAATCTCTTCGCAAACACCTTTTACAGAGTGTTTGAGGAGGAGTCGCTTCAAACCTAAAATAAACAAGACACAATAAATACCTTTATTAATGTTTATTAACCTAAGGACAGGCAGCTATAAAATTTAATAAAATCGCCAATTTTATGTTGCTAATTTGATCGTTCGAATAATTCGCATACCTCCCATAATAATCAATGACCTTATAGACTTAATTGGAAACTAAGTGAACATATCGCATAGTATAAAGAAGAGAATTTTTTTTCGCTCTAAGCTATAACATGAACAAAATTCAAAAGAGACAGGAAATCTTAAAAATGATAACTTATTCATCGAATATGATCCAGTATCAAAAACTTTATGGCGTACCGAAAAAAAATACTTTTTAGAAATGATATGTAGAAGATTACAGTTTTCAATTATTATCATTGTTCACTTAATATTCACTTAATATAATATGTAACATCTAAACATTGTGTTCACTCTGTAAAAACTAATTTACTCCCTTAGAGCTTGGTATCGGTTCTTTTCTGATTGGACGTATTTTGTGTTTCAGGTTGCCGATACTCCGCAAGAGATACCTTTCCTGAGTATCCTGCAACACCTGCTGAGGATAGATCCAAAGGAACCAGTGAGCGACATAGTGTGGGACACGGCGGAGAGGCTGGTCCACCGGGCCACCCTGCTGGAGTCGAGGGAGGACGCCACACGACTCCTGAGGTCCCCGAGCCAGAAGCAGCTGGCCTGCCACCAACTGGGGAGCAGGAAGGCCAGCCTCAGCACCTCCACGGCCGCCGCACCGCCTCCACCGCCCCCGCCCGCTCTACCACCACCACCTCCACCCCCCACCGCTCCTCCTCCGCCGCCTCCGGTACCCATGGCCCCGCCCCAACTTCGCCCACCCCCACCCGCAGCTCCATCCATCAGCCCCGAGCCTCAGGAGGCAGCAAACATCAAGCTCCTGCCTCAGCAAGAGATCCCCACACCCAAGACCAAGATGAAGACCATCAATTGGAACAAGATTCCAAACAACAAGGTAACCTATAAGAATTCATCTTACATTCATCCTTGTTCTAATCTTATTCAGTAGACCGTCGATTATATAGATCAGGTCTAGTCCGGATATTGAAATATTTGTATAATCGACGAAATCCCCATGCACTTTGATTATTATCTGTGGTGAAAAACCAAATTCCAGTGTCTCAAACTGAACTTACTGAGAAAACAAAATAAAAGAGTAGTAGAGTATGACTTCAAAGAATTATCATTCAGAATCTGAAATAAGGAAAACAGTAAATAATAATTTAAAGGTTCCGAAAGACGATTATAAAATAATAATACAGCAAGATTTATAACATAAATCTAGAAAGTAAGAATGTATTTTATACTATGTTATAAGTGTTTAAGATATTTTATTTTTGATCAACTGTTTTTTCTCCTATTTATCTTATATTTAAAAATAAATAGGTCTTATGTTTGTTACATCAAAAGTCAGAAAGTACATAGCTGATGATATCCATCAGTTTAAAAGTTTACACAACTTTTTATATTAATATCTTCAATGAAAAAATGTTTTAAAAAGTAGAAAAACATTCTTTTTCGTTTTTTTCCATTACTTTTTGTGCAAAAAGTTTTCGTCTTTCGTTACAAAATGAAAAAGAAATCTCTGAGTGAGGTTGGACAATTATTAACAGAGTTGCGGATTATTTTATTTTTGATCACATAATTTTTCCCTGTTATATCAATTAATATTCCGAATGTAATTCATAATGTTTCTTTCTGTTCACATTAGAGGAGTGTAACTATCTTAATATATATAAAATGCTTTCTTATTCGAATGTAATTTAAAGTAAGCTACTTCTGGTAATGATTTTTTGGGGTAAATTTCACTGGAATACATTTATTTAATTCATTATAAGTTAATATTACAGTAAGCAACAGCAAAGTTTAGCTATTTCTTGTATATTTATGAAACTATTTGTCCAAAAATTGTTTATCGAATTCTCACTGCGTCTTCACTATGGCTGTTTATTTTATTAGAATAAGGTCATTCTATCTTAAAATATTATTTGCAAATTTTAAAGATTGCTAACAATAAACAATAGCCCTGAATCTCTCTAACACCAGTCAATAATCTAACCTATCTACGATTCACCTCATCAATTATCGTGAAAGAAAAATTAGAAGCCTGAGACAATTGAAACAGTCTACAGAAATGATTCTAAAAATTATTCTTAGTGGAGTAGATGTAAAAATTTCTTTCTTTAAAAATAGAAGTAGGATATTACTCCAAGCCGTTTGAGCATTTACTATTAGGTTGCTCTATTTGCCTTGTCTTTCTTAGGCTGTTGATGTGAGATGATCTACCACTGTTCTGTATCTATGAAGTCAAGATTTTTGTTTGTTTTGTTTAACGTCCCTCTATGCTACTAAGGCTAGTCGGACTATGTTACTGTGGGAGTCCTAAATTTTGCATATCCAAGTATAGTTGGGATAGGATCTTTAATGAGTACCTGACATCGCTCTTGATTTGGGGCCTTCATTTTAGGTCCCATTCAAAGGACGGCATAGCTGAGGATTTTTTACTCCCTTTAAAAAATTCTAGGGCCACCTTGTGGGATACAATACCGCAACCTTTAGTATATAAGTAGTATAAGTAAGCTGATATATTAGAGCCTCATTTTTAATCTCTTAAAATCTCTAAATTAATAATTTAGTATTGTATATGAATAAATATTTATTTTAAAACAAACTAAAATATAAATCAATACTTATCTCTCACATTAATATAAAAATCTAAATATAGCATATTGTTTTTTCAACAATGTGTAAAATGTGATGAAATTCTAAAGTTGCACAAATTGACAGGTTGTTGGGAAGCACAACATTTGGTCCGTTGTTGCAAGAAATCACCAAGGTTCGCCTATGGCTGATCTGGATTGGTCTGAAATGGAAGGTCTGTTTTGTCAACAAGCTCCTGCTTCGACGCCCCTTACTGCTTCTCCTAGACCGTCTAGGGACCATACCGATGCCAAGAAAAAGGAAGCTGCTGAGGTATTGTATTCCTTCCTCAAATTATCTTTTTTTTTTTTTTTAATTTAGAGTTAAGAACAATATACATTAAATTCATTTTCTGATGCAGATAGCCTTACTGGATGGCAAAAGGAGCTTGAATGTAAATATTTTCCTGAAGCAGTTCCGAAGGTATTTCAATTTATTTACTAATAATTCTTTATGTTTGAAGTTATTATACATTATGTTCTGTATTTAATGCTCCAAATGGCATACTATGTTTTATCAATAGCGACATGTATTTGTACTTACTTCAAAGTAACATTAGTACTTTTGCTACTGTAACCTGATGATTTAATTTTTGTCTTGTTCTGTTATAGCTCTAATGAAGACATCATACAATTGATCAGAAATGGTGAGCATGATGACATTGGGGCAGAGAAGTTGAAAGGTCTTCTTAAAATTCTTCCTGAACTAGATGAACTTGAGATGTTGAGAAATTTTGATGGAGACAAATCAAAATTAGGAAATGCTGAAAAGTTTTTGCTTCAGCTCATTGAAGTGCCTAAGTAAGTCTTTCATTAAAGCATTGCTAAAATACTCGATTCTTTTTTGTCTTTAAGCAGGAGTAATATTAATTATTTATTTTTTTTATCCTAGTTATAAACTAAGAATCGAGAGTATGCTGTTGAAGGAGGAATTCGCTGCAAACATGAGCTATTTGGAGCCAAGCATCAATGCTATGATAGTTGCTGGTGAAGGTAATTTGACGAAAAAATAATCTCAAAGAATTTATTGAAGTCTGCTAGACATAATCAAATAATAATATCATTAATTTATGACATTATAATTCTATATTAAACTAAAAATCATTTATAATTCTTGTTTCAGATCTAATGAGAAATGAATCATTAAGAGAAGTTTTATATATGGTTGTTGTAGCAGGAAATTTCCTGAATTCCGTAAGTATATCATTATTTTATTTATTTGATATAGTGCAAACATTTCATTAACAACAAATGTAGAATTTATCATCTCACCATTTATTTATAATAAATTCAAAAGGTTTTGCATGATAAAAAATGATGTTACAGGGAGGATATGCTGGAAATGCTGCTGGGGTTAAGTTATCATCATTGCAGAAACTCACAGACATAAGAGCAAACAAACCTGGGATGAACTTGATTCATTTTGTAGCATTGGTATTTATATGTTTTCTTATAATTTCATAACTATCAAAAATATTTTTAACACATATTTTAGTTTAAAGTTATGTTTGTTATGTATCTGTAATATGTTATTTTTCAACAGCAAGCTGAGAAGAAGCGGAAGGAACTTCTTCGTTTCCCTGATGATATGGCAATACTGGAAGAAGCTACAAAGTAAGTGTCTAGAAATTATGTTACTTTAAACCACACCTTGTATTTTATGATACAAATTTAATTTAGAAACTTCATTACAAGCATGCGATTTGGATAATGTTTAGGTGAGTTTTAAATTTAATAATAAGTGAACTTTGGCATTTTAACATATTCAAAAATGATTTCAGGACAACCATAGAGCAGCTCCTCAATGAAATAAATGCCTTGGACTCGAGAATCAAAGTGGTCCACAAGCAAATAGATTTGCCAACTACTGAGAAAGAAATCAAAGACCAAATGGCTGAATTTCTAAAGGTAAATTAAAAACCATGCAAAACTTCCTCTCTAAAATAACATTTTTATTGTGTTCAATTTTCAATGTAATGTCTGAAATGTGTTTTTACAGATAGCCGACCAGGAAGTATCAGGGCTTAAGAAAGATATGGAAGAGCTAGAATCAGTTCGTAAATCACTTGCTGAGTTCTTCTGTGAAGATCCTGGTACCTTCAAACTTGAGGAATGTTTCAAAATATTCCATGGGTTTTGTAATAAGTTCAAACAAGCTGTTATCGAGAATGAGAGGAGAAGAGTTCAAGAGGAACAGGCTGCTGCCAGGAGGAAGCAAAGAGAGGAGCTGGCTGCAAAGAGGAAAACCTGTAAGTACATTCATTTTCATGAAAAAAAAAAAAAATAAATAAGTATAAATATGGAATAGGTTCTAATATTTCCGATGATTTTTAGTGGGAGCTCAGGGATCGAATGGCTCAGAATCAGAATGTAATATAGTTGATTCCTTACTATCTGACATAAGATCTGGTTTTGCTCAAAAAGGCTCTGACAACAGAGTGAGTTTTAGAGAAGATTTATTTTACTTTTATTTATTTATTTCTAAGACGATGTTGAGTTATCTGAAATTTCATAGGTAAGGAAGATTGGAAATGGTATGATGACCTCCGAGGAAGACATTTCCATTATGGGATCTCCTGCGCTTTCGAGGAGAAGGCTTGGTTCATTTTCATGTGACCAGCCTCCAAGTAGTGGGCGTGAAGATACTTATTCACCTGGTAGGTTTTTCACTTTATTAACTTTTCTTTTTAGTAAAAATACATTCTACTTTATAATTTTATGCTTGTTTATAATATTTTTTTATTTAAAAATTTTAGACATCACACCCACAGGGAGCTTGAGGCGTAGGAGGAGTAGAGTACCCTCCGAGGAAGATGAATCTACTTTAATGGACTTCCTTCGAGCTTCTGGGCATGATGGATCGAGGGAAAGAAAGTCTTGGGGTAGTTTGGGTTAGTATTTAATTGTGTCATTTAGTTTTTAGTTTTATAATTTATTATTCTTTTATTGTTTTACATAGCAATATTCCTCACTGTAGGGCTCTTATTCATGATCGTAAATCTTTAAATTTATATTGTTACATTTGTAATTCTAACAAAGATCAACATATAATATTACTGCTCAGTTATATAATTTTTTTAGAAAAAAAATTGTAATTAAGTAAATGGATTAGAAACTTTATTATTATTATATTGTTGTGTTTTTAACATTAATTACAGCTAAATAGAATTTTTTGGCATTCCTATTTATCAATGCACAAGTATGAATTTTGATAACACTTATACTTGAATTTTGCTCAAAATGATCCAACAAACTATCGTTCACAAATCTTCGTTAGAGCAAATCTAATCTGAACAAGTTTACATTATTACAATTATTATTAAAGATATTCAAGAAAGCACACTATGTTTTAGATCGGTCCTGGGCGAGACGTGCAAGAGGTGGAGGAAGGAAGAGGCCAGATCTGCTTACTGCAGACTTTTCTGGAGAAAGGGAAAGGCCAACTTCACCATCCACTCTACCCACTACCCCCGATGAGGAATGTAAACCCAAGTATGTATTAATGTCATTTTTCACTTGTTTAACATTTTTTTGAAGCAATTTTTGGTTAAGGAAAATCAAGCTATTGAGCATGGGTCTAACCCAAAATTTTTCTAAAGGAACATATCTTAGAAATTTAACTTAAATGTTAGATTGATTCTTATTTACATTTTTTTTATTTTTTTTTTTTTTTTTTTTTTTTTTTTTTACACGAAACGGCCACTTTGAGGACCACGCGATATCACTGAAGAATCTTCTTTCTTCCTCCTTCTCACTTCCCAGCGCAGCTTCATCATTCTCGACTGCTCCTCTCTTCTCTCCTTCGACCACCCAATACCCTTCACTCTCTTCTTTAATCTGACTTCATTGTTAATTACTTTCTTGAAAAGATCCCTGTCATGGCAAAGTTCTTTTGATATCCCCAATGTTTCCAATTCTTCTTTAATTTGCCTAGGATATCCTCCCAAATTTTTGTACTTTAAAATTTTATTAAAAATTTCTTTAATTTATTTTTTTATTTTTAATTTCTTTTTTATTTTTATAGTTATGATAATGAGTTTAATAATTTTTTTTTTCCGTATTAGACCATGGAAACAAAAAATTGAAGCATGGTTATCTGAAAACGAAAAAGAGGACAAGCATAACGAAGAAATACGAAGACGACCGAGACGATTCCAAGGTAACAGGCGGTCGCTCGAAGCTGATTCAGGTTAGAATTCTTTTTATTTGTACTAATTTCTGTATACATACATGTACATAGGTTTACATATGAAAGAAAAAAAATTTTCTGAACATGCCTTATAATTTAAGTTAACTATGAGAACCGTTTCTAAGATAGATGTTTTTATCTTATTTATGCAAAAATTTTGATACTATTAATAAAACTGCCCTTTATTCAGCAAGTGCTTAATCTATTCCTTTTTATTATTTTTTACAGAGAGTGAAGGAAGGAGTGGTACCTTGGATACATTACCTGAAGGCAAGCTTGCAGATGGAAGTTTGCAATACAAGAGAGTCTACTCTGACTGGAAACCAACCATTGATAAAACGGATGTTGTTGGTGCGATGGAAGCTATAGCAGGTTAGTAATCAAATAGCTTCTTGTATATAATTACTTTTAATACATTTAATATCTGGATGCTTGTTCTTTAACTATGACATCTCTATTTGCTTTATTTTTTAATCTACATTCAGAAGTTTGCAATAAATTTAGAAGAATTGTTTTAAGTTCTTCTTGAAGATGCTCATTAGGTGATCTTGTGTATTTTATGTATACTAATTGCATTTTTTTATATTTGATGTCTTTTATATATACAATTTCCTTATGATAGAAATATATGTTTTGATTTTGTTAACATTTTTTTTTACATTGTTTCATTATAGAAGTGCAACCACAATCTCCAGTGAAAGATAAATCACCTTGGAGAAAATCTAACCTTAATGTACCTAACACTTCAGAACAGACTGACCTTGATGTGCGAAGATTGAGAAGGCTTAAATCACGGGGTAGTATGGATTCTGTGCCGCCTTCTAGTCTTCAGGTATCATATTAATTGAAATATTTTCATTCATGTTAATTATGTGATAAAAATGTTTCATAAGATTTAATTTGTAATCTTTTCCCCTTATTTCTAGTCTATCAACGAAGAAGAAAAGAGGAAGGAAGTAATAAGAACACTTGGCGAATCCATGTCACCAGAAGAAAGCCTGCCCATTTATATTCGTTGTCCCACTGAGCAGCAGCAAACACTGGAGCAACCTATTGCACTTAATAAATTCAAAGGTGGCAAAATGAGTCCATTATTAGCAAGAAGGGTTTTTCCTGAAATTGCTGATCGATCACCTGAAGAACAAAATTTGCCACCTTTTGCACCACGAAGATCTCGAAAGCCTGAAGTTTCTGACAAAGTGGAAATAGATTCTGACAATATTGAAACCCCTCCAGCTGCTCGTAAAGTACTCAGGGATCATCCACGTTGTTCCAGAATGTTGAAAGATGAAGATGTGAAAGAAGAAGAGGAGCCCGCATTGGGAGATGGACAATTTGATCGATTTGCAGCTTCCAGGCGAACATTAAGGTATAGGAAACCGGTTGAGGATGATACTCCCAAGAGGCCAGAGGTGATATCACCTGAATTAGTACCTGAAAAACAAGTTATAAAACCTGAAACACAACAAGCTCAATCAATACCTGTTGAAAAATTATCACCCAAAGATAAGGAATCACGTTTGAAAAAATGGCAAGATAAACTGAAAAGCAAGATAGAACTTGATCCAGAAGAAGAAGCTATTGCAAACATTGAAAAATCTAGGGAGGAGCTTCAGAAGTTGTCCACATCCGCAACTTTACCTCGATCATTTAGGAGGAACACCTCTGTCGATCCTAAGGATGTTCTCGAGGCTATCGGTAAACAGTTAAAAGAGACAACATCTGAAACTGAGAAACAATCAGAATCAAAATCAGATGATTGTAAACTAACTGAAGCTATCAATAGGCTCTCAGCTTCATCAACATTACCTAGATCTTACAGAAGAAGAACTAATATAGATCAAAGTGATGTTGCCAAAGCAATCAAAAGGTTCAGTTCTAATCAGGATGAATTGGACAAACTATCTCCCCAATCACAAATCCCACAAAACAATTTGAAGACTGACGGACCCCCACTTAAAAGTAACACATCACCTCAACAAATTCCAGATAGTAACAGGTCATCATTTGTGAAAAATGACTTTATTCCTGAAATTAAAATAAATGTAAATACTCCTGGAAAGTGCCGAAATGAACACGATTTAAATGATGAAGGGTTCGAAGAAACTCAGAGTTTAGTGTCTGAAACACCTAGCCAAGGGGCATCATCTGGAAATTTTGAAGGAGACTTCGTAGATGCTCCTAAGCCAAGAACTGAGTCGAAGAAACTTCTTAGAGCTGACAGTAGTGGAAGTGGAGATACCAGCAGTGGTGTGAATACGAAGGACTTTAAAAGAACTTCATCTATGAGATCACCTGCTACTTCTGAAAAGAAGAGTGTCATTCCAAGGCGGTCTGCTAGTTTAAGGAAATCTGATTCTCAGTCTAGTTTAACAAGGCAGCAAATCTTAGATAAGAAAACTACTTTAGCAAAAACTGAAAGTACTCCTGCTCAAAGAAGGATTTTAGCACTGGCAAATAAACAAAATTCAAAACCTGCTGTTTTAAAAAGTGACAGCAATATTATTCAAACGCCAAAGTCTTCTACACCTTTGAAACAACCCCAGAAAGTTGTCAAAAGCTTAGCCCCTAACAAATCACCTCATTGTGTTCTGCCTAAAAAGAAGGTTGAGCGTTCCAGTTCTAAGAGTAGTTTGAGGAGTTCAAGAAGTTCGTTGAATAGTGCAACATCAGTGAGCACTGTGCGAAACGTCCGCCCCATTCCCGAAATCAAAAGTTATACAAAAGCCATAAAAAATCTTACCTCTGAACTTAAAAAGGAGGTGAAAAAACCTCTTGGGCAAAGCCAAGTGAGGAGCAGCAAGCCGGCTGTCCCAGCCAGTAGGAGCAGCTCCAGTGGGAGTAGTATAGGGCCAGTGGTGCGAAGGCCAAGGGTAGCCTCTGGTGTTAGCACCAGCTTCAAGGAAAACCAGGTCATTGGAGCTCCACCTGCGAGCAGCAGTAGTGGTGAGAGTATCAATGGAACGGTCAAAAAGTCTGGCCTCAGCTTCATGAGGCCAACCGCGGCCAGCGCAGCCAAAGACACTATCGATTCTGTCAGGCATCGGGCCACTCTTAGATCTATTAAATAAGTCAAGTAATATACAAAATATTTTTTCTTGAAACGTGAAAAGTATTATATTTTATAAGTATTTTTACATTTTTGTACACTTTGATATATGTATAAAGAGAAAATAATTATATATTTATTCTTACATTTCTGTTATGTTTATTGTGATTAACTCATCATTTTTGTTTTTATTTATTTATGTTTCTAATTTCGCTTGTATTATTGACCATTTAGAAAATCAAAATGAACATTTTAATTATAATAATTAGTATTATTTAATTATTATAACTAACATGCATTTATTATAATTTATGTTAGTTAATAAATGTAATTTTAATTGTTGACATACATTATTTAAAGAGCCGACAGGTGTAATTTTAACTGTACAAATTATGTTTAATGTTTTTTATTATAGTTGTTCTAGAATCTTGTGATGAATATTATTACTAGTGTAATAAGCAGTTTATTTTTTTATAGATTTATTATTAATAAGAATTAATAATTATGTAACCTCATACTTCTAGTCACTTTACTTAGTTCAGAAACAACTAGTTTTTCCATTGTTGAAACTATGGTTTCTATAATACGGTGACGAATTAGTACGCCGATTTTTGTTTTAGTGTAAATCTGTTTGTTATGCATGATGCAGGCATTTACTTTTTTGTGAGCAAATGTATTTTTAGCATTATGTAATGGCAAGTTTATAGATCTGTCAGTACTTAATTTCCAATTTTTGTATAAAGTTTATGTAAATAAAGATTTTATATTTTTAAATTACTGAAGTGTTAGAATTAAGGTGTTGTATGTAAGGTGATTGCAATTGAAAATAGATACCTACTAACACATTAGTCTTTTTTTTTCTCTTTTTGTATCCTCACATTTTACTTTTATAATTTTATATAGTTTTAAGCCTTTCTTTTCTATACTTGTTAAAAAAGAACTTTATTCTGTTCCTAAATTAAATCTGATCTAATTGTTTAATATTTCAGCAACAATTTGGTATCTAATGCCTTTAAAACAAAAATTATTATTTTAATTTAATTTTCTTACATATTAACTTTGATTTTGTCATTTGAAAATTAAAAATCCATATTAAAATTTAGAGAAGCTGCTTAAAGAAAGCAGAAACTTCAAAAATAAGTTATTTTTGACCATTTAAACTTGGTGGCCCATTCTGGGGGACACTTTATTAGCATTAATTAGAATGGTCCATTCTCCAAAAATTTATTTATTAATGCATGGTTTCCATTGGAGTATTCTTTGGCAGTAGACATTAATGCATGGCATCATAAAAAGTTTTATGAATATATTTTTTTTTTTATCAAATTGCTTTTTTAAGAAGGCCTCCATTGATTATTTCATTTAACCTTCATTGATAAATGCCCCATAGATTTTCACTAATGTATCTTTAGTCATTTATACATTTCTTATTTAATCTTCTACAAAACACAAGCTTAACTAATGAGTTTTCTTTAATTATTTTTGGATTTTCGGTGCTAAAGATCTTTTATTTTTAAAATTATAGCTGAAACAATACATTACATTTTTTTTATCTATGAGTTGATAGCTATTTATTACAGAGGAGTTACTAATAAAGAATCAATAATTTAAATGAATAGCTAAGATGAATGATAAATCATTATGACAAAAACGTTAAAAGAAAAATTTAGTAATTATAAAAAAAATAATTAAAAATTGTAAATTAGGGGTACTCCAGAAGTGGAAAGAACTAAAGAAGTGGAAAGCTGCCTTTTTTACTTGGAAATAAGTCAAACTTGACTTTTCAGGGTAAATTTCTTTTTCTTCAGGTGCAATATTAACTCCACGCAAGAATAACTATAGAAAAAAATTCATAATAATTAAAATTTATACAATATAGTTGCCTAAAACATAACTATAGAGTGGTATTTAATGCATTTAAAGCTTTTTCCATCACCTATTGGTCATAAATATTTACAAATCATGTTACACTAAACTTTCTTACAGAAATGAAAGCATACTAAGTCATTTTTAATTCAATTTTAGTGGTTTATTGATTGCATTTATATTCATATTCTGTTTTTTTGTGCCTTTTCTCCCCTTATTTTTTATTGATTTCTATTTTATATTATAAACAGAGTATTTAATAAGGTATATTTAAAAAAGAAATAACCACTTATTCCGAAATAAATAAATAAGTATTCTTCGAGTATGATCATTATAAGTATTCGAGTACAATCATTCTATTAGTAACCCAATTCATTTGTGATTTAGATTAGATCTTTAATAAGGTGGATTGAACTCTCACTTCCAAGAAAAAGTAAAATTATAAGTTATCTAAAGATAATACATTATAAAATTGCAATATGTTATTCTTTTACATAATAAATTATTGATTTGATAAATATATTATGTATCAAGTACTTGTTTATTTCTTAGTTTTCACTATTTCACACTTAATTTGCCTACATTATCATAGAAAAACTTATTTGAACCATTTTTCTCCAAAAATACGTCTTATAACGTAAATCAAGCAATATACAACGAATTAAGTAAATAAGGTAATGAATAATCAAACACACAAATTAACAATCATGATTTAATATCATTTCAACATGTACAAATAAATAATGACGAGAAGAATACTTTTTTCTTCTCTTTATTTTTTCAATTCACTCAGTTAGTATTTACCGACAACCAGTGAATGGGATTCAGTGATACAAACTAAAAATAATAATAGCATGGCTTGATAGGCATTTAGTATAAATATTATAGCCATTTAGAAGAGTACTAAAAAATCCAGTATTTACAATTGTAGTAAGTATAACGGTCAAAAGATGGCACTCCAATCAGGGACTAGTAAAAAAAAAAAATGGTGTTCTAGAGAACGCTGATAGAGTGCAGCACCATACAGACATCCTAATTCCGAACTGAATTTATACGAAAGATTTTTGATTTGTAATAGGAGAGTAGGAAGTTGCAGGAGCTCAACAAGACGGTAAGTGATGTCTGCATAGTGCTGCTATCTTGCGGCGGTTTCTGCAATTATAAATGTGAACCAATCGTATAGTGAGCTCCTGCAACTTCCTATTCTCCTATTACAAATCGAAAAACAGGCAGCATGAACAGTTTGGAAACAGGATGTCGGTATGAATGCTGCACTCTATCGGCGTTCTGTAGAACAACGTTTTTTTTACTATTTCTTGATTGCTGCTGCCATCTTTTGACCGTTATACTAAATACAATTGTAAATACTGGATTTTTCAGTATTCTTTTTTGAGTTTATTTGTATATTTTAAAATGATATTAAATTAAAATTATTTATCACCCTGTTCATCTAATTTGTTATATGTTGTTTTAATTATGCTGTAGTTGTATATTAGGAGGAATAATTGTCGAAAGTACCTTTTTCTGTCATAAACTTCTTTCAAATGCATACTTCTTTTCTTAATAATTATGAAAAACGAGTGTGAAGTAATAAAATTGAAGAGGATAATACAATTTAATCAAAATGGACCATTATTTGTTAATTTATAGTGGTAAAATTAATACAACCTGGACAGGAGAGTGAGTTATCTCTCAGTTGTTTTGAAAGATCGATTTGATTATTTCAAAAATCTTTAAATTTAGTTATTTTTTAAAATTATTTAAGAAATAAAATCTAAAATATTAATATATAAATTAATTGTTGTGCTTTCAAGCTTTTTTCAAATGTTGCCTTTGTTAGTTAAAAGACCGGAAGTCGAAATTTTTCATGATCGCAATACTTTCTAAATATTTCATATATAGTAAGTGAAAGTAAACTTTCTTATCTTTCTGCAGTTGTTAATTGATATTGTAAATTTAGTTAACAAAATTGACTATTTCGAAATAGATTTTTCTGTTTCTTTGTGCTGAAAATATAACATTATTATTGCCAATGATATTTTATCAATAGGAAATGTAATACATATCAAATTTCGAAAAAATACAAATTTAAATAAACTCATTCTGAGCTTGTAGGAAGGTGTAATGGCACTAAAAGGACTAAAATACAAATTCAAGGAACGATTTTCTACACATTCTATGCAGTTTAAATTATTCAAACAGTGCTATTTCTCTTCTTTTCTCGACAATATGGTACATGTAACCTATTCATAAAGTAGTAACTTCAGATATTTCATTTTACTAGTTTATGAATTAGTTTCATTTTTGTTATAGATGAAAATATTTAATTCAAATATAAGAAAAACCTTTTATATAAGCCTCTACATAATTTTATAGTTGATATATGGATCAATGTAAAGAAAAATGGATGTACTCCATGTTAATAAATAATGGATGCTATATGGGCAAAATATATTTTAATATACCTAGAGTGGTTTATTTGATTGCACTACACCCATTTTCAATACATCGATTTCTATGGTCAACATCTACATTCATTATAAAATTGACTGAAGTTGCCATAATTAGAGTTAATCAATGAATATTCTCTATGCCACCTAACTTGAGCCAGAAAAGTAAATAATTTGTTATTATGTTCTGTATTTAATTTTTTTAAACATAAAAAACAAAAGAAAGAAGTTTAAATTAAGGGCTGTGTTACAAATAGATAATAGAATAATAAATAATCTACTAACTCTTATTCTCTTAAGAGATTTTAGTATAGAATCTATCTTACATATTTAATTATATACAATCTCTTGATTGTACTTATAACAATACGGATTCTAATAATAAAATTCTTTATCACCTAGGGTCTCTCCCAGTTCTTTGGCAACTTTGGGCAGAATTCTCTCTTTTTTCGGCGGTTGTATAGCCAAACGAGGTCCCCTTCTTTGTACCCGCCCTGATGGGCTCTACTATTGTAGTGTCTCTTCATCCAGTAGCTGGTGAGGTGAAGGTTCATGCGAACTAGCTCAATTGTGTATTCTATTCCATTCTGTAATCCGGACACATATGTATCAGATAATATATAATTGTATCACAGAGCTTAAACACAACATAAAAATTTCTGAATTGAGAACAATAAAATTAACAGAGATCTAAAAAAACTTAAAGGAGTTTCTGAATAAACACAAAAACATAATATTAATTAAATCAGATTGATCGAAAAAAAATAACGTTGATAGAAAGAATAGAAAAAAAAGAAAGAAAAAAATGGAATTAATGTTGGTGGATAAAAACATTTATCAACAAATGAGGGTAAATGAAATAGAGAAATTGAAAAAAAATGTTAATTTAATATGTGGAAAAACTTTTTAAATCAGGATATGATATTTAATATTTAACATATATTAAATACCATATTTAATATAAATACCATATTTAACAGTATGGGTTAGAATACTACAATAAATACTTATCAACATCAACAACAATATAAAAAACTTTCATTAAGCTGCCTTCATAAGTAACAAAAAAACATATTTTCCAAAGTATTTATCATGGCATTTAAACCCAAATTGAAAATTTTATTCAGTAAAAAATGGAGGAGAGGCTGATGTTGACCTCAGATTTATTTTGTATCTATTTTTAAAATTGAAATCTTCCAGTAATTTGGTACATAATTTTATTTTCAGTTAATTGCATATCCAATACATTCAAAAGATTTCATTGCAACTCCAACTTGGGATGTAGTAGATAATCATTAGTAACAATATTTTATAAAAAAAAAAATTAAATTATTTCTATATTATTCAGTTATAAAAATATTATATATTTAAAGGATGATACAAAAAATGAATTTTAAAGATAGAAAATAGATCAGCTAATAAGTATATCATCGATTCTCCTTGAAGGGGTGAGTTCACATGAATAAAAGATGAAAGGAATTCTTGATTGAGTGGGTTGCTAGGATTGCTGATTTGATTAGCGGTAGAAGGGTAATTAAATCAAAGTGACTACTGCCAAGTTAAAAATTACTGATGTCTTTAAGAAGGGAAATGACCAATGATTAAAATCTGACATATCAGCAAATTAAATGATTTTATGATTTTTATTGTATGTTGTCGGGAAGGGGGGTAGCTCATTGGTTAGGCATTGAGTTGCTATGCTCAAGGTCCTGAGTTCGAACTGCACTAGCTTGGTGCAGGATATCTTTAATATTCTGTCACAGATCGTCTCGGTGGCTGAGAGACCCTCTTGGGGCAAACACAGCCTCTAAAATGTGGTTACTTATAATTGAAAAATTAAGGGAAAAAACCTGACAGTTGAGCATGATCATGGTCAAATCACTTCCTTGCATGACCGCTGTCCAAGGAACCGTGCTTCTTTACACAGTACTGCACCCACGATCCTCCATGGGTTCTACTGGCAAAGGTTTTTTTTTTATTGTGTTTTTAAACAGTCAGGGCCATTAAATATCGAGGGGTAGGCCTAGGTGAAGGTGGGATGATTCGGTAAAAGTAGACTTGTGAATTTGGGATTGGATGGGGGGAGCTGGATGGAGATATCTAGGGAACAATTGGTGGTGTCGGAATTGGGCCTTGGTGTCCGTTAAGCCTTATTCTATTCTATTATATTCAAGTTCATTAAAACTTAAAGTGGTCAATAAAGACCATCCTGCAAAGAGTCAAAGCCAAAGAAAAAATAAATAAGGGTCTATGAGGTGTATATAAAGTTCCAAAACGGTGAATAACATTAAGGCAGGTTTAGCGTAATTTAATGTTACGATGAATTGAATTCAAGATGAACAGATTTATATATTGTTTTGTGGAAATGTACATACTGAAAGTAATATTAGTTTTGAATAAAAAATTATTTTTCCTAATAGGTACATATAATAATAGTAAAAAAGTAGGGATTTTATATTGCTCTTAACTGCAGTTAAAAATTTATTTTTTTTAAGTAGCTTTACACCAGCTTTCAAAACACATGAATATGCAGAAAATCAATATTTGCTAAGCTCAGGGTCAATCCAATACCAAAAAGCTTGGAAAGGGGTCTAAGGCAAAAAAAATTTCTTTATATAAGTATAATATATCTTCCTATACGAAAATATTTATGTCTCCTCCAGGATATCCTATTGTCACGTGGAAAACCTAAGATGTCCATTGAACCTAGGAGACCCTGAGAGAGAGGGGGAACTCCTAGAAGCGGCTAGCCCAGGACAGAGTGGGGCAGTCTGGGAGAGACACAGTCAGGCAGTCTGGGAGGGTCTGAGTCAGGCGGTCGGAGAGAGGCAGTCTGGAGCGGAGGCTGGGTCTGAGATGGGCTGTCGAAGTCTGGGATAGGCAGAGTGAGCCTGGGGCATAGTGGGATTCAAGGCAGTAAAGTAGCCCCAAGTAATTTATGAGTCATGGTACCCCCCCTTTGTGTAGTTGTGACTTGTAAGATTATTATTACTATTGTAAATAATAAATAGTGTAAATTGTACTTAGTTGCTTAATTACCTCACAACCCTTGCCCAAAGATCCCTGTGTCACATTGGACTGGGGTAAATTTAAGAAATGGGGTGACACAAATTTGGTGGAGGCGCCGGATAAGGTGTGTGACAATCTTTGATTGATGGTAAAGACGCGCAGTAAGGACTATTCACGAACCACTATGCCGTCGGACGAGGAGGATACTAAGTCGGAATGCGGGTCTAGGCCTGTAAGAGTCAAAGTTCCGGTCCCCACTTTTAGCGGCCGTATTCGAGAGGACCCTAAAAGATTTTTTCGAAATTTTGAAAGGGCGGCGAAGGCGAACGGTTGGGACTCCGAAGCGCTTTTTAAGTTTCTCCCCTGCTATTTAAGCGATGCCGCTTTGGATTGGTTCGACACAGCGGGAGAAGAATGGACGGATTATGAAGAGGCCAAAACCGAAATAACAGAGGTATTTTCTCAAAGCACTCAGGGAGATTCGGCGTATTACGAACTCATCAAGAAAAAACAAAAGCCGAATGAAGCCGTTTGGGACTACTACCATAGTGTCTGCAAACTTTGCTACGACGTAGATCCCAAAATGCCTGAACGAGAGAAAATCCGCCACATCATGACCGGTCTTTCATCCGAAATTCTTTCAAGGGTCGCCGAAAAAACCAACCGAACGATGGAGGAGAACATCAGAAGGGCAGAAGTCGCTACATTCCTGGTGGAGAGGCGGAAGGTAGAGGAGAAGAGCCGAAGAAGCACCTCGGACCTTAGCCGAGACATTGAGGAAATCAGGGCCCAACTCGGAGAGCTGGTTAAAAGAGGTGAGCCTAACAGATCTAACTTTTATACTAAACATAATAATTACAAAAAACCTTACATTAAATCTGAATAAAAAATAGGAATTTAACATCTAGAAATCATGATGGTAGAGTTATTTGTTTTAAATGCTCCAAACCGGGCCATTTCGCCTGAAATTGCCCAAACTAATTACAGTAGCGATCCAGGCCAAGTTCGCTACTGCAGGTAACAAAGTAAAATGTTTTTTGTGTAAAAAATTTGGCCATAAGAAGTAATACTGTAGAAAGAATCCTAAGCACCGATTACGTAAGAGAAAAAGTAGTTGTTTTGTGAATAAAGTTTCGGACACAAATTTGTGTCCGAAATTTGCCCGGCGCGCCAGGCAAGGGTTGTGTCGTGTGGAAGAAGCAGCTTCGAGAGATGCCGAGCAGGGGCTGTGTGGGAAATGGAGGAGTTGCTGGAGAATTTCGGATGGGCGAAAACTGCTGCGTTCCTGGAGGAGAGCCGGGAGGGACAAGAAGGAAAAAGATCAGCACTGCGGATCAGCTGGACCAACCCGGAGAGCTACGAAGCAGAAAAGAGAGACGGGAGCCACCCCAAGTATTCTTAGCTCGCCAAGTTGGCATCTTAAGTTAAGAAATTTAAGTTATTTTTGTTTTATAAAAAATAAAATAAAATTTAGACATAAGAGGAAACACTTGTAGAAAGAATCCCAGCTATAGTGTAAGATAGAAAACAGAGAGAAACTAGAGGTTTTGTAATTTTAGGATACAGGGTATCTAAGTATTTTGAGCTTGACGGTAAATGGTTAACGATTCAGGAGAAAGATTAAAAGAGGTAAAGTTTTTAGTTAAATTCCCAGAGGAGCAGATGGAAAAAATGAGGGAGTTCTTTCTACAAAGTTTCAACTAGATAATCTAATAATTAGTGATCATTTTATTAATGTGAATAGTCTTTGTTTATAGAGTATTTTAGGTTTAGATTTTTTAGGAAAATATAAGTCAAAAAGCAACTTAAAGGAGAGTTCTTTGTCAAAGAAAATTTTCAGGTCGGAAGAAAAATTTTGTCTTGACCGTTTGTATTGTAATTGCGAGATTAAATGGAATGGGGACAGACGAAGATGGAAAGTAAATGTAAAGTCGAGACGATACACACAGGGCGAACATAACGGTATCTTGATAGTTGAAGAAGAAAAAAAAAAAAAATTAGAAAATAGATCTGTAGATGTGGCAGCACATCCACCTAAAAGTTCCGTAATGTTGAAAAATCGAAAACATTTTTATTGCATAAAATGTTACTGAAGCATTTAATCTTACGTCAAAAGTTATTTTATTTGTTAAAAATTAATCTTTTAGTATTTTAAAACAATTATTAGATAATAGATTATTTTATTTCTAATTTTAAAGATCTATTTAGGCGCGTTTAAGAAGAACATTGTAACAACCAGCCTTCCCTACTCCTTTTTTCCCTTGACTTTATTGCATTTATGTTTGCAGAAAGCATTTCTATTACTTACAATAATACCTTTTTCATTTGAATTGAAAATTTTACTAAACAATTGAAGCATGGTTTTTTATTGTCTCACTAGGTCATAGCTCTCCAGTCACAAACATATTATTTGGGGATGTTATTTCAACTATGGATTTCGGGTTGAATTTAGAATTTCAGAATAAAGATGCATTTATAAGTTGTAATGATGGTTTTCTAAAGGACAAAAAAGAAAATTAAGAATATGTTTCCCGCTCCTGCGGTTGATTAACGTGACACTCCATGGGTCGTAAACGTAAAGTTCTCTTTTCTGTGACAAAGGAACATATTCTTCCATGTCACGTACGATCTTGTTCTCATAAACGCAATTTATGCATCACTTGTGATGTTATTAAAGCCGAGGCTAATGAACTAACAATGGCTGATATGCACAAATCGGTTAAGTGGAAACGTGATTTCCTCCGGAGCTTCGTTATAAGACCGAAATCAAATGAAAACCCATTGGAAGTTCAGTATTATTCATTCCGAAGTCCACAGCTGACAGTCAATCAGATTCGCTCTAAGATTCATTCCAATAATATTAAATATCAAAATCATATCGCCAGTTAAAAGTTAAGCAATTACATTGATTGTTATGTGCAGATGATCTTAGTGATGGTTGTGCTTAATGTGTTCAAAATTAAGAAAGCAACTTTACTATTTTTGGTCCTTACTAAAATTCAAGACTCTTCTACATAGTTTTACTCTCAGATCATCAGCATTATTTTTTAAAATACCTCTCATTGCAGAAATCGATTTCTTCGGTTATTCTGTTAAAGCGACGATTCAACCGGGTTTGAAATACTTGAATTATTAAACCAAATGAAATGTTTGTGTCATTTTGAAAAGAGCTTCAAAAAATACGAATCAGTTTTTACGTAACATCCGATTATGACTATTCATCTGAGGTTTGTAACTTACAAGGTCAAAGGCGTGCCAAAGCTGTAAACTGGGATGAGATTAATAATTTATTTTTAAGGTTTATATTTGAACATTTCTTTTATCATATAAAATTAAATGAACTTTTTTTTAATGAGTAATAAGTTGACCGGTTATATTGTAACCATCTTTGGGTGTAATATAACTTGTTTGAATCGCTGGTGTTCCCATTTATTAGAACTTCATTTAGACTCAAATTTGACCTAGGGCTGATCCAGCCGATCATAAAGGGGGGGCTGCAGCCCCACATCCCTTCATTTGGATCTGCTAATCAGATTTTTTTACTTTTTTTGTTCCTTTCCCAGAACTAAAATTCTACTTGTTCTGCACATTATTTGTTCTTTAACTTGCTTCCTTATATTAAGGAAAGTCAAATTCTATCTTTAAATGACGCAAAATTTAAAAGGGGCTGCAGCCCCCACACCCCCCCCCCCCCTGGATTCCCCAATGAATTTGACCGAAAATTCACCAGGTTCTTGGTGATTCTAATTCTTCTTCCCAATAAGAAAAAAGCGCGCCATTCTGTTGAATTTGAATGGGCTCTTAGTCTAAAAATATTTATATTATTTATTCAATAATAATCTAAAATAGTTCTTGCTTTTAATTCTTATACAATTTATGGGCAATGAACTCAATATTTTATCTGTACAGATTTTCATAAAATATTTTATAAAATACGAGCAGACCCGGCCACGCGTTGCTGTAGCTAAGTAGCTATAATGCGTTGAATTAATTATATCTTATTCTTTTTAAAACAGTCAAATAAAAAATCACTGATAAAGATAAAAACGTTTCAGTTATCTAAAAACCAACGGGATTTAAAATAGAACTTTAGGCCAAATTTAAAGTTGTTTGGTTAAGAATTTAGAAGGGTTAAAGGTTTTATGTTTTAGATCTCATATCTGACTATAGTAAGTATTAATGATCCATTCATTTAGTACTTACTGGATTATTTCAGCAGAGGTGAGATTAGATATAAGAAACGCAAATGTAAAAAACTAATAAAGAATATAATCGGAAGAGGGTTTAGTTCAATCACAATAGACAGCAAAAATGTGCCAAATTAATCTTTTGCCATATACATATTAATTTAATTCAGAATATAACACATGATGATATGAGAGTAAGTAAGTTCTACCTGAAATAGGTTATGAAAAGCGAGCATGAGGAACCTCAAACCATGCTGAATGTTCTTACTGTACTACTAATCGAAATATAAAAAAATAATTTTATGAAGGAGATAGGTAAAGTAAATAGATAACTTTTTACAATCATAATTTACATTTTTTTTTATTATTAGAATTCACAATTTTTATTTATTGTAGTCCTAATAGGCGCACAATGATTTTGGTTAACCTAACCTGTCTTTTGCTAAAACAAATATATTCGATCTTTTCACCACACGTGGAAAGACGACACATAATTGCCCACGGGAAAAACACGGATTTTCCTATTACAAGCCAGAAAAAATAGATTTGGCTACTAGTAGTTAGTAGTGGCTACTTAGTAATTAAGTGTAGTGTCAATAAATCAACTTACACCGCCATATGTTGGAAATTTATAGAACTTACAAATAATCACACTCAATTGTAGTATAATAATCACTTAATTTGCAATAAAAGAAATATTGAGGCCACTAATCGAGATAAAAACAATCCTGTCTTTTAAGTTGGTCAAAACTACACACAATGTGCCAAATTTTATAAAGATCGGCTAAGTAGTTTCTGATTTTACTCCCGACAAACATCGGGACACGAGATTTTTGTATAAAGATAGGAGTAAATTAAAAAAAAAAAAAAATGTGTGTTAACACAAAACTTTAACATTACTCTTAAATATTTAATTATGAATTCCTAAGAACGTTTTTATTGTTTTTGAATTGGTGTGGACGTATTAATCTTTAAAAACATAGCATATATTTGTATTTAAAAAATCTGAATGAAGAAAATCTATTCTTAGAGTGTTATTAGGGACTTTTGGAAACATACAAGTTTTTTTTATCTAAATGATTTTTTAAAAGATTTAAAGACTAATTTTCTCAGGTATAAGGGCTTTTTAATAATCGATATTGAATGATGGATGAAATTTATAAATATAAATCTGTTTTTTCTATGTAAAGCGTCTTATGTTCAAATAAAGAATTTTTTAAATATTTTGTATGCATATAACTTTACAGAATTTTGTCACTTTGTCGGCGATACTCTGATGAATTAATTAAAACAATCAGTTGGTTGCCAACAGTATAAAGCTCTAAATAAGCAAATAAAAAACGATTTTACAAAAGCCCAATTGTTTTAATTTTGTTTTAATTCTTAATTCCACTTTTAGTCTCCTTAGTCTCATACAAAAAAATAACTTGTCCAACATCACCTTGCTATATTCGAGTTACAGGGAACTCGACACTTTTTTTTAAGACAAATATTTTACTTTAAGCAGCAAACACAGAAATATATGCAGTCTAAGTAGTTGAAAAATATTGATTGCGCACTCATTATGACCAATCAACTAAACTTCACTAGTAGTTACTTGACTATATAGTTAACTAATAATGAGGTTGACCATTGCCTAGCGCTGCTATCCTACGCTATGAAGGTTAAAGTTTTAAATTGTTCAGGTATCGTGTAGAGTATTGTGTTATGAAGCACCAAGCATGAAGCACGAGAGGACAAGACTTACGAGTACTCATCACATGAACGAGACTCTCATACACAAAAATAACTTGTCAAACATCACCTTGCTATACCTACTCGAGTTACAGGGAACTCGACACTAATCCCGATGATAGATCTTGAACGAAATGCGAACCTATAATACAGCCCATTTTTATATTCCCTCATATTTTTGTTGGCATAACTTCATAGGTGGTTTCTAGGTTCACATGGTTTTTAAAATTTTCAAATTGAAATCTCCCAACCTCTCACCTTCTGTTAGTGCTTTATATATATATATATATATATATATATAGATAAATATTGTTATCCTGCAAATATCATTATACTCTATGTTCGATTTACTTTTATAGATAAAAAATAAAGTAAATGAAGACAAAAGAAAGAATATAATTAAATCTGATTATTTATTCTACAAAGCTTTGCTCCTTAACTGGTATTATTCTTAATAATATTTAAAGATTTTGCTTGGGCATGTTGAAAACCCCTACTCGTGTTGGATTTAAAAATAATATTTAGCCCAAGGGAGCACTTTAGATAGCGTTTTCTTTTTTACCTCCTACGCTCTTCTCTGAGGGGCCATACTTCTTGCTTTTAATGCTAATTCCCATTTATGGGTTATGAACTCAATGTTTTATATGCCCAGATTTTTATATGATATTTTATAAAATGTTATAATACATTTAAAAAACTGTGAGTTTAAAAAAACGAAACAAACTTTAACATTACTTTTAAATATTAAATTATGAATTCGTAGGAATGTTTTAACGCGTATAAACGGGTGTGCATGTTTTATTCTTTGAAAATTTATTTGTAGTAAAAAAATGTGAAAGCAATTTAGAAAAGAAAAAGAGGAAGGTTAAATGGAATGAAGGTATAAGCTGATTAATTATTCATTTATATTACTGAGGATACGTTGTTGTTTAAAGTCACTTATCCCACTAAGGCTAATCGGACGATGCTACAGAGGGAGTCATAAATTTTGTCTATCCAGATGTAATTAGGATAGGGATCTTCAACGAGTACCTGTCATCGAAAAGGCTTAGGACTTCCATGGCATAGCCAAGGATTTTTTACTCCTTTAAAATCCTAGGGCGATCCGGCGGGATTGTAGGCTGCTACGCTAGCCACTACACCGTAAGTTACCACAGATACGTATTTAGAGGGATGAAATTAATTTTTTACCGGTATATCCGATTTCAATTTTAAACAATTTTCGTTCTCGGATAATGTAGAAGTACAACATTGATTCCTTATAAATATTATTATGGATTGTTAATGGGTAGGGGTGGGTTGATTATTATCTTTTAAACGTTTTTCTACCTGCCTTATCTAATCTTAATCAATTTCAACAAAATTCGAAACACTCGTCGTTCCTTGGTCAAATAGAAGTATAAGGAGGTCCAGTCCTAATCATGTATTATTAAAAATAGGTGATAGGGAGTAGTATTAACTGTAAGTATTTACCTATCGTTCATAGGTCAAACAAAAGTTAAAAAAGTAACTTTTTAAGTACAAATAACTTTTATTAGGCTATGTACTTTGGGAGGTTAATTATCAACCTTTTATCATGTATCGACTAAATTTAAATCACTGGTTTTTATAAGTCTAATAGGAGTTTATTAATTTCTTTTACATGTTTTAACGTTAGATAATAGGAAGCAAAAGGGTTGATTCGTAAATTATTTCCTTTTAATTCGATTCAGATCAAATTTTATACGCTTTTCGTTCATAGATCAAACTTTAATTATTATTTTTAGAATAATAAGAAAATTATAAAAAAACACCTTTCATGATTTACATCTGCCCAGGGTCTCTCGAAGGCCTGTACCCTTCACATTCTTGATCTTATAACAGTTGATAATTATTGATTTTTGAGAATGGCGGCCATAAGATGTAGTGTTATAGAAAATGATCGCTATAATAAAGTAATAGAAATGGTCTCGTTTTTAATTTTTCGGATCAATTCATTTCTAGTCGTTCGTGAATTTGAATAATCATCCTGGTATCTGGGTGATACTGGAAGGCCAATTTAATTTGTCGGCACAGCTATCATTGCTATTTTCAACTTCATAAATATTCAGAAACACAATCGTTACATTTATTTACATATTAGCCTGGAAGCAATCAAGGTTTTAACAACTAAGCGCCAGCAATTACGTATCCCGATAGGAACATACTGATTGCTTAATATTAATTCAACAAGGGGACATGGTGGAAATTAAGTACTGATTGCTGAGCAGTGCGCTATTACCAGGGGCCGTTATCATAATTAACTTTGCTACCTAGGCTCAGGAAGAGGCTCTTTTGTTCTTTGAGCTCTGAATTCGATTTAGTTCGCTTCGTTGTCCCGGGGAAGGAATTAGTTTTAGTCTTTTGTTGAGTAGAGGTTCCTTACAAAGAAAGTACCGGTGCTTTTGTTGATTCCCTCTTCTGTTGATTCTCCAACAGTTCTTTTACAGGAGAACGACTTGGGGGACATTTACAAACAGTAAATGACATACTGTTTCACTACGATTATTATTGTAACGTGCTATCACCATTTTTCTTTTAAAGGCCTTAATTATTAACACTTAAAATACTCACAGTTGAAGTCAGTTATTAGTTAAGTATAATTTCTATTGCTTCATCAATACCAAATGAAGGAATGCTTCATCTTGACGTTATAAGTATCAAAGATTTCTTGGATTAATGGTACAGGCCTCCATGCACAAAGCCTAGGTCATTATATATCAATTGCATATTTGTAAATTAGTGACTTAGTACAATGTTAATTAGCCGGAATGGCTGATACTGGTGGAAATGGACTTTTGGATAAGGGCGATTTAGGAAATCAGGAAGGAAAAGAATTTTGGAACTGATGGAGGTTCCAACATTGTCGCAAATATTGAAGAAAAGAGATTACCATGGTATGGACTTGTTAAAAGAATGACTCCAAAATACATAGTAAAATGGGAAGAGAAGGTTCAAGAAAGTCTGATAGCATGGGTTATCCGATCATTATTATTGTTTAGTCAATCTTTATCTAAGATACAGATAACTAACTAACAATGTAGAGATATAGTTTTTTTTTTCTTGAGCGTAATCTCCAAGCTTAAGATCTGGCAAATGTTATCCTTTAAGCTCTTTTGTCTTGATTATGTTTCAGTGCAATATCGACGCAATCCCTGGAAACCAATGGAAGAAGAGTGGGAAAATAAATCAGGAGGAATAGAATAAAACAAATAAGTAACGGGAAAGGCCATTTGCAAATGGTCAAAGTCGTATAAGGTTTAAAAAAATATATTAACTATGTCAGATTACGGAATAATAATTTTTTTTTCTTTATGCTATAGAATAGCACCCTAAAATATATAACTAATCGAATTAGTGAACCGAAATGAAGGATAATAATAAAGAAAAATATTTATTAAAACTATTTCCTTACACCAACGTGAAGAGCCACTAATCATCTGTTGACAACTCCTTCCTGTCTCTTCATTGTAAGGGATGCGACCTAAAGGCCCTGCGGATCTCTTTCCCGTCCAATTAATTCAAAATTTCAATTTAAAACGTGACAAGTTAATAAATTCGCGGCAAAAGGAAGCAATTTATTTCTGTGTCAGGGACCGGCCTACGTCCCTTCATTGTTCTTGTGGGGGTATGAATTTCAGGGGTTCCTATTACAGTGAAAAAAAGTGCGTAAGCTATTTGCGAGCGATGTATCAAAACAGTCACGTAGTTTGATACGGGCTGAATTACCCAAAATTAATTTCCTTTAGAAAATCATTTTTTTTTTTTTTTTTTCATGGAATAGAAAAGAATACTTTTATTTTTGGAACAGAAATTTATTCTTATAACAGAGAAAATAAGAGTTTTATTCTACCATTTAACTGATCGAAGAAAATACTGTACATAAAATCAATTTAATCATAAATGTTGAAGGAGTCTTATTTGCCTGGACTTATCAATTATCACATCGGGACGCTTCGAAGGATCTTAAAAGAATCCTAAATCTTTTCCGAACCGTCTGAGCAGATTGATCCGGAAGTCATTAAAAGATTTCGGCGGAATAAAGAAAGGTTCATTTCAGATTGATAATGGCGAAGTTTTGGACTTGGTAATGGCCGACTTAGGCAAACCCTCCATCCTTAATGATCCTCGAAAAGAGCGCAGCCCAACCTTACTTAAGTTTCCGTGATAAGGGGTAGAAACAACGTGGTTGGAGTAGTTAGTGACAAACTTAATAGGCTGACTGGTCGCAGGATTTTTCTTGTCAAGAAGGTAAAGATTTTTTTTTTTTCAACGGTAATTTGAAAATAATATAATGTATTATTTGTGTTTTAATTAGGCCTTCTCGTTCCAGCTAGTGACTAAAGCAGATAGGGGTCGGGGAAGTCATGGGTATGAATGCCCCCAACCCTTTTCACTTGGAACTACCAGGGCGAGTTGGACCAAACAACCTTAATTACGATACCTCCCTAAAAATTAAATTGTAATGAATTTTTAAAATAACCTTCGGAAAGAAAAATTAAAAAGCACCTTGTAGGAACTAGGATAAATCAAAACATTACAACACATTTTAAGAAAGGTTGCTGACTAAAAAATTACCGGATTGGATACGAAAATAAACTTGAAAATATTGTTGTCATAAAAATCATATGATTTTGTCTATTACATAGAAAAAAGTTTTAGAGATTTTGTTGAAACAGTTATATAACTGAACTAGCATTCCCCGTCGCGGCTTCGCCCGCGAGCCTTTAAAATCTGTGATCATTCTTGGTATTGATTTAATATTGTGGTTGATGTTTGGTCTTAAACCACAATATTGTAAAAATAATTGAACCTTTTAATAATGAGAATTAACTCAGAACATTTTTATTTTCACAATAACACAATATTTAGAATGTAACATTAACAACACATGTTAAAAAAGTCATATGAGTTGCAAAGCACCACATACTCCCTCCCCAGTGATAACGGAGAGGTACTTCGAAGGAAATGTTACTCGGCGTCCTGAACGTGTTCGGTTGTTCATGGGAGGTGAAGTTGCTTTAACAACGGGAGCACTAGATGAATTCTGTTGCGATCCTTCTGTTGTTGAATTCTGTTGCTGCTGGTGGTGCGATGTTCCGTCCTCCGATAACAAATATGCCGGTTTAAGGCGGTCAATAGAGATCCTTTTCGTGCCCCTCGGAGTTTCAAGATCAAAGAATTTGTCTGTTCGTGAAATTACCTTAAATGGTCCTTCATAAATAGGTTGTAAGGGTTTTCTCACAGCGTCTTGTCGCACGAAAACATGGGAGGTTTTTTTAATATCCTGGTGAATGTAGGGTCGCTTAGCTGAGTGATGGCTTGTAATTACCGGTCTTAGCGCTTGGATGTGTTTCTTTAATTTATGTACCAGCATAGGTAGGTCATTTGATGTGGCTCCATCTTCGAAGAAGTCTGCTGGTAGTCTCAAAGGTTCTCCGTACACTATTGACGCTGGTGTCGCTTGGAGGTGAGGTACCAAGAGGGAACGTAGACCAAGAAGAACTGTGGGTAGTTTGGTAATCCAGTCATTTACCAGCTGAGCACGTAGGGATGCCTTAAGCTGCCGATGCCATCTTTCTATTTTGCCATTAGACGCAGGATGATATGCCGTAGTTTTACAATGCTGGATGCCCAGAAGATTGGTTAGGTGGGCGAAGAGTGAGCAATCAAATTGTCTACCACGATCTGTCGTAATCTTAGATGGAACTCCAAACCTGGAGATCCATGAAAATAAGAGAGACCGTGCGACTGATTCCGCTGAAATGTCCTTTAAAGGTATTGCCTCCGTCCAGCTAGAAAAACGGTCAATGATTGTTAGTAAATAGATATACCCATCGGAAGGTGGCAGAGGACCAACAATATCCAGATTTAGGTGAGAAAATCTACTACTGGCTGGTTCGTAGCTACCTATTTCGCTAAAAATATGTTTGGTAACTTTTGAACGTTGACAACCCATACATGTTTTAGCCCATAGTCTGACATCTTTTTTAAGGGAAGGCCACACATATCGTTGCTTGACGAGCTCGATGGACGCTTTTATTCCAGGGTGTGCCATGTTATGGAGAGAGTCGAAAGCTGGTTTCCGAAATGCTAGCGGTAAGTAAGGCCTCAAACGACTTGTAGATGTGTCTACTATCAATTCTGCTCCTGATGTTAATGCGATTGGTGCAAATTTAAGGGAACAATTATTATTAGCCTTTAGCTGTTGTAGTTCCTCGTCCGTACTTTGTAGTTTCGCTACGTCGTCAAAGGAAATCACGGATGGGACAGATATAGCGGATAGGCGAGAAAAGAAGTCGGCCGGAGTGTTGGATTTGCCAGGAAGGTACCGGAGGTTTGTGGTGAACTGCCCTATGAAATCCAATTGTCGTAATTGGCGTGGGGAAGCCTTGTCGAGCCGTTGCTTAAACGCGTATGTCAGAGGCCTATGATCCGTGTATAATACAAAATCCCTACCTTCTAATACGTAACGAAAGTGTTTAACGGACATATATGCGGCGAGTAACTCTCTATCATACGTACTATACCGCTTTTGAGTGTCCGTTAATGATTTTGAAAAGAACCCAAGTGGTTCTAAAACACCGTTACGAAGTTGGTTGAGCGACGATCCAACTGCATAATCTGAAGCATCAACGAGAAGTGCTAATGGTAAGTCGTCTGATGGGTGGGCTAAGAGTGTTGCGTTTGTGATTTGAGTTTTAAGTTTCTCAAAAGCACACAAAGCCTCAGGAGTCCATTCCACGTTGCGTTTATCATTTTTGCGCGTATCTTTGCAAAGGTTAAATAACAGCTGTTGCGTTTCGGCGGTTGCAGGCAACGATCTTCTGTAGAAATTTATTAACCCAAGAAAACGTCTGAGATCGGCAATGGTTTTAGGTTGTTTGTACGAGACGATCTTGTCAACTCGATCAGGTAACGGCTCAATACCCTCGAAAGATACAGAGTAACCTAAAAACGAAATTTTTGTTATCCCGAATTCACATTTTGCTATATTAATGTTTATGCGGTATTCGTTCAAGCGCCTGAATAGTGAGGTGAGATGACAAATATGTTGTTCTTCATTATTTGAAAACACGAGAATGTCATCTAAATAACAGAAAACAAAATCTAAATCTCGTAAAATGCTATCGATGTATCTCTGGAAAGATTGAGCGGCATTTCTCAATCCAAAAGGCATCTTTAGAAACTCAAATAATCCGAAAGGGGTAATCACAGCAGTTTTATGTACATCTTCTGGTGCAATCGGAATATGGTGGTAGGCGCGAACTAAATCGATTTTAGAAAAGAAAGTCTTACCGGCGAGTCTGGAGTTAAAATCGTTTAAATATGGTATAGGGTAGCGGTCGGGAACTGTTATGGCATTAAGTGCCCTATAATCGCCGCAAGGCCTCCATGAACCATCTTTTTTGGCTACCATATGTAAGGGACTCGACCATGGACTTTTGGAGGGCCTACATATTCCCAAGTCGATCATTTTTTGAAATTCTAATTTAGCCTGTTCCAATTTTGTGCGAGGTAGACGTCTGGGCCTAGCAACAACGGGTGGACCGGTTGTCTTAATGCTATGAAAATATTTTATATCCGTGGCACAGAAATTTGGATCTTCGCGCAGTAATGTTGGGAACTTTTGAAGTAGTTCAGTGTATTTGCTAAGCGGATCTAATAAGTGAATTTCACTCTCGGGTGAGTTAACCGTAGTCAATGTAGAAGTAGATAGCTGTGTTGTATTGTCAATAAGCCGCCTATTTTTTAGATCAATTAATAGTCCAAAATGATTTAAAAAATCAGCTCCAATAATAGGAGTCTGAACTTTAGCGATTGTGAAAGGCCAGCAATAAGAACGTCTCGTGCCTATATTGAGGTTAATTAGACGCTCACCATAAGTGTTTATAGGCGTTCCATTAGCCGCAAAGAGTACCCGTTTGGTTGGTCGCATTTGGGGAGAGGAAGGAACGACAGAAATATCTGCCCCGGAATCCACAAGGTATTTTGTTCCAGTAGGAATATCCGTGACGAACAGACGGCGTGTAAGTATTTGGCCTGTGCTCTCCTGCGCCATCTCAAGAGAGTGGCCTACTCGTTTTCCGATTTAGAAGGAGATGTTTGTTTATAAGAGCAAGGTTGGTTACATTTTGTGGCTTTTTCACGAAATTTACGGTGATACCAGCAAAGAGGACCACTAGAGTAAGGGCGGGACCGTGAACGAGAGCGCGAACGTGAACGACCTGCAGCAGATAAGCTACTAATAGCAGCGGTTAATTCGGCAATTTGTGATTCTAAACGCGATAGCCTATCAGTGGGTAAGATGCTAGAAGATGAACTATGGGAAGGATTATTATTTATAGAGGTTATGTTAGGCGAGGAATGTGTGTAGTCGAGAATCCTGTCAGCCATAATGGCAGTGTTGTCTAGTGTGTCATTGCTAGAGGCTAATATTGATCTCAAATTAACTGGGAGACGTTGCATGAAAATAGTTTTTAGAAAATCATCATTGACTTGCGAACCAGCAAGGCTACGCATTTCGCGTAACAACTGACTGGGCCGTTTGTCTCCAAGATCTATTTCAGTAAGAAATTTGGTTACCTTCCGTCCTTCAGATTCTTCGAATTCGCGTTGCAGCCTTTCCATAAGATGAGTATATGGGGTTGTAGAAAGTTCCTTACCTAAAAAATCTGCGATTAGCTCCGCGACATCTGAATCCAATGAAGCTAAAACATAATTAAATTTAGTTAATTCGGAGGTTATTTTATAATTGTAAAATTGAGCTTCCACCTGCAGTTTCCAGATCTTGATGTTTTTTCGCCAAATAGGTGGAATTTTAATTGATACCCGGCTGATTTCTTCATAACTGCTACGTTGGGGCCTTGTCTCCGTGTTCTCGGAATCACACATTATAAATGAAAATATCTAAAGTCTTCAACTTACAGATTGTAGCTGTCCAAATCGGTGGTCACCACTGTGGTTGATGTTTGGTCTTAAACCACAATATTGTAAAAATAATTGAACCTTTTAATAATGAGAATTAACTCAGAACATTTTTATTTTCACAATAACACAATATTTAGAATGTAACATTAACAACACATGTTAAAAAAGTCATATGAGTTGCAAAGCACCACAATATAATATGTTAACTGATGTTAAGGAGATTTAGTAGAATCGGAGCTTCCGGGAGGTGGAATGTTGGAGGGGAAAGCTGCCGTCTCGGTAGAAGAGAGGGAGGCGCGCAATGGAGAGTTCACTAACACAGCCACAACAAAAAATTGCTTACTCCTCATGAAAGCTTCATTTTTCGGCTTTAAAACATGGTTTTCGACGCCCCTTAAGAGCTTTCGAGTTAAACTCGTCGTATCAGGATCTTTAAAATGAGTCCAAATTAGATATTTTTTCTCGAAATGCAAAAATAGGTGTCCGTTAGAGTTAAACGACAATTTCGCCATTTAAATCCCTTAGGGGTCACATTTTTGAAATTCCTTTCTTAGTGGTTACCTACATCGCGTTTAAAATCTAAATTCCGAACTTTTTTTAGCTGATTTTAATTGGACTTTCCGTGTTGTTACATAGCCTACCAGTAAAACGTAGTCTTGTCGTGGGATTAAAATTATTACCAAATACCGCATAAAGCTTATCATTGCGATATACATCAAAAAGGTAAGGAAACAATTCCCCAGCTGCCGTTGGTTCCACAAATTCGACATGGGTTGAATGCTGAGACATATGAGTGTAATAACTACTGAAATCAGAATAATTGTTACCGTAATCATTTTATTTAACGCAGAAAATTTGTCCCAATTTGGATGACATGTTGTACTACAATTTGCCGAAAATGACATTTTTCTTGAGAATTTTCGATAATATATGATAGAGATCGAAATAAACACGCACCATCCCCAATCATGGGAATCACAGTGTGCATAATTCGATTACCACTAATATTTAAATAATCAGTAGCCATATTTTATGTAAATGTCTATTTTAATAATATTGTAACGTTAAATCGATATTCAAATAAAAAACATATGGATTAATATCTCAACAATAGATTTCCCTTAGAGTTAAACGACAATTTCGCCATTTAAGCCCCTTAGGGGTTACATTTTTTAAATTCCTTTCTTAGTGGCTGCCTACACCGCGTTTAAAATCTAAATTCCGAACTTCAAGTTTCTATCATTAGTAGTTTTTGCTCTGCGTTGATTCTGTCAGTCAGGACAAAGCCTCTTATATATAGAGAGATTAGTACATAGTTCCGGATCTTACGAGAATGAGATCTTCTCGATTTCGGACTAAATATAAGAAACAATGGACTAGGGGCTTAATCTCGCTCTGTACATCGAAACACATGATTACTTTTTTGTCACTAGTAGTTACATTTTGTAACGTTGTCATTAATATGAGCTTTGATTGTTTGTTTGGCGCTGTGCACTATAATTTTTCATAAATAAAAATGATTTAAACCTACATTAGTGTTACAATATTTATAATTATACTGTTATTCAAATACGAATGTATTACAAATAAATTTGGTAAATGACTAATCTGATTATCAGTTACTTTTTAAGTTGATACCCGTGGGAACACTACAATGTTATCTAAGAATTAAATTTATTCTTTTCAAAAACCTTGAATATTGTTTAAGTTTTTAATGGAATTGTGGCAACTTATTTCACGCTAGATCTTATTGGAAATAACTGAAGTTAAATTACAATTGAAACCCAACTTTATACATCCAAATAGGTCTAATTTTCATTTATATGAGCGTTTAGCTGAACATTGAAAGTTTATAGAGTTTGTCTGGTAAGTGTTGAAGTAGTCCAAAGCGAGAAGTTTCTTGTCTCTTCAATATTGTGTGAGGGTTCCAAGTTAGCCGTTTATCTAGACAAAGTCTTGTATAGGAGATCTGTATCTTATGTAGGAGCTCAGTTCTACAGGAAGGAGTGATATATATTAATAAAGAATATCGTGGTGAAGAATTTACTTCATCCACGACAATGTGTTCTTATAGTATAGTTTCTTAAGTTCTCAATTCAAATAAGTTTTAGATGTATGTTTGAAGAGATTGACTTGCAGTAGACGGGTTGCTTTGCATTGCTTTATTCATTCCTAATGTATATTAGCCATATACTTTAGGACTATTAGTTCAATTTCTATAGCTTGTGTAATTGAATAACACGAAAAATATCCACCTTACACTCCCCTCTCCTGGGAAAAAATCTGTATAAGAGAAAAGGCGAGATATGGGAGTAATAGTAAAGTGTTAAAAAATAAGCGAAGTCAAAAAATATATTCAGTATCACTATTGAGTGTTCATTACGAACTGTCTGCAATGCTTCTCACGGGCTGAATGAGAGTCTAATCTAACAAAGCCAGTAGAAAATCTAAGTATACTTACTAAGTTCCAATAACCTCTATCGCATCATAACATGGACGCAAAAAGTTTAATGACGGCGTAAACTAGAAATCTGTAGAGCTTATGCTTTTATTTAAAAATCTCATTGATAGGTACTAGTAATTTATAAATAAAAAGTTATGATTTATAACGAAAAAAATAGTTCCAAATTGGATACTCTAATATAGATAGATGATATAATATAGGCTATTATAGTAAACCATACAGTTATTGGCACTCAGTACAGTTATTGACGGCCCAACTTTAACTTAAAGAAATAGGTTAAAAAAGTCTTAATTTTATTACAAGGTATACATGAGTCTAATGTTTGAAGGGTCCTATAAGTCATCTATGAAGTAAGACTTTAACAAACTAACCATAGGGAAGATTTCACAATTAAATCCACAGGGTGCCAATTACTAGATTTGGCACTTTTAACAATAAATATTGCCATATTGTAAAACTATCGAACTTTTGATCCAAAAAAAACTCTTGAGTCTCTATAAGGATAGATAAAGAGGAGTTATAGAAAGTTTCAATTAGATCCCTTCGTGAGAAGTATTTTTTTTAATGTCACCACTGAAATTTAGTCTTAAGAGTGCCAAAAACTTTTTCAGCAAAACGCTAGAAAATAGTTTCTTTAATCCAAAAAAATTAAAAAGAAAATCAATTGTACGAATTCAAAATGTTAATCAATTTAATCATCAGATCATTTTCTCGCATTAAAATTACTGCGGCTTCCGAATTTTTTCGTCATGGTATCTATTTCTTGGATTTTCCTTACTTTTATAATAAAATTTAGTCAGTTGTAATACCATAAAATAAAACATCTATTTTTCGGATTTGCTTAACGTTTCTTTTTAGTTTATTTGGTGGTAGGAGGTTGATTCCTCATAAATGTAATTATAAGGTAAGCTCAAAAAGAGCTTAAAACACGTTGATAACTAACAGGCTGCGCTTGTTCTTCCCTTACTCCATGATTCTAAATTTCATTGGTTGGTTTTTCCATTCGATTCATCGAGCATTTTTTTAAAAATTAACAAATCAAATTTAGAACAAAAATTATGGGGAAGAACATGCGCAGTCATATGAGTTTTAAGTTAATGTATAGACAGATAATGGCCGTGTAATAGCTAATGTTCGACGAAGCTTTCCCATTCCTTCAAACAAGATGATGACGTCATTTCTAGAGTGTTATTTCCGTGACCCCTTGATGAGTGTATAGTAGGCGTGCTCGAGCGTATCTGCATTAAAATACCATTAAATTAATAGTTGCTTCTACTCAATAAATTCCGGGTACATCAGTGAAATTGCATCCGCTGACCAATTGATGCTAGGTAACCAATCCGCTGCAAGCAACCACAAAGCTGCCCCTGTGTGTGTATAGGTTCTCGTGCATGGCACAAAGGGCTCACCTAGGGCCCATTTACCCTCCATACCTTACACCGGGAGCTCCCTATGCTCGTATTCTAATAGCAGAGCCCCGTATCAAAGGGTTCTTTCCATGGGATGTTTTTATTATTTTCCCATTGGGTGCGCCTATCCCTTTATATCCGATATTGCATGGAGTCGGGAAATAATGAGGAGAGGTCTTCTTTGTGAAGATTATCCCAGTCAGTCATTGTATGCATTTTTTTATATATCATCCATAGGCATAGTCAACGTTATTAGCTATGCATATGAAAATGAACTCAAAGCAACTAGAATAAGAAATATATGCAAGGGTGGATCCCGGGTGGGTCACGTGTTCATGACCCCACCCAAATATTTTTTAACTTTTTTTCTATTTTTCAACGAATATGGCAAGTCGTGCCACGTGATTACGAGGCATGACCCCCCAGTTTGCCTGTCATGGCCCCTGAACAAATGTGCCTTTCAGTTGATAGAATGCCTAGCTCCAGTTTCAACATTTTGTAGAAAAGCACTTTAAATAGTATTTCATTTTAGAAAATTCGTACCTTTTTACTTGTAATGCATTTCTTAGTAAACTACCATGTTTTAATATTTCTGTCAGAAGATTACAAAATAAAAATGTACGAATTTTCCAAAAGGAAATACTCTTTAAAGTGCTATTACACAAAATGTTGAAATTGGAGTTAGACATTCTGTTAACTAAATGGCTCAGATAAATGAAGAAAAAAAAATGATTAATTATATTATGTACTTATAAATTCTTTGATGTTACTGAAATTTTAATGATTAAAAGAAATTTCAATAATTTACTTATATAAATGTTAAAACATCAATTTATCTTATTTCATTTAAACATCCTGCAGTCTTATTTCATTTACATTAATGAAACTAAAGAGATACGTCAACAAATGTTTTTTTTAATTTTTTTTTTTTTTTTTTTTTTTTTTTTTTTTTTTTTTTTTTTTTCGGTTGGCGCATTAGGCCTAATGAGACCTTTGGCCGCGCAGTGTGGTCTTCTTACAGACATTTGTTTTGCTTGCGGGAGTACAGACAGCCTGGAGGGGGTAGCCCAAACCTCACGTTGCTGAAAGCCATGGTCACCATGGTACAGCGGCAGACTGCCCATATCTCCATAACCAATCCCATTGGGGCCAATTTGGCAGTGTCCTTCCCACCGATGGCGTCAGCTCTCTCGGGTTCAAGGACAGTGACAAACTGGTCTAGGTCCAAGGATTATGGTAGCTCAGAGTCAGCAGGCCCCGAGGACCTATATTTCTTTCCCTGAAGCATACCGTCCCTGAACCAAACCTCCGGGCGGTTACTGACATCCTGGAAAACCACACCACGATTCTCGATGAGATACACGGGGAAGGTTCATCACTCCTACGCCCGGTCGATGTGAGTCGCCTCCAGTAGGCTGACGGGCCTCACATACCCGGGGGTGGGGGTAGACTTGGACTTCGTGGCTTTTATTGGTGGGCGGTCACCCGAATGGAGCGGTCACCCATCCAAGTACTGACCACGATGGACGTTGCTTAACTTTGATTATCTATTGCAAGCGCCCTTGTCCACTCGGCCATCCCGGCCCCCGTTTTTTTTTTTTTTAATATAGGTGCCTATATTTTCTATAGGATGCATAAATAATAAAAAAACTTATATATTAACATAAATTATGCAATTTTTTTCATTAAAGAAGTTTCTGTTCTCAATATTTTATGTTAGTCTTATTAAAATAGAAAATTAACAAAGCTTCATTCACCAAATAATTCGCTATTCATGGAAAATTAAATAAGTTATTTGGTTTACAATTCAAATTTACTAAAATGTTATTCAGGTTATATCAGGTCGTAAATAATTACTGGGTCAGGATAGGCGCATCACGCTCACGTATCCTGGGTGAGGTGACATTTATTTTGGGAGGACCCACAGAATAAAAACCAACCTTCCCACCATTTACAGAATAATTTGGGTACACATTTAAAGTTTGTAAAAATATGTTTGCATGAAATATGCGGTGAACACATTAAAAAAAGAAATAAAGGTCCAAATAAATCTTATTTTTATGGAATGATGGGCATAACCATTGAGATACTAGGGAAATTTTCCTTGCATTGAAGGATTTTTATTACATTTGATTGTATTAAAAAGGTAATACAAATGAAAAGAAAGGAAAAAAAACTAATGTTTGTTCCATAATCTGTATAATAGAGATTATAAATATAACTGCTGACTATTTTATTTATGAAAATTACTTTGGAAATAATGAAGGTAATATTTATTTAATTTTAGGTAATATCAGAGTTGGCTATCTCATACCATAGGCTAAGTTATCAATAATTCAACGTGTCAAATAATAGATTACATCATCCGTTATCCAGAAATAACGAACAACTTAAATTTATTTGTAATCTTTTATGGTGACTAACCAAAGGAATAAAAATTTTTTGAAAAATTATTGTTACGGGCTTCGGGTTCGATAGAATGAACAATTAACACTAGGACAATAATTTATTAATCAATACTCACAAGGGTAATTACTGCCTTATTATCAGATACAAACCAGGCTGTGTATGCAGACTCTAATTACTTATAACTAACCGCACGGGTTAAAACAAGAGTCTTTTCTACGACATACACTATCACCACAATAACTTATCACAATAAGGCTTACCACTTATCACACTATCTTATCACAATAGACTTATCACTGTTCACTACGAAGTCCTCACCACGGGTGTTGCCAAACAACTCCGCTGAGGCCTGTTAGAGCCGGTATTTATTAGTCTTGGATAGATTCTAGAAGGTTCGGGGTTCATCCAGAACAAAGTCTTTGATCTTCCCCGACAGCCAGTGCGGCACCGAACAACGGACGTATTGTTCACCAAAGGCGCTTTGTCTACTACCGCTGACCGCAACACTACCCCCTCCTTAATGCTGATCTGTCCCAGATCAGGTCGTGAATGGGGTGTAATAGGCTCAGGTGTTTTCTCCTCTTCAGCTTCCAGCAGGACTTTTCCTGTTTCCTGACCGAGTGTTAGAAGCACAGCGAGTTTCTTGAAACTACCAGGCGAAGCCACCTTCAACGAAAGGACACTGGCCGGTGCAACAGAGTCGAGCTCCACAATGCCAAACGCATTTGACATTACACAAACACCAGAAGTTGGGTCCGGGACCTGGCTTGGATCAATCCTTACAACACTTGCTTTGGAAACCAGCACCTGTTGGTTGTGAGGGTCTAGACCAATGCTCTGCTCAACTAAGATTCCGTTAACAGCACCATGAGCAGCTGATGGTTTGCTCTCATCACCATTCGATTCGAGCCCTACTACCGCTGTTGGACTTTCTGTAGTCCCATGGGTAATATTTGGCTTAGGAGGAGGCCGATCAGGTCCTCGAATGATGCCACTCACTGTCACTTCATTGTCAGTTTCTCTCTCCAATTTCAATTTCTCCGCTAAGGGGTCATCATCCTCATCAGAATCAGTAAAAGGCATTCTCCTGCTTAACATTTCAAGTTTAGCATCATCAGGCTTCATAGACCCACCCCAAGCCTTTCCTTGATTCAAGGTTCCTTGCTTGCTGTACCTGATTAGCCGACCACTGATTGAAAAGGTTCCAGAGTTTGTCACTTGATCGTTTCCAGCCCTCCCCGATATGGCAGTCCTATGTTCATTCAAAGACCGCTTGGCCAAACTCTTCTCAAATGCTCCAAACAGACGCCGACAAGCCTCCAAGCTTCCAGCCGGCTCCCAGCCACTCTGTTCAGAAGGGCATCCCTCCCATCCAAGGGTGTATCCGGCCCTCCTCGATACGGCTGACCTCTGTCCATTCAAAGACCGCCTGGCCAAACTCTCCTCAAATGCTCCAAGCAGACGCCGACAAGCCTCCAAGCTTCCAGCCGGCTCCCAGCCACTCTGTTCAGAAGGGCATCCCTCCCATCCAAGGGTGTATCCGGCCCTCCTCGATACGGCTGACCTCTGTCCATTCAAAGACCGCTCGGCCAAACTCTCCTCAAATGCTCCAATCAGACGCCGACAAGCCTCCAAGCTTCCAGCCGGCCCCCAGCCACTCTGTTCAGAAGGGCATCCCTCCCATCCAAGCAAATATCCATATTGCTTCTTTCCTTGATGGAACCTTCGGGAAACAACAAACTCTTCTTCCTTATCTTGGGAGCTATCACCATCCTCGAGATGATCTCTCATGTTCTCAATATCCTCCGCTCCTTTTTCAACACTAGTGGTTGACTCAACTTCCATGACTTCTCTTGTCGAATCCACCTGAACAAGCCTTCCCACTTCAACAGGCTTTTCCTCAGCGCCTTCATCGCAATCTTCCTTGTCAGGTTTACCGTACCCAAAAGTACTAGAATCCATGACAGTCTGTACAGCAGCTAACCCTGCATTTCCTATTCTTTCAGGCTTGGGTTTCATGAACTCCTCGAAATGAACACCACAAGAGGATACACACACAAGAGCATCCACCTCTCTCAATCCGTCAAGCGGCACCTTCACATCTTCAACACTCACTTGAGGATCAAGGTCGAAGGGCTCTTCTTCTTCTTCTTTATCATTTTGCGTAGCACTAAGAACCTTCTTAACCGAAATCTTAGGAGTATCACTATCAACTAACTTATTTTCTAAAGCAGTAAAACATTCTGATAACGTAGAAAATAACTCATTTTGATTTTCTAACAACTCATTTTTAAATTCTAACAACTCATTTTTCAATTTACTAAATTCTGTTTCAAAAAGAACGTGATCTGGATCCTCTCCACTACTAATTAAAGCTTCCCTGAGCCTTTGTTGCAATATAGACTTGTTCCCAGAAGTATCCAAATCGCGTTCTTCTAATTCCCTTTTTAAATCTGCTACTTTCAAATCATACAATCTTAAGCCACCGGTTGACATTTTAAATATTATATACAATTATCAAAATTAAAATTAACAAATCAAAACTTAAAGACTAACAACAATAAGTTGATTATAAACTAACAACGAAAAAAATAAATCTAATCCTATACACAGTTACTAAGATTTAAATTACAAATGAAATTCTCAACACTATAAACAATAAACTAAATTATTAAAAGAAACAAAAAAAAGATTAAATAAAACTCAAACATTAAATAAAATAAACAATATTCAAAAAAAAAGACAAACAAATTTTCAATAACCTAAATTACAATAATTAACTAAAGTAATAAACAGAAAAATTATTTACGACAAACTAAATAAATACACTAATGCTAAAAATATACCCGCTTCTGACACCAGTTGTTACGGGCTTCGGGTTCGATAGAATGAACAATTAACACTAGGACAATAATTTATTAATCAATACTCACAAGGGTAATTACTGCCTTATTATCAGATACAAACCAGGCTGTGTATGCAGACTCTAATTACTTATAACTAACCGCACGGGTTAAAACAAGAGTCTTTTCTACGACATACACTATCACCACAATAACTTATCACAATAAGGCTTACCACTTATCACACTATCTTATCACAATAGACTTATCACTGTTCACTACGAAGTCCTCACCACGGGTGTTGCCAAACAACTCCGCTGAGGCCTGTTAGAGCCGGTATTTATTAGTCTTGGATAGATTCTAGAAGGTTCGGGGTTCATCCAGAACAAAGTCTTTGATCTTCCCCGACAGCCAGTGCGGCACCGAACAACGGACGTATTGTTCACCAAAGGCGCTTTGTCTACTACCGCTGACCGCAACATTATGTATATTATTTTTTATTAATCATATATATAAATGGTGTTAATGGTTTTAAGGTTATGTTGTTATATATAATCATTTGTTTCAAAACAAATGTAGGTTCATGCATTTTCATAAACTTTCCTTATTTATTCCGAACTATTACTGGTAATAAACTATGAATAACAGATTAACCATTTATTGATTTGTTAGTATAGCGTATAAACAAAGTGTTATTCCTCAATCGAATAAAAAATTATTGGAATAGTGCCTAAACTCTGGATAACATTTTTTTTAATGAGATAATTGAGAACACAATGAGATAAATTTAAATTATGTCAATTGCATATTTTGTTATCATGTGATGCCCCTGTAAAATCGCATAAAATTGCTTTATTATTATAATTATAACTAAGAGAAAGTAAGAATTGATACAATAATGTTTGGTCTTTGTGTGCGTTTGCGATTCTTCAAAGCTAGAAATCCTCATCTACTTTATTTTAATTACAGTGCGGTGATGGTTATCTAATGAAAATAAATTTCATTCAAAAATTCTTGAAGAGTATAATATTTCAACCCTTAAAAGTTAAAAAATAAATAAAAAAAAACGCTCTACTCCTTGAAACAAACTGATTAGTCTAATAGCTTCATTAACTTGGACCCTGTGAAATTCATTTAGCTTTGAATTTATCAAGTTCTTTCTTCGGCTTTGTGAAGCGCTTCAAAAGTGGAATTAATTTTTATACCCTTGAGCCTCCCACTATGAAAACGATAGCTCAACAACACAGGCGAGTTAACATTTTAAAAGACCTTAGAAAGCAATTGTTATAAAAAATAAACAATGAAATCGCATTTTTTTTGTTTTTATTTTTTAGTTACTTGATCACCCTATAAACTAGGTGATACTTAATGCCACATAATTATTTTTTTTCCTTCAAAATTATCTTTTACCGATCCGTTTTAATGGTAAATGAGAGTAGTAATGAAAGCTTGAGGGTAATTATTTTGAATCATCTAGAGTTCATGGAGAACTTCTTGGGGCACACCTAGCCTCTATTTAGTAGTTACTGTTAATCACCTAATTAATTAAAGGGAAAGAAAACCTGATGGTTTAGCGTGAACTCGGTCAAAACACCTCTCGCACAACTGATGTAGTATACTTTTAAAAATTTATTTATTTTAATATCAAGCCTCGCCGCTTTTTATTCGACCATACAAATGCTTTATTTATCTTTAATAATTTTCGGTGCGGCAGCTTCTACTATTACTTCACTAATGTAGTAAACAAATAAAAATACAAAATCTTCAAATTTTTATATTCATTTATGGTAGTATATAAAAAGTACGAAGCGTTAATCCTGTAGTTTTTATAAAGTAACAATAACAAATAAGTAATTTTATAAACAATTAATTGATTTTCTTCTTTTCCTTTTCCTAAGCTTTTAATCCTACCGCGGTAACAACTCCATACATATATATAATTAATTAATACATATAATATATATATATATATATATATATATATATATATATATACATATAATTAAAAAAATAGGAAATATACATATACCTAAACCTCAATGGAAAAACCTCTCCTATCGCTATAATACTGAATCTTTATATTGATACAGACAGTATACCAACTCTGTGACCCCAGTCACCAGACGGAACTATTAGATAATAGGTCACTGTTAGTCTATATAATGTTCGGCTATCACAAACTCGCCAGTTATGGGTTTGTTGTTGATAGTGTGTGTCTTGTTTGTGTCTTTTCAGACGGGATTGTCAGTGAAGTCTGTTGTAAGTGTTTATTCTTTTGTTAATATCACAGTGTTTTATGTGTTTTTATCATCTTAAATAATACCTGTGTTGGTACCGTAATTTCAATCTTATATTCATATATAAAAAAAGTGTGTTATCTTATACTTTGTGAATTTATTCAATACTTACTTGAACACACACGAAGATAAAACAGTTTTTCATAACTTCAAAAGAAAAGAAAAAAACAACAGTTAATTTCTGAGGATCTTGGAAATCAATCAATAAAGAAAAAAAAAAAGATTTAATTTTCTAAAATTGTTGGTGAAATATCCACTCTAATTTTATTTTAACTGAAAATAGTTACAATACTTCAATATATACTAGTGCATTCTAGCTTTCGGTAATTTTGGGTGTCGAAATGATTTTTTGAAGCAATTTCTAAAAATCTGTTGTATTTTTTTTCGCGAAAAAGTAAGTGAGACATGATGTCTCGAAACTTCTCCAAAATATAGCTGTTTGTTTCTAAAGTGTTAGGCCATATAGGTTTCTAAATCTAATCTTTCATTTCGTAATTGGTTTTTTATTTAATTTTTCAACTTCATTAAATATTATGTGAGTATTTTATTATCACACAATTTTTTTGTTTAACGTATCTATTTGATCCGCCACGATTTTTTACACATACTTCTATGAAACAATGATATGATTTTTCTATTAGAATTGACTTATCATCTTAGTATAATCAAAAACATATCAGATAATGATTCTAAACAAAGTGTGGTCTAGAAACCGTAATTTTTTACCTTATTCTATTAAGGCCTAAGACTTATGATTAATAGGCTGAAATTTAAGATGATATACATATATAATATCAATCATCAATAATAAAAAGATATGAGATGAAAAAGTGATATATCATAACATATAGTGTGATGTATTTATAAAGTGATCTATCAGCATGATTTTTCATAACGGCGCCTATGGAAGAATTATTTATTTTTAAATTGTTAATTATTCTAATTTATTTAAATAAATTTAATATTTATTTTTTGAGATAGCATTCGTTTTTGAAAAACTTTACTAAATATTTCATATTTCTACCAGATTAATAGGTACCTTATATCTACTATTTAATTCCATTATATGTGGAGAAAAAAATTTCTTACTGCCTTTATAAATTAAATGAATAATAATAGGTTCAGAGGCATTTAAAAATATCTATGTTAAACATAGTTCTGGAAAACAAAACTAGAAGCAATTTGATCGCATGCGCTTTGTAAACAAAGTCTCGATAGGATAGTTTCACTAAACAGATCAAAGACATTCAAACTAGAGGAATTAAATTTTGTTATTTTGCTTAAGAGTTTATTGTGTGAAATAATAATAATTTACAATATAATAAATATGACGGCCTAATAAATTTTAAATCGTAATTAATAACTCATGGAAATTTTACCTCTATAGTCCGAAATCCAAATGTGGTTTGATCAAATGACCATCCTACCATCCTCATTTTTTTTCTGAAAATATACAACGTTTTGAAAATTCTTTCAAATGAATTTTTTTTTTTTTTGGAAAGTGGGGTCAGTAATACATACAGAAATAGTAAAATAGAAATTATTATTTATTTAATACTCCAAAATATTGTGTAAGTGACCCTCTACCATATTAATAACTAATTATTATTATTCCTTAAATTCTAAGCTCTCCAGTATATTATACATATTATATATATTACTGGTAATATTACCGGAAATTGAAAATCTTATATTTTTTTCTCTTTTATTTGCTTATATAATCCTTTCATATTTCACATTTAGCCGTATCTGGTCAGTAGGGATAACAGGGTACATTACTTACACGAAATAATCAAAATTAACGGTACTTTTTTTTAAAAAAATTTCTTAGCCATTTAAGCTCTATCACATTGGTATAAATTCACATTATCGTTGGTACAAATTTAAAATATAAACATTCACATATTAGCGAGTCGTTTGATACCCATGATACGTGATCTGAATATCTATTCCTATCAACTAGAACTCTAAAAAATATATAGAACTAGCAGTCCCGGTCACGCATTGCTGTGGCTCAGTAGCTACAATGCGTTGAATTAATTATATCCTATTATTTTTAATACAATAAAATCAAAATTCAATGATAAAGATAACGTTTCAGCTAATCTAAAAATCAACGGGATTTAAAATAGAACTTTACGCCAAATTTAAAATTGTTTGGCAAAGAGTTTAGATGGGTAGAAGTTTTTATTTTTTACATCTCATATTTGACTGTAGTAAGTATTAGGGCGGATTCACACTATCGCTCCGCTCCCGCTCCACTCCCGGTCCGCTCAAATATTCTAAAGTGAAATAGACTGAGAATTCCACTATTGGTACCGCTCCGCTCCCGCTCCGCTCCCGGTCTGGTCTCACTGGCAAAATATTCTAAAGAGGAATAGAGAGAGGTTAATCACAATATTGGCACAGGTCCGGCCTCGCTCCGCTCCCGCTCCACTCTCGCTCCACTCCCGCTCCACTCTCGCTCCACTCTCCTAAAGTCTTTTTATATTCACATTATATAATTTTACTCCGTTGCACGATTGAAGCCATTAATAATCGAAGCCGTCTGTATTTGGATTTTAATTAATAATTAACTTTCAGTTATTAAAGTATTTATTTATTCATCAATTTTACGGCCAAAAAAGTTCAACTTTAATATATATATATATATATATATATATATATATATATATATATATATATATATATAAATTAATTTAATTAATGGTGAAGAAATAATTTAAATTTTTGTTCGGAATGTATTCGAATACGCTTGAAATGATATAAAAAAAAAAAAATCACCAACAATACGCGCGGTTTTTCGACGTGAAAAATTCATGTTATGTTTGAGATATATTTTGCTATGAATTAATGTACTCGTAAAAAACGGTCACCGATTTATTTATTGACTACATACTCATTGCTATTATAAAATAACGTTTAATTTGAAACGAATAAAAATGCAGTATATTATGAAAAATGTCAGATTATTAACAAAAAAATATATTAAAGCAAAAAATAATTAAAATATTAATCAGGAAAAGAAGAGAACACAATCGGTAAATTTGTAGAATTTACCGATTTCAACTTGAAATTTTCAAGCGTAATCGAATACATTCCGAAAAAAAAAATTAAATTATTTCTTCACCATTAATTAAATTAATTTATAATTATTATTAATAATTATCATTGTGTTGCAATATATTCTTCTTATTATATTTTTTGATAATATTATCTTCTTCATCAAGAAAAGTACACTTACCAGCTATTTCCACAAACGAAAAATTGATTTTTTTTTTTGGCCGTAAAATTGAAGAATAAATGAATACTTAAATAAATGAAAGTTAATCATTAATTAAAATCCGAATACAGACAACTTCGATCATTAATGGCTTTAATACCTTAAACCTTTCAAAAGTGAACGGTGTAAAATTATATAGTGTGAATATGGTAAGACATTAGGAGAGCGGACCTGGAGTGGAGCGGGAGCGGAGCGCTAGTGTGAATGGGGTAGAGCGAGAGCGGACCGGGAGCGGAGCAAGAGTGGAGCGGGCGCGAAACCGATAGTGTGACTAGGCCCTTAATGATCCATTCATTTAGCACTTACTGGATTTTTTAAGCAGAGGCGAGATTAAATATAAGTAACACATGTAAAAGGAACTAATAAAGAATATAATTGGAATAGGGATTAGTACAAACACAATAGACGGTTAGCTAAATTGTACCAAATTATTCTTTTGTCCTAATACATAATAATTAAATTCAGAATATAACACATGGTGAAATGAGATATCGTTCTACCAGAAACAGGTTATGAAAAGCGAGCAACCTCAAACCGTGATGAATTTTTTACATGCTACTTACCAAAACATAAAAATTTAATTTTATAAATGAGATAGATAACGTTAATTTATAACTTTTTACAACAATGATTATTAAAATTCATTTCTATTTACTGTAGTGCTAATAGGTGCACAATGATTTTGTTTAACCTGTCTTTTGCTAAAATCATGGAAAACGCGTTTTTTCCTAGTCCAAGCTGCAATAAATAATTTCTTCTTAACCATATTAAATACCGAAAGAAAATGAAATGTTGTGTCAATAAATAAAGATACACCGCCTTCTGTTGGAAATTTTTAGGACTTCAAATAATCACACTCATCTGTAGCATTTAATTTGCAATAAAAGGAATATTTAAGCCAATAATCGAGATAAATAACTACCCTATCTTTTAAGTTGGACAAAACTACAGACAATGAGCAAAATATTATAAAAATCGGTAAAGTAGTTTCTGACTTTACCCTCGACAAACAACAAAAAGGTTATGAAATATGTCGAAACACGACCAACTGTATTTGCAATATTGCGCAATAAAAGAAATATTGTGGTCAATAATCAAGATAAAAACTATCCTATCTTTTAAGTTGGACAAAACTATACACATTGAGTCAAATTTCATTAAAATCGGGTGAGTAGTTTCAGAGTTTACCTCCGGCAAACATCGGGCCACGAGATTTATATATATAAGGATATAAAACGATATATTTTGTTGTAGTATATTTGTATATGATATAATTTTTACAGGGTATGAAAAAATGAGGTAATTCTATTGATGAAAAAACTTAATCGCCATTGACAAAAACTGTACACATCGAGAGATAATTAAACTTTGAGTTTTTTCCAGGATAGGGTTTGATTTACTTGAACTTCTTCGAACCCGCCAATAATGATTTTATTTTATTATTTTCGGTCATAAACCCATCGCCATAATGTGTAAAATTAGTTTTGCATGTTTAATATTGAGTTTGTAACGTATGATGTAAATTGCAAAATACATGGAAATACTCATATGAGAAAGTAAAAAAAAAAAAAATGGGATAATTACCCTCAATAAATCTGTTGGAATTTATTTAACAATTCATTGAAAAATCGTTTTCATTCCGATGATTGAGGAAACAGTCCGAAGTTTTCGAGGAAACTCATTCGTAATTGAGGAAAAGATAAAACCAATTTTATTTTTTTGTCTCGAGCCCCAGACAGACGGAATAACTGGAAGCGCTTCATTTTGAAAAATATTTATTTGTCTAATCGGAGTGATAAAGTACCAGGATGCAGAGAGAAAGAGAGAGAGAGGAAAAAAGGACACTGACGTATTATTTTAAGTTCTGGAGGAAGCAGATGCGTGACACAAGTTATATGATTTACGTTATAACTTGTTATGGTTCTTTCCTAGATTGCTATATTTTCAGGCGGAAACGACGATCAGTTCCGTACTAGAAAGGTTGTAGATGGTTTAAATTTAACATGGGTCTTGGCATTGAAGACTACTCAAAGATATATTTTGTACTGGAGTTACTTTTATCATTTAGTAAATATTTGAAAGTATAAAAGGTATATACAGTCCTGAAATACTATGAAGATGAAGAATATAAATTGTTTTAATATTAATCTTATGCAACTAATGTCATCCTTGATGAAAATGTTCAATGCCTTGATAAATTTATTCAATTTTGTTTTAATTATAATCATAAATTAATAACAAATTATGCATCCCACTTTCCTTGTTGGTACTATAACTTATGCGGATGAAACAGCTGCTATCCTAGTATTAGATTTCCAAAACATCAACATAGTTTATAAGAATATAAAGAGTATTTTAACAATTAACATCAATTACGAAAAAAAAAAAAAACACAACATAACATTACCAAGAGGGGGCTTAACGATGAACTGCGACCAACATATTTATGGGATAAACATATTTATCAGATATACTTGAGCCGTAAGCATGGACGGAGGTTTCCGTGTTTAGTACTACACGACGAAACGATCTACAACTGAAGTTGAATAAAAGTTATATTTATTACTAAAATTCGTTACATATGAGTATTATAGGATAGTAGCTATTATATTTTAAGGAAATTATAATATTAACAAGTTATAATATTAACTTTTAAGGAAGTAAATAGATGTATTACAGTAAAATTTATACATACATAGCAGCCTACTTTAAATTACGGTTGAATAAGAAAGGATTATATTTTTTAGATTATATTATATTAGAATCTTCGCTGACATTTTACAAATTTTATATATAAAGATCAATACACACCTCTACAGAACAGGAAGGAACATAGTTTATTCCATTGGGTATATTTACGGATATAACAGTAGAAAAACATGGGATCAAAAATAAAATAGACCGTACCTCTGTTAGTAGGGTAGACTACTAATACTAATACTACTAAGACTACTATTAAAAAAAAAAAAAAAGAAATTTTTTCTCTCTATTTTTTATTACATTTTTTCTGTTAGATGTAGCATAAAAAGGCGATATGAATGTTATTTGGCTAAATAGCAACGTTGTGTAAGAGTTTCAGATTTATTCATCTGAGACTTTCCGAGGGTTGCAAACTTAGAGGCAGTAGTTGCATTTTTATATATAAGATTAGTTTAAATCGTTACCTATGGTTCACAGCAGGACACTGTCATGTGTAAATTAGTGCATAAATATATATATTTTATATTAATCTAATCTTAATTTGTAGGTGACCGCCTTTTTTAAATTATTTTAAAATAATTTATTTTTTCAAGAGAAGGTATCAGTGAAGAGGAAGGATTGGCTCTGCTTGGAGCCGAGCTCTGTGGTGCAGTGGTTAGCATCCGCGCATGTCACGCGGGAGACCCGGGTTCGACTCCCGGCGGAGCCAAATCTTCAAAAAATAAATTATATATATATATATATATATATATATATATATATATATATATATATTTATATGTGTGTGTGTGTGTGTGTGTGTGTGTGTACACCTTCTAATTCTAAGGTGGATTATTTTTTTTTTAATCTGAAACTAGGATGTGAGTTATTGGACTGAAGGCATAATGCCATCGCGAAGCCACGTCAGGATGGCTATAAAACTTGAAGAAAGTTATTGTCTCTAATAAAAATGAAGTAATTTTTTTTTTTAATATTACAGAATATTTCTTCTATAGCAAACGTAATATCATTTTAACTGCACTCTGAGATATATTTTTGCAGTTTATTGCGTTTTACGCCTTCGAACTAGGCTAGGAAATATTGGTTATCTTTAAGGAATATGCAATAAATATATTCTAATGATCTAATGCTTTAGAGCAGATTTAATCCACATAGGTATTTAGATATTATCAGCGATTAGAAACCCTTTCAAAGGTAGCGCTATTTTAAAATATTTACTCTATGAAAAACATAATTTGATTTTAATCAATCAAAATATAGATTAAACTCATTTACTGAACCTTTGCTCAGTAAATAGATTCGAATGTGAATTCATTATATCTATTTAAAAGGAGTTCTTAGCTGAGTCTTTCCCTGAAAAGAAGAACTCTCCAATTAAAAAAAAATGGTTATTATTTTATTTCAGCAGTTTTTCATTTTTGACAGAAAGTACCATCTAAAAAGAAATTATTAACTTACAAACTACTCGGCATCCTGCCTTGAATTTGACAAACGGCCGGAAACTTAAATGAAGTTATTTAAGTTTGTTAGTTATTCTGGCCAATTAGGACCTCCTTAATAACTACAAGAGCCTTCCCTTTTCTTTTGAAGTTTTGAAGTATTTATTGCCATAGTTTTTCTCTTCTTTATAAGAGGTATTCTATAGATATTCAAATGTCTCCTCATCAGTGCTAATTGTTTTGATATGGTCGATAAGATTTTGCTATTTTCCATAACTAGAAAATCATTGGAATCGAACTTTAGGGAGGTTTAATACTTTAGGCACTTTTTTCCAGGTCAGATGGTTTTTTTTTTTTTTTTTTTTGTGTGTGTAGATGTTCTTGGATGGGGCTATGGCGCACAGTGGGGCAAACTAGGAAACAAATCCAAAATCAAATGTTTATTTATTGTAATTAATAGAGTTAATTTTTATTGTTTTTCATTCTTGAACAGTTAACACATAAAAAAAAAAAAACGAATAGTTCCTGTCTTATCAAAATTGTCTTTTAAGCAGAAATTTAAGGTTTTGTAGTGGTTGTAAAAATGTAATTTTTTTTATAAAAATATTTTGAGCTATTTACTGCACATTTGAGTGATAGTTGTTTTAAAGCCTTTATGTGCATATACAGACGTACCTCTTTATAACAGTAGTCATCCTATATAAACAATTAAAAAAGCGAAAATCTTTCACACAAAATAGTTAATTTGTAGCATAATTATAGTTTGGGGCTTATCCTGGCTTAAGATAGCAGCGACTGATCTAGGACCGGGATGTATCAGAGAATGTATTCCTCCGATATCTTTTGCCTTTTTTTGCCGGTTCGGTAATTATTGTCATTTTTGTGAAAATTTTCGTACCACAAGAGTTTTCACAAAAATTTCACGAGTTTTTGCCGTGTCGATTTCGGCCAACGAGGGAAAAAAACAAAATCCGATGTTCATATCTGGAGATCATTTTTATTGTTTTTCATCCTCGAATAGTCAACAAATAAAAACGATTGGTTCCTTTCTTATCAAAAAATTATTTTGAGCAGAAATTATAAGTTTGGTCGTGGTTGTAACATTGTCAATTTTTTTAATAAAAATATTTTGAGCTAGTTACAGCACATTTGAGTGATAGTTGTTTTACAGCCTTTATGTGCTTATATAGACGTTATAACAGTATCCATCCAATATAAACGATTAAATAAGCGAAAACCATTCGCACTAAATAACTAATTTGAAGCATGATTATAGATAAAGCCTTATCCTGGTTTAAGATGGCAAGGATTGATCTAGGACCAGGATATATCTGAGAATATATTCCTCTGATTTCATTTGCCGTTTTTGGCCTGTTGGGTGGTTATTGTCAATTATGTGAAAAACTCCGCGGTGCCCAAAAAATTTCCCGAGATGGAAAATAGCGTAGAGTTGACTGTCTCCAATTTATTCAAAAAGCATTAAATCACATCCCCACATACCTACATAATCATGGTTTAAATTTAATATGTAATATGATTAGGGTAATACTCAATGATATCGAGTATTACACCTATAAGTAATCAGGCTGCTTCAGCCTCCTCCCAGAGAAAAATGGTTAAAGTTTAATTTTCGGCAATGATTCTGCTCTAGCTGTTTTTATCTGGTCAAAACTGTCTAAATATCAGTATGAGGTGATGAGAAAGGTGATTAAAGACAAGGTTCTCAATATTTTTCCACAAAAAGTTGCTTACTTAAAAAAAAAAAAAAAAAAATGCTACCTTAAAGGAAATTGAAAGTAATATTGAGTTAAATCGATTTAAAATATGCTAAATTAAGTTAAAAGTATGTTCAATTATTTTTTTTTAATTATTTAAAATATCTGTTCTTGAGTTTCTTTTATAATTATAAAAGATGTAATGAAAATGTACGTAAATAATATAATTTTCAAATTTAGTTGCAATCCTAGTGTAATTTTCGATCTCCAAGCGAATAAAACAATTTTCATCTCGATAGGACCAACCGTTCTTGAGATATACCTAGAGATTTTTCCACTTTTTGGGCGTTTTGCCCCATCGCTCAACAAAGTGACTTAAAAATTGGCATTGATATATCATGTACTATGTCTTCCTTTTATTTGTTTCTAGGTGTATATAAAATAAATATAATAATATACCTAATAGTGTAAATACAATAATATAATAATGTTTGTTCAGCATATTGTAATAAGCGTTTAGTATAAATTTATGTATAAGGTTCTAAATTATTTTTAAAAATGTCAGAGATAGCCAACATTTTTTAAATTTTGACTTGGAAACATCAAACATAAACACTTCAGAAATGTGACATTTGGTGGTTTGTTTGAACTACCTAAGATTAGGACAAATCATTTATATAATTTTAAAAATAGTATATTATTTATATTTATTATGCTTTTCAATTGTTTTTAAAATACTCATTATTTATTATAACTTTATTATTGTGAGATATGGATATTATTAAATCATAATATGTTATTTATTGTGAACTAAAGATCTGCGTATTTGAAACACAGACTTTGAAAGACAGATTTTTTAAATTGTTTAGGTATTTTTGAATGTAATGTTATGTATTTTTTATTATTAATAAACACGTTTTCATTCAAATACCTAAAAATCTCACTTAAAATAAAATATCTGGTGCGTGCGCGCAACACACAACTTTTACTTACTAACTTATTTAGATTAGAAATTGACGTGTTTTGTAAATTGCCACTTCTCAAAGTCACACATTTTTTCACATTGATAAACAAAAACAAAGGTACTTTATAGGAAAACAAAAAAAAGCCCCTTCCCCATTTTAGCACCCTCAGAACATTTTAATAATGATAAAGCTTACCTGATATTAAAGAACACCTAATTTTCCTTAAACATGTCGAATTTGGTCAAAATCATTAAAGCCGTTTTTGAGATAATTGAAAAAGGAGTAAAAATTGGAAAAAAAAGATATGAAATAAACTGCCCTCTCCTGTTGACCAATTTTAATGAAATGTTGGCTCATATCTTTGGTATATACATACATCAAATACCCAGTTTGATCAAAATCGTTAAGCCGTTTTTGAGTAAATAAAACAAAACGTGAAAATTATACAAAATTTATTAAGTAAATACGGAGGGGGGGATGTTTAATCAATTTTTATAAAAATGTTGCTATCACATCGCGGGCATATACCTACACTAAATACCCAATTACAGGTTCGTATGGTTCATAGCTTTTGAGCTAGTCTCTTCACACACACGCACACAGACCATTTCTCGGGACTTGGATATTTGGTCTCAGAGGACCCCAAAACGTGTGTTTCCGTATAAAACCGGAAGTCGAAATTTTTCACGATCGCAATAATTTCCCTTACTATATACTGTGAGTATATATAATAATATAGTATATATAATTTCCCTTACTTACTGTGCTGCCATATATGTACTTCATAACACAGAGATTTTGCCATGCATATTATCTTATTGATAGGAATTTTCTGATTGGTCAGGATGTTTAACTGTAATAAGTACCTCCATGTTTATTTTCTATTTTTCTTAAGTGGACGGGGTGGGCCTTTATCCGATGAATACATTCTTCTCGATGAATCATTATTGATCGCCATCGTAGCGTAAAATTCAAGAATAATCATTAGTTATTTCCAAATCATGATATGGAACCTGAGTGATTCTTTTATTGGCAGGATAGTCTTTTTTTTATCAATCAATCTCCTAGCTTTTTTTGAGATACCGTGTTATAGTCTATAAACATGCTTCATTTTTGAAGTACAATAATATTGTATTGTCTGTACAATCTGATAGACCTATTCGAAAAACAATCATGTAATTAGGAGTATTCCAGAATAAAACGAGAATTTCTAAGAGTCTTTCGAGCATTCATCACGTTGCCAAAGTTATAATTAACTGTAAAAAAAATATAAAGAAAAAATAGACTATTAGTGAAATTAAATAAAACAAAAATATACTAAGAAATAAGCAAACAGCTTGAAAAATAAATATAATGCTGTACCTTCCAAATTAACTGAACCACTGGGAACTAATTGCTTGGCAATGAGTATAATAAATATGCATAATTAATATTTCGCCGAAATGGTTTTCTTTGAAGGAGATGGAAACAAAGTTTTACGAAGTGATGACTTAAACTGTCCCAAACGTCGAAAAGTTATTCGGAGGAAAATTGAAACACGATCTTCAAAATTACAAGGAGTCGAGAATTTGCAAAGTGGAGACATGGTTGAATGTAATTTACGAATCCCTAAAAGAAATGTCTGAAGAAATCGTTAGCGTGAAAAATGTTCTTTCACATTAGAAGATGACACATTTAGCGAGTACAAAGGAAAGTGGTTCCTTAAATATTTACTTGGCTCTCACGATTCCACAAAGGTTAGGATAAGTAATGTATTCGTCAGAATGTTATAACCATATGTTTATATCGATGTTTGGTGTCTATTTCAGGATTTTTAATCAATAGTTAAAATATAAAAAACCAAAATAAATATTTTTATTTGGAATTTGTAAAAATCGTTTGATGATTTTTATGAAGAGTGATTTTCACTTTTTAATGAAAAAAAGCATATCTTGATCATTATTTCAGAATAAAAAAATCTGGTGCGTGCGCGCAACACACAACCTTCACTTACGAACTTACTTAAATTAGAAACTGATGTGTTTTGTTAATTGCCACTTCTCAAAGACACATTTCTCCACATTCATTTCTTAATTTTGTTTTTATTTGCTCTATAAAAAACACTATTTTTTTTTATTTAGAATATTATTAAATAAAAGATTTTACTTACGATAATTCGGCCATGTAGGTAAGCATAATAATCCAAGTCGTCTGATTATATAATTCTCTATGTAGTTGTTGAAAACTTCATTTAGTTACCATGGAAACAAATAATTTCCATTAAATGAACAGAACGGCTTTAATTATGAACAATGGTCTGTCATTAAAGGCGTACTCCGCCGCATGCGTGTGCTCAACGTATTTTATGAGTTGACGGAATATTTTTCTTTTCTGTATATGTTTACTTGATTTTTTTCATATTTCATATTTAGCCATTTCTTACTTTTAGGCGTGATGAGGGACAGTTAATTTTTCCATATAAACAAAAACAAGGGAACTTTACAGGAAAACAAAAAAGGCCCCTTCCCCATTTAAGCCCCCTCAGAACATTTTAATAACGATAAAGCTTACTTGATATTAAAGAACATCTTATTTTCATTAGATATGGCGAATTTGATCAAAATCATTAAAGCCGTTTTTGAGATAATTTAAAGAAAGCTATAAATTGGAAAAAAAGTTATGATATAAAGTGCCCCCTCCGTTTGACCAATTTTGATGAAATGTTGGCTGTCACATCTTTGGCATATAAATACATCAAATACCCAGTTTGATCACAATCGTGAAAGCCGTTTTTGAGTAAATAAAAAAAAAACAAGTGAAAATAATACAAAATTTATTAAGTAAAGTGTCCCTTGCGGTTGATCAATTTTGATGAAATATTAACAGTCATATCACGAGCATATTCATACACTAAATACCCAATTCCAGGTTCGCACGGTTTATAGTTTTTGAGCTAGTCTGTTCACACACACACGCACACAGACCATTTCGCGGCACTTGGTTATTTGGACTCAGGGGACCCCAAAACGTGTATTTCCGTTGAAACCGGAAGTCGAAATTTTTCACGATCGCAATACTTTCCTTACTATATATTTCATATATACGCAAGTGAAAGTAAAAATTACTATAAAAATAATAAAAATTTTCTAGAAATCATTATTTGTTTAAAATCAGAAATATATTTTTTTTAAAATTATCTTCATGAAGTAATTTAGGCGGAGAATATTGTTATTTCCAAAATGCAATAGAAATTTTGTCTACGAAAAATGTATAAAAATAATAACTGACTTGGTAGAGTTGGAAGGATTTAATTCCAATATCAGAATTTTTGCAAACGCTACTATTATTGGACGCATGGAATCGACTATAGTCATATTTCAAGTGGCATTTCCATCAGACATATAGTACTACGTAATAGAAGAGACGGCAGCTACAGTTTATTTTTATTAAGAATGTTACTTGGCACTATTTTGCCCCGACCTCTTCAATTCTAACAATAATAAAGGTTAATATAAAGGTAAATATATTGTAGTAAACTATTGGACTGAGAGATGTTATTACGAAGAGGTCAATGTTATATTTAAGCGATAAGACTATGCAAAAATTATTTGATATACTCTCATTTGAAGAAGGAATATTTATGGATTAGGAACTAAATTACATGACTTCAAATATTTATTATTTGAGTTATTAGCGTACAAATGTTAATTTAAACCATAAGTACTATAATTTCATTCCGAAACGTCTATTTTTTTCATATATATATATATATGTAAATATATATATATATATATATATATATATATATATATATGTAAATATATATATATATATATATATATATATATATATATATAAATGTATATTTTTTGTTTTGTTTGTTTAACGTCCATTTTTATGCTACTAAGGCTAATCGGACGATGCTACAATGGGAGCCCTAAATTTTGCCCATCCAGGTTTAATTAGGATAGGGATATTTAACGAGTACCTGAAATCGTACAGGCTCGAGACCTCCATTTTACGTACTAGCCGAGGGACGGCATAGCTAAGGATTTTTTACTCCCATTAAAAAATCCTAGGGCCACGAAGGGACGCGAACCCGTAACCTTTAGTATTGTAGGTTGCCATGCTAACCACTATACCACCACTAATCACCACTGACTCCTTTTTTTTTTTTTTTTTTTTTTGAGATTATTCATTTCGATGGTTTCTTTTTTTTCCACTTATTAATATTCTATTGAGTTCTCTACAGGATTTATATCGTTCGCTACTTGTACATTGCACAAAGATATATTTAATTTTTGACAATTTTTCGTAGGTTACACTAATAACTTTCGGTCTAAAAGGATGAGACTGAATATAGTTACCTGCCAGTTAAGATCGCAACAGCGTCTTGAGAGGTTACTCATCATCACTCAATCAATGATGAACATAAAAACAATTTCGGCTCGTCTTTGTAGAACTGTCCGAGTCTTTGTCAGGGCAGATTGACCGATTGCCTTTGCAAAATCCCGGATACATGGTGCGTTAATTGATTGGGGAAGTTTCAGATTCACCCTTCAGCCACAGTCAAAATGAATTGAACAAAAAAAGTGCTAGGACATCACACCAGGATATTGCGTTTGCTGGTTTGCTTTTTTAATTACCTTAAATTTACGATAATATTCAGTATATGCATTAAAAAATTGTATATGAATATAAAGGAAAAAAATGTATTCAGTATTTTTGGAATTTAAAAAAAAAGCTTTTTAAATTTCGAAATTAAATAAAACATTTTATGTATGGCAAGTCACGTTATGATGCAATGTTGGAAAGGAATAACCAAATGAAACTTCCAATTATTATTGGTATAAGTTGTTAATATGTAACGTAAACAAGTTCGATATAGTGAAAAACAGTTCGGTATCATCAGAAACAGACGAAATATCAATGTTAATGACCGGACTGTAAAAAAATTTTGTTTTGAAACGTCTAACCATATTTTTATATTTTTCAAAAAGTTGAGTACTGAAGTGCCTGACTAGAATTTTAATCGATTGAGGTCTTCTTGAAGATTTCGTTTTATTATTATACCTACGCCGTACAAAGTCCGTTGCCATTTTCTTTTATGAAGTTAAAGTATTTGACCGAATAAACAAAATTAATATTACCAAAACAAATTGGCATTTCTTAAAATCACAGGAAACTTCCCAATTTCCATCACATCGAATAACCAATAAGTCTTACTCCTTGGCATTGGATATGAAAGAAAAAAAACAAAAAAAACATTACTGACTAAGGATAGAGTAAGATTAATGTTTTATAAAATTAATAAATGCGTTCAAAATGCTATTGTGAATCAAAACAAGTGATTCATTGGAGGAATTTGGAAAGTTGCGTAATTACCTTCGCAAGAGGAACACGTCAAATTCTGACGTTTTTTTAACACAAACAATCGGATGATAACACCCAATGAAACCATGTTTTCAAACAACTAGAAGAGGTTAGGGACGCAATATTGTGAAATTTGAATCACAAGAATCAACAGAGAAAATAGTGCCTGTCAGGTACACGTTAAAGATCCCTATCCTAATTATACCTAGATAGGTAAAATTTAGGGCTCCCATTGTAGACCAACTGCCCCTTTGGGCAGCCAGCTAATCTATCCTATTTAATTTGTTATTTATTTATTTCACGTCACCATATGCTACTATGGCTAATCTGACGATGGGACTCCTAAAGTTAGCCCACCCCATATTTTTCTAATCGCATATTGAACAAACTTACTTCTACCCAGGAATAATGTTCATAACCATTATCGTTAAAATGGATTACTCAGTCCTTTTTTTTTTTTTCTCTTGGACTATTTCGATATGAACTATCTAATTTAGTTGGCCAATTTAGGAATTCCTATTTCCAATGAAATAGGAATTTTTCACCGTTTTATAACGCAAAATAACTACAGCTTTTACTAAAACGATGCAGTCAAATTATACCTACAAGCTTCTCTCTCAACTGAAAATGAGCGGAATTTTTTTAGGCTGAAAAATGTGGAAGCAGCATGTGACTAAATTAGTAACCATTGTAGCCATTTAAATAATGTTATATGACACTATAACAGAGTGAGTAATTATAAAAAATGGTACAAGACTATAAATGTTTTCTGTTTATCCTACTTTAGTTAATCCGACCTTAGAAATTTTGATCTTCGAAATCACTATGGAGATATCCGAAGACTTTCTTATGATTGACGTTGATAGTTGACTTGTAAATAGGGCAGGTTTAACGAGATCCTTAAACCAAGTCTTGCCTATGGATCTCATTATAACAGTTGATACTTCTGCTTACTTGTCCTCATTCTTGGAAGTGTGTAAATATCAAGTTCCCGTTTCTATATTTCATTTCATTCATTTGCGAGTTATATTCTATTCCTCAACATCCCTCAAGTTAAACGTACACTATCTTTTTTAAAACATAAATATAATTATTTTATCAAATATACTAAAAGTAAATGTTCAAAGATAAAATACCTTTTTTCGTTTTGTTTGCTAATTTTCATTATAAAGATAATACTGTTTATCATTCGATATTGCCAGTTAGTGTATTTTAGTTGCAGTTGCTGTAGTGTATAAAACAATAAGTTTTTTTCATACAATACCCGTTTTTTTATTTTAAATTGTATACGGTTGCCATGATAAAGCCATATTTCGGGACATTGACTTGATTTATGTTTGTTGATATTACAATCGATTTTCAGTATATTAAAGAATATGTGGAATAACTTTGTATCGCACGTCGGGAGGTTACAAGATGGTTACAATTCAAAAAAATCTGGTGCGTGCTTGCAACACACAACTTTCACTTACCAACTTACTTAGATTAGAAATTAATGCGTTTTGTTAATTGCCACTTCTCAAATGAACAGAATGGCTTTAATTATGAACAATGGTCCGTCATTAAAGGCGTTCTCCTCATGCGTGGGGTCAACGAGTTTTATGAGTTGACTGAATATTTTTCTTTTTTTCTCCTCTTTATGTTTTCTTTATGTTTATCATATCTCATATTTAGCCATTTCTTATTTTTAGGCGTAACGAGAGACAGTTAATTTCTCCATGTAAACAAAAACAATGGTACTTTATAAGAAAGAAACAAACAAACAAAAAAGGCCCCCCCCCCAAAAAAAAAAAACCTCAGAACATTTTAATAATGATAAAGCTTACCTGATATCAAAGAAAACCTAATTTTCATTAAACATGACGAATTTGATAAAAATCGTTAATGCCGTTTTTGAGATAATCCAAAAAAAGGTAAAAAAGTCATGAAATAAAGTGCGCCCTCAGTTGGACCAATTTTGATGAAATATTGGCTTTTAAATGTTTTGTATATCCATACACCAGTTTCTTCAAAATCGTTAAAGCCGTTTTTGAGTAAATAAAAAATATGTGCACGTGAAATTGGTACAAAATTTATTAAGTAAAGTCCCCCCCCTGGTTGATCAATTTTGATGAAATTTTTACAGTCGTATCTCGGGCATATACATACATCATATACCCAGTTTGGTCAAAATCGTTAAAGCCGTTTTTGAGTAAATAAAAAAAACACGTGAAAATGATACAAAGTTTATTAAGTAAAGTCCTCCCTCCGGTTAATCAATTTTGATGAAATTTTTACAGTCATATCTCGGGCATATAAGTAGATCAAATACTCAGTTTAATCAAAATCGTTAGAGCCGTTTTTGAGAAAATCGAAAAAAACGTAAAAAGTTATTAAATAAAGTACCCCCTCCCTTTGAGCAATTTTGATGAAATTTTTGCTGTCACATCGCGGGCATATACCTACTCTAAATACCCAATTTCAGGTTCCCACGGTTTATAGTTTTTGAGCTAGTCTGTTCACACACACACACACACACACACAGACACACAGACACACACACACACACACACACAGACCATTTCGCGGGACTTGGTTATTTCGACTCAGGGGGTCCCAAAACGTGTATTTCCGTTGAAAACCGGAAGTCGAAATTTTTCACGATCGCAATACTTCCACTTACTATATATTTCATATATAGGTAAGTGAAAGTAATATATCAGTTTTAAGTTATGCATACAGTTTGAATCGAAATCGCAACACCTACAATGCTGAAGCATAGCCACGATTTTACAGTTTTAATAGTTCCTTTCAAGTAAGGCACAAGTTTTACTTGCCATCAAACCATATTTCTTGATGTAAGGGATGATCTTGTTAAGGAAGTAGAGCGCTACTTTTGAGTCACAATTAGTACCAGTGGTACTAACTGCCCCAATAGTAGACAACTTGTGATCTAAGAATATTTTTCCTAGTCGCTGTTTGTAGGTATGTAGTAAAATTGTGAGTGTAGTTGAAACTACACATATGATCCATTTTATATCAATCAAGATGATTGATGAACCACCTTCTTGCTGACGTGCGATAGATCTGAATACCTATAATTTATTTATAAAATATTAAATAGAAATATACGTCCTTTAATATATTTACAAACTCATATATAAGAAATTATTATAGTAAACAAGTGTGTAGGAAGAGACTATTTAATTGTAGATATAAAATGTTAGGCCTCAAAGTCTCGTATCATTTCAATAATTCATCTAGTCATGCAGATTACAAGCCAAATTTTCGCCTATTAAGGGCTACAAGGGTTATATAAGCAAGACAGAGGGAATCTGTAGAACATTAAAATCATCGACATTTCTAAAATTATTTTGAATTTCAGTCAATTTTGGTTTCCAGAACAAAATAAAATCATTAAGTTATTTACATTTTTCTAAATGGCTTTAGTGCATTAATTTTTGTAAAATTCATGATAATTCATAATTCGTAAAGTTATAACTTAGGCTTATAGGGAATGATTCCATATAAAAACTTTTAAATAGAGTGAATGCTATTCATAACAAGGTCATCACTTCATCCGGAGTAATCTAAAAATATTTCAGATCTTGTTCTTAGACAATACATCTCACTTCGTCGACCAAATACAGGGTAAATGTTTTTATTCGAATGAATCCCGTTCAGATTAAGGACGCCTAAACCAAAGGAAACGAATTGAACATTTAATTCTGGATTCCCTGCAACGAGGGATTTTCACATTAAATTTCAAAAATAATGTTTAAACTGCCATCAATACAAACGTTTAGCGATTGAAATAGAAACCTCTGTTTTAAACACCGTAGATTTCCATAAGTAATAGTTTGTTTAAAGATTAACGTCGATAGAGTTTCAACAAATACAATAGAACTATATCAAAATCTTGTTTATTCCTTCGATATACTTAGTATCTGTTTGCGTGTCATCACTAGGATATAGATTTTTATCGATCCTATTTATTTGTTTTGAGATTAGATTGATTACAATGTTTAGTTAATAGCTTAGATTGTTATATCTTACTCATGGAATGCATGGTATTTTGAAGTGAAATTTCAGTTTGCTAAAAAAAACAAAAAAACTTTTCAGTGATTCTATTTCACGGTTGCTGGACCTAATGATTGTTGCCTTCGCAATGATTGGACTAACTTTTTCCAGAGTTTTTTTCAGTATATTAACTTCAATTCATATTTGAGTAAAAGTTAAATTTTTTTTTTTTTTTTTTTGAGCTCGGGCGCTTGGTTCATTATTTTTGAGGAACTTTATTCTCAGCTATTATTTTTACTTTAGAATTTTAACCATTAAATTAACAGATTTTATTATCTTTTTATTTTTGTTTTCATGAAACTTTATGCACGGTCTATCATCTCAATCTATTTTTTTTTCTTTCTATAAATTTGGTAGCAATTTAAAAATTGTATTGTTATATTATTCCGAGTGTTGCGCATCTTACGAGGGAAATTATAGTATTAGTAAAATATGAAACGATTCGTACCGAACGTTGGTGTGAAGCGGGGTAATTCATTTTTCTAAATAATAAGAAAATTTATATTCGTTTTAACCTACTACGAATTCTAAAGCAATTGAAATTTGAACAGGAGATAAAAATAAAAACATTTGAGAGTTTTTTTTTTCTATGCTAGAACCCTCATAGTATAGGGGTAACCCTCATGGTTAGAACATGGGTTGAATATTTTTCAACGTAGTATTGGTAGAAAAAGTTTCATTGCAATTGATGTTCCCACATCCGTAGCCTCCCCTTGTTAGAATCTATGAATTAAAAAAAAAAAAAAATTATCTCAAGATAATTAAATTATTATGATTAGCTAAAGTTTGTAGCCTACAGCGGATAAAATATTTCTTTTTTAATGGTTTTGAAAAAAAAACTGAAATAGCACTTTTTTCATATATTTAAACACTTTGTTAAAGTTTGGTGAAAAACAGTAATAGATACTTATATAAAATAATAATATTTAATACTGAACCTAATTAATGTCTATATTTTTTACTTTTGTACTCTCCCATATCACGTGTCTTCCTTTGTAGTATCTAACAGTAGTCGGCAACCATCTTTTCCTTTAGCATTTACTCCTAAATTTTTTTCCACTTGAACTATTCCTTGATGAAACCGTTCTCCGTGTTCACCTGAAACTGCTCCCTAACTGGGAAGGAAGTAATCCAAATGAAAATACAAAAAATGAATTTTTTAATGTTATGTTGCAACCAGGGTTTGAAATTAACTCTTATTTTCTTGGAAAGAGAATAAAAGTCAAATCCGGACTTTTATAATTCTAATAAATAAATAAAAATCACATCATGACTTTTATATTTCGGGCCAGAAAATAAAAGTCCTGATATGATCTTTATCACAATGATACCTACCATAAGATAAGAGTCAAAGCTTGATTTTAATTATTTAAGGATGAATTTATTAGCTTTTTTTATTGGATTTCTCCATATTGTTGGACATTATTGGGTTAACCGTTTTTATGGAAATCTTATAGGGTATAATAAATTACCTTATAACAATCTTAAGATCGATTATTAAGTTATCAAGGCTGCTGATAATGAAAATAATATCGATGTAAACCTCATGCTCGCTCAGGTATCGATTATAATTTATCCGATATTTACAACATTGAGGTCGACTTCTAGGTCAGTTAGGGCGCTGATTGTGAAAATGATATAGATTTTTCGATTACGCGCTCAGGTATCGATTTATTACAACTTACCCGATATAAACGGTATTGGGGTCCGCTCTAAGGTTAATTGAGGCGCTGAATTTGAAAATGATATCGATTTTTCGATTACGCGCTCAGGTATCAATTTATTACAACTTACGCGATATAAACGATATTTGCGTCCGCTCTAAGGTTATTTGCGGCGCTGAATTTGAAAATGATATCGATTTTTCGATTACGCGCTCAGGTATCAATTTATTACAACTTACGCGATATAAACGATATTTGCGTCCGCTCATAGGTTATTTGCGGCGCTGAATTTGAAAATGATATCGATTTTTGGATCAAGCGATTATTTATCGATGTATTTCAACTTGTGTGGTTATATGTTGCATACAATTTGACTATTTTCATGAAATTAGTCATCTTTAATCCAGTGAATGCGTAATCCTACAATCGATGTCATTTTGAAATTCAACACCTTATTTAACCTTAGAGCGGACCCCAATATCGTTTATAACCCGTAAGTTGTTATATATCGATACCTGAAGGCGTGATAAAAAAATCTGGTGCGTGCGCGCAACACACAACTTTCACTTACCAACTTACTTAGATTAGAAATTGACGTGTTTTGCTAAATATCATTTCCCATAGTCACACATTTTTCTACATTCATATCTTATTTTTGTTGATCGTTAAAGCCGTTTTTGAGTAAATAAAAAAAAACCGTAAAATGATACAACATTTATTAAGTAAAGTCCCCCCTCCCGTAGATCAATTTTGATGAAATTTTTACAGTCGTATCTCGGGCATATAAATACATTAAATACCAAGTTTGATCAAAATCGTTAAAACCGTTTTTGAGTAAATAAAAAAAACACGTGAAAATGATACAAAATTTATTAAGTAAAGTCCCCCCTACGGTTGATCAATTTTGATGAAATGTTGGCTATCACATCTTTGGCATATACATACATCAAATATCCAGTTTGATCAAAATCGTGAAAGCCGTTTTTGAGTAAATAAAAAAAACACGTGAAAATGATACAAAATTTATTAAGTAAAGTCCCCCCTCCGGTTCATCAATTTTGATGAAATGTTGGCTATCACATCTTTGGCATATACATACATCAAATATCCAGTTTGATCAAAATCGTGAAAGCCGTTTTTGAGTAAATAAAAAAAAAAAAAACACGTGAAAATGATACAAAATTTATTAAGTAAAGTCCCCCCTCCGGTTGATCAATTTTGATGAAATTTTTACAGTCATATCTCGGGCATATAAATAGATCAAATACTCAGATTAATCAAAATCGTTAGAGCCGTTTTTGAGAAAATCGAAAAAAATATAAAAAGTTATTAAATAAAGTACCCCCTCCCTTTGAGCAATTTTGATGAAATTTTTGCTGTCACATCGCGGGCATATACATACACTAAATACCCAATCTCAGGTTGGCACGGTCGGGAGGGGGTACTTTATTTAATAACTTTTTAAGTTTTTTTCGATTTTCTCAAAAACGGCTCTAACGATTTTGATTAAACTGAGTATTTTATGTATTAATATGCCCGAGATGTGACTGTAAAAATTTCATCAAAATTGATTTACCGGAGGGGGGACTTTACTTAATAAATTATGAATAATTTTCAGGTTTTATTTGATTTCCTCAAAATCGGCTCTAACGATTTTGATCAAACCGGGTATTTGATGTATGTACATGACCGAGATATGACTGTACAAATTTCATCAAAATTGATCAACTGGAGGGGGGACATTACTTAATAAATTTTATATCATTATCACGTGTTTTTTTTATTTACTCAAAAACAGCTTTAATGATTTCGATCAAACTGGGTATTTGATGTATGTATATGCCAAAGATGTGATAGCCAATATTTCGTCAAAATTCATCAAAAGGAGGGGGGACTTTACTTAATAAATTTTGTATCATTTTCAAGTGTTTTTTTTATTTACTCAAAATCGGCTTTAAAGATTTTGATCAAACTGCGTATTTGATGTATGTATATGCCCAAGATATGACTGTAAAATTTTCATTAAATTGATTAATCGGAGGGGGGACTTTACTTAATAAATTTCGTATCATTTTCACGTGTTTTTTTTATTTACTCAAAAAAGGCTTTAACGATTTTGATCAAACTGGGTATTTGATGTATATGCCAAAGATACGATAGCCGACATTTCATCAAAATTGGTCAAACGGAGCGGGCACTTTATTTCATTATTTTTTTTTTCCAATTTTTACCTTTTTTTTCGATGATCTCAAAAACGGCTTTAACAATTTTTATCAAATTCGTCATGTTAAATGAAAATTAGGTGTTCTTTAATATCAGGTAAGCTTTATCATTAATAAAATGTTCTGAGGGGGCTTTTTTTTGAGGGGGGGGGGCTTTTTTTGTATGTTCCTTAATAAAGTACCTTTGTTTCTGTTTGTATGGAGAAGTTAACTGTCTCTCGTCACGCCTAAAAATAAGAAATGGCTAAATATGAGATATTATAAAAATAAAGAAAACATAAAGAGGAGAAAAAATAAAAATATTCAGTCAACTCATAAAACTCGTTGAGCGCATGCGGAGTACGCCTTTAATGACAGAGCATTGTTCATAATTAAAGCCGTTCTGTTCATTTGAGAAGTGGCAATTAACAAAACGCATTAATTTCTAATCTAAGTTAGTTGGTAAGTAAATGTTGTGTGTTGCGAACACGCACCAGATTTTTTTTCTAATTTTTATGCACTCCCAATTTTTTTATTTTGTAACACATTATCGAAGTTTCAAATTTAAATAGTTCTTTTAAATTTTTTGTTAGAATTTTTAATTATAAAAAAAATGCTGGAAATGTCGAAAACCACCACATTTTTCGACCTAAAACACACAATTGTGCCTGATGGAGATTTTCAGACTTCGGATTCGTGTTCACCACACTCCAAACCAGAGTTGGGCAAATTGTAATCAGAATAATGATTCATGAATATGAATAATTGGTAATCATAAAACAAATGAAAAATGAATAACCATTATTCATAATCAGTAAGGAGTATTTTTAATGATTATTGAGTATTTATGGTATTCATTTGAAATGAATAATAAATAACTAATACCAGTTATTCATTATTCATTTCAGATAAATGCCAAACCTTAATAAAACAACATTTTTGCTATCGGAAGGATTTTGATTTGAAGGAGACTGTATAATTTTGTACTCATCAAATTGAAAATTTTTGGTTTTAAGTATGAAAAATGAATTAATTTCGATTTACTATCAGCTATAATATCAGCCGGCGGTCTGCATTAATTTCGTATAACGGGATATTGATAATCCGATTTTGATGACGTTCCAGAGAAGTTTGAAAAGGATTATTCTGGCTGAAACCTAGATTGCCCCATATAAACTTTATGAAGTTTTATCCATTAATTTTTATTGTGCATGCGCAAACGATTATTTCCTTTTAACTAAGTGTATTCTTCAAAAGTAATCGCTGGATTTGGCCCTTAAGTTGAAGAAAAGATAGGGATTTGTGTAGCAATCAGTGCAGAGTAAATTCATACAGATTATCTGGACAATCTATATAAATCATGTTATTTAAATATATCTAAAATTAAAACTTGACCTTAAATTTCGAGAAAAAAAATCAAGAGAATGTCTTGTTTACTTTTCTCAAGAGGTTTTATAAAATACATTTTTTTAATATAATTAAATATATATGATTTACATAAGCATTTTTGATATTTATATACTTTATTTCAATGTAAGCGATTTATTTTATCAACAAACGGAATTGCATATGAAGAATATTAATAATTCTAAATATTGCATTGGAAAATTTCTTATAGTTCTTTTAATTATTTAATTTTTTAGCAGATCCATGTATTTCTTTATTGTTGTCAATGGCTGAAAATAAATAATTGATTACATGCTGCAACTATATACATCATTGTCAAGTGTGATAAATTATAAGTTTATTGATAGCTATTTTGTTTACTTTCCAACTCAATTTGTCATAAGTGATTTGAAGTACCAGAAATGTGAATTATTATCATATAGAAGAAAATTGAAGAGAACAGTTTATTCTTATTAAGAATATATGTGTGTTGTAACCTTCTGATTTCTTTGAAAAAAATATAAGTAAAAGCGTAAAAAAAAAAAAAAACACATAAATTTAACGAATTCTTATTAAAGCTCTGAATTATCATTTTTTATTTTTTTTTTTTTGTTGATTTAACATTTGCGTAAAAAATAAAAAATAACACCTTAAATTGCTTAGAAATAAAAGAAAATTACATCACGATGATAGCACTTTATCAATAGGCATATTTCAGTGTCAAGGATTATGCAGTAAACAATTGCATATTACCATAGAGTGCAGTGCACTGTGGCGGATGGAGTATATTTTATAATCTCGAAATACCTTTTGTTTTAAAAACCTTCCGTATAATGTATCTGATTTCTTTAGTTTCAAATAGAGAAACCAGTTTGCTGTGGCATATGCTTTTATTTCTTTATAATAAATTAATATTTTAGTAAAGTATTTTACACGTTGGAGGGGATAAGGAGATGAGTAAAACGATTAGACATTCAAGGTTTAATAGAAAAAGACTGATTTTTGACTAGTAAAATAGGCTTTGACTAGTAAGTAAAAGGCATTCAGCCTATTTAATTGAAAATATTTTTGTGGTCACGGGTGGGTGTTAATATGTTTCATTATTTAATTGTTATTAATTTAATTTGTATTGTTGAAATATATTGTAATTCTAATTTTAGATAAATGCCGAAACGTTGAACAGAAAATTGAAAAAAGTGAGGCTGAGTGGGAGGATCTCAAAAATACTTTTTATCTTTAGTTAAAAGTGAAAACTGACATGAAGCTATTTTGGTGACAGACAGCTTTTGCCAAATATGGTTTCCACTGAAAATATTTATCTATAACATTTTTTTTTTTAATCAAGACCATTCGACTGAGTGAAATATAAATATACTATTTGCTTCATAATTCTTTCTAATGAAGAGTTTTCAATATTTAATTTAAATGTTTGCCGCAAAAACGACTTTTTTCTATATTAAACTCTTCATATTTAGATATTCACTTAACACATTACATTGAAATGGAGAAAATAACTATTTGTAATAATGTTAATCTAATTTTTACTTAGATTACTCCATTTTATTCTGCAATAATAATAAAATTTATCACAGTTCTGAGCGTTATATTAAAAATACCAATCTGTATAATAGTACTTTTTATTATTGATTTATAAATAATTTATAAATATATATAAGATAGAGAATTATTGAACATTTTAAAGATCTGTTATCAAAAGGTCACGGACCGTAGGCAGTATGATAGTCACCTCATAATCTCATAATCTGTCTGATTATTGCACGAAACGTGAGATAAAATAAAATTACTCAATTGATAGGCCTAAAGTTTTTCAACAAAAGAATCTATTTTTTACCACCCTATTCCTAAATATGAATGATAAGTTACTGTTCTCTTAAGCCGGTGTCATTTATTAGATTACTTAACCTTGCATTCCTAAGCTGGTACAGATATTTTCCTTTTCAGTTAAAAAGAGCCTTGGCTAGCTTTATTCAATCCCAGCTTTCGACTTCCGCATGCTCGCTTAAAAGAGATAAACCAATCCAATACAAATGTTGTTCGGTAAATTTTACCGTAATACGTATCTTAATTTCACTAACATTTAATAGTGCAATACGCCATAGGAAACGTGGGCGGGTTTAGCTAGTTGTTTGTTTGGTTAATGTGCCTTTATGCCACTAAGGCTAATCAGACGGTGCTACAGTGGGAGTCCTAAATTTTATTCAGGATAGGGATCTTTAACGAGTACCTGACATCGTACAGACGCGGGACCTCCATTTTACGTTCTATCCGAGGGACGGCATAGCCAAGGATTTTTACTCCCTTTAAAAAATCCTAGGGCCACGGCGGGACGCGAGGGTTTAGCTAGTAATAGGATAAGTATAAGTAATAGGATAAGGATAAGGATAAGGATAGGATAAGTATTATAAGTAGTAATAGGATACCTGTAAAAGGTAATTCGTGTGGAATTAAAGTATATAGATTGTTTGGAAGAGACTTCGAAATGTAGGCGATTTAAAATAATAGTCCAGAGTAGTATATTATGTTGGTGTACTTTTGAAATTTAAGACGTGAATATAAAAGAGAAAAAATCTAAAAAATAGGCATATAATTTTAATCAACGTATAATAAGAAAATTCAAAACTGATTGAAATATGTCTATAAAATGAAGGTAAAGAATTTGAAGTGTTTTTTATCTGATTTTTTTTTAATTTTTCATTTTCATAACAAATAGTTGACTTTCAATCTAAAGGAAATAAAGAGGTCTTCCATTTTCACATGTTCTTCTTTGAAAACAAAAGGATTTGGAATTATGAGCAAATAAAGTTTTCTTTTCGAACGATACCTCAATCATCGAATAAGGTCCAGTATAAAGAAAGTTATTGTGAAATTAATTATTAAAAAAAGAAAAAGACATTTTGAAAAATAATATTTAGCATTGAGATTGTCATAATGTTTTAATGAATGCCATTTCTTCTCACATTTTCAGTGAGATTCCTAAAATAGGTTTCTCTTGTTTAATACATCAAAATCCTCTTTTCTCACCAGAGGATAATATTTTTTTGTTTCTTTTCATTCTGCCTCCATTATCAATGAAGAGTTGTAAATAAAAAATATATTTATTCATAAAAAATTGATATGCAGTTAGATGTGGAAGGGCCTGTATAATGCGCTAGGTGCCTACCTCAACTAATGATGCTCAAGGGACCCACTGCAGGTAACTCCATATACAAATTCAAACTTCATTCCCGGGCCTGTATAATGGCCTGGTGCTATTGTTAAGTGGAAGTTTGCAGAGCCGCCAACTTTATGAATGCCAAGTACCGCAGCCGCCGCTTTTGTCTTAGCTCACACCTAGCACGCGTACTTGTAATTTGCTTTAGATCGCTATCAGTTGTACATTATAGTTCCTTGTTGTATTCTCCTCTTATTCCAAGGCTACTTGTACCAAGAATTTTAGAATAATGTGGGATATTTTTAAATTATATGGCAAAAGTTAAATCTTGACAAGTCAATTGACGATACTTTGTTAAAGCACTACTCTAAGTTAAAATAAAATAGGAATATTTTAAACAAAAAACCAAGCATCTCTGAATTGCAGGCGGGAAAGACAAGTTCCAGGATATGTTAAGAAAAATGAAAATCACATGGGACAGAAATAAGAAAAATATACTCACTCCATGACACCAGTTACTCGTCAAGTCTCTACATATCATTAGTGTGGAAGAAGAGTGTCACAATTTGAAAAAAAAATAAAAATATGGTGCGTTGCGCGCAACACACAACCTTCACTTACCAACTTACTTAGATTAAAAATTGACATGTTTTTTTTTTATTGCCATTTCTATTAATAATATAAAAAATATGATTTGATTTAGATTAAAAATGATTAATTTAATCAAAATCATTAAAGCCGTTTTTGAGATATTCGAAAAAAAAGTAAAAATTGGAAAAAAGTTATGAAATAAAGGGGGGGCTCTTTCGCGTTTGACCAATATTGATCAAATTTTGGCTGTCACATCGTGAGCATATTCATACACCAAATATCCAGTTTGATCAAAATCATTGCAGCCGTTGTTGAGTAAATAAAAAAAAAAACACGTAAACTTAAGAAAAAAATTATTAAATAAAGTACCCCCTACGTTTCACCAATTTTGATGAAATTTCGGCTGTCAAATCGCGGGCATACTCATACACCAAATACCCAATTTGAGGTTCGTACGATTTATAGTTTTTGAGCTAGTCTGTTCACACACACCCCCACACACACACACACACACACACACACACACACACACACACACACACACACACACACACACACACACACACACACACACACACACACACACACACACACACACACACACACATACACACAGTCACACACACACACACACACACACACACACACACACACACACACACACACACACGATGTTTCACGATCGCAATACTTTCCTTACTATATATTTCAAATATAGTTAAGTGAATTTTTTTTATGATATTGCGTATCTACTTTCTTAAATTTAAAATATATACTTTCTTGCTCGCCCAAGAATGGAATATCGAACAACAGTTTGTTTAATTCGATCACAACAGCATTTGATATATAAATTATTAGGTTATTTAAGGTACTTACTTCCTCAAATGTACGGAGTTTTCTCGGGCTATCGGAGAGGGAGGAGAATTAATGCCACCGTTTTAAATGCCTGGAACTCTAAATTCTATGGTCATCTGGATGTCAGGTAACAGCCTATTGCAAATTCGTTTGCCCACTCGGACACTCCACCTCCTGAAAATTATCCACACTCTTAGACCGACGGAATTGAGCATTGTTGCGTGAGCTTACTCAGAATATTCAAGTATCTTTACCATGCCGCGAAAAAAAAAATCACAAATACAAAATGGGTATTCATTTTGTTCCCGATTTGGCCCAAAATATGTGTATTTCTTTTATTTCTAAAATAAGTGGGTACACAAACACTCTAGTCCATAACCTCTTATCCCAGAATATTGCAGACATCCCTAAGTGGGGTATTAAAAGGATATATCCACGGGGTCTATTAAGTTAAAGCAATTATTGAAGTGCTGTCCAGGTATATCTGGTTCACAAGCTTTAATAATGCAATTTTATGCTATTTGCCATAGTCGATTTAATTTGTTATATATTATGTAAATTTACTTTAATAAAGAAAAAAAAATGTGTCATACAAATATGGCGCACGCAAGTGAGTCACTGATTCTCCCTACGAGTTGATTATTTATAATTATAGTTGATGGAAAGCTATCATAGAAAGAACATCTATTTTTTGCGAGAAATACTTTGTTATTTTTCATTGTAAGGGCAGACCTTGCAGGGGCTGTTATTCTTTCAGAGCGTTGTTATGACAAGTGGGCGCAACGCTTGTCTCGGTAATGAGAGTATAACTTGTGCTTTGCATTTTATGTTGATTTTAGCCATCGTTAAACTTTTTTTCATTGTTTCGATCTTCGTTCCATCTAGCATGAAATATATATACCATATATATAAAACATGTCATTTTATATTTGCTCATCTTATTATTTACACAGAAATTAAATTATAATGTATTTAAACTAATTATGAAACATAGAAATAAATGTTTGAAATCAGTAGAAACTTTGAATTCGAATTTTTCATGTCGATTGAGTATGCATTGCGGACAAATACTGAATATATAGGAAGGTAACAGTTGTCGACGGTTATAATTAAACAGCTGATTAATGAAAAAAATATTTATCAATTAAAACAAAACAATTCACTAGAATGTAAATTATTTATTTATTTACATTTTAGTCTCTACCCGTAAGGGTCATTGGCTTTAATTTTTCCTGTTTATATTTTATTATAGTAATTTGTTTCTTTTAAGAATTTGAATAACTTAAGGGCCGAAAACTCTTCATCTCCCAGTATTTCTTTTACAGTTTTCGGCAGCTTTACCTTTTTCCTTACCTTACCTTTTTTTTATTTCCGCTAGTTTCGATGGTTTACTCATCATGTAAATTAAAAAATGTATAAAATAAAAAACAATAAAATTAGTAAATACGTAAGAAAAAATAAAACCATCGATATGCAATAATCGATAATCAGAGGAAGGTTATAAACAAAAACAGTCTAATTCAAATATACAATATTCAAGCATGTTATATATTGATTATGTTTGAGTTTTACACAACAGGGAGGCCCACCGGTTAGTTTGGTCCCGATCATAACTGGAAAGGGTTCGTTGGGGGTTTGTTTACCCTTTTGAACAAGCGAAGCGAGGTAACTGAAAAGATCGCTGATCCGTCAAATAGGCTCAAAAGTGACACTGAGGTAGATTTACCGATTATAAGATTGTTAGTAAAAAAAATTTATTTTTTCCTTTTTTTTTTTTTTGCTGGCTGCTGCTTAAAGAACCTAGGTCCAAACTAAAACATAATTTTTTAATTTGTTTGCAGATGACTCTAGAAATTTATAGCACTTTGTAAGCGAAACCGTCATGAATAAATTTAGACATTTAGAGAGTTGCTAGCCGTGTAAAGTGCTAAATAAACTAATGAATACGCTAAAAATCTGCAAAGTCAGGAACAAACAAATTAAGAAATAAATTTTTAATTTGGTCGTAACACTATATATACATTGAATAATATTGTAATCACGATATACATGGTCTTAAGCCTCTTGACACCTTTCCTTTCAAATTTTATCGTAGATATTCCATTATATATTAGATATCCATGCATCACACAGTTATTCGTGGAAACCTTTTTATAGAAATTTATTAATATTTATTTATTAATTTGAGTAAAATTCAGATTCTTCTCTTTTTTCTCTCCCTCTTTATAAAAAAACAGGTGAGGAAAGCTTTTCATCTTCGAATATTTTTTCTCTTTTATAAGCACCGTATACTTCTGACACACATTTTTTTTTATTATTTATTTTGTCAACTTGTTATACATATTTTTCTATTTTTTTTCTTTGGAAGTGTTTGCACCTCAGTGTACCAAAATAGTCTTCCTTGTAATAAAACATTGTGGAATGTCACAAACCGTGCATTTGGTATAACACCAATCAAATTGGTTTTATGTTCCTTTATTTGAACCATGTATTATATTTCTAGATAAAATTTTATTTAAGAAAACATATCAGATCTATAATATAAGTGTAATAATAAAATAATTAAAAATAATAGATTTATCCTTCTTTACTTACATTGTTTCTTATTATAAATATATACGTTGATTCGTTACATTAAAGGCTCTTTAATGAATGGCGTAAGGAGTAACGATTCCGTTTTAATAATCTAGCCTCCCAAAATTTTGATATAAATACTTTAAAGTATTTTATATAAAAAAATGAAGCAAAGTTGGAAAAACAGGTGGTTAAACTTATCTGAAAATAAATTAAAGAAAATTGAAAGAAAATTCACCATGGAAATATAGTATAACAGGTATAAGCGCAGAGAAGAAGTAATATTTACGCGTCTTCGCATAGATACGCGCTTGACACATGCATATCTAATGGCTCGCGAAGATCCTGACGACTATCAGACTTGTGGGTGTCCGCTGACATTAAAGCATATTTTGATGGAATGCAGGGCCTACGAAGAATACAGAGCACTCTTAGACATACCAAACGACTTATTCGGTATAGCTGCTGCAAGACAACATAACAGACAAACTGCAAATTTTCTTAAATTAACTGAATTATATCATAAGATATAGACCGAAATTTGGAATAAAGGGCGATGATGACCGTACTGATTGGCGCAATTAAAAAAATATATATAACATGAATGTTATCCTTAAAAATTTATGAATTTAAAGATTTATTCTAATTCTTCTGTTCAGATTTAAAAAAAATATATATATTTTTTACCTTAATTATAATAACTTTATTAAAATTAAAATTTTGTTATTTATGCTGATCTCAATTTCTTCCTATCATTAAAATTACTTTGTGCCGAGCTATCTAAAACCTTTTAGTTTGAAAATAAAACTATTTTATTTTTCCTCTTTTAGGAATTATTTCCTCTCTTTTTATTCCACATTACAATTTTTTTCTACAGGATAGTTGCTAAGGGGAAGAAATCCTTAAACGTTATAAGTTGCGGTAACGTAGAAGTCTCAAATTGGATTTACACCCTCGTCTGAAGGAAAATGGAATTTATTTGACAGTGGAAGAGGCAGCGCGATCTAAGAATGAACTCACGTTGGTCGAACGACATAAATGGTTTTTTACAGGTCTTGGAAAATATTCTTCCATTAGGAACCTTCTCCCTACCCCCTTCCCCCGAACCGAATGGTAAGTGCTCTCTGCCCTTATTCTATGCCCTTCTTTATTCTCTTTCTTTATTCCTGTTCTTCCACTCTCCACTTCTTACTGGCCTTACATTACTTAGTTCGATGCATAGATATCCAACTTTTCTCTTTACGCAAGGATTTATAGAATATTCGATGTTGAATCTATATTTATAAGCCATCCTTTGTCTAGAGGTCTATTTAAAAGAATTTCTTACTTAAATTGACAGTATTCTACCTATTCAAACCGTCATTACGAGAAAAGCGATTTTTTTTTCGTTATATATGATATGAATTTGATATATTATCAAATATAAAATTGATATATTATTTTTAGATGACATTGGTTTAGTATATCCTTCTCTTTTTCTCTTCCATAGTAACCTTATTGGAGGGTGGTGTATTATTCAACATTACGAGTTCCATTTCCTAAGGTTTATTGTTTTATGAACTAACGTATATAGATATTTGATTTTTCGGAATCAATGTCTATTCCGAATCTAAGCGATTACTTATTATATTTCATGGCGTTCCGCAGTCTAGATCCGGTCACACAGAAGGAATTCAAATTTCACCATCCTGAAGACTTTCCTACCCTCACCGACTTGTTAAAATACAATATCAATAACGTGAAACTAACGATAAAAACGGTGGAGGGAGTTTAATTTCAAGTTTTGACATTGTATTTTCTATTTCAGTGGGTTCTTGTCTCTTTGGTGAAGTTAATTTTTATTGGTTGATTTATTTTGAAACTTGAGTAGTTCTGGATGTAAAATTGTCGAATAATTTATTATCTGGAGTAGGCCATGTGTTTCCCTGTATCAGGATGCACTATGTAATGTTTTTGTAAGTAACCATCGTAAAGGATAGGTTTGAAAGCTTGTGGCTATTATCCGTTACAATTACAAGTGAAAAACAAACACTGCCTTTCATTTTTTTGGTGGAAATATTTCAAATAATGATTTGCTTCTCAATGTACTTTCAGAAATTGTTTCAGTTTCTAATCTGTATTTTTTTTTTTTTTTTTTGGTTTTGTTGGGTGTTTTTTGGAATATATTTGTCCAAATGTCGTCCTTCAGTAGATTGTTACCAGTTTTTGTTTCAGTTAGACAGTTCGTCTGTTTTTATATTTTTCTTAATGCATGTCACAGGCACTACGGCATTATAAATTAGTAAAAGTTTCCTCGGCTAATGTGTCTCCTCTATAATAGCTTTCGATATGACGTTTAATCCACATCAAACTAGTCTGCATTATTTCTTCATAATTTTAAATAAATTGTTTTTCAGTTGTGAGTTTTCAGTTGTGAAAAAACATGAGATTTTTCAATATTTTCAGGAACATTGCTGGTCCTCCGAGCCGGATAAATTATTGATTTATAAAAATTAGTTATCTAAATAAAATTATCTTTGATTTTATATAAAATATGTTGAAATACTGTCACCGGCACAATCAGTAAAAATGAAATAAACAGTGATGTAAATGAACCTACAACTAAAAAGTGAAAATAAATATCATCTGGAAGGAGAGCAGGAAAACTCTCAGTTTCGCCAAAATCTAGTTAGAACTGTAAGTCACAACAAGGTACCTCCTGCCTAATAGGCCAAGAGGATACTGACTTAATCGTAAAAAAACAAACAGTATTACTATTTTTTATTTTCATTTAAACTAACCCATTTTATGTATTATTCAGTTGGATCGGACACTTTTGAATCAGGTTATGAGTACATCTTCTCTATAGTATATTATAAAAAGAGAAAAAGAAAACGTTATCTCTCGAGAGTGTTAGCTAAAAAAAAAAAAGATATATAAAAAAATAAAAAAGGTTATTTTAAAAATACTGTCGCACAGGATAGTTCTTATCTCATCAGTTGATTGGGAAATGCCTAAACAGCTGAAAAAATATTTAACCTCTTGAACTTTAGTCTGTTCTATTATTTCAAGGATATCAGAAACAGTTGTGATATAATTAAATAGAGATTAGACTGTTTAACAAGTAATTTATCAGCCATGCATTGCTCAATCAAGGTTTTCCCTGAAAATTTTAAAACGAATTAGTTGTTGATTTTGAATATATTAAACATATTTATTAATATTTACCGTAGTTTCAGAAAAAAATTGATTTTCTATTTTGCATCAATTTAAAAGAGATAAGACAAAAAAAAATGTACATATAAATTCATACTAATAGAGATTACTATTAGAGAGACTGAGATTAAACTGTTTAACAAGTAATTTATCAGCCATGCATTGCTCAAGGTTTTCCCTGAAAATTTTAAAACGAATTAGTTACGGCATTGATTTTGAATATATTAAAAATATTTATTAATATTTACCGTAGTTTCAGAAAAGATTTGATTTTCTATTTTGCATCAATTTAACATGATGAAATGATCGCATCATTTTAATTTAATAAAAAATATCAAGCGGTGATAATATAAAATCGTAACATATAGATTATGGTAATATACTGTAACACTTCTGTGGGTTAAAGAATATTTATTAAACAAAAAAATACAGTTATCAATGCCAACGAATTAATAAAATTAAATACTTGAGCAGGTTACAAAAATGATAACGTTATAACACACAATCAAAGCTACACAGTCAAGAAACAGACTTATACTAACTCGTTCAGTCACTCGCTCCTTATATATAATCGTAAATGGTCAGGTCTGGAATTGTCCAGAGCAAGGTGGACAGTTCTACGCCAGCGTGGATTAGGCACGAAAGATCTAGACCCAAACAGTTCGTTTCAACCGCTTATTTTGTTCCAACAAACGGTTTGGGATTTGAAATCATATGTTTTTTTTTTTATTTAACGATTTAGCGTTACAATACTATCACATATTTGAATATAATTATTATTATTTATTATCATCTTTATCTTTACGTTCCTTTTTTCTGTACTCAAGACAAAGATAAAATATTAAAATCCACTAAAATTCTGAAGAGTACTGAGTAATCTTCCGGAGTTGTTAAAAAAAAAATAAAGCTCTAAGCTTCTCATATTTCAAAGATAATTTGAGAAATGACACTAGACCAGACGTATGAGCTTACTCTAATTCGTATATATCAACCATATACAAAAATCAGATGCTGGAAAAGCATAAATTTATATGGTCATGTGAAGGAGGGCTCTTATTTTCCGGCGGAGGTAGGAAGAAGAAATTAAATGAGTTAGTGAAGAGAGATTGAGCGGATTTTCTTGCAGACCTGCAATACGGCTCTGTAATAACTATTTTGCAGATTCAGTGCCACACTCTTTGTTGTAGACTGAATAAATAGTAGATGATGGCTTATAAAAAACTAAACTATATCCGTAAAATCCGTTAAACCAAGCCTGTTATAATTATATTTATTTTTTTATACCTTGAAACCATCCATTATTTTAGAATTTTTAATTTACTGTTGGCGGTATTTTCCAGTTAAACTTTTATGTGGAGTTAAATTTACTAATTATTAAATACCTAAAACTTGAATTATGGGAAATGTTTATATTACTAATTTGTTTTATTTTTCTTGTTAGTTCATTTACTGTCAGAGAAGTAATATTGTTCATAAATAAGTAATAGCAAAAATTTGGTCTGATCAACATACAACTTTCACTTTCGAACATACTTAGATTAAAAATCGACGTGTTTCGATGATATGTAAACGCCATTCCTCAACTTCAAACATTTTTCCACCTTTAAATGCCTATATTTGTATATCTCCTTAAGTTATAGAGTATCTGTATTGCAAAAGTTGGAAGTTCTCAGTTGCACCAACAGTATCTCAGTTATTTAGTATACCATAGACCGTTCGATTTATTATTGCTTATTTTTTTGGGGGGGAGCTAATTTAGACAAGAGTCAAGTTTTTTTTTACTGGTTGTTTGTTTTTCACTGCGAGTTGATTTTTTTTTAAATATGTATATCTTGAAGGCATTTAAAAATGAGACAAAAGTTATTAAATATAGTGCCCCCTCCGTTTGACCAATTTTGGTGAAATTTTAGCTCTCACATCGCGGACATATTAATACATCAAATACTTCATTCATCTACATTCATTCATCAAATTTCATCTACAACGAGGACAGCATTCTAAAATATTTTCATTTGACTTGGATCTATTTTTTAATTTTTTCTCTGTGGCATGTGGCATTTACTGTGGCCATCTGCTTTTGTCCTGGTCATGTATAATTTATATGAATTGAAATATATAGACTGTAACCATAAATATTATTCATTCAAATTTTACACATATCAAAAATATTAATCGTCATTGAAATAAAAATATATTCTAATAATGCCAAACGATTTTTTGAAGCTTAGTAAAAAAAAAAAATATCCTCGGTACTGCTTCTCGAAACGAAGCTCTTAATAATAGCAGTCCAATATGTGGGCCATTTCATAATTTTGATTTTTATTTTCTTTTAATAACTCATCAAATGTTGGTCACATGATGACAAAAATCGAGGTAAATGCTCACTCAAGAGTAGTTAAACACAGGTGTTCATGCGGTGGAGTGTTTGCCATCTGTAGTCTGTACATTACGGTAGGAATTAAGGCCCCACCTTACGAAGGCCATGACTATATTACTCAAATATTCGCGAGTGTGGTCAGAGAACGCCGGCGTCCGCTCAACGATGGGGTTTCTGTCAGGAATAGTTATTGTAGTGGTGCTGGCCTCTGTTGTGGAAAATTCTCCATCCTCTGTGGTATACTAAATATTAATATATAAGATAGTATAATATAGTTTATACAGTTATTTAGTATAGGATACCCCAAATGCGTCGGAAGTGAGTATTCTTTATTCTTAGACTGAGCTTCGAAATGTTTGTAAAACAACTTGATGAGATTTAGCAATCAGTATTATAGGAATAAACATTAATGATTGCGTTATTTTCAAAGAAGTTCATTGCGAGGTAGTTGCAATAAAAAATAAAAAAAACTTTTCTAAAAATATTTATTTAAAATTAGTTATCTTTTTAGTTGATAATTTTACTATGTTAATTATTTTATTTGTATTCCATAGCTTTCCAAAATTTGATGCCTATTTATATCAAATAGAACTATGCCATTGAAAGTTTTTTTATGTAATAGTTACATAATTAAAATCCGATATCAAAACGGGATTTATTTTTTGTGGCTTCTGATTATACATTTAATTGGAAACGATTACAAAATAAATTAGAAAGAATTTTTTTATTATTTTTTAAAATTCATTTATTTTAAAATTACGTTTTATTGCCTTATTGCCCTTGCAAACTAGATTTTAATAATAACTTTGAAGTAACGAGTAAGTGTTCAATGATGTTCGTTGTAACATTGATTGGTAGGAGGGGGGAGATGAAAATCGGTTGCACAACATGAAAATCGGCTTAAATTTTTTATCAAAGTTACATTATCTGTTTCTTTTTTAGTAAATACTTTAAAAGAGAAATTGTGGAATGAAGAAAAAGGAGTCTCACCTTTGTTTCAGTTCTTGAAGACCACCGGTCACTACAACAGATCCACTCGTAAAATTTAGTTATTGACGCCAATGACCCTTTTGGGTAGAGGAATTAAAAAAAAAAAAAGAAAAATTGTAAGTACTGTGTATAGATTTTGAGATGATATAACTGGATAAAACTGTTTTTATTTAAACTAGACTCAACGAAAGCATTATAAAAATGCAGTCTCTTATTTTAAAGAAAAGGCAACGCACCTTTTCTATGGTTTCTTTTTTTTTTTTTTTTTTTGTTTTGTTAATACCTTAAAAAATCGAAGGCAATTTATTATGGAGATTAATACTGACATAAAAAAAATTTAGTTTTTCTATTTTCAATAACCCAATTTTCTATATTTATTTGGGACCTTTGTGGTATTTTAAATGTATTGGCTTGTACTTCAACACAAGTATTTGGAATTTTGAATGCGCATCAATCTTCGAAGGAAATAGAAAAACGTGTAATCTGAGTGCGGTTCGGGATGGCCAGAAAATAATGCGCGTAACAGTAGTTTTCAGACTCCTTATAAAAATAGAGGAGGTAATACAAAATTATCAGTCAATTGTGGAATTAGAATATCTGTTCATTCGGTTAGATAGACCTTTTATTGAAACTCTCGTGTGTTAATAACGTAAAAAGAAACTAGTTTCTTACTGGAATATCTTACCAATTTATTTTCTATATTTTATATATAGTATTTTACCTATTTATTTTCTGTGCTATAGGAGAATCTTATAAGGGAACAGGGATATCCCTTCGAAGAGCACACTGTGACGACAGAGGATGGATACATCCTCACCCTCCATCGGATACCCCACGGTAAGATCCAATCCGAGAAGTTAGGTCGCCCAATACTCCTGTGGCACGCCATCCTTTGCAGCTCAGCAGTCTGGGTTTTGTCAAGGCCTGACAAGGGTTTGGGTGAGTTTTTGGACGTTGTTTGATGGAATATAGAATATAAAGAATTCACTGATGGGCGTTCTCATTTAGGGTTCATACTCGCAGACCAGGGCTACGATGTCTGGATGGCCAACAATCGAGGAAACACCTATAGCAAGAAGCATGTGAATTTGAGTAACCAGAACGCCGATTATTGGGATTTCAGGTATTTTTCAGGAACCCTTAGATGTTTGGCCTGTATGCATTAACATCTTTGCATGAATTGGATACTTCTTTCAGATATTTTAATCAAAATTACTCATTCATGTGTCACTTATGTGCTCTTACCACGTTTTTTATATTTCTATTATTACTCTTTAATACGTTATCAATGAAAATTCTGGATCAGTAAATTAACCTTTGCTGAAACCTAGGTTATACCTCTGAGTCGTCAGCCAAACCGTGCGTTAAGTAAAAGTAGAGGGCGGTTGGTTCCTTCTAGGGTCTTCATGCCTATGAATGACTCAGTCCGACTATCCCCAGTTAAGGGTTATGGCTCTTACTAAAAAGTTATTATTAAAAATACGTGTTCGATTTTGATATTCTATGATTATATATTATGTAATTGGTATAAACATGAGAGCTTGCAATACATCTTTATCAAAACTGTCGGAAAGATAACAGGGTTCGAAATTAAGTTTTATTTAATCAATACCAGAGCGGGTGATCTTAAAATTGGTATTATTTTTTTAATAAGCACCTTCGATAACCTAATAGTCATCACCTTTATCGTTTATATCGGATAAGTTGAAATAAATCAATACCAGAGCGGTTAACCTTTAACTAGGTGTTATTTTTATAACCAACACCCTCGATAACCTAATAATCGATCTTAATGTTGATATCAGGTGATTTATTATGACTATATCATCTCCATAAAAGCAATATACACAATAATGTATACCAATATGAAAAGATCCGAAAAGAAACATTTACATTTATCCTTAAATAATTAAAATCAAACTTAGGCTACTATATTAGATATCATTGCAATAAAGATTTATCAGGAATTTTATTTTGTGGACTGCGAAATAAAAATTATGATGTGATTTTTTAAAAATTCATTTGAACAATGAAAGTCCGGAGAGAACTTTTATTCTCTGGTCTTTAAAATTAAAGTTAATTTCGAACCCTGGGCATGAGGAAATATTTACACAATTCTATGGTTATTATTCTGAAAGAAAATCCATCTTCTTTATGGCATGAAAGAAAATAAATAATTGAAGTATGAATTCAATGGTAGGATATTACTTAAAAAATTCGAAAACAAAAAAAAGTAAACATATAATCTATCTGAACCTCGCCACTTAAGACATTGAGTATCAAGCAAGATCTTATATGATTGATGCAGTCCAACAGCAGTCACATCTTACATCAAAAGGCACATAAAGAAGAAGTTGAGTTTTAAGGTACTAAAAACTATTTTTCAAGTGATTATACCAATCTCTTTGATGGTATAATCACATGAAAATGCATTTGAATGTAATGCAATTTCTCCATGATTTTATTTCGAATCTTTCTATTTTTTTAATCTTTGTATTTGATTCTTTTAATTAACATAATATCGCTCGTCCAATTCCAAAACTGGTTTAACTCAAAAAAAGAGCCCATTGAAGTTTCTTCTAATTCCTTCCTTTGATACCTGTCACCTTCTCTATTCGATTGTTAAAATTTTTCACGGACATTTTTTCGGTCTATAAGCGGTCTCAGCACAGAGAATGTAGAGGAAAATTAGAAGGTAATATTAAAAAAAAATTCAAAACAATGTGATTTTGAGTTAGACCATTCTTGCATTGGACGAGCAATGTGTGACTTAGTAACGAAAGTTTGAATCATTCCAGCTTCCACGAGATAGGCTATTATGACTTGCCTGCTACCATTGATTACGTTCTCCAGCAAACCGGTCACAGTAGCCTCCGCTACATAGGTCACTCACAGGGAACTACCGTCTTCTTCGTCCTCGCTTCAACGAGACCAGAGTACAACAAGAAGATCTCTCACATGACCGCTCTTGCACCAATAGCATGTTTGGACAAAACTCATGGTATAATCCGAGGATTAATGTATATCTCATCTGTGGTGGAGGTAACCCTGGATCAAATGAGTGATTATATTTATATTTTTGAAATTTATACCGGATAATTTATTCCCGTTCCAGTTGTTTTATCAATTCACCGGAACTTACGCATTCTTAACCGACTCATCGCTTGTCCATCCGATAGCGAAAACGATGTGCTTACCGGATTCATTCTTCGGAGAGATATGCAACAACGTCGTTTTCTCAAGTGTAGGATTTGACAGACAGCAATGGAATATGGTACGGTAATTCATATTTATGTCATCACAGTGAATAAGTGGTCAGGTCAAATTTCCTTACATTTCAGTATACGACTTTTAAAGTTTGAACAGCATTGGTATAAATTTAGGTGTTCCTTATAAAGCGTTTATAAGGTATGTCGTCAATGGTGGTATGTCGTATTGTGGTATGTCGTCAAAATACCAAAATAGCTAACTAACGGCCAGTAAACAAACTGAATAAATCTTATCAGTAATGAGATATGAGAGCCGACTAATTGTTCATGACCGATTACTGGAGCTGTCACGAGAATTATAATAACTGCGTTTCAAACGAGCGCTTGACTTACACACTTGTTCACTATGAAGAAGCCTCAATGTTTCTTTTAGCCGCTTAACCCATTTTAGGCTGAATTCAACTTATTCCCTGGGGTGACAGATTTTTTCTGATATAAAATTAATGGTTTTGTTCCCTTCAGTTCTCATCAGAAATATTGTTATCAATTTTCAGACTTTGGCGTACATCGTCTACGATTACATACCAGCAGGAGGTTCTATCAAACAGTTTTTGCATTATGCCCAAATAGCTAATAATGGTACGTATTAGTATACGAAAAATGGTAATTAAATAAGTATTTAAATGTAAAGTTAATATTTTATTTAATTACAAATTTATTTAAAATAGGGGTTAGAGACTTTGAAATTATAAAGGAAAGTAATTTGGATCTTCGTCTCTACTTCTGTTTATTATATTTTGTACATAACAAACGTTTCGACCTCCAGGGCCGTCTTCAGTGTCTAAAAATTACATAAATTAATGTTTGGTTAGTCAACTTTTTTAAAAATTAATAAAAGATATGTATAACAAGGAGATCTTACTTCTTTAATTACTGCATCATCCTAATCATATTAATGCCTTCCCAGTAGTTAACCCCAAACGTACCAAAGAGGTTTAACAAGGATGTATATATGTATTCTAAGTATAATAACTGTCAACTTAAACATATTTACAAGCAGGCCAGTGACTGTGTTGTCTATTACGACGATGTAGGCCAGTGTTATTCAGTGTGAGTCTAAACAATACAGCCAACATTTCATAATATACATGAATTGTCGAAACAAACCAAGCATTATAAAAATAGCTACCATACTAGTTAATTGAAAACATATAATAGATAAATTCCAATAGATTACTAATAAATATTACTAAATTAATACATAGCAATTAATAACTAACTTTATTCAAAAAATAAAAACCATATGAAGTTAAATATATCTATCTACACACACAACACAAGCACATCATATATACCTTTCTATGTAGGTTAATCATAAATTTCTACTTCAACAACAAATTAAAATATTCAACATAACAATGAAAACCATAATTTAGTATTTTTAATTTGCTTATTTCAATATCACATTAGTTATCACTCCTATCTTATTTTATTTTTTGTAATATTTCTGCATATGCATGATGTAAATTATTTGTGTCTGTACGAAAATTAACCGCCTTATCCAGATTTTGAGAAATTATCATTGACTCTATTATTTTTCTCTTCGTGCCGTTACCCTCTTTGTGTACAATTATGGGCTCATCATAATCAAATTTATGTCCTGTATCTATCACGTGTTTCACCAATGCTGTTTTGTTTGAATTTTTATTTTTGTTTTTTACATCATTTTGATGTTGATATATTCTCTTGTTTAGATGTTGTCTGGTTTCACCATAATAAGCTCCAGGACAATGTAAGCAGTTGATCTGGTATACCACCTTCGATTGCTTCTCTTTTATTATTTTATCTTTCAATTGTGTATACGATTCTTTAATTTTGTTTCCTGCTTTATATCCGAATTTTAAATTATCTATGTCATATTCTATAAATGATTTATATATATTCTCCGAAAGACCCTGTATGTAGTTACATTTGACAAATTTATGGCAAATTGGTGTTATTTTATTCTCTTTATTTCCTCCACTTGTCGACAATTGTTTGTACCACGCTTTTTTTATCATTTTCATTGGGTAAAAATTGTCCAAAAACATCTGATATATTCTAGTTTTAACGGCTGGAATGAAAAGGGTATCTGTTATTTTTATCGCTTTATTTATTATATTGTTAAGTACGTTATGTTTTTGATAGTATGGATGACAGGAAAAATAGTTCAGAATAATCCCACTAGTACTACCTTTTTTTGTCCATTCTGTGAGTATTCTTCCTTCATTATTTCTTATTATGTTCATATCTAGAAATCGAATTCGCTTATTTTCTTCGTATTCTACAGTGAACTTGAGTTTATTATGAAATTTATTTAATGAACTATAAAATTGGTTAACTTTATCTTTTTTCATTATGCAAAATATGTCATCCACATATTTCATTAGGATTTTAATTCTAATCCCAGTAGATTGTAAAGCTTTTTTTAATAAAGTATTCATAATTATTCCCGCCAAATTAACAGACAGAACCCCTCCCATCGGCACTCCGAATAATTGACGATAAACATCACCATTATATCGGAATACTCCATTGTCAATACAAAGTTTTAGGCCTTCCATAAACAATTCTTTGTTTTTTATACATGTATGAGGCTGAACCTTCCTCTCCCATTCCTCCTCTACAATTTTATAAATATTTTTGAGTGGTACATTTGTGAATAGTGATTTTACATCAAAACTGACCATGATGTCGTCATTGGAAATAATTATTTCTTTTAATTTGTTTTTAGCATCTAATGAATTTGTAACATCAAATTCATTATCTCGACATAATTCATCCAGACTGGGTTTTAAGAATTTTGATAATTTATATAGAGGACTACCTATGCCGTCCACTATAGGTCTTAAATTTTTATCATCTTTATGAAGTTTGATGAGACCATAAATCCTGGGATAAGCATAATGATTTTCTATTATTTTATTTTTATCTTCCTTTTTTACAAATCCATGCTTGATTAATTTAGATGCATACTCTGCCACTTTTTTTTTTTTGCAATATCCGGGATAGGGTCAACTCTACTAATATAATTATATAATTATATAATTATATAACTATAATTTAAAATTCGGATATAAAGCAGGAAACAAAATTAAAGAATCGTATACACAATTGAAAGATAAAATAATAAAAGAGAAGCAATCGAAGGTGGTATACCAGATCAACTGCTTACATTGTCCTGGAGCTTATTATGGTGAAACCAGACAACATCTAAACAAGAGAATTTATCAACATCAAAATGATGTGAAAAACAAAAATAAAAATTCAAACAAAACAGCATTGGTAAAACACGTGATAGATACAGGACATAAATTTGATTATGATGAGCCCATAATTGTACACAAAGAGGGTAACGGCACGAAGAGAAAAATAATAGAGTCAATGATAATTTCTCAAAATCTGGATAAGGCGGTTAATTTTCGTACAGACACAAATAATTTACATCATGCATATGCAGAAATATTACAAAAAATAAAATAAGATAGGAGTGATAACTAATGTGATATTGAAATAAGCAAATTAAAAATACTAAATTATGGTTTTCATTGTTATGTTGAATATTTTAATTTGTTGTTGAAGTAGAAATTTATGATTAACCTACATAGAAAGGTATATATGATGTGCTTGTGTTGTGTGTGTAGATAGATATATTTAACTTCATATGGTTTTTATTTTTTGAATAAAGTTAGTTATTAATTGCTATGTATTAATTTAGTAATATTTATTAGTAATCTATTGGAATTTATCTATTATATGTTTTCAATTAACTAGTATGGTAGCTATTTTTATAATGCTTGGTTTGTTTCGACAATTCATGTATATTATGAAATGTTGGCTGTATTGTTTAGACTCACACTGAATAACACTGGCCTACATCGTCGTAATAGACAACACAGTCACTGGCCTGCTTGTAAATATGTTTAAGTTGACAGTTATTATACTTAGAATACATATATACATCCTTGTTAAACCTCTTTGGTACGTTTGGGGTTAACTACTGGGAAGGCATTAATATGATTAGGATGATGCAGTAATTAAAGAAGTAAGATCTCCTTGTTATACATATCTTTTATTAATTTTTAAAAAAGTTGACTAACCAAACATTAATTTATGTAATTTTTAGACACTGAAGACGGCCCTGGAGGTCGAAACGTTTGTTATGTACAAAATATAATAAACAGAAGTAGAGACGAAGATCCAAATTACTTTCCTTTATAATTTTATTTAATAATATAATTTACATTTTCTTAAATATAAAGGAAATTAAATAGTGTTTTTCTTTTGAGATTGAAAAATATTTATTTATTTTAACTATTAAATATCCTCGATAAAAGACTATTTTACTATTTAAAGTCTTTTAAATTACTACTAATTAATTAATTGTAAGTATAATAAAGTTGTAATTGACCGGAAATGTAATAGCAAAAGTGCAAATATTGAAAATAGAGTGGCAAAAGAAAAATAATTCCACTTTGACTTAAATGAATAGATCCAGTGACAAAGTTTGAAAGGAACTTATGCCCATTTATAAAAGCTAGTAAATATATTTTTGAGTCCGCCAAAAGAACTAGTGTCAATTCAAACTTTAATTAGTTGTTAATGTAGTTGTGTCATTACACTCCACAAGAATATTTTACGTCCTAAAGAAAATTACTTTATAACATACGAGCAGACCCGACCACGCGTTCCTGTAGCTCAGTAGCTATAATGCGTGGAATTAATTATATTCTATTCTCTTTAATACAGTCAAACCAAAATTCACTGGTAAAGATAAAAACGCTTCAGCTTATCAAAACACCAAGGGGTTTTAAATAGAACTTTAAATTTAAAATTGTTTGCAAAGAATTTAGATGGTTTAAAGTTTTTATTATTTACATCTTATATTTGACCATAATGTGTTAATGAATGATAAATGTAAAAGGAACCCTTAAAGAATATAATTGGAACAGGGTTTAGCATAATCAAAATAGAAAGTTAGCAAAAATGTACCAAATTAATCTTTTGCCATAATACATAGTGATTAAATTAGGAATATAACACATGATCATATGAGACATCGTATCAGGAGATTATACTAATAGGTGCACAATGATTTTGGTTCACCTGTCTTTATCTAAAAGAAATAGATTCGATCTTTTCCCCACACGTGAAAAGTCGACATATAATTGCCCATTGGAAAAACACGGATTTTCCTAGTGGAATCCAGGAAAAATAAATTTGGCTATTGGATGCTTTTTTGCACCCACCCTAAATATTGAAAGAAAATGGAGTGTTGCGTCAGTAAATCAAGTTACCGCCATCTGTTGAAAATTTTTAGAACTTACAAATAATCACACTCAATTGTAGTATAATAAGCATTTAATTTGCAATTAAAGAAATATTGAGGCCAATATTCGAGATAAAAACTATCCTATGTTTTAAGTTGGACAAAACTACACACAATGAGCCAAGTTCCATCAAAATCGGTGAAGTAGTTTCTGATTTTACCTCCGACAGACATCGGAACACGAGATTTTTATAAATATATCTGCAATTGGTATTAGTAATAATTTTAACCATATGTTTTGTTCCTTTACATAACATTGTGATTAATTTTATTATTATTTACATCATTACATAGTTATACTTAATTCTTTCAGCTAGAAATGTAGTGAAGTAGTTAATTTGATTTCGTGTAATATTGATAAGTATTTTCTTCATTATATTCATCTACTGTTTTAGGAGGGTTCTTCCGACTTTATGACCACTCTTACCAAAAAAATTTAGAGATTTACGCACAATACGAACCTCCTCAATACGATCTGTCGAAAATCTCTACTCCTGTTACAATGTACTACGGTAAAAATGATTGGTTGGCAGGAATACCAGTCAGTATAATATAATAATTAAAATATTAAATTATATATGTTCTGAACTAAGACATAAACATACTAAATAATATTTCCTAATTCGCAGGACGTTATGAAATTGCACTCTTGGCTCCCGAACAGCGAAACCAAACTTGTTCCTCACCCAGACTTCCACCACTTGGACTTCCTGTGGGCCATAGATGTGGTCCCTCTTTTGTATGAGGACTTATTAAAGACCATAGCGAGATATTAGATCTTTGATGATGGTGTAAGTAATTGCTGTAAATATCCAAGCATCAGCTGAAAAGTCCATCCCAACATCTTTCGTAGCTTCAACCTGATATGATCAGACGCTACGGACAGCAATGGGTGGTACATATGTCACTTGTCTCAGGTTCAGGCCTTTAAGTAAGCAACTGAATGAGAATTTTTATCCTTACTGATGACAATATAAAAGAGTGAACGGCTGATGATAAGATATGGAATAAGTAGAACACTTGTCTACTAGCATCGAAGATTGGAAAGTAACTCTTTAAAATAACTCTTAATGCTGAATGTAAACACTAGGAATCAGAACTGTTCTATATTGAGAAGTGTAATAAGATAGACTTTTTTTGACCCTATAATTAAATAGAAAATAACATAACCTTGTTTTCTTGAATTACTAAAAACCACGATTTTTCAGTGAATTTTAGTTTAAATTGAAGAGCTAAATGGTAGGAAGAATTATGTAAGAAAATTGAATCACTACTTGAGTCTACATTATTCAATTTTTAAATTTTTGAAAATTTTCTACAGAAGGTGCTTAATAAAATTAAGTAGCTAGGTATATAAAATTTTCTATCTAATTTTATTGTATTCCAAATAAAATTAACTCCCATTAGCTCTTCTATTGTGGATTTAAAAATTCAATACTCCAGAATTTATCATAAAAATTTGGCATATCAAAATATGTTTTTTTGTGTTATTTTTATTTTTTATGATTAGATTTTTTTTATCCAATGCTGTCATCTTTAAAAGGAGAGTGGATTTAAATAAACAGGATTCGCATTTATTTATGTATTAGTCATTTCCTATGTCCTATGTTGCTTAAATATAATTTCAATCATAAAAAATATAATGGAAATCAAATTTTATTATCTTAATTAAAACAAGTTATTTAAACATTCGAATAATAAAGTTTTATTTATACTTTTTTATTTTTATTGGAATGCCCAGAAGTTATACATTATAACTCCATAACACCTAGTTATACATTAATCCACCTAGCATATAAGCAGCAATTAATCCTAACAGAAAAAGGCATTAATAGTTAGAACACACGCATTTTATTCACCAAGAGTCCGGAAAACTGCGTTGAAGCTGTTAAGATGTTTTGATAAGAAAATAGAAGGCTCTTAACGAACTAAAGCGTGTTCAAAAGGGGAAATTAAATAACTAAATTATCTTCGTAAAATAAATGTTTTCTTTATTTACAAGAATTAAATGAGAACATAACAAAAGAAAAAGAAAAAAAACTCACGTTAATAATGACTTGATAAACTACGTAAAAGTTGGTCCAATTATATGGAGCGCTGAAATAATTTCTTGGTTGTGATAACCTTCTTCCATGCAGTGCAAGTGATAATAATGATAACAGTGTTTCGAATACTTGTATTTATGAAAAATTTCAACCAGCACACCTCACCGATTATCAACATACATGCAAGTAGTTGGTAAATGGTATATTAGGATAACCTGAAAAAATTTATTACCAAGCTGCTCGTAACAAGACAGAGCAGGCACTGTCCGTTCGAGCCACAATTCTCTTGATCGATTACCGGCTTCTAGATCGATCTCGAAAATCGCAGTCGATGAACTGTTATGCCGCTACATCACTCCCCCCTGGATGACGGAGTCACAACTTAAGGACTGCTTCTCCTTTGCTAGTCTTCCCTAGCGGGTCCTGACTTGCGCTTGTCCTTGCGGCATAGGTGGTTCATCTTCTGCCGTTGCTGGTTCTTTGGCCGATGTTTCGAATGTGACCGATTTTGGCAAGGCTGAGGCCTGTAGTCGATAGCTGGTAGGGATATCTATCACGCGAGGTCCGTTTTCAGCCATGAGATATGCCGGTTTAATGCGGTCGATTGAGATGGTGAGTTCACGATCTCTCATCAAGATAGTAAAAAGCTTATCTCCACGACGTAAGACCTTATGCGGACCTGGATGCCTTAATGCGCCGCCTGGCGTTAATGGCTTCTTGAGAGCATCTTCCCTCAAGAAGACATGAGAACAAGTGCTAAGGTCTTTATGCTGAAAAGTGCTGCGGTGATGATTCTTTGGAGAGCTAGCAGGTTTTAAGCGTGAGAGGTCTTCTTTAAGTTGTTGGAGGGCGACAATGGGCTCTACCTCCTTCGTAGGTTCGTCAAAAAAATCGCCAGGCAACCGTAACGCTTGGTTATAAACTGCCTCAGCTACGCTGGCTTCCATGTCCTCACGGAAGATTGAACGTAGGCCAAGGAGGACTGTAGGCAGAACTTGCGTCCAGCGAGTAGAGGAGAGATGAGCCTTAAGTGCTGCCTTTAAACTACGATGCCACCTCTCGACGCAACCGTTGCTTTGGGGATGGTAGGCTGTCGTCCTGATCTTATCCCTAAGAGAGCGTTCAACCGTTGAAAAAGCTCTGCTTCAAACTGTCGTCCTTGATCGGTCGTGATTCGCTGAGGTGTTCCGAAACGGGCGACCCATGAGGCATAGAACGTCTGGGAGATCGTGGTTGCACTGATGTCTCTAATGGGTATAGCCTCGGGCCATCTTGTAGCTCGATCGACCATCGTAAGTAGATACCTCATCCCGTCCGATGGTAAAAGAGGTCCTACAATGTCTGTGCACCTGCTGAAACCTATAAGCTGGTTTGAAAGTTCCTGGAGGAGAGATAGGTGTGCTTGTGAATTTTGCTTCTCTGGCATGCAATACAAGTTTTAGCCCACTTACCAATGTCGATGTTCATCCCTGGCCAGAAATAGCGCTGAGAGATGACCCTCCTTGATGATTTCACACCTGGGTGGCTAAGGTTGTGCAATCGGTCAAATGCGGAACGTCGAAACGGCTGTGGTAGATATGGCCTTGATATGGTCTGGTTGGTTCCTGGTATTTCGATCAGTTTCATCTGCAGACGTGGGTTCTTCCTGATTTCTTTTACGTTCTGAACTTGCTTCTGTGCTTCTGCCAGTCCCCCGAGATCTTCAGTTAGTTCGATCTCCTCAAAGCGGGATAGAGAGTCAGCTACTACATTTTCTTGACCAGGTAGGTAATCTATATCAGTAGAAAACTGACTGATGTAGTTAAGTTGGCGAATTCGTCGAGGATCAGCTGTATCCTGCTTTTGACTAAAAGCTTGGGTCAGAGGTTTATGATCCGTGACGATGCGGAAGTTCAATCCCTTCAAGAGTGGCCGGAAGTATTTGACCGCTCCATAAATGGCTAATAACTCCCGGTCATATGTTGAGTAGTTTTTCTGAGTCTCGGTGAGTGCCCTGGAAAAGAAACCTATAGGCTGCCAGGATCCATCTTCTTTCTTCTGCTGCAGAGCTGCACCAATTACACGATCCGAGGCATCAAAAACTAATGAAAGATAACATTTGGCTGATGGACGAGCGAGAATAGCCGCATCTGCTAGGCTCTTCTTACTCTTCTCGTAAGCTGTAATTGTTTCTTCATCGCAATGAATTGGGGTTTAATCATTACGCTTGGCATTGTGTGTCAAGGCATTAAGTGGAGCTTGAATAGTTTCAGCATTAGGGAGGCATCTCCTATAAAAATTTAGCATTTCCAAGAAAGTTCGAAGCTGTGAGATAGTTTCTGGGCGAGGATTGTCCAGAATAGCTTGACTTATGCCATTGTCAAGAGGACTTATGCCATTGCAGTCCATGTGGTACCCAAGGAATTCAACTTCTGAACGTCCAAATACACATTTGAAAACGTTTAACGTTACCAAATGTGTTACATCGTAACAGAAGGGGTTCTTCAGCGAGAGTCCCTCAATCCAATCCTGTTTATCCGTTATCTATAAAACAATATTTCAGGAAAAACGGCAAAAGCGATATAAATGTGAATGCTTCATGTATAATTATTCTTCTCATATATGTACACGACTTGATTGTTTTTGGCAAATCTCACTATGATATGACTCAAAAGTTAGCATTGTTAAACTCTGGTTTAGTCCTAAAAGAAACCAGGCAAGCTATCAGTATGACCAACGTAGCAGGTGGTGTGATTAGGAAGGATCATTTGCGCTCAATCAAAATCCAAGCAGTGTAAAACCAAGGAAAGGCTTTGCCCGTCTATGGTGCTAAGTGGTTTGCTATACTGCTCCAGTATTTGGTTCCTGAGGTATCTGGACATTATGAAACCTCAATATATTGTGTGATTAGAAACTGGAACGATGCATATAATTTAAAATATATGGGAACATGCTCTACGATTGATACCTCAGGATTTGCTTCAACGCACTTCGCAATTTGGCCACTTAATACCATAATAACTCAAAGCATAACTTGCTTCTGTAGCTTCAGGAAATCATAAAACCTTTCAATCTATGTCGCCCGATCAGGGCTTTGGTAATTGCAATGAATAAGAAACAGGAAGTAAAAATTCCCAGTTCTTTAAAAGAGGAGCCACCTAGTAAGTACGTGAAAATTATGAACAAACCGAAGCTCTCTCCAATTACCAACTATTTTTCACCGCATCGGTCACTCCACACATCATCTGGGTATAAGCCTTCCAAATTTACACACACTGACTTTATGACAATACAAAAGTAAAGTCCACACTAGGTCCCATTCACCTTCTTAAATGTATGAATTTATGTCTCACCTGTAGTGGAATTTGCTGGAAGGAGCTCCGATTTTTTTTTTTTTTTTTTTTTTTTCATTTCAAAGAGGTAGGGATACGAAAAACAGATCACAAGTAAAACGGGTGAAAAACAATATCTCAATCTGTTTGTCAACGGATTGTGATTTCATTAACTAATCCTTAACTTAAAGAAGTTATAATGGCCTACGTCCACTCGAGATCTTTTGAGGGCGTGGGTGTTTATCTTGTCAAGTGTTTACCTCTTGCCCCCATCATAAGAAACTCAACACCTACTTAACTAAGACCCATGCCACTCCCTCGTATATATAAATAGTCCTAGTCAGTTGTTGGACGAAGTATAACTTGCGAACCGACAACGATGAGGTTTCATTTGGAGATAGTCCTCCTTCTTGCGCCTTCCTCTGTGCTAGGTTTGAATTTAGAAGCCTCTGTGGTATGTTTCATTTTTATATTTTTAATATGTGAGAAGTTAAAATAAAAGCTATTCGAAATTCAATTTTTTTAAAATGATGCCCGCTATTTTTTTTCTAATTCAAATCTCTCAAAATGTAATATGGATCAGACATCAATAAAGAAAAAAAAAAGTTTTTTGGTGGGTTAGTTCTTAGTAGTATAATTTTGGACAGTGCCTTCTAGTTAGATTATGGTTCCGAAAGCAACCTATATTTGCAAATAGTTCGCATCTAACTACCAAAGACCTAAATGATGCATATTGTAAACCAAAAGAATCCTTCGCATTTGCAGTAGGTGAAAAAAAAGAAAGAATTGTAGATTGTAGAACAGAATTGAATTGCTGCCAAAAAATGCAAATCCATGAAAAAAAGCCTCTCTTTCACGATTAAAGCTTGAACTTTGATTTTTGCTTTTTATTTTATTTTTTGTGGTTTTGGCCTTGAGGTACCTGTATTCCAAATCGGTAATTTTGAGTGGAATAGTGGCAGCGTCATTGTCGAAATACTACCTTTTCTATGACGTGTTTTTACTATTGGTATAAAGAATATATCTGACAGTGATAAAAATAGCAGGAAATTTACTTGTGCCATTGAAGGGGATAAAGTTATATAATCATATATAAATAGAAAACAATTTTGCCAATGAACCGCCTGGGTAGGGGCAATGTAAATAAATAAATGTTTGCAAAGCTACATCATATTGGATTTTATACTTATGTTTTGATATATTTACATATTTTCTTTTATTAACCGTTTTGTTCATTATAAAACTATTTCATTATAAAAAATCGGGTCTAGTTTATTTTACGACTACATGTTACTAACTCCTGATTTTTTTAGAAAAAATTTCACCCGATGTAATATAAGCAATAATTTCATAAATAGCTTCCAAGATGTCCTTTCCCAATCCAAGTTCCTTTTTACAGCACTTAACAGAGGTAAGTTCTTAGGCGCAGGAATAAATGAATCTCAGAATTGTTATAAAATCCAACTTGGATCTCTCACTTCATATATCAACGGTTTTCTTACAGCCAGCTTCAAATTGAATTTGATGTTCCTATGAGCATTGTTTGGCTTACTCGAATTTTTGTTTTACGAATTCGATGTTCCTGAAATCATTTTTCCTAAATATCGAATTATCGAACGCTAACCTGAAAAAATTGAAGACCAAAAAAATACATAAATAATGCGTTTGTAACAAGATAAAATAATAAAATCTTTTATTGGATAACAGATATTACAAATAACAAGGAAGTAAGTTACGATTATCTCACCACTACAACACAAGTGGTATGTTTTTATTAAGAAAAAAAAAAAAAAAGCATTTGCTATAAGAAAAATAATATTTCAGTAAAGAAAACATTGACAATTATATTAATATTATCCTTGAAATTGACACACTGTATCTGAATACTCAGAGATAAATAGTTTATATGGTATGTCGAAGAGGAAAATAAAATCAAGCTTTCTATCATGTTTTTTAACAAACTAAACCTTCTTGGGACTTCTTGATTATTTTAGTATTTATTGTTTACATATTTTCTTTACCTTCCTATCAGCGTATTTGATTCTTATTGCTATTATGTAATTTAAAAATTAAAATAAAATATTTTTAAATAATTTATTTTTTGAAGAGAAAAGATTTGGCTCCTCCGGGAGTCGAACCCGGGTCTCCTGCGTTACATGCGAGGATGCTAACCGCTACACCACAGAGCTCGGCTCAAGGCAGAGCAAATCCTTCCTCTTCACTGATACCTGATTAATTAAAATAAAATATATTAAATTATTTTTTATTAATTCATAATGAGAATAGGCGTTTTCGAAGATTGAAAGTGTTTATATGAATATTACAAAGCTCTGAAGCATAGTATACTAAAGATCGTCCTCCCATCTACGTCTTGGCTACACGTAGTTTGCATTATTACTTTGCTTTATGCTATAGGAAAGCTTGGCGAGAGGCCTAGGTTACCCCTTTGAACAGCACTCGGTGGTGACAGAAGATGGCTACATCCTCACCCTCCACCGCATTCCCTTTGGTAAGAACCAAACAGGGAGGATAGGACGCCCCATCATTCTTCAGCATGGTCTCCTCTGCAGTTCTGCGGCGTGGCTACTCTCCAGACCAGACAAGGCGTTGGGTGAGTGCCTCATACTGAGATGATGGATATGGGTATAAGATTTGAGGTTGAAATCGGTTCGTTCTTTAGGTTTCATACTTGCCGATCAGGGATTCGATGTCTGGTTGCCGAACAGTAGGGGAAACACTTATAGTCGAATGCACAAGAGTTTAAATATCCACAGCGCCGAATATTGGGATTTCAGGTAGGTAGTGTTTTGTGTTTCCTATTTAAAATAATGTGTTCTAGACTATGTAGAAAAATGCGCCGAAGGTCACACATGCGCCATTTAAAGAAATGCGTAAGCCTTTACGAGACTTGTTTTCCCCTATTCAAACAATACCTATTCTATTTACATTGCAAACTTAGCGAATGGACTTGTCAATAATTATTCCATGCTTGATAACTAAACTTATACAGGAATAGATTAATAAGTCCACTTTACACTGGCGTAAGGAAACAAAATAGTAATATTACATGAATATTACTTTAGAGCCTAATCTTCTTAAAGTAGTTTAACCTTCTTAATTTTCCTATTTGTTTACAACCATACGATTTGTTAATTTATTTTTGTTTGGCCGATTTGGCTCCTTTGTCCTTTCTTTAAATGGAGTGTAAATTAAAGAGAGGTTGAAATTGCCGAATGGGTCACTTGAAATTGAAACTTTTAATCAGATTTTTGATAAACTTTAGTTTGAATGATAAATTCCCTAACGTGAATTAATTTTGAATGGATCAGTTAAATAAATATTATCTATTGTTCCTTAATTTTTCTAAATGTATTTCATAGTAAAAAAAAACAAAAAATGATGTATTTAAATGCTATATGTTGTTACAATGAAAAAATAAGATAAAATGAACTACGGAATAAATTCCAGTTTCCATGAGATGGGCTATTACGACTTACCTGCTTGCATAGACTACATCTTACGGATCACCGGTTATCCTAAATTGGAGTACATCGGCCACTCTCAAGGTACGTCCATCTTCTTCGTCCTCGCCTCAACTAGGCCGGAGTACAACCAGAAGATAAGTTACATGTCCGCTCTTGCACCGGTTGTTTTCTTGGATGAAGTTAGGGGCACTTTGAAAGGGTTGATTTTTCTGTCGTCTAAGTTAGAGGTAATCTATATTTAGAAAACCCCTTTCATTTCATCAAATGAAATAAATAAAGTACCAAAATCTAAAGAAATGTTTTAATTCCACCTATATTTGGTTTTCAGTTGTTCTGTAAGATAACTGGTGTCCACGAAGTCCTATCCGACTCGTGGGCTGTTCGCTTGGCGGAGAAGATGTTCTGTGAATCGAATTCAATCGCGAAGAAATTTTGTGAAAATATAATGTTTCTTATTGTCGGGTACGACTCACAACAATGGAATGAGGTTTGTAAAAGCTATTAATTTAAAAAAAATATATGTAACATCTCACACTCAATAATATTTTTTTAATTGTTATTATTCAGCCTAGATCTTATTATTTTCCAGACACTGATACCAATCATCGATACCTATACGCCAGCAGGGACTTCGATAAAACAGCTTGTTCATTTCTCTCAAATAGCTAAGAGTGGTAATATTTATTAACATATGTGGACCTTTGAAGACAAGGGATCTAAGTGGGGCAGGGATAATCCAGCTTTGGCATTCTCGAGCCGAATGGCGTACCCACGGAATTAACTTCGACCTTCTCACATTGTTGAGATTATGATGGTTACACCTATATAATTACCCTTCCATCCTTCAAAATGGGTAGGAAGATGTACCGAACAATACAGTAAATGGTGGTACAAGTTAAATTTTCATTTTTTTTTTTTTTTTTTTTTTTTTTTTTTTTTTTTTTTTTTTTTTTTTTTTTTTTTTTTTTTTTTTTTTTTTTTTTTTTTTTTTTTTAATTCTAATATCTCAAGGAAGTGTTCGAATTTCAATATCAGTTCCAACTTTTTTTGTATATTTGGTTTTATGAATTATATAATTTATTCTAGGAATATAAAATACAACTTATATCGCTACGTAATTTATAAATCAAAAACGGCTACACGGACATTTTATGTTCTTTTCTTTGTTGGATTAGTCTCCGCCTAGAATATCAGCACAAATATTCAAAATTTGGAAAAAAATAATAATTCTTAATATTTAATCAAAGCAACACACTCCAAAAAGTCTATATATTTTTCCAGAACTTACATGTCTACAATAGGAGCTTTCGGCGCCTTTGCGCCATATTCATCTAAAATACAATTCCAATTAAACAACTTCATCATTAATAATTACAAAAATTGTCATGAGAAAATTATGTCATGAATTATCACCTGTAACAATGCTGAGATACCATTTAGACTTTCGTCACTATGTATTTCTCAGCACAAGCTTAATGGTCAATTTTTATAAAGAAAATAAAAACAATGTAAATAAAATATATATATATTGCAAACCATTATTTTATATTTTATATTTTCAACTTGAAATACTTGAAACTTTTATAATTGTATTTTAGATGGATATGGCGCAAAGGCGCCGAAAGCTCCTATTGTAGACCTGTAAGGTCTGGAAAAATATATGGAATATTTTGGAATGTGTTACTTTGATTAAAATAAATACAGTATTAGTGATAAATAATTGTTAATATTATACCGGTTTATTCAAATTAACGACACGCTGATTTATAACACATTTATTTTAATTTATCACTGGCATTAAAGTCAGTTCCATCTCTTACCAATCGAAATAGTGGCATTTTAACTAGCATTTTGAGCATCTAACTCCATTTTTTATACCTCTTGTCTTTTAAGGTCCAAATATATTAATTTATTGAATAGTTTAAAGAATGCTATTATCAAAATTTATATACATTTCAAAAAATATTACAAGAAATGAGAGATATATTTTCACTTGGAGTTTTGATTCTGTTTTCATTTTAGGTCGAAAATTCAGGCAGTACGATCATGGATACATAAAAAATATGGAAATTTATAAGCAGAGAGACCCTCCTGAATATGATCTCTCCAAAATATCTACCCCGGTGACACTCCACTATGCAAACAATGATTGGTTGACTGGAATTGATGTATGCTCATTAGAATAATTTTATATATTTTTTATAGTATTGAAAAAATCAGATCATCCTATTAATTTATTTTTTATAAATTAACACAGGACGTAATGAAGCTGAACTCTAGCCTCGCGAAGAGCAATACCAGGCTTGTTCCTTTCAGCTACTTCAACCACGCAGACTTCATCTGGGCTACCGATGTGGATCAACTATTGTACAACGATTTGTTAAAAAGTTTAAAGAGCCACTCTGATACTACGGTCAATTACTAATTTGTCAAAAAGCTGTTTAAATAAATGTTTTTATACATTAATATTTACTCTAAAATTACTAAAAGTACTCGTACTTCAACTTTAACTATAATGCATGTGATTCATTCATTGCACGGTAAACTCAACAAGATTGACAAAAATAATAATGATTTGGAATAACATAAAAAAAATCAAATGTATTTTGGAGGCAAAGCATCTCGAAAATCGCAAATAAGAAAAAAAATAGTTCAAGCTATGATGCCAATTGCTATACATACTTAAAAACTAAAAAGAACAAAATAAAATGTTAAAACTGACAGAAAATTCCTCTAGCCAAACACTGCATTATTCTTTCTTTCAAGTACTGTACGCATTATATATATCAATTTCCTGTATCAGCTTGTTTCTTGATGTCTGGAGACTGAAGACAATATGCTTATAGCTTACCTCCTGCGATTTATGTCTGCTGACTATGAATGGAGCTTTGCTGTGGATATTAAAGAAAAACGAGAAACATTTTCCTTATGGATTGATGTTTATGATGCCAACAGTTTTTTTTTTTTTTTTTTTTTTTTTTTTTTTTTTTTTTTTTTTTTTTTTTTTTTTTTTTTTTTTTTTTTTTTTTTTTTTTTTTTAGCCAGCCATAAAGCTTCAGTTTTTATATATTTAAAACTGTGCATCAATTTCTTGTCGAATATCGTCGTTGCTAGACTTGTAGGTAAATATAGTTAAAGGATATTTTAAAGGTACCTTACATCTTTCTGGTAAAGCGGGTATTACTATGTTTCATTAAGCTGAAATGGACTACAGGTACGGTCACTGAGTAACTAGCAAAACATTCTTCGACAATGTTGAATTTGCCATAAGAGGGCGCCAATAAAATATTTCCTTTTTATATGTCACTTAGACCTGAATTGGGGCCCACCTTAAACATAATTCACGAGTTCCAGAATACTAAGTGGAATTCGAATGCTCTTCCTAAGGGTTCTATTTTGCTCCCTAGGCGGCCAATATCGACATTGACGGAAATCTCTCAGGAGGACGGTGATTTGTTTGAGACTTGAGGTTTTCAACCCCATCCCACGCCCCGCCCATTACACCTCTAGGAACAGTCCTACTTAGTTATTAATTGTTCGAGAGGGTCATTTATCAAGTCTCGTTTCTCCCAGAAGTGATTTCGGCAGCGCCACCTGTGCACCGCGATGGAGTAAATTACCAACATCATTAGGGGGCAGCCAATGAATCGATATCATCTCAGGGCGGTTAGCCAGTGAATTTAAAAAATGGAAAATTAAAAAATAAGCCTTTACAAAGATTAGATTGATAAAGGAGGAAAGCAGTAAAATTCTTCAATAGACCAACTTGTCTATCATTTGCAGTTGCGTTCCAATGAATCACTGATCCAAAATTCAAAATTAATAAGCTCCTACCGATTACTTCATATCAAAAGCTAACTTGACTGTAGATGTAATGAAGAGATTGATTGGGGTGATGTAAAAAAAAAAAAAAAAAAAAAAAAAAAATTCAACAAATTCTAATTCAACATTGTCGAAGAATGTTTTGCTAGTTACCGTATCTGCTCAGTGACCGTACCTGTAGTCCTTTTCAGATTAATGAAACATAGTAATAGCCGCTTTACCAGAAAGATATAAGGTACTATTAAAATATCCTTTAACTATATTTACCTACAAGTTTAGCAACGACGATATTCGACAAGAAATTGAAAAGACATTGATGCACAGTTTAAAACTGTGCATTTAAATATATAAAAACTGAAGCTTTTATGAATGGCTAAAAAAAAAAAAAAATAAAAAAAAAAATAAAAATAAAAAAAAAAAAAAAAAAAATTAAAAATAAAAACTGTTGGCATCATAAACATCAATCCATAAGGAAAATGTTTCTCGTTTTTCTTTAATATCGACAGCAAAGCTCCATTTTATGGGAATAAAATATGTGACGGTGCTATTTATTTTGACCGCACCCCAACCATTTCCTCTTCATTACATCTACCATCTTCCACCATCATGAAAGGATATATATTAAACAAACGAATCTCGGGCTATGAGGCCCCATAAGTAAGACGAGCCAACTTGACGTACTCCCCAATGAACATACAATTTATTGTGAAAAATTTCTTTACGTCCTTAAAAAAAAAATCCATTCCAAGTCACTTGACTTTAATGAGGATGGTAAGTAAATATTAGGTGTTGTGCGCACTGAAAACGATTTTTTTCAAAATCTACTTAGGAAAAATTTAAAATTATGTTTTTATTTTATTTTATTTCTCTAGAACTAGACTTCTTCTACCGTACTATAATCAAGGACGGATCTTGAAATTAGCTTATTTTTAATGTAACTATGAACCATGCACAGTTTTTAAAGGTATAAACAAAACTAATAAAGAAGTATTTTTTGATTATCAGTGGGAGCCATTTTTTCCATAAATAAATAAAGTATATATACGAATAGTTTATTAGAAATACAATTCGAAAAAAAACCTCATCTTATTTTAAAAGTTATAAAATACTTAAATAATAATATTATAAAAAACCAAACCAACCCTTGGGAAATACTCGCAATGTTTATTTAGGTTGTTTATGTTTTATTTTTTTGTTGGGTAAAATGCAAAGAATGCATACAAGAGACTCTCAGGATTGGTATTTGAACTGCAAAATTGTAAACAAAGCAAATTCCACTTACTATCATACTCATCTTCACTTGGAAGTAGGTGGCGTCGAATCGTTTTATTTCTTCTAATCTTCTGATCTACCAAAAGTAGCCGGATTCATTTATTATTATTTTTTCATATATATATATTTTATTTTCGAGATCAAATTGATGTATTCCTTCAGATCTGCCAGAGGGACCATAGCTCAAATCTCGCTTTGGCATGATATCTTCAATATTCTTTTAGAGATCGCCTCCTGTTGCAAACCTAGCCTCTACAAAGTGGGCACTCTTAATGGAAACTTAAAGAGGAAAAACTTGTCGATTGAGCGTGGTCACGGTGAAATCACCTCCGTGCAAAGCAGCTGACCAAGACATAGTACCTCCTCACACATTAGTGCACACAAGACCTTTCATGGCTAATTGTGACACAGCTTTTATTTTTACTTATTTAATTTCTTTTAATAAAAAAAAATATTATTAACATTATATTTAATACCATTTCACAACACACTGTAATCGTCCAAACTAACTCGCTTAACACAGCATAACATAGGTTTAATAAACTCGGGAATAGCAGTACAATATGTAACACCTTAATGTGCGAGTTTTAAGCCTTCGATTCAATGTTTAACGTTTGAAACAAAACTCTTTTTGAAGATTTGGTTGAACTAAATGGATGGTGGAATGAAAAATCAAGGTGCTAAAACATGGTTGAAAAAAAAATGATGAACAGCTCCTATTTTGTAACTATCACATTAACTTGAGCTATTAAATTAATACATTTGTCATAAAAATGATTTTATATATTTATCATAAGATGGTCCCGTCAAGTTGACTCTAGGAATAAAAAAGATGTATTATTGATTGAATAGATTGATAGATTGTATTCCTGAGTAGGAATGAAAAAGATGTATTGATATTTTACGTGAAACCAAAACAGATGTTTATTTCTGTAACATCCTACATGCTCAAGAAAAATATGGAGCGGTTACAGTAATGTATAATTCGTGATCATAGGCTCATATCGGACAAAGTTTAAGAAACGATCCACAAGTGTCTTCGTCTTGCCTTTAACCGCAAAGCATAAGGTTACTTTTGAGTCAATATTCTGTCACTGTTTTGTAGTTTTGTTAGTAATTTGAGTTTTAATTGTTTGTCTGACATTTTCGTGTATTATTTTTACGTAAATAAAATTATTTAAATCCACTTGTTGTTATATTATTCACAATATTAATTCGAAATAAGCAAACGCAGTGGTCGTTTAGAGTATCCTCAGGTGGTCTCTCATATTTTTGTTATATTTGTACATGCTTAAAGCAAGTGCTCTGAATAGATTAGAATACTCGTTGCCATTAGCACTTGTACCTGTAGTTCGCTTGATAACTTGAAGATTACGAGTTCATGTACCTATTATTATTAAACTAGTCTAAAAGGGGAGGAAATTATAGTAATAGATTAGTTCTTTTTATATACATAGTATGCTTTTAATAAATAGACCCGGATTCATTTTTGTGATAAAAACTCTGAAATGTCTATCATACGAAGTTGGTTCCTAGAAAACTGATGCAAGTTGGGCGTCGCTAAGCCCCTCTGTCGGAGCTATAGGCCAGTTAAATAACCCCAGTAACCAGGACTGTCGAACCAAATCCCCTTCTCCTCCAAGGAATGAGATAAGCCATCTTCTTCTACAAACTTCTTCTAGTGCGAAAAGCCTAATCCTCCGCTGTGTCAACCGACACTATCCTCAAATCGATAAGGCCTGTCAGAGTTTCTCCATTGAAGCATCGGGACTGCCGGGGCTATCCAACAGGCAGGTATTGCCTACACTGTTTGTTGTGTCAACATAATTATGATTGGATTTTGAGAATAATGGGGTTTCCGGAATGTGGACTGAATTCAATTTTAATCTTCAATTATGACATTAATTGGAATTTTAATTGTATCGGTCAGCAATTTTTTAACTGTGCAATCACTCATAACGATAATAATTATAAAATAAAAGATTGAATACGTTTAGAAGTATAGTATTCAATTTGCTTACAACGATTAAATTTATTTATTTTTTATTTTTATTTTACTATTTGTTTTTACCTTTTTAATATCAGATATTAGCTTTTAATGTTAAAATTCCGAGATGAAATATTCTAAAATAAATAAATATATTTTTCTTACAACTACTGTTTCTTCCTATTACACATTATAAGTCTCAACTCAGAAAATATATATATATATACATAGTGGGCGTAGTAGGTTTTTAAAAAAAAAACTACTCTACGGCCATTTGAGCTTTCCTTTTCATTTAAATCTACGAAGGATGGGGAAAATCCAAGTGATAACAGAGAAGGAGTGGAGACGTATAACAACCATTTTAAGGTTACCGATGAATTCATAAAATAGAGAATTTTAAGTTGATTCCTTCATTATGAATCCATATATATTTTTTTGAAGTTAAAGGCCTGCTTTGCACTAAAAACAAACAACATATATTATTGTGAAGGTGAAACATGAGATTGTCTTATAAGATAAGTGAATAGCTGTGCGCCATTGAGTTGAAAGGAAGATGAAATGAGTTCCTTTGATAGTTAACACATTAGGTGCGGAGGAGTATTTTAGGGGTATCCGAAATTGAACGGTATCGGTCCCCGGGGTCCGACTGCTAGGAAGCCATAGGCGATATCGGGCGTCGGGGTCCGATGGGAATGCTCTGACGAAAGCGTTCTCTTTTGATTAAAAATGAATTAAATGAGCGTCTCAAGGGTATCATCTCTTGATAAGGATTGGATCTAGACATAATAGGCGCAGGACAGGCCGATCCAGAATTTACGTCGTTCTTTATCGAAAATCGGACCTCGGAATCCGATTCTAAAAAACAAAAGAATTTCAGCTGTTAGCAACATTTTCTGCACTAAAATGCAATAATCTCATTAAAAATCGACTAAATTGAGTGTTTGAAGAGTTCTACGTTTCGAACATTTTCATGTGAAAATCGGCTGTTAAGAAGGGAATGTAAGGCATCCGACCCCGGGGATTGATGCCACACCTAACCTGTTAATAAAGCGACATGGCTATTCGTTTCAAGTACAGATCATGTCTCAACATCAGATTTATAAATTAATCAAGAAAAAAGTATTACTTTATCCATCGTATAAAGCATAAGTTATGATAATTGATGGGTTAACCTGGTGGTTGAGCGTTTTTTTTTTCGTCAAATATCTATTGGCCCAATCGAAGCCCCCCTATGAGTGTCACAGTTGCAAATTCGTATTGGCATTTTAAATCTTTATTTAAGTCTTATTTATACAGAACTCAGAACTCTGTATTTATTTCTATTTGATTCAGTTTTTTAAGATGCCTCAATCGGACGCTTGGTCTTCTCTGATATTTATTGGATTAGGATCGGATGTGAAAGGAATCCGTAATGGCAACAAATTTTTTAAGAGTTTCCTCTCCTTTGTAGCAGAGGGAAAAAGGAGCTAGGGAATCCTGAGCGGGATCAGTGAATAGAGTTGAGAAGGCGGGAGGTCATGCTACTGCAAGATTAGCTTCTTTGTCCATGGACAAAGAGCCGCGCCCCCTCACCCCCGCCATCGCCCAGTTGGCAACCAACCAATGATAGCTTGTCCTCTATCGGGCCCATTGCATTTCAATTAGCTTTATTGCTCCAATTTAAAGCTTCCTGCTTTAATTACATCATTAGCCACCGAAGAAAAAAAAAGTTAAAGAAGATATTTATTTTTAGTGGTTATTTTGTATTATGGTGGATTGTTTATTCGTGCTCGTGATGAACGAAATCCTGCTGTTTTTAATGGATGCTGTTATGGTGAGAACAGATTTCATAATTTTAATAAGTAAGATATTATTAAATAAAGTACTGGATGTAGGTATTGCTGACATCTGACAGTCTTAGGAGGTTACACGGACAAGCGGTAGAGTCCAAGGAATACCGCCCTAGAAGCTTTCAGGGCCATAAACGTGAGAAAAAGTCCATAAGAAGGCATAGTTGGAGATCGATATTAGTAGAGTACTGAAGGCTGATAACGAACAGTCGGCACATACCTGGTCAGCACTAAGGACTCACCACATATAACGCAAGCTCCATTTTCCCTTGATGAGCCAGGGAGCCGGAGGGTTTTGGGTCATCAGTGAGCCGTTACGTCCCCAGGACGACTCTAATAGTCGCCAAAGAGTTTTTTAATTAAGAATTTGTAAGAATGATCTAGTAAATTTATAATTAAATAAATTCTGAATGAATTTGAAGTAAAAAGTGAAGAGTAGTTCCTTTGAAAGTGAAACTAATTGTGGGCATGGGAATTTTCAGTTAAAAAATAGTCATCAAATTACTGTAAACCCAATTTTGTTCTTTTACTTATCCACTGTAACTGGATAATGTAATATAATAATAGAATATAATATAAGTAGTGAAAATAATTTAAAAATTAGACAAAATAAGAAAACTGAAAAAATTGAATTGTTAAAAAAATCTTTGAATTATTAAATACTTAATTCTTTCAGATGGCTATCGACTGGCATTCCTCTTTTTGGGTCCCATTTTCAATTAAATTATATCAAAACACTAAACTTATTGAAAATTGGGAGAAAATTTTAAAAATCCACAACTTTGTCTAGAGAGCAGATAGGAGGAAACCAAAAACGACAAATGACCGTCATGAACCTGTGCAAGTGGCTGACTAACTAAATTCACGCGTTCCTGAGACGTTGCTGGCCACCTGGGCTCGCCGAGTACTACGTCCCTGGGACTGGTTTTACTGGTTACCTAAATAGACTGTTTGTCTAATATCTCATGAACACCTTAGAAGCTTTTGGGAGCCATAAACCTGGACAAAGGGACCACTGGAAGGATATGAGATGTTTAGACAGGAGATTGTTAGTGAGACTGAGCAGGGTGTTGGGCCTGCAATATATTTACATGGATATTTCAGAGGAAGCAGCCCGGAGAGTCCTGGAAGAATGGTAAGTGAGTAATTTAGAGAGAGGTAGTGAGGGGAGCCCTTGAGGAGAGCCAGAATATGGAAGTTCAGAGATGGCGAAGCGGAAGGAGTTCTGGCTAACTAAATATTGAAAGAATACAGGAGGAGAATGACACTCAGAGGGCCCTTAATTGCCCTAAGTTGCAATATATTCATCAGATAAGTAATGAATTTAGTATCCATGCAGTAATTTTTGTAATATTGAGTGGCAATGATATTAGTATGGTAGACGAATGTTATTTCTATTTTAATATATTTAAAAAGTTTATTATTTACTATTTTATAATTTATTGAGTAATATAAACTTAATCGATTTAAAAATAAATAAATAATTAAATTTATTTCATAAATTCTTTTTAATTTCATACATTCATCAAATCAAAAGTTATGTATAATCAAAGATAAAAATTATATTTTGATAGAGAGAGAGGGGTTTGAGTTATTATTATTTTATTTCTCTTTTCTAGAAAAAATAAATTAAATAATATTAGTATATATTTATACAGCATTATGTTTTGCTGTTGAAGTAGGAAACAAAATCAGTCATGTATAGTAACAGCCTTTCTTTTTAAAAGCTTCCGAGATCCTATCTTCTGCAGAAAGTGATAGTAAAATTGGGAAAATCGTGTTGAGGCTTGGAGGGTTTCATCTTCTGATGTCGTTTATGGATTCATAGGGATATATAACGGAAGATAGTGGTTAGAAAGTTTGTGGGGTACAATTTATGACCTGAATACGGTTCAACGTATGCTTAATGGCCATTCTTATGTACGGTTTATCCGAGCATACATGCTAAGCGCAGCCGCATTAATAAACATTCTAAAAGAACACGATATTCAGTTTCAAGATAATATGTCAATCTTAGAGAAATATCATACTCAGGTATCATGAGATGAACCCAGAAGACATAACAACAGAATCAGAGATACTGAAATCTTGTTCCATGATAAACGATTCATTGAAAAATATTGAATTATAAAGTAGAACTTCAAACCTTTGGATTAATTTACTAAAATGTATTGATATTATTTTTAAATTTATTTATGCCGAACGAACTGGTGATTGGAATTTGCACAAATCAACAACAATTAAAATGCTTCCTTACTTCCATTCCGCTGGACATTTACCTTATGCGAAATCGGCTCACTTATACATACAACAAAGGTAAAAAACTAACAAAAAGAGACCTAGAGATGTTTAAAAATAACGGCTCCTTTACAGTAAGACTTACCGGCAAATTTCGATATAGCAAAATTACCCCCGACAACTGAGGCATGTCATCAACATATATTGAGAGTGTATCTGCAAGTGCAAAAATGGTTAGGCAACGTTTACCGGCTACAGAATGGGGATGGATTTTAGAGGAAGTATGTGATGGTGGAAGAGAGAGGAATTTATTTCAACCTGTAACCTCATTAAAGCCATTTGCTCCAGAAGATCTTCTACGTATAGTATCATGCTCCTGTAAATCTGTTTGTGGAGTTTATTGTGGCTGCAGGAAGTTAGGTCTGCTTTGTACAAATATGTGCGAGCACTGCAGTGGGTATTTTGTCACAACACTTTAATCATGGATGAAGAACCAGAGGCAATCGATGATGAATGATATATATAAATTAATATATATAAATAATATATATATATATATATATATATATATATATATATATAATATATATAAATAAAGAAATATTTTTTAATAAATAACAATGGTATCTAATTTTAAAAATAAAAATAAATATAAAGTGGGAGGGTAGTCCGTGATGCTGTGAATTATTAAAATTGATAGAACATCAAAAAAACAGTTTTCCAAAGTTCACAGCTGCCGGTGTTTGCAAGTCCGTAACACGGAGGGTCCATAGTTTGTGGATAATGGAAAGATCTTTAGTATTAAAATCAGGAGTGAAAATCTTCCCTGAACCAAAACTTGCATAGAAAAAAAATCTAATACTTTTCTATCAAAATGAATACATTTTTTTAATTTTTTTTTTATATAAATAATATTTTCTGCAATATTGTGCTATCGGTTTTAATGTATGATGAAAGCGTTATCTATGATGAATAAAAATCAAATAAGCTATAAATGTCACAACTACCGGTCAAGCGTTATTGCTTGATAAGTGTCGGGCGCGTACTTATACGTAACTCTGTTCGCGTTCACGACTTCCAAAATGTAAAGCTAGCTACAAGCAAAAACTTTTATTTGAGAAGTTTTTTCATAATATTTCAATACAAAGAACTGTTCCCTAAACGCTATAAAAGATACGAATTTTTACTAAAAAAATTTGGCATATTAAAGTGAATCATAGCAAAAGGGTCAATTTCTCGAAGAAACATTATATGACCACTTTTGAAGAATATGTAATGAGGAATAAAAGGATACAAGCAATTTCAATATCGAATGAAAAATAGCGGAGTTATGATTAATACCAAAAAGAGTCCCGAAACGGATGTTCAAGGGCCCGAGCTAGAAACAAAAGGAAGAGTCGGGGACTTTTGAGAAAATACTGCTTTTAGTAAGTACTAAAAACTGGCAAAAATTCAGCTTGTCTCCAATTATTCCCGACCCAAAACCTTCATTGCCTGGGCTATATAGAGCCTGGTCCATGTATCTCTATCCTGGGCAAGCTGCTTTCTCCACCATTTCTGTCTTGATAAAGGCTTCTTTAATCCCATCTTCCCAGGTCTTTCTTGGTCTTCCCTCTGGCCGCCTCCCATCCACTCTAACCTTGTGGGTAACCATGGCGAATCGGTTCTCGGCCATTCGCAAACATGCCCATACCACCTGAGTTGATTTTCTTCGATTTTTTTCTTCGAATTTAAATATTTGGTAAACAAAATTTGATATGGTTAGTACTCAGATTTGTTTTGTATTTACATTCACCTCCATACTTCAGTTTTCTTAGAAGAAGTTAAAAGATAAAGACGATACCTATAGGAAAAAGTCCAACCTTAGTTAGTACATCATAAATATATAATACATTCTTTTATCAATCGCTTCCCATCTGGAATGGATATGGAATGGATGTGGAATGGATATAGAATGGATTGAAACGTTGGCTTTTTAAAACAAAAAATTTTTAACTGACAATCCTGACTATTAATCATCCTATCTTAAAATCACAAAAGAAATAGAACTTACAAATAAAAATAATTTATAAGGGCTGTTTCTTCAGAAATCAGATATCATCCACAAACATTTGAAATAAAACAGTTGTTGTATGACATGTTAAACGAGGTAACACGAGTAACTAAAGGAACTTTGCCTTTTCCCGATAAGATAAGTAAAAAAAAAATCCATATCGACATTCATAACATTTCTTAATTGTTAATAAAGAAAAATTAATCAAATAGAATAAAATATAGAGCATCATTTCTCTGTTCAAAAGCGGATTCTGAATTACTCAAAAGGTTGAACCAAAGCCTCGGCACTTAAAAGGTGACGAAAGGCTAAGATAAGAAGACTATGGGAGTGAAGTTAACGGCCTCTTAAGTCTCAAAGTTTTCCCCAACAAAGAAGAGGAAAATATAAAAAGACTCAAAAGGAGCGCTAGAAGAGAAAGATAAAAAAGGAATAATTTATATTTTTTTCAAGTTCTCTTAATTACCTGGATCCGTGGCTTTAGAAAATAGTCAAAGTCCCCCTCTCGAATCGGACCTCCTGCCTTTTGTATCTTATTCTACAGCGTACTTTATTATTTACTTTTTTTTATAAGTAGCGCAAAAATATGATTTCTAAAACTGAACTCCAATAATTGAATTGGAACCTCATTAAAGCGGACATACGATATTAATTTGAATAATTAATCTTGAACTAGTAACAGATCACAACATCCGTAAGCACATAACAAATTTTTGTTTAACAGACGTGACCATAGGCATAATCAGTAAATTCTTAATACTAATTCATGTTAAGTGACTTCGATTTTATCAATAAATAATTATTTATAAATATATAATATTGTGACTTGAAAGAAAAACAGATAATTATTTCTGATACATTGAAAAGATGTATATGAAAATATATGAACATTTATGTATTAGTACTTAATCACGAAGGTATCAATCGATGTTTGAGAGTGATCGTAGACCATCACACATAAGTGAGCTGATAGTTGAGTATAATTTTAACAGTGTAGCGTGTGTTAACCTGGACAGCGAAGAATACAGTTGCTTTTGAGTCACTTATAGTTACAGGTTAGTCTAGTTGATATAAATTTGAGTTCTCAATGTTAGCTAGACATTTCTTTATAGTAATTTTATGTGAATAAAATTATTTAAATGAAGTGCATGCAAAACATGATTTATTAATTGAAACTTTAGAAATAAATAACAAGATTAATATAAATATAAGAATATCTAAAAACTACTTTATAGTGGATTCAGGGATGATTTGTATAAAAAAGTTTTGCTAGCAACACCGGGGCTCGGACGAGAACGGAAGAGATCCAGCGGGAATTTATTTAACTTTGGCGGATATGATAAAGTCTTGAACCAGTTAGCGAACTGCCACCTCCATGGAAGTAGAACAGGTGGACCGAGTTTTCCATTTTGCCCTTATCATACAGTCTGCCCTCCGGGGATTCTATTAACTTTGTCACTACTTTACAAAATTAGTTAAATAAGCCCGAAAGGAAAGCAGGCCTATTGTAGCCTGAAGGGAGAATAGCATTATTTCCAGATTTTTAGATTGTGTAAGGTTCAACGGACAAGAATATTAACTAACGATATAATTTCACAGAAATCAAATTATTTATTACCTTGAATTAGAACAATCAAATTATATTTACTTTTTGTTTAGTAATTTTTTTTTTTTTTTTTTTTTTTTAGCTATATGCTACGAGGGCTAATCGGGACGGGTTATCTGCGGGTAAAAATTATGTTAACATCTCAGGCGACGTTAACTTTTTGTTAAAACTACAAATACGTTGATTTTCTTTTTTAAATGTTTAAATATTTTCCTGTTTATTTCATCAATGTATTTTATATTTATTTTATAAACAATTTTTTTGTTTACTTAATTTTTGTTTTGCTCCTGTCAGCAAAACTTTGAAACTCAGACAATTCTTTGGTTTGAATGCTAATCAAATAAGGGCATGTTTGGCACGGGAAAAGATGGCACTCTGCAGTACATTTTCCCTGGCTTATCCAGTTAATCTGGTCATCAATATAAGTAGCGATCGGTGTTTTATTGCGAAAAGGTAAATCGTAAGTGGGTGTAATATAGAGTAGAGGAGCCAATTGAAGAACCAATTGAAGAAATATCAGATCCCTGTCGGACTGTGAAATGGGTTTATTGGATGATTTAGATATTTTATATCATTTGAATGCAAGGTACCATATGCCGCATTTGCCATGTTTCGGCAGTCGGTTAAAATTTCCGTGTATGTTATAGTGTGTTCCTCGGTATGAACATGGTGCATAATAATACCATTGAACATGGAGACTTATATTTTTATATGTCATATTCATAAGATTCGTTTATATATAATCGTACACAAACATATATGCAAGTTAGGTTTGTGTCAATCATAAATTTGTTGATAAATGAAACAACGCGAAACGGTTTAATGAGCTTATACAGCTGCCATTAGACCTGATTATCCTTAATCGGTATGACTTATAAATTAATAATTTACTGTGAAATGTCGAGCCGCCACAACACTGAAAAGTTAAAATAAAAACAAACAAAACCCTATGAATCCTAATAAGCATTAAAAAAAAGGTTATGAATCATTAGGGAAGAGATAAAATTTAATGAATCATTATTGACGCTGTGCTTCCCCTGGGCTCCATCGCTCCCCACCCCTAGGGGCCCCACTCCTCATTCATTCACAATTTTTTTCCACAAAACTGGTCAGCATTCACCCTCTCCTTTTTCTGCGTTATGACGAGAAAAAAAAAAAATCTTTAGAAATTTTCAAATATTAGCACTGGTTTTGATTCAGTTTTAATAATTCCGTATTGGTTTTTGTTGCATTTTTTTCTCTTATTCTATGAACAGCAGCACGATTTTTCATCCGTAATTCCATAGAAAACGTTAACCCTCAGTACTAATAACTCTACTTGATGGTATCTAATAACTCTATGAATATTGTATGGTTCTATTGTAAGTAAATGAAGTCTAGTTAATTTAGTAGTATGTTGAGTTCTAATCATTTATTTTACATAGCTTTAATTAATTACTATAGTCTGAACTACCATAATATTACCTGAAGACTAACCTGAAGCAATTAGTCAGGATATCTGAAATTGCTATGAATGTTAAAGTAGAGTAGGAAGGTTTAAAAGTGATTCTCAGAATTGGAAGGTCGAGTATTTCTCTCCCTCAAATAGAATTGTTACTTTGAAAATTCTACGGAACAATTTATATCTTTATAAATTAATAAGTGATGTTTAATTTATTTTATTTGCTATTATCCTTCGATTACTTGCCCTTATATGAAGTATAAAAAAAGTTTTTTGTTTCTCGAAATTGGCTCTGTTTGGAAGAAGTTGCAACGCTGGGCAGCCACTAATAAGTTTGTCCTCAGGTGATAAAGTGACGAAGGAAAGTGGTGGAGATGGGTCAATGTGTGGAAGCCAAGAGAAGGAAGGCAATCCATTAACGACTACGTCCTCTTCGGTCAGCCGTCCCTTGTCATTTCTTACTCCTGAATTCCCCCTCGTGTCGAGTCTATTTTAGGCTTCAAATATCAGATACCTTAATCATAAAATAATAATAATCTATATAAATAAAGATAAAATTCTGTTTGTTTGTTTGTTTGTTCTATATAGAAATCCATACCGTTTGACATAAATTCTCCAAATTTCGCTCAGATACCAGGTGCGAACGCCTGGCCATATTAAAATTGCATAACTTCAGCGCATCTTCAGCTGATATTCTTTATTGTTATAAAAATCGTTTGTTTTGATCTCGCTTTACATTGTTTTTTACGAAATCGACCGTTTGAGTCGATAAAAGTCTCACTTTATAGATTTTATAGATTTAAAAAATGAAATTCTTCGGGTGAAACCGGGTATATACAGCTAGTAATTTATAAATATTATTATATTTTACAGTAAAAATGTAGACATCTAAGCAGGTAGTATGCCTAAAGTATGAAACCTATAATATTTAGAAATGCATGTTCAAATTTGGCTTTTAATTGCCTGAATAAGCTTAATGCTGAAGGCTGAATCGATTAAGTTGCTAGTATACACACAGGAATAACCTCGTTGAATATTATATTTATCATAATTATATCATTGATGTATTGTAGATTCCGCATGTTGTAGAGAGGGCACCAAATAATATCGATACTAAAATTAGAATGTTGTCTATTTAAATCATAGATTTATCTATTAAACAAAATAAAAGAAAAAAAAACGTTTAGAAATTTACAAGACAGCTACTTTACTAATCAGTACATCAAAATAAGCTTATTACAATAAATCATTGGTCAACTGACTAAGTCGAAATAAAAAATTACTTTAGTAACCAAGTCAAATCCCCCCAATCCATTCCATTTCGAACCCCTTATCTATTTGAACATACAAAATTAAATAAGCAATAGAGAAAAACTATTTGAAATAATTTTTTTTATTAAATCCTGACCGTACCTACTAATTGAAGTGTAATATCGCTATTGTTTTTCTTTTATAATTATAGAAAAACTATTTTATTTATTTTTATTATTGGGGCCTATAGAGCAAAACTTTGTGGCCCACGTAAAAAAATATACAATATAAAATCTTCAGAAAAATCACGAATGCTCCTGGGTTTACTTCATATCACACCTTATACAAGAACATGAACAAAGCAACAGAAACTCTTCTATACTACAGCCCCCTGATCCTCATCCTTTCTCTTTCATCATACTTGTTGTCCGATCAGCCTCCACATAGTCTAAGTTTTCAAGGTCTCTGAATGCCATTATGGACTCAGGCTGAAACAATAGAAATAAAGTGTGACAGAAGTTATCAAAACGGATGTTTTGAAAGGTTTAGAGAGTTCGAGAAAAGGATCGGGAATGTTCAAGAGTGTTCGTAGGCCAACATAAAAAACGAGAAAGCGAGGAGGGCGAGGAGTCTATTTTGAACAGCGGAGCATGAGTTAACCTGGACAGGGAAGATTACTTTTGCGTCACTGTTAAATTAAACTTAACTATTACGTTTTAAGTGAGTTTTCATTGTTTGTTCGACATTTTTATGTTTTAGGTCCATAAAATTATTCAAACCCTTATCGGTGTTGCAATCCTTAAAGAAAGTATCTGGGACATCACATTAATACATATCATAGCCATACAGATCACATTAGTTTATCTCACCACAGAGCAGTTACTGATTTACATTGATAATATAATTAATAGAATAAAATTAATTCGTTTGGTTGTAGTCAGCGTATTAACAGGTTTCTTCGATAAGTGTTTTCAAAAAAATAAGAAGTGGTTAGTGTTTCATTGCGAACAGGTACGTCGTAAGTGTATTTTATGTAGAGTAGAGGAGCCAATATGGAACCTTGAGGTACTCCAGCTAAGAGTGACCAAAGTGGAGAATTTCCAATCCCTGTCGGACTGATAAAAATTTGTGGAGCAGGTATAATGATGGATAAGATATTAGATATCTCATATTTACACGATTATAATTGAATGCATAAAAATACATATAACTATGAGCGATTTTGCCATATCCAAGTTATGGTTTTTCAGCGGTAAGCGTGAGCTTGCATTCTCAAAAACGACGCCGAGTTCTTGAAAATTTTAAACTTAAAGGCATCAGAAATGAGGAAATTGTTATTCAAATAATAATCGGGGTATTTTGTTTTATTAATCTCCTAGTAATAATGCCATGTATTTTAATTGGAAAATATATTTGATTTTTGTAGATTTACTATTCTTATCTATTGAGAGAGGGATTTGTCATTGAATTTATATGACTCACAGGCTCAGCGATGTGGCCGAAAATGCCATCAATTGTGGAGAGGGTAGGCCTGAAAATTGTCCCAGTCAGTGGCAGGCCACAAAATGGCGGACAGCAGAACCAGGCACTAGAAAATTGAGAGAACTAGTCAACGCTTCAACCATTCATAACCATCCGCCATCGATACGTCACCAATAAAACATCGGAAGAAATATGAATTGAAGAAATATAGGTAAACTTTTTTTTTTTTTTTTTATCAATCCTTCGTAGACCTTAAAATACGAGGGGTCTTAGTGACATTTTTTCCAACTCGAATAAATCAAGGTTAAATTTGAAAAAAAAAAAAAAGATTTCTGTATAGATTTAAGATTGCAGAATTAGATTTAATGCTGAAATCTCAATTACGTCCTTGATATCATAAATCAGTTCGTAATTTTTTAGCATATGTTATTTTTTATGATATTTAATTTGTCTCCGGCTTGAAAGCAAAATAAGTATTAAAACATGGGAAAAATTGGTAGAGGTCGATGTTATCGACTTTTTACTGTTTTTTCAACATCTAGACGATGTTGACCCGTGACAGGACATCAATTAGATATAGACGGTGATAATAAATGCTATAGATAAAGGACAAGGATTAATGGAAGGTGATCTTTGACCTGAGAGGAAATAGTGTGTCTTGATCCAAGGATTAGTGTTGCCGATCCTCCATGGATTACAGCTCCGAGGATTGTTGTGGACCACGACCCCTCGGGTCTCTTTCTGTTTACTTGTTCCGCATCGCTTCTGATCAATAGCTTCCTTCTAAACTAGGGAGGGAGGGCTATCTAGGAACTAAGGATTGAACGCATCTCGTGAAATTTTTTAAATAAATAATATATATGATAGTGTTTTTTCTATTTTCGCAAACTTTGAACATTTCAGTCAAAAATATATCAAAGCTCCTTGATACATGATAATAAAACTTTACTTACTACTGACTTTTACATGCCAACAGTCTACCAACGCATAAAAGCTCTTTACAAAATGTTCACACTAACTTACATGGGAGTATAAACCTCCTTATACGAGATATGACTACAGATAAAATGCCCATAAATACGACGAAGAGATTAAAAATGCGTTTGGCGAGAGATCTTCTATAACAGACTAAATGTACTTGTCTAACAGAACAAAGGTACTGCTGCGTGCCATCTTTCCTCCATTGAATTGTCGCCCTTGTCACAAAAAATGTAATGTTTTTTTAAAAATAATTATTAAAGCCTAATGAATTGAGTATTATTCTTATTCATGTGTTTAGCATTCAGTGACACGATGGTGTTTTACGTGCAATTATTAAGGCCAATTATAAAACTCTAAAAACTTTCTCTAAAATTAGGGTCTCATTTAAGGGAATTTCTTAGAAAGTTTCCTAACAAGAGCAGCCTATTGTTGAATTCCTTTGTTCACGTCTTCCATTCATCCTACCTATAACTTCATTTTAGTAGTTGTAAACTTATAATAGGGCGCTTTGAAGTATTCCTGTGACATCTATTGTCACATTATTGAAAACATTCGTTGAAAGAATAAGTTTTGTAAGTTGGTCTTTTCTCTTTGATCCACTGCTATATTTATTTAGGTTGTTGTTTTTTTTTTTTTTTTAAATAACCTTAAATTAGATGTCAAAATGCCCAATAACACCAATAGTAGACTATTAGGGAGCTGGTGAACTCCCTGCCAAAGTGCAAATCACGACAGGAATAGATGCCGCCGGGTATCACCCTTCCCCATGCCTATCAAGCCATTTTATTCTTATTTTTCAGCCATCAGATTCACTGATTGCCTTTTACTTTTAAGACAGCAGTGAATGTAAAATGAAAAAAAAAATGTTTTATGAAGTTTAAAAAAAAAAGTTGATAAAAACGGAAAAAAATATCACCTAGAATGGAAGATAACAAATCTGAATAATATTTTAAAGGATATGTTTTTTTTGAAACATTGGCCTAATTTTTACAAAATATTATCATATTTTTTTAATGGTGGTCATAAGTTTATAAATTACCAGTCAAAAGTATTCTTTTGAAACCTATCTCTTATTATAATTTTTAAGTAACAAGTACCTCCAAATTATGAAAAATATAATTTATTTCTTTTTAAAAATGAAATTATAAAGGAAAAATATTCCTGTACAGCATATTTCATCTGATTTCACTGGCTACGAACAACATAGATATTCCACAGGATAGAAATATAAGAGAAGAGAAAACAGTTTGAAAACCGGACAAGATAAAAACAGTTGTAGAAGCCGTCGGGATGAAATTATATTAGGTAAAACAAAGCTCGAGTAGTTGAAATGCCTGATGGATTAATTAAATAAATCAGGGAAGAAACGAAAAGATAATGTTATCGGATCTTAAAAAAAAAATTATAGGAATGGAGGAGGGGGGACTACTTTAATTTAAAACAGAGAGCAATATTTATTTTTATTAATGTTGTGGCCCCTTCATTTTTAGCATCCGTAGACCAGCAATATGTTTTGGTAATGCGTTGATGTATCTCTACCAATAGAAGGGGCTAGTCAGCTGTTAACCCAGAACAAAAATATATTTTTCTTCATCCACATTACATTACTTACATAGTATTTAGAAGACTAAATTGATTTGGAATTGAGCTTAAAATTCTAATTATTTTTATTTTTATTATTATTGTTATAATTATTTTTTGTGTATAATTTTGAAAGAATTAGATTTATTATTTGAAGAAGGTAATACTACCTTATCCTTAAGTTTTTCTGCCCTAAAGATTTTTCCCTGACTACCAGTGATCACAAACTTCCTTAAAATGTCATGTAAGTGCTAGAGTACTGCATCTCTGATGACACAGTATTATCGCATTTTTTGTAATAATGGTTAAAATTGTCTGTCAACCTCACTCATACATTACCGCCCTTTAACTTTATTTACAGCAATTACAGGCCTGGTTTATAAAATGGAATATTATTCTGTTATAACTTATAATGTGAAAAAATAGAAATTATGAATGAGAAAAAATAAAAATTAAAAAAGTGCTTGATATTGAATATATAATAATGAAGATAGCGAGTGAATGTAAGAGGGCACAGTTGTGGCAGGAATCGTTATGGGGACCCATGAATATAGGACGCTTTGTGAAATGTTCGGGAAACCCTGATAAAAACGCTGGCTATTCCCTAGCTTCTGTCCTACTTTCATTCATAAGTCGTACATCACATACCTTGAAATGACTGAGATATGAGTGAAGTATGTGTACTTCTGACTCAACATTACGGCTACATACTCAGAGATACGTTAATTATTCTTTAAATATCATTTGAAACAGCTTTTATTATTGATTCACTCATGTCTGCATAATGCTGACAGCGAATGCGGTGGCCGGATGAGAAATGAAAAAAAAAATATTAGTTATTATAAACAAACTACAATGATAAGTAAAAAAAAAATGAAGAAGACAACTGATTGAATTAAAATAAGATTTGAGTGTATTGTTGAAACTACAGTTGTTTGGTCTAGTGTTGCCTTTATTGCTGTAAGCAGTTTGCAGGCTTTCTCGGCCCCGATGGGAACAGAATACTAATCCTAAGGGGCATCTTTTAAAGGCAGCGATCAATCTCCTCTGGCAGGGAATTCTGGCCACGAAACACTTCCCTTTACAATTAAAGTCTATTCTCACATCTGGGGCTTGTTTTTACAGCCATCTGATCCTGCAAAGGGTATCATTAGCCGTTTCATCGAGTAAAGATTTCCTCCAGAACATTTTAGAAAAAAAACTAAGATATTTGGTTTTTTGGTTCTTCGTCTTCCATCTCTGTTGCCTATTACCTGATAAGTTAAATTTCTGTCATGAATGTTTGAATTTTTACACATACTTCATATTAATATGGCACCACATGGAAGTAATAAATGTATTAATAATTGATTTCTACCTCTTGTCATTCCAATAGCTATAATTCTGCAATTAATTTTATTTCAATCGTTTTTGGGATTTTTTTTTTCGATTTGCCTTTAAACTATTATAAACATAGATGAATCATAATTATAATCATATAATAACTTAAAATTATAGTCTCAACCAAAGACGTGGATGTATTTATTTTTTAGAAAATTGAAAAAATAAAGTAGAGATAATTATTTGGCGCTAGTATTCCGTTTCATTTTAACTTGCTGGTCCAATGTCATCCTTCTGTAGAAGGTTAGTCCGACTTTATATTGTTCAGAGATAAAAGGCATTGAAAAAAAAAAAAAAAAATCATTTAAAATAACTTCGAAACTTTCAGTCAAAAATATTACGACTCATTTCAAAAGCATCATGGTACGCGAGTAATCGAATCTTACACACTGTCTTTCACAAGCACAGTTTAACAACAAATAAAGTCTCTCATAGATAACTTATATTTTACTCATATAATTGTTTTATAAGAGCCATGTTGAAAACCATCATGTTTGAGCTGAAACGTATGCTGTTAAAATAAACTAATGTTTTTCGGCCGAAATTCCTTACTATCGATCTTCCCCGAAGACAATTTCCTGCTCTACATTTTATGATGAATATATGAATTGTATTATTACACAAAGTGCTATAATAATTATGGTAATAATAGATTATGGGCTAAATTTTGTCTGATATAGTATTCATTGATAAGTACGGTTATATATGTTTATTGTAATTAATTAGTTACTAACATGGGGCATAGATTAGTTTGTGAATATGTATCATTATACTAATTGAGATGGAGAAAATGTAGTGGAAATTCAGATAGAAAGATGTATATTGTTTAAATTAGACAAGAAGACATATATAATATCGCAATTAAGTAACGAATGTGCAACTAAAACCTATACACATTCCTTATTTAAGCATGGTGATGACGATATGTTGAATTATTAGGCCTAACTTTGTACTGTAAAGCCGTCCTTATCGCCGTAAATCTTAGAAGTCAGCCCCCTCCGAAACTGTCAGTATTAGTCCGTATATAGCGTGAAACAATCTGTAATAGTCGCCCCTTGTAGTTTTAGATAGCCTTTTGGTCTCGGTCAACCTTACTACTTAACTTATAAGGGCCAGTATTTATAATTGTGTTTTTACATATCTACGAATATTATTATTGCTTACATATATGTCTATATTATCAAAATAGATATAATCGCTTCCACTAAATTATTGTGTATTCTTTCTGTTATATTCCAATAGATATTTAATTAAAGCCCCACGGTTTTTGAAACACTAATTATAATATATTTAACATTATGTTATATAAGAATATGACATAACATCAAGAAAAAAGTCGACCATTTGCTATATCTTAGTATATTATATATTTTGTATAGATATTTTTAGTAAAAGAAAATGTTATTTCTTTTACTATATCCCATTAATAAATAGGAACATCGAGACTAGAATAATAATATTAGTTAAATATTGAGGGAAACGTTACTGTTTTCTTTTGAACCGTAACATGAAGCATCTATTTGTTCACTGGTTTAGCTTTGTTTGAAACTTAAAAGGGTTAAAAATGAGTGAGGATTCACCACACTAGGATGAACAATGAAAACGCCAATTTGTAAGGTTGAGAGAGAGAGGAGTGGATATGAGGCTTATCACTCACTTTGCCCTTTCCTAAATAAGATCCCTTAGCCAAACAGAGGAGAACGCTGTTTACTTAATGCCTTTTCTTCACCCCCGCCTTCCTCCCCCTCGTTCAGTCACAAACCAAGGCGACGGAGAAAATAGCGAGATTTATATTCCACGATAACTTTGAATGTAACATCACATTTGTATATAAATCTGGCTATTGGAATTTATGAAGCAATCGTATTCTCTATTTTTATCACTCATTTGAATAAATCGTACATGGAACATCCATAATAACCATAGATTTTTTATCTTTAACCGAGACTTTATTTAAGATTCTGCCTGATATTAGCGCTAGATCGCCTCATCCAACGAAACCCTACCATTAAAATATGAGTTGTTTTTTTTCGTTCTATATAATTTAGATCATTAACATAATGTTATTTCAAGCATGCTTTATTTTCTCACTCATATATATTGTTTATATTTAATAAGCAGATCTTGGTAGACGGTTTAATGCCATGCTGTCAAAAAAATTTTGTTTTTGTTACTAAAAAAATTTAAATTATTCCTAATTAAAACTCTTTTCTATTTTTGCTTCCATAAAGCAATTTGATTTACAACATGTTGTGAGAAAATCAGATCTTTTTAAAATTCATCTGCTATTATAAAAGTTTTGCTAAATCATCTGAATGATCTATATAAAACTGTAGTGTAATTTAAATGTATGTATCTACTAAAGCGGTTACTGAAAGCTGTAAAATAACAAGGCGCCTTAAGAAAATATCTCAAGGTTCAGTAATATAGTCCAGTGTTTTTTTAAACCTTATGTTTTATGTGTTTTGTGGTGAGCGTGGAGTTTTCTCACTGAAATAAATTTTGTATTTCTATTGCAGTGTAGATCGTTGAAAAAATATTTACAAATAAACATTTATCTAGTTTTGTTATGATTTATCGTAGTGATGTTTTACAGTTACGTTTTTTTCTTCTTTCCTTGCGACCGCGACCCTCCCCCCCTACCGTATGCCACCCTCCGTTTGAAAAACATTGGCATACGCATTTAAGGTCGCATGTTTGTAGCATTTATTTCTCAAACAGTTGCAATAGTATCGAATCACTGGAAATAAAAAAAGAATTTATATTTTTATTTTATTATCTTTTTATGTACTAAGAGGTGTTTCGGACATGTATCGATGCCTCGTTGCACTGTACCTTAGTTTTAATTTAAACCACATTAATTTCTTCTTATTTATCTCCTTCAGTTTAAGAATGAGGAACATAATTATAGGGCGTGTAAGCTCAGAAAGGATCTGGAATTCTGAGGCTTTAAGAGGTTAGGCCTCGGAAATGTATTTGGGGTGGTAAAAGAGCGCTAGTATAAATATCAGGAACATTTATCCATTAATTGTCCTCTTTGTCTGGGTCCTTCTAAGGGATTGGTACTTGCCCAGCAAATGGTAGTTCCAACAAAGAAGGATAATTAGCAACGCCAGGATAATTTATCTTATCCTGCCCCGGTCTTAGAGCAAAATCGGGCATGAGGAAAATGTTTAAAATCTACCTTTTCGTGAAATATACACATTTAAGGGTAGTATTAACCTTAGCGTCGATATATATACTGATATGGGATAGAGAGCTGGCGTCACTTCTTAATTAATATATGCTTCAAATTAAGGCATAGTTAGGTTAAAAGTTTTTAATCCAAAATTAATATATTTAATAGCATCGCATTGTTATTTTATCGCTTTTGGTTCAAGAGATAAGATATTCCTTTGAACATGTCATAGTTCTTCTTAATTAAACAATTTTTTTATTTACATAATGTACCAACAACTATTTGAGTATTTGATATAATTTAGATGAGGAAATCTTTTGGGTAGTGTTAGATTTAATGAAAGTACCCAAAAACCTAGTTGGTGTATAAATTATTATTTCGGATCAATTTTTTTATTCACATTATTTTTACATTCACACCTGTCTTACAATAAAAATGAAATAAATAGTTAAAAAAAGGAATGGAAAATATGTATATAAATAATGATATGTTTAAAGTAATTAAGATATATTTGATAATAAAGCTGATGTTTATCCAGATATATTGGGAGATGTAATGTTTCACCGAACTTGCTTAATTTAAAGTTCCTTAGAACATGTGAACTTCCCTTCGAAGCCTATTTCAACTTACTCTTTGTTTTGATGTTTCAATAACTAACTTCCTTGAAATTTTTGTTTATGATAGTTAATACCTATGTTAATACCTACCAAAAAAACAAAAAGATATTGATACTAGTATTGAATACAAAAAAATTATAACTATCTGGATAACAAGTACAAACCTTGCCTCGAACTATCCATCATATGATAACGCCGATACTTCAGTAAGAACAAAGAAAATTAATATATTTTGTACAACAATACTTATGAGCACAGACGAGTTAAAGGATAAGGTCAGATTTGAATTAGAATAGCCGCCGGATTAAGGGCCTGGAAGAGAGAAGAATCATGTTGCATGATCCCACAGGTCCTCTACTTCAACTTGGAGTCATTATTTACCAGAAATTTCAAGCTTCAAAAAATGGGTTTTGGCCAGCTTTTAGGGCCAAATACCCCTGTGTGCTGCTCAGTGGCAAAAAACCAGATGTGGTCACATTTGTTTTAGGTTTTAAGTTTCGTTTATAAAAAATATATTTATATATATATTTTATATATATATAAATATATATATATTTAATTTAAAATCCCATTGAATATACTATGAGTGTGTGTGTTTAAGTATGTGTGTATATACTTATATGTTTTTGTGGATATTATTCATTTAATTTGGCTTTCAAAATGTTTATAAGGAGTTAAATGTTCTCAAAACATTAAATTACTTTTACAGCTGTAGTGGCCTCGTAGCTTATACTTAAAGCCTGTTTTATTGCTATTTAAGAAAACCCTTGATGTATCGATGTGCAGTACCGAACTATTTTTTTGGTACTTTTTACTGAGGCTTCAATCTTGTGGTATCTAATATGAATGCAAACTAGATCCACCCTGACTCAAAATAGCAATAAGCAAACTGTAGTGCAAAAATAACATATTTTGAACATAAAGTGAGATTTTCATGAGACTTTGCACATTATAAAAGTATATAGAAGAGGAATCACAGGATTTAAAGGAGATTTTGGCTATTTTCCAAAATTAAACAAGACTCTACAACAATACAATAAAGAACACTATTTTTTGTAATGGTGACTTCAACTACCTGTTGGGGTACCTTGCATAGCTCGTTGAGCATATTATTGATTTTTGATTGAGTTTAAAATGTTTATAAATTTTTCAGTTGGTTTGGCGACATAATCTTTTTTTTCGGTTACATATTGCTTAAATTTATTTCGGTATTCTACAGTAAATTTTTCAATCACTTAAAAACTCCATTTAAAATATTTTTGGATTGCGTCAAGGTACGAGCTAATATTACTTATTTTGTTTGGTAAGAATAAATTTACAAAGTAAAATTTAAATCACGAAAAGCTTACCCTGCTTTATTCCAAGTATGTAATAGCAGTTGGGGACATTTTATGCAAAACTCGTGCAAGCCAGTGATCAGGATCTAGGTTGGCTAATTCGGTAGCGGTCATCGACGGTTGAACGGGGCAGCAGGAACGAGTGGGCGGCACTTAACCGGACTAAAGTTAATGGGGAAGCCATCGAGTTGGGTTGGAACCAGCCTCATCCAATTCCACGACCACATCCTCTCTCTATAGTGCCACTAGGTTCTCCACTTTATCTGCACTCTTTTGGCTTCCTCTATAGTGGTCGGTCAAGCGATTGCACTTTACACTATTCCGGTTTCCGAATTAGCTTCGCAACAATTCTAACAATCTTTCTTCTATTGGATAATGTGACGAAATCGTAGAAAAATAAATAAAATAAAATAAAAATCAAGGGAGAATGGAACCTAGGAACTAATTTTAGGTTGTTAAGCTATTTCGATGTCTCAGGTCTCCAAAATATCGTCTAAATTAAAAAAAAAAAGCAATCCTTCAAAATAGGAATCAGATCTAATCATATAAATAATAGGAATATCACTAATATTATTTAGTATTTCTCACTAAAAACCAATTATAGATTAGTTTTAATTGGGTGAAGGGCAATGAGGGGAAATAATAATATACTAATTGTTAAGTTTTTATCAAAACTTAAAGAATTTTCATGTTATAAAAATTTGGTTTTATGTTTGTTTCTTTTCTAGAAGATTATGGTTTTACTTTCAATATTTAAACACACTAAATTTAAGTTAATTATTCATTTCTAAATGATTAAACTCCCTAAACATTCTAATTTACTAAGTTTTATCATGTACTTACAACGTGGTTTCCTATTTTCTTTTCCCGCGATGTTTTTCTCATAATAACCCTTGTGTCATCTATTCACACCACCCAGATCATGTTTCCATAGTTTTTTCACTATAATTCGCTTTATTTGGGGGAATTTAAGCATTTTTCACTCTTTAGGTTACCCTCCCGACAGATTACCCTTTCATGTTCAGAGCACAGAGCAGTCGCTAAATTTTTTTCTCCTTTTATTTTTTTCTCGTTTTAAGCACTTTTAATTATTTAGTTATGTTCAATAAACTCTAAAAATACCTCTAATCACCGGTTTTTATTTCTGCCATGCTTATAATTATCATTTTTCTTCATTTTAAAGATTTTGTATTTTGGGTTTTCCGAAGTTTTCACGCATTGCCACGCCTTACCAGCGCCTAATCCCTAGGCCCTATATAAGCTCCGGCAGCTAAGTCCCTTCGTCTCTCTTTTGCGTTTTTCCTTGCCTGCTTGCTGACGTCTCCTTGCGGTCGCCCTTTGTCGGCCTACCGCCATCTTGGCTACACATTAGCACTTCCGAGACCTTTTACTTCCGTGAGCAGGAAATCTTTCATTTTGGCGACCAAGTCACCGGATGAGACTGCTGTGTCCAAAGCTGAGGAAAAATTTTCCTGTCTACTCTGCACCATCTGCCAGCCAGCAGGCGAACTCACTTCGCAGTCAGGATCATCACAGCGTGTACCACCTTGTACTGGCATCTTACAGAGTAACTATATCAAAAGACAATGTTTCTTGTTTAACTAAATTGTGTATTTAGCTGGCCAGCTATTTTCTATTGTAACCTAGATATTAAAACATATATCCTTAAGACGATAAGAATAACTCGTGTATTTAGTTATATATTCAGTTGCTACCAACTCAAATTTGATTTTAGAATATTAATTCTCTGTGTATTTTTTATGCCAAACTGTAAGCTGAACTAGGGAACCCTGCAGAGCTGGCAGATAGCTGCGAAGCGAAACCCGTTAGCCAGAAAGCAGTTTGCACCTCCCAGGGCAGGACACAACCTCTCCCGCTGTCTTCTGGTAACCGTCAGGGGTGCAGTACTCAACTTCCGGCTAACTGTCAGGTGAGTGCCAGTTTTCTTGACCCTAGGTTAAGTCACACCTCCCCAAGGCTCTGTCTTACGTTTGGTCTCATTATAGTTCTCAACAGTGTTGGGTTCTCCCTCAGTTCTGAGTTCCACTAGTGGCTTAGTTGCAGAGATTTGTGATCACTGAGGGACAGCAGCAGAAGAAGAGCCACACATTTTTTGTTTAGATTTAATTCTTTTTTTTTTGTAATAAACAGCAGGTTTTTTTTGTTTTTGTTTGTTTCATTTTGGTTCTTCTTATTACTCCAAAATCCAACACTAATTATCTTTTATGATAAACGATTGAATGAGGTGAATGGCTGAATTATATTTTCAGCTTCAAGTTAATTAGCTGGAAGGGGTTGAATGTTCACTGGAATGCAACAGCTTCCATGAAAGCTCGTCACTTTATAGAGAAATCCATAAAGAAAAAAGGGGATCTTTGCAACAGAATCGCCAACTCAAAGCCGAAAATCTCTAAGAGAAATAATATACGAAAGGTGAGAAAATGAAATAAAGTCAATGAATCTTTAGTAGTTGTTACGGTTACATTTCTCTGCGAAATTATGAAGAATGAGGAAGCAGACCAAGCTGAAAAAAGCAACAAAGTGTAAAGCAGCTGATATTTGAAATTGCAATCGCTAACATTCGAGGACTCTACAGAAAGTTTCAGTAGTACTAACCAGATAGAAGTTTCAACAAGTTTTTTTTCAACAAGAATTTTATAAATTATACATGAATGAAAATTAAAAGATGCAGATCTATTGGTTTTTCTAGGATGAATATCCTACAACCAAAAGAAAAACAATTTACTTACTTTATTTAATAAGAGCTTTAGAATGAATTACAATAATAAAAAAAAATAAATTTAAAATAAATTGAAATAACTAATAATCAATCGCACAAGAGTGCATATACTACGGAATCTTTCAACACACTGACTAACTAACCTTTCAGATAACTTAAAAATTCTATATTTAAAACTTTTGGAATCTTCTAAAACTTCCTGGTCAATTTTGAAATATTGAGAAAAGCAGTAATAAATCGTTCTTTCAGTTTTTTTTTTTTTATTATTTTCAGAATGCTGATTTGGGCAGGAAAATTTGATGTAGTTATGAAATGTTTTCCTCAAATCTGTATAACGTCATTTTTCATTGATAAATTTTACACTACTGGTCATAACTTTATTCATAAATGAATTTCTGACTTCATCTGTTACAAAAGAAGATAAAAGAAAGGAGACAAAGAATAGTCATTTTTAGGAAAATGACCCAAACAAACTTTTACATTAATATTAAATAAATTAATGAATCATTGCTTAAGAAAAAGTCCTTAACGCTACTATTTTCTCGCTGCCTTCTCTCCTTTTTTTTAATGATGTCCTCCTTTTACTAGGTCTTTTTTTTTTGTAAAAAAACGCGGTTACAAAAAAAAAAAAAAAAAGAAATATCCTTAACTAAGCAAGAGAGGTTCAGGAAGGAACTGATTAGATTATTTTGCAACACATAGCAGTAATGTGGTTATGTATTCAGCAGGATGTAGGGGCAGTAGAGGTCAGCAGTTTTACACAACTGTCAATAACACTGCCAGGTTCTCTTCACTGTCAGCATTGTGCCTATTATCGGATTATATGACTGAATTGTTCAACCGCTCTGTGAATAATCGCAGATAACAATCCTTTATTGTAATTTTTCTTCATTTTCTTCTTTTTAGCTTTATTTTCATTCATTCTTTATGCCAAAGTAAAAAAAAAAAGTTAAAATTTTGGATAAGAAAAACATGTTATTATGTTATGAATGAAATAAAATTCTTTTTGTGACTGTTAAAAAGAGAGTTAGTTGTGCTAGATGCACGTAGGTTAACGAAAATCTCTCGATAGCAAATAGCAGAAGTCTATTCATAATAGGTATTTTACAGCTAGCCCTGAATAAAAAAAAAAAAAAAAAAATCAAAGCTTATATCTCTTAAATAATTACATAGTAAGACTTTTCAAAGACGGAAATAAATTTAAAAATGCCTGGTATACTGAACAGCAAAAAAGGCCCACTTACAACGACTTCAGGACTTTCAATAACAAATACTGAGTCTCACAGTAAAAGCACCATAGTATGTGACAAATAAAACACTACACACTGACTTAAAAAAAGACACAGTATAAAAACATATAAAGAAACTTTATAAACGTTTCCCTACTCACTTTCACCATCATTTTTCATGCTATCAATGATTACGGACATGGCAACAGCTGATATACCAATGAATAGAAGATTAAACAGGCGCTGGATTAGAGACCTCCTTCGTTAACAAACCATATTAACTAAAACAAGCCAGGGAAGAGGTACCGCTGGATTAATCGTTTCACACGCTTAACATGCCCTTAATTAATTAGCTTAGCGAAATCATTTGCTGATTGTCAAAGTTAGTTGACAGGCGCAAAATTAAATATGAACCCAAATAACAAACAAAAAAACACCAACCTTAGCTCTCTTTTTGTCCTATTTATAAAAAACTCCACATATAGAAATATTATCGTCATCAAACATAGTAATATAAAGATGTGTTCCGTCAACAATGATAATTCCAAGTCGTTTATAAAGGAAAGTTACTTACTCTGTTTCTTATTCCGACATACGTCAATATGTAAGATCCATTAAGGTAATGGAGACAACTTTGTGCCAACTCTTTATGGAAAAGATGACACTCTCATTTATGCCATGAGATTTTGTCCAGAGGTCACCCTTGAAATACCCTTGAACCCGAATTAGTCAAATTGAAGGAAATGATAAATGACCTACTGGAAACGGACTTAGCGTGCCCGCGAAAGATACTTGACCTCGGGAAGATATTAGAACCTATGATCTATAAGTTGTGCGGTGTTTATAATAAAGGTTAAATTTTTAACGTCCCATTGGAAGACCCAACTTGTACTTATTTTTATTAAATGAGGATTACTATTAATTGGCCATAACGAGTTAAATTCACATTTCTACACTGTGTCTGTCTATAATAACAACCACCATTCCTTAGATTTAGATGGCATCCCATCAAAAATAATATTATCAAAAGTTGAATGAAGAAAGTACTGTTTTACAAACATCGGTAGGTTTAGCATTGTTTATTTAACTTTATTATTTATTTAATTTTGCTTATATCTTTATGGCTAATTGACGATGCTATAACAGTAGATCTACATTTTGCCTATAATTAAGCCAGTACCTGATATCGTACAGGGCTCCCATTTCATGTCCCATCTAAATGCCGACATAGCCAAGGATGTTTTACTCCCTTTAAAAAATCTTAGGGCCACCAGGAGGTTAAGAACTCAAGAGCATCTATGTGGTAGATGACTATCCTAACCACTACACCACGACCCAAAGGTGGTCTAATATATATGGAAAAATACTGTACCGCCTTAATTTATACCTCACAAAAATAAGCCATCAAATAACATAAAACATGTATTTATTTCCGCTCATCCATGAAACATTTTATAAATGACGAGTGATTGTTTTCTCTTGATATGTACTTTGTGAGGTCAATTTCTTGAATTTCTGCACTGAAATGAGTACTTTTCATCTGCAGCAGAGTGTTACAAGCGTTAATGTAATTGAAGAAATAAGAAACGTACGTTCATGTGCATACGATTTAAAGAGGTGAGGAGAGTTATAAATTTTAAAAAGTAATTAATAAAAAAAACAAATTAAAAAACGAAAGAAAAAGGCAGTAAAATGCAATTGGCAAATAAATGGAAGAAAAGGAATCTTCCATTATTTTTTTTACTGTCTCTGGCACTTAAGTTGTGATCGTCAAGACTCCTTTTATTTCCTCTTTTATCTCCCTCACTAATTTATTCCAGCAAATCGTCTGTAGACTCAAGAAAAAGCAGAAATAATGATGCGTTCAACAATGTTTGCTTTGTAATACATTGTATCAATACAGAATGATTAGTTTTTAACCTGAAACAAAACATATGGTTCAGAATAGTTATAGACTTGTTGGAACCAACTAACCGTTGGAACAAACTTTCATAGTACATGTTTGTGACTACGATGTTCGATTACCATCAATGCTGGCCTAGAACTTTCCAGACTGTTTTTCTTATGACTAAATAAATGGAGTGATGGACTGCAGGATAGTCTTGTTCTGAAGCTCAAGTCATATGGTTATTTTTATGCTGCTTTGTAGTTACAAAAGTGATACTTTTTGTAACTCATTTAATTATTGTGTTTTCATATTTTGTGTGATATTTTAAAAATCCTGTTTTCGTTATATAAACTATTTTTTAACCCATATAAGTGTTACCTTATGAAATATATGACTTTTTACCTTATATTATCCAAAAAAAAAAGAAATATATAGCATACAAAGCAAGTGTTTTTTATTAATATTAATTTTTAAAAAAAAATTGTCTTTAATCTGATTGGATTTTTGGATAGGTTTTTATAAATCAAATAATTTGTTTTATTGAGGAAAAGAATTAATGCCAATCCTATTAAAGTAATTCAGAATGTATAAATCACATTCAAGAAACACATCTAGTAAAGTAAGTCAAATAAATTTTATCTAAAGAAAAGCTAATTATATTTGTCGGTTTTCAAAAAGCTCCCCAATACGAATTTTGAAATAAATAAAAAAAAAATATATACGAAATAGAAATTGTTAGGAATGATTTCTCTGGAAAAAATGTTTCAGTCATTTATAACTCTTTAGAAATTTGTCCAGATTTAAGGTTTCTTATAATTTAGAAATGGATTCACTACCCTCACAAAAACATTAAGCAATTTTTTTTTTTTAGAATATTCGGAGAAATAAATATTTCTTGAAGATAATGAGGAAAACTGATTCACGTCTTTAATATAACGAGCCAAATTGGGAATAAATTGCGAGACTGAAAACGCCGCGATTTCCCCTCATCTTATAAATACGGTTTATATAAAAGGTTGTAAGATGCCATTGAGAATATGGGTGTATATCATAGTTATTACTCGGGTGTATAGCCTCCTCCTCGGGGTTCAATGAGTGAGATAAGGGCTGAATGGAAGGCGATAAACTTTATGGAAGCTATTACGCTCGCAGTGATTTACATGAAATATTGTAACAAAGATATATTTGAAAAGGTAATAAATTTATGTATCTCAGGATATTGAGAATTTATTGTAAATAACCAGGTTCAGGTTGGCGGAAGTAATAATATCATAAATTTACTAGACATTTTCCTTGGACTAGTGTAGGTGGTGAAGTCTAGTTTCGAGGAGAGCCCTCAGCTGATTGGTAACGGATATAGACCAAAGGTTTTTTGGTGATTATGTTAATCTAAAAAATATTAAAAATATTTAACTCATAAATACACCTCTAGCCGTCTTTGTTTTAGGAAAATGAAATGTTAATATTAGTTTTTAGCACTTAGAAAAACCCCCAGGTACAAAATTTAAATGTAATAGAAAAATAATAAATATTCCTAAATGTATATATTTTTTAAAATTGATTCTTGCTGATTAACAATTTATTCGTAAAATTCAAAGTGATGTTTTTTCTTTTGTTTTAAGAAGAATAAAGCTTTTTTTTTTTTTTTTTTCCTCAACACAAAACCCCTAAATACCCATTTTCACAGAAATAGAAAAATAGAAAAAAAATTGCTTAAAACTTTCGTCATACTGGGGCCTTCGATTTAAAAAAAAAATAAATAAAAACTATAGGTTTCAACACTTTTAATTATAATTATTTTTATTATTTTTTTTATAATTTTTTATTATAATATATTTCTCATATATTAGGTTTACCGATCAACAAGTAACTTAAAAGGAATGTAGGTGAATAAAATAGAGTGAAATAACAGATAACCAATACTTTTTAAGGGTTCTCCTTCTTTTATTCCTTACACAGGCGTGAAATCCTAACGTAATTGATATGTTTTTACAAGTATAGTGATATGTTGAGTAGAGAATCAGTTCCTGAAGGATGTTGTAACGTTGGATCCGAACAAAAATCTCAGGATTTAGAATAACTTAGGAAATGGTTTCCGGGAAATTCATTCCTAAAATCTACGAGTAGAGGGACCTGCGAAGAAAATGAAAATTCTACACGATTTTTTCTTTTTTTGAAATTAAATAAATGGTTATATAAAATATTTTTATTATTTACATATGTTAACTTGAGACATTTTTATTAAATTTGCTATCTACTTGCGTAATAAGCAAATATGCTGACATGACTTATGATATGAAAGAATGAAAAACACACACTAAACACAGAAAAAAACAAACACACACAAACAAAAGGAATTAACAAACAGAAATATAAGAACAAAGCAAAAACAAATAAGTTGACAAATGTAAGAGAAAACTGTAAGATAACTGTTTAATGCAGAAAATCTCTTGGCCAACGCCTAAACAATCTTCTTGGCGGATTATAAGGGTTTGTGAGAGTGTGTAGAGCTTGAGTTAGTGGGTTGGAATTTAGAGTAAGTATGTCATGAAAGTTACGATAGTGCTCTATGGCTGTTACTTCGACGTAAGGAATGACGAGTCAGTGTGTAGGGTCTCATTGGTGACATAAAAGGGGGCGCCTACGAACTTTCTTAGTATTTTAGATTGAAATGACTCTATGAGTCGTATATTAGATTTTTTGGCTGTTCCCTATAGCTCAATACCGTAAGTCCAAAGTTGTTTAAGAAGTACTTTGTAAACGGTTAATATGTTTGTCACAGATATTTTTGATCGTCTGTCAAGTAGCCTTGAAAGAAGTCCACATACCGCTGGTTCAGTTCTTTTCTTTTGCATTTAACATGGTCTTTCCAAGTCAGTCGTTCGTACATGTAAAGGCCGAGGTAGCGTACTGAATCAGAAGTGGGTATCTGAATGTTGTTAAAAAATACCTGAGGGCAAGAGTCATGCTTAAGTGAAAATTAGACATATTGGCTCTTAACTTCATTCATTTTTATCCTCCATCTTCGAGCCCAACATGCTAACTCGTCTAGGTGTTCTTGGAGCACTTGTGAGGCTTTAGTGGCATCTTTGTTTGATGTCAAGATAGCTAAGTCATCAGCAAATGTAGCCAATAGGGTTTCCGGATGTTGGGGAATGTCTGAGCAGTATATATTAAATAATGTCGGGCCCAAGACACTATTTGGGCCCTGAGGCACTCCAGCTCGTATTTTTTTTATTTCGGAAAATTCATTATCAATTTTTGCGCGGAAAAATCTATCTTTTAGATACGATTGCAGTATTAGAAAGTAGATTGATGGTATAAATGATTTCAATTTACTAAGTAATCCGTCATGCCAAATTCTGTCGAAAGCTTGGCTCATGTCTAAGAAGACACCCGGGCAATAAAATTTAGATTCTAAGGAGAAAGGAATATAATCGACTAAACGATAACATTGTTGAATTGTAGAATGATTTTGTTTAAAGATAAAAGAAAAAAAAAATGTAAAAATAACAAAATAAAACAGCTTTGCATTTTTCAACTACTCATACAGGAAATAATAATACATATTGTTCTATTTAAGTTTAGTTAGTTCATAACTTTCATGTATAACGTCGTATGTACGCTCTTATCTAAAACGTCACTCATTATATTTGTAAACTATAAATTTTACTAACTAAGAAGGAAAAATGTGAAATCCATCATCTACATCACCTATAATAATTTCTATGCTCATATAAATTAATAATCTATGCGTGCTTCAAATAATTTTGAAGCTTTATTAAAATTCAAACTTAATAATTAGACAATAGCTTTCATTGGTGTATTATCACACATTCCGTTAATTAAGGTCAGAATAATGTTATGCTGAATTTTTTTATTAATTATTCTTAGTTATGACAATTTAATAAAATCTCTTTCGGATACTACAACTTTTTAAATAGAATTTAGGTCTTTTTACAAGAAAACATTATTATTGTGTTCATAATTGGTTTTCCTTTTTCTTTTTCCTTTTTTATTGTGCAAGCGAGCCCCAGTAATAAACATTGGGATGTTTTTCTTTCTCTCCTAGCAGTCTATCAAGATAATATGACTAAGAGATTTTTCGTTTTTGTAAGTGATTCCAGCATAACTATGTCCGGATTATAGTTATTGTATATTATCGAAATAATTTTGAAGAACTGACAATACTGTCTTCGGAGTATTCCATATAAAAGATATCAGATTGTGGTAGAGATATTTTCAGTTATCTTTGGCTTTGCAGCTTTTGAAACAAAGAGCAAGACGTTTTCGCGTGTCCTTCCACTATTTTTTTTTTATGATTAAAAATAAAACAAAAATCAAAAGAATCACATTACAAGTAAGAACTACTGTTTTCAGATGTAATATTCATTATGTGAGGAAAATTGATCATGAAGGTTCAGATTTACATAAGAATTTTATTTTTATTTTGTTTGATCTACATATTTACTAAATAACCTACTTAAAAAGTTAAAAAAATATTCTTTTTCAATATAAATAAAGAACAGTAACAATGTCTTTTACATCAAAGCTTTTAGGAAATTAAGGAGGAGACAGAAATAAAAAAATGAAATAAACAGTTTGAAAAGAAAATAGGGATTGGTTCTTCTAAAAACTAAATAAGTAGTTCGAAGAAAACCGTTTCACTGAACGACGCCTTAAAAACTAAAGTAACCTACTTAAGTCTTTCTATCATGTAAAAAAAAAAAAGAATAAAGAAAAAAATCCTATCTCAATGAAAATATCTGGAGGCATTGTATTAAGTAATGGTTTCTCAGAAACAAATAAATGGAGCACTTACATTTTCACCACGTTGTGAAATCATTACAACTTAATAGATTTTGTAATTCGTAAGTTATTTCTTAAATTCATCGTAAGGTGTTTGAAAATATATACTGTACCTTCAACTTAAAAATACATATTTAAAATTTAACTATTTCAAAAATAATGGTATAGTCTGGCACCTGGTTTTCATGACAATGTTAACAGTTACCAACCTTCTAATCCTTAAATTACTGAGCTTCCATAGATTTTTTTCGGCCGGCTTGGCACGATAATTTCTACGATTGATCCAACCTTGGTGGAAATTCCTCAAGATTCAACACATGCTCCGCTAGTTTATGTCACATAAACTTTACACAAGTTATGCTAATGATACATTAATTATCACTAAAGTGTCCAACACAGACATTAATAACTTTACAACTTCACTTACATTAATCAAAAGGTTCTTTCCAATTAATGAAAATTAGACCAGATTACGATTAATCAAAATAATGTTAAAATGGTAAAAGCGGAGAAGAAACTTCTTCGTCTATTTTTTTCTAAATCTGGTGAACTAAAATTGAAACAGAAACAGCTTAAGCGCGTACAGAGATACACTTCGCAGATATTGTAAAAAAAATAAGTAACAGCTACTAATTTGGAAATCAATATTTTTTATCGATGTGAGATACATACAGATTACAAATGTTACAATTTTAAGTCAGTGCCTAAATGTGAAAATAGTTATTCTATAATACCTTGGTCCTAAAAACTGCAATGTCATGCGATTATCCTCAAATATTGTATGATCATAACCGCACAAGATTCAAGGACAACTTGTTGTTGCATCAATTAAAATTTTAATATAAATTGTTTAAGGGTACTTGGAAGGATTCTTCAAAATTTATTATGTGTTTCTTTTCTCGCTGTATATTTATGCAACAACAAGTTGTATCAATTAAAATTTTCATATAAATTGGTTAAGGTTACTTGGAAGGATTCTTCAAAATTTATTATGTGTTTCTTTTCTCGTTGTATATTTATGTTTCAATTGCATGTCAACCTAAAAATATGTTATTGGAACTAATCAAGCCGTACTGGTCTGACTAGTGACGATTTACGATTTTTATGAAATATTAGTTCCACAACGGTGAATTCTTCGTAGAACAAATATAAAGTTTCTGATTAGTTCGCTGAGCCTTAGCGTCCCTAATCCTGAATTATTCAACAGGGAAATATAAGTTATAATTTCTTTTTTTTAAATATCCTAAATGGTAGATATATCCCCCGGATGAAACATTCGTATCTGAAGATATAATATCAAAGCCATCTTTTCATGACTGAATAAATTTTCTCTCTCAGTAAGCCCGGAACGATATGAAGCCAACCAGCTGCACCAGCGACCGCCCACGGACAAATTATATGAACGATAAAGCAATAGGGATGTGTATCACGATGAACAGGGCCAATAATTTTTATTGGTTCATATAAAAATTTTTCATAAGTTTTATTAGATTAACATGACTGTATGTATAATATATGCTTGCATACAAATCTATAGTCTGATTATATTCCATTTAAATCCTGTTATTGCTATTGCAGACAAACCCCTAATTTAGCATATCTGACGTGCTCGAAAATTGAGTATAGGTCTAAGAATTCAATACATCTGACCAAGTTGAAGAATTTATGTTCACTTTTTCTAACAAATAAATCTATCGTCTATTGTAACTTTTCGTAATTGGATTATTATTTAATTTTTCCAGTTTTCCTGAAGAGTATTTGTTATTACCAACTTATTTATTGGAACAGCTACTTTGTCACTTAGGAAAAAATTATACCGATTTCAATTAGTTTTATTAGAGAGATATCACTTTAGGCTTTCGGAAACCAGTATGATTTAGAAACAGGTTTTATTTTACTTTTAGAAAAACGTAGAATGTAATTGCTATTGCAAACCCCTAATTTAGCATATCTGACGTGCTACAAAATTTGAGTATATGTCTAAGAATTCAAACTTCATACATTGTAGAATGCTCATGACATCCAGAGCATGTAGTGATAAAGTTATGGAAATGTTCCAACGAAAAGTCTGGATCCTTCAATGTAACAGACAAAATCATATGATTTGGTTTAACGTTACAATATTTTGTACTTGTTGAATTTTTCATACAATATTGAGAACCAACTCCTGCAGGGCCCCGTTGTACAAATTACACAACTGTTCATTTTATTTTAAAATATATTTCAAGTCTTTATCCCGCCATTTTGATTTGTGATTTTCAAAAAAATCATGAAATAAAATAATAAAATTTTGCGCTGAAAATATTCATATAATGGAAAGACCAAAATAAAATAAATTAAATAAAAGGGTCGAATTGAAAATAGACCCACACAGGTCCCTTAATTTAATTTTTTATTGTTTAGATTATTTTATAATATTTTACACGATAAAAATAATAAACATAAATATAATAAACATTGTTGTCTGTAAATAAAGTTAGGCAATACTCATTTCTCCTAGTAACAATAAAGAATTAAAATTTCTTATAAGAATATATCATTGTGCTGAAAATGAAACGAATTAAAAAAATGAAATAAATAAATATACTGTAACGCTAAACAAAAAAACAAATGGTTTAGAATTGTTGGTTAAATTGTAGAACAAATTGAAACAATAGAACAGTTGAAACAATCTGTAATAGCACATGTTTGTGACTACGATGTTAGAGTATCATCGGCAGAAGATTCTGGATTGTTCTCTTTACGGCTAAGGAGCGTTGGACTGGAGAGTTAGTTTTTGTGCTAAAGCTCAATACATATAGTTATTTTTGAGTTGTCATAATTTTTGTAACCTGTTTAAATATTTGTGTTCTCATAATTTGTGTGGCATAGAGAATGGTTATACTTCTTTGAATAAAAATTGTTTTACCCACTTAAGTGTTAAAATACGCTCGATATTTATAGGTTCAGTGTTAGTTTTAGAAGCGCAGATATTTCTTTTTGAGACTATTCGGAGAGAATCCTGTAGACGATTTACTCTAACTAATTTTATTCTCCGGGTATAGAGGGGCTTTGGGAGGCTTTTGAAAGTGGAAGTAGCAAGGGATCGGTATAAGCTTGGACTCAGCCTGGTATTTGAACTCATTGTGTTCCAAATTGTATGTTAAAGACGGTGGGCATCAAGGTTTGCTGAGTAAGCTCCCGGCCCCTTCCTCTATTACCATATTTATCTATGAGCCCTTCTCCCTTCCCTCTCCTTTCCCTGATAATATATTTATTTAAATAGTGCCCTTTTTCCCCTGTCGAACAGCTTACATCTCACTACTATCTTATAGATATATTCAATGGCTTGCAGAAGTACTTATGAAAAATAAAATCCATAGTCTATCAAGACTTTTGAAATATTCGACAGCTAGAACCCATAAATGTTTGTTGATTTAGTACCTTGAATCACAATAAATATTTTCATACATTTTAGAATCAATGGCGTACCTATAGGAAAAATATCACAATATTTTATAAGGAAATTTAAAAGAATTTTGTTTTTAATTTTTAAAAGTTTTTAGACTTTTTTTTTTTAGAAGAAACTAAAACAGATGTTTTGGTTGGTGACTTGGTTAAAAAAAAAAAGGGTCGAGAAACGGTTCCTGTAATTGGCATATGGTTGGATCGCTAACAATATAATAAGCGATCGACTAATAAGCCAGTTTAACATTGACAAGCGAAGTATACGGTTAGTTTTGAGTCACTCTTATATTTAACTGTTCCAAGTTATATTATTTTGTATGCTGATTCTTTGATTGACATTGTTGTGATTTTACGTGTATAAATAATTGTTTAAACTTGAATAATACATATATTAATAACTTTTTTTGTAATGAAAGAATTTTTATAATTGATTAATAAAAAACGGATTTCTAATTGGAAGCCATTTTCAATAGACCATTGGAATTGAAATTATCATTTTTTGTCTGATTAAAAAGTATAATTACTGCTTAAAAAAATTAAAACATTAAAGTATTAAAGTAATAAGTAATAAGGATTAAATTTTTAGAAGAAACTAAAACAGATGTTTTGGTTGGTGACTTGGTTAAAAAAAAAAAGGGTCGAGAAACGGTTCCTGTAATTGGCATATGGTTGGATCGCCAACAATATAATAAGCGATCGACTAATAAGCCAGTTTAACATTGACAAGCGAAGTATACGGTTAGTTTTGAGTCACTCTTATATTTAACTGTTCCAAGTTATATTATTTTGTATGCTGATTCTTTGATTGACATTGTTGTGATTTTACGTGTATAAATAATTGTTTAAACTTGAATAATACATATATTAATAACTTTTTTTGTAATGAAAGAATTTTTATAATTGATTAATAAAAAACGGATTTCTAATTGGAAGCCATTTTCAATAGACCATTGGAATTGAAATTATCATTTTTTGTCTGATTAAAAAGTATAATTACTGCTTAAAAAAATTAAAACACTTAAAATCAAACTTTTATAACGATGTTAAATCTCTTTCTGAGAATTCTGCTGGTGACTAAAACTATATATTAATATAAAATTTATTATTTATTAGTTTACTGACTATATTGGAGTATCATACAAGGTATAACAACTGTAGTTGTAAAAAACAAATAGTTATAATTAAAGCAAATAATCTAATAAAGATTTTCTTTCATTGCATTAATTTCTGTCTTTAAACCAAATTTTCCCATATAAGTATATTAAGACAAAAATGGGATGTAATATGCTATGTATGTTATTTGATATTTATATGCGTTAGACTAATTCCTTAGTCTAATCGATCCCTTCACTTTATAGATTTATTTCTAGTTACACCGGAAATGGAAATTAAATAAAGTTGACAGCAATAATTTGAGATATGAACCGAATAGATAACTGGAAAATCTATTTTTATTAATAATAATAATACTTTATTGTTTGCTATCTACAAAAATTACAAAAGGATTAAAAAATAAAGTATACGTCTGGAAATTATCTGGAGTACCTCGAGATTTGGAAAATCTATTTTTATTTTCTCATTTCATCAAAGTATTTCATTTGAAAATTTATGGTATTTTTGTATTTGAATTTTTTAAAATAATTAGATAAAGCATAAAAGATAGACATATTGACCATCCTTATTGTTTTGATACCTAATTGTACTTTTTTCTTTCTTTTTTTTAATGGAATATAGATTTCAATCATGAATTTGGTGAATAATGCTGTTACAGCTAAGAACTAACCGTGAACGTAAAAAAATACAACAATGAGGCATATGAGCTGTTGATTGGATTGAATGATGGATTGATGAAAGTTTTCGCAAGCACGAGTTCTGTACCCATGCCACTCTTCTGTTGGTTAGTCCGAAATAATTTACAGTGTCCATCTGAGTAATCCGGTCAATATAAACTTTAATATTTTTATATCTTTTTAATGTAGAATTCCTGCAGTTTAAACCATTTATTTAATTGTTTTAATTGATGCAAAATGAGTGGAGCGCGTTCAGGATCCTGATGTTTAGTGGCAATAGATCTATCGTCTTCGCTGCTATTGAACCTAGAATAATTGGGAACAACTTTTCAATTCATTTTGAACCGGCATCATAGTTTTAAAAAAATAAATAAAACATACCGAAAGGAATAAAAAAAATTTAGGTATCTTTAATGTCAGTAGAGGTGATATGTGAAAAGCGGGTAGATAGCTAAGGAAAATGCCAGTCAGAATCCGCTGACAGGAATCCTTATCAGCCATTGACAGGCGGAGTGTTTGGATTTGTGCTCTTAGCCTCCATAATAATGTCCCTCTTCTCTAAGACACCTACCTTAAGCCGTGTGAACTACGTATCGAATTTTTGTACAAAACTCTCATATAATTTATGTAATAGTATAAATTATAAATAATAAAATACAGCCAAGTTATTAGCCTCCCTACATCATTAACTTGAAGCACTAGATTGTATTATAGAAAGCGGAATATTCTAGGTTTTGTATGAAAGAAACAGCAATAATTTTGTATACTTCAGCTCTATTTTTTTGTCTCTATAAGAAGAGAAACAAAAATTTTCCTCATTCCAATTTTAAAGAATGAATTGATCAACCATCTCTCAAACAACTGTCTGTTGTAGAAAAGTTAAAATATGATAATATTCTTATAAGCTCTTAACATGATGATTACTATTAATAATAGGATTAAGAATTAGAATTTTAAGGAAGAGGTGAGCTCCATCACCGGTAACTTAGCGAAACCTCCAAAATTACATTTTTTTCAATACACCTTAAAACTGCAGTAAAACGCTTATTATGTAAAGAGGAAATAATTTCAAGAATTTACAAAATCATTAGGAGCTATGGAATTTTTTTTTTTAATTTATCAGACTATTAGAGTATTAATTACATACATGTCACTAGCAATGCCCAGTCAATCCTATCATCAACACGTTAAAAAAATATATTTTGAATTAAAAAAAAAATTGTATAATGGTCAATTTCAGAGCAAAAAATTAAAAATAATTTGCCCAAATTTATATTTTGACCTAACCCTTTTATACTTTTGTTAATTATATATGTCATTACCATGTTCTCCTAGGATTAGTGAGAAACATTATCAACATAAAACACAAGTTCTTTTCTCTTGTATGGGAAATAAATTATATATATATATATATATATATATATATATATATATATATATATATATATATAAATATATATAGGGGGCCGGGATGGCCGAGTCGACAAAGACAGTTGCAATAGGTAATCAAAGTTAAGCAACGTCGAGCGTGTTTAGTACTTGGATGGGTGATCGCCCCAGTTGGGTGACCATCCGCCGATGAACGTCACGAAGTCCAAACTCCCCCCTCCCCCGGGCGTGATGAGGCCCATCAGTCTACTGGAGACGTCTCATTACAGGTCCTCCAAGGTCAACGGGGGTTATGTGTTGGGTCAATCACCCGACCATGTGAAAACTTTACCTGATTACGAAACCAAAAACTAGCCTCGGAACTGATAGTCTAAAACTGGTAACGACCCCAGCTTTGTATAAAGGACTCCGTCTTGCCTCGTGGAATGTTCGGAGCTTATACAGACCTGGAGCCGCCCAAACAGTAGTGGAGGAAGCTAAAAGGTACGCTACTGACATAATAGCCATACAAGAAGTTAGGTGGCCCGAGGATGGTGAACTCACTATCGATGGGTACACGATATTCTACAGTGGAAGGAACAAACAAAACTTTACCGGAGGAACTGCCTTTATAGTAAGCCCCAAGGCTCGGAAATCAATCCTAAGCTTCGTCCCTATTAGCGATCGGATAAGTGTGCTTAGATTCAAAGGAAGATGGTTCAACATCTCCATCATAAACGTCTACGCACCAACCGAAGACAAGGACGATGATATGAAAGACGATTTCTATGAGCAACTTGAGCAAGTGTACGACGGTATTCAACGGTATGACGTAAAACTAGTCATTGGGGATTTCAATGCCAAGATCGGAAGGGAGCGTCAGTTTCGGCCAACAATTGGATCGCACAGTCTTCATGAAACGAGCAGCGAAAATGGAGTAAGATGTGTAAGTTTCGCAGCTGCTAAGAATCTGGTAGTCAGCAGCACCAAGTTCCCGCATAAGGAAATTCATAAGTATACATGGACAAGTCCTGGGGACAGGTGGAGGAACCAGATCGACCACGTGCTGATCGACAAGCGACACCAAAGTTCCATTCAAGATGTGAGGAGCTTTAGGGGAGCCGACTGTGGTTCGGACCATGCCTTGGTGGTAGTCAAGTTTAACCAAAGGCTTAGACGAATCCAGAAGACAGATAGCGACCTGAAACGAATAAGATATGAAATCCAAAGACTAAAGGATCCGGAGACTCAATCACGATTCCAAATAGAGCTGTCCAATAAATTCGAACTTCTCGACCTAGAGAGTACGCCAATTGAGAGTCACTGGGCGGAAATTGAAAAGGTCTTGAAGGAGACAGCGAACAAGGTGATAGGAGTCCAGGCTAAACGTCAACCAAAGAAATGGTACACGGAAGAATGCCGTAAGGCTGTGGAGGATAAAAGGGCACTGAAGATCCTCAGCCTAGGCAAAAGAGACAAAGAATCCCGAGATAGATATGAAGCTGCTCAGAAAGCAGTAAACAAGACACTAAGAAAGGCAAAGAGAGAATTCTTGTCTCAAAAGCTCAAGGAGATAGAAGATAACTGGCAGGGTGGTAAAATATGTGAATTCTATGCCGACATCAGGAAAGAAAGAACCGGATACATGGGTAGGAGCACTCAAATGAAAAACAAACAAGGCAAACTGACAGCAGTCAAAGACGAAGTGCTCGGAATCTGGAAGGATTACTTTGAGCAGCTGCTGAACAGTGAAGATCCCTCAGAGGATGAGGACATGGACCACGCTGAGGACCATCACAGCAAATTGGTAGAGGAGCCGGATCTACTGGATGTACAGATGGCGATTGAGAAGGTAAAGCAGCGAAAAGCCCCTGGAATAGATAGCTTACCTGGTGAGCTATTCAAGGAAGGGGGTGAGTCACTGACGAGCCATCTACACCAGCTCATCCTGAAAATGTGGAGAGAGGAAAAGATCCCGGACGTATGGAACACAGGTCTCATATGCCCAATTCTGAAAAAGGGATCCATGTACGATTGCGAAAACTATAGAGGAATAGCACTACTCCCTGTCGCATACAAAATCCTCACCTACATAATTCTAAACAGAATGAACCCATACTATGAAAAGTCCCTTGGCGACTACCAAGCAGGGTTCAGAAGAGGAAGAAGCACGTCCGATCAGATCTTCATCCTTAAACAGATACTCGAGAAACGTTGGGAAATAAATCAAGATGTGCACGCCTTATTCATCGACTTCAAAGCAGCCTACGACTCGGTTGACAGGAGCAGTCTTTGGAAAATACTGACGGAACTGGGTTTCCCAGGGAAATTGGTACGATTGACACGGGCGTGTATTAATGGATCCCGATGCCGAGTCCTGGTACAAGGAGAAATGACTGAAAGCTTCGACGTGAAGTCAGGATTAAGACAAGGTGACTGCCTATCCCCGATGCTGTTCAACCTGGTCTTGGAAAAAGTTATCCGAGAATGTACCAAGGCAACCGGGGGAGTGCACGTGGGGAAAATGCATAAGTTCCTCGCCTATGCGGATGATGTGACAGTGCTAGGAAGTAAGAAAGAAGATATTCAGTCACTCGCCGGTTTCCTGATCAATTCAGCGAGAGACATCGGCTTACAAGTTAATCAAAATAAGACGAAGTACATGATAGTAAGCCGGAACCTACACGTAATCGACGATATAAGTGTAGGAAGCTATACCTTCCCTAAAGTAGATAACTATAAATACCTCGGATCTACAGTAACCTCAATAAACGACCAACTAAAAGAGGTCGATCAACGAATAGCCAGTGCCAATCGTGCGTTCTTCTCGGTTTCTCGAGTCCTCAGATCTAAGAAAATCTGCCGCCCACTGAAAATCAGGGTCTACAACACAATAATCAAACCCGTGCTAATGTATGGGTGTGAAACTTGGACATTGACCAGCACCTTACAAGCAAGAAACGAAAGATTCGAAAGGACAATTGTAGGCCCGAAGTGGGATAATGAGCTGGGACTCTGGAGAAGAAAGACTAAAGAAGAGATTATAGTGGAAACCCAACAATCGATAGCGCACGATATGAAAGCTAAGAGGCTAAAATGGGCCCGACACGTGGCAAGAAGCAACCCATCAGGCTCCCTCAACATAACGATGAATGCAACAGTGGTCGGCACCCGACCGCGAGGGAGACCCAGAACGAGATGGGCTGACATAATCAAGAAGGAAGCCACCGAACATCGAGTGGTGAACTGGAAAGCCATCGCCTAAGATAGACAGAGGTGGAATGGGCTAGTTGATGCGGCTAAAGATCTCCAAGGTCTGTGAGCCAACCGAAAAAAAAAAAAAAAAAAAAAAATTATATATATATATATATATATATATATACATATATATATATATAAACTAAACAGCAAAAAAACCGACGCACCATACATTTTTCGATAAATATGTATCTAAAGTACTATCTGAGCGTATTTGTTTTTTTCTGGTTAGATAACGGCTAGAAAGACTTTCATATCAATAATCCCGAACAAAGTCCTTTAATGCCCTGGAAATAATAAAGATTTCCCCATTAGTTCACCTGCAGTTATTGTGTAGTTACGTTTGTTAAAGTTAAAGTCATTTGTTTTCCTTTTTCTTATCCTGTTTGCTGTTTAGAATAGTCTTATCCACCGAAACGGTCTCTTAATCATCGCGTTGGTAGAGGATGGGAGAAGCCAGTGTTATGTGGCTAGGTCCTTAGGGCTACCAGAAAACAAAGTTCGCAGGGGAGTCCAGAGGTACAGGGAGACTGGTAACATACCATAACCAGGAGACCAGGTTCAGGTCGGCCCAGAACGACAGTTCCCGCTGACGATAGATTTATTGTTATGCAGACGTTAGGAAATCACTTTCAGACAGCCGTGGAGACCAATCAAAGCCTTCGAATTGCCCGAAATGTGAATATCAGTCTGGATACGGTACAGAAGCGGCTTCATGAAGTTCACCTTCAATGAAGGGCCCCAGCTACGGGATTCAGCTCACCCCAGCACATCGGGCTACTCGTCTTATGTTTGCTCGGGAACATTCCGGGTGGGCAGTAAATGACTGGGCTCAAGTACTGTTCTCAGACAAATCGAGATTTTCACTATTTGCTTCAGATCATCGGGTTAGAGTGTGGAGAAGGCCAGGACAGCGATTAGCACCGTGCAATATTTCTGAAAGGGTGCCTTACGGTGGTGGGTCTGTGACGGTTTGGCGTGTGATAACTTTAGAGGCGAAGACTGATGTGTTCCAGAGAGGGAATCTAACTGCCCACAGGTACATATACGAAATTCTGGAAGAGTATCTAGTGCCATTCGCCCCTTTAAAATGTGCCACATGCTGCAAATGCGGTTACCGACTATCTTAATGAAGTAGGTATAGGCACCCTACAGTTGCCTTAATCCCACCGAACCCCTCTGGGATGAGGTATGGAGGCCCATCTATAGGCGACTCGATCTTCCAATGGACCTTCAACACCTCAGAACCGCGCTAGTGGGAGAATGGCAAGGCATCCAACAGGAAAGAGTTGCCAACTTAATCAGCAGCATGCCGAGGAGATTCCAGGTTGTGATACAAGGAAAGGGAGGAATCACCTGTTATTAGAAAAAAATAATAATAACAATATCAAAAAAATTAATGAAGAAAAATTACCGAATAATATTTTATTCATTTATACGAGTTTGGAGTTTTTCTATATAATATTGTTTTTCTTTCCAGATATTTCTTGTTTTTCAATCTTTTTCCATCTGTTATCTCATATGATGTATACTTTACTTGTAAAATACAGAAAAAATTAAATTATTTGCACAAGGAAGAAAAAAACGACTAAATTCGAGGTGCGCCAGGTTTTTTGCTGTTTAGTTTATATCGCTCGTTTGGAAGGAGACTACTACAATACGAAAACCTTTTTTTTTTTTTTTTTAAATCAAAAGACCTCAAATCACATTATCTTTTTTTGAAATAGAAAAATTCCAGATTTTTAAATACAATATTTTACGCTGGAGAGCAATCAAGGCAGTCTTCCATTAAGTGGACAGATAGCAATATGATCACAACAAATTCTCCTCCTGTACAATTAAAGATTTTTTTACTGTGCCAGTCTTCTTCCAAGCGAGCATTAAAAAATGTTTAATTTAATCTTTATAATAGGTCAGGTATCCATTGGCTTCCATTATATTCTGAGCCAGAAGTGATGTTTTTATTTTTACTAATGTATTATTTTTAAAATACCCCCTTCCAAAATAATTTTCATTATCTTCTCTTTCTCTATATTGCATGTTTAATTTATAGTTTTATTTAATTTATAAATATGAAAAAACGATGAAAATTGGTTTGACTTTTTTAGATCATTAAATATAAACTTTTTCAAAATAAAATCCATAAGTTTCTATAAGTGGGCCTGATAATTAAGGCTAAGTTCACCATTAGTATTTAAAGGAACAGCTTCTTTTAACAAGAGGGTTAGGAAAAAAAAAGTGAAAAGAAAATCCTCGAGGCGAGCCTCTCGAGAAAAGGATCTGGAAAAGGGAGTCCTAGCCTTTACTTCCTGCGGAAGGGCGATTTTCTAACTGAAGGAAAGTGCGGGAAACCTTTTTGGTCTTATCATATAGGGAAAGTTAGGTCCCCGGCAGAGCTTTTACAGATCCCCTATCTCGTCCTTTGTTTTTTCCTCGGAAAACTCTACCCCCCCCCCTCTCTAGCTAGTGTCAAGTCTACATTTTTATATCTTAATTCCTCCAGACGTTTTATCGGTTTTTGATATAATATATAAAATAATTTTACATACTTGCAATTCAGTTTTTTAGTTTTTGTGTTTGATTACACTGGTCGACAAAATTTAACTTTTTTTCTTTCACAAGAATTAAAATAACAGATTCTAAAAGTATTTTTCGTGCTGAATTCAAATATAATTACAGTTTTTCCCCATCGGGCAGGAGTTTTGTGTGATATTCATTTGAATTTTTTATAATATTCCAAAAAATCCGTAATTAGCTATCTAACTCAAAATTATAACTACTGATTCTGACTTACCTAGAAAGTGGTAGATAGTGATTTTCAGGTATATTTTGCATCTGGAACGTCTCTCATTTTAGTCCAACAGTAGTCAGCCAGCATATTGGAACTCCACTTGCCTTGGTACATCTTCTCTATTGTAGAAATTTGCTGATGAAAACGCTCACCGTGTTCATCGCTGACAGCTACAAGGTTTTCGGGGAAGAAGTCCAAGAAGTGAATTTTTAAAGACATGTTGCATCCCATAGCTTTATAAGAATGCAGAAGATCAGCCACTATGTCACGATAGTTTTCTGCTTTATGGTTTCTAAGAAAATTGCAACACAAACTTTTGAAAGACTGCCAGGCTGCTTTCTCCAGTGGATTTAACAGTCCCTCGAAATGTTCATCAGCCATTAATGATCGGATTTGTGGTCCTATAAAAACTCCTTTCAATTTAGCATCACTGACTTTGGGGAATTTCGATTTCAAGTACAAGAATCCATCAGAAAGTTTATCCATAGCTTTGACGAAATTTTTCATAACTCCTAACTTAATATGCAATGGAGGTAAAAATATTTTTTCAGGCTTCACTAAAGAGACACATGCCACATTTTTCTGGCCAGGGATAAGTGATTCACGTTTTGGCCATGACTTTCTAACGTAGTGAGACTTCTTATCTCTGCTGTCCCACTCGCACAAAAAACAGCAAAATTTGGTGAACCCAAGTTGCAAACCAAGCAATAAAGCAATGACCTTTAAATCACCACAGATATTCCATTCATATTTTCCATATTATATTTTCTCTAAAACTAGTTTCATATTTTCATATGTCTCTTTCATATCAGCGGCATGCGCTACCGGTATTGATGGAAGTTTATTGCCAATATGTAGCAGCACAGCCTTCAAACTTACTTTAGAGGAGTCTATGAACAATCGCCACTCATCTGGTCGGTCTTGAATTCCAAGAGTTTCCATAACTGAACAAATATTATTACAAAACACAATACCATTTTCTTCAGAGAAGTATACTTTGAAAACACTATGGCGGCTACGATATCTACTAATTCTTACATCTTTTTGGAGTAGATTCCACCCTTTGAGTCTGGAAGCTAAAACTTCCGATTGCTGTTTAGACAGATTTAAATCGCGAATCAGGTCACTAAGGTCTTGCTGATTGGGAAAGTATGGTTCTGATGAACAGCTACTGGCTTCATATGTAAGATCATTTTTATTTTCATCTGAATCATTTGGAGTTTACTCTTCACTGTGTAAGACAGGTCTCATTGCAGATTGCAAATTTGGATACTTAACTGTATATTTTGTTTTAGATGTGATTCCTTTAATATTTGTCAAACAAAAATAACAGTCAGTTAAATGATCCTTCGGTTCCCTCCAAATCATGGGAATTGCAAAAGGCATATGATGTGTACCATTTTTCCACCCAGTCAGCAGTCTAACACACGAAACACAGCATGTATTTGGGGCCCAGCTCTTATCAAAATCACCAACTTGACAGCCAAAGTAAAGTTTATAACACTTCTTTACAAGTGGGGTCAAATTTCGCCTCTGAGACTTGAAGGTCAGCTCACCACAAATATAGCAGAAATTATCTGCATGATTTACACAATTTCTTGGCATGATGAAAAAATAAAGCACAGAAATACAACATACACAATACACTTCTAAACAGAAAGGAAGGAAATATTTCACTACTCAACAATCTCACAGTCAGCTCAATACTGACACATCATAATGCCAAAGAGGTCTGAACATGTCTAAACAACAACAATGAACCTGCACAGTCATGTTTTATTGCGCTTCAGCATGACATTGCAAATAATTTCAATAATACAGCTTGAGTAAAATAGCTACATATGAGGTAACGGTTCCTATGACAGGTCAAAGAAAACGCTAAAATCATATTTTGAAAAGTAGCTTTTACAGAAAAACTATGCCTGATGGGAAAATTCTAACTACATATCTGAATTCAGGATGGAAAATGCCACTAGATTCACTATTCAGATCTGTTGTGAAAAAAAACTTGTCGACCAGTGTTATCGAAAGAAACATTAAAATTTTTATTATATCCACTTGTAAAACTTTTTTTGTCTTAGATTTAAAATTTTCTTTATAGGCTGATGTCACTCAGGATCAATGACCAAGCGAATTCTGAAATTCGAATATTTTTTCTGGGTATGATTCTTCTTTTCTATTTACTGGTGACATACTTTTAGAATCATAGAGCTACTCGTTTTGATTAAAAATCCAATAAAATCGCAAAATCGAAGATTTCTGACATACGACCTTTTGCAGTATCAACGACAAGATCTATATTGGCCCATTTCTTTTCATTTAAATACTCTTTTAAATTTCCCTAATTTTTTAAAAATTCGATTCCGAATATTTCTAACACAAACTGATGAATATGACTTCATTTAAATATTTATAGACATTCATTTATTCTAGAATTGTCTTAAAATGTTAGTTATTACTTTTCTAATACAGCATAATTTAAAACGATCCTTTTTAACGGCCGGGCTTAGGAATCTTTATTGCGTTGAGTAGAGTTCTTTAATAATTCATGAAGAACAAGGTTAGTACTTGTAAAGTAAATTTTTTAAAAATTATTTTTATGATTCAGGCCAATATGCATATCTTTATCCAAGGAATAATTTTTGTTTTAGGGATGGTACGACTCATTTCCGTATGATCCATCATGGAGCGATCCTCATGATCCTCCATGGTACGAAGGAATATCCTTTAGGTAGCAAAATGTCAATAAATATTTCTTTTCTTGTGTCTGCTAGATGTCCACTTTCATCTTTTGAGCTGACGACATTTTCCTATAACCCAAAAACAAATATCGCTGTACATTCATTATTATCGCACCAAGAAAAGACATGTTAGTTAATATGATGATTGGAAGGATGCTATCCGAAATCATGTATAAAGTAACGTTTATTTAATAAATCTTTAAATAAATAAGATATTTTTTATTATTTTATATAAAAATATTTTTAATACTTTATACAAAACTGCAGCAAACAACGAAATTCCTACCTAATAATCAAATAAGAAAAGACTCTAACAAGTAGCTCTTCTTATTCTCCTAGATCACCTTGTTCCTATAAATGTTTTAACCATCACCTTTTAAATATCTTCCATGTATTATGGGGCATGCAGTCTCTTAGTAATAAGTTGATATCTCTTTTTGTTTATTATAAAAAGGTTAATAACTATTGGCATAATATTCATCGATTTATATTATTTTAATATATAATTTATGTAAGGCTCGTACATTAGTTAAGCGTCTTTTGTATCATATTAGCATGCTGGCCACATGCCATACTACTTTCGTCCGAGAGTGTGTAATGTTTCTATCTGAGAAACATTACATTATTACATTATTTCTTAACATAAAATGAAGGGGTCGGGGCAAAATAGTGCCAAGCAACATTTTTAACAAAAATTAACTGTTGCTTCAGTCTGATATATTACGTAGGACTATATGTCTATGATGGAAATGCCACTTAAATATGACTATATAGAACCTGTATAGTCATATTTAGGTGGCATTTCCAACATAGACATACAGTCCTACGTAATATACAGCAGACTCCAGTTATAGTTTATTTTTGTTAAAAATGTTGCTTTGCACTATTTTGCCCCGACCCCTTCAATTGGGGAAACGAATTGATTCGAAAAGTAATTGCGACGAGTTTAGGTATATCGTGAATGATTCTGACTTTCCTACATAACTCCTCTTTATTTCGCATTATGTTTTCAAATTAATACTTTTTCTCTTTCATCAAGTCGCTGCTTAATATAACTTTTTTTCTAAGTGATGTTTCAGATTGATAATTGATTCTCAAAAATCAATCAATGTAATCAAACTGCAGTAATTACTTAATAGAATGACTAAAAATTTTAAAATAGAAATACTTGACTTGAAGGAGGCTAAAGGGCCCTTCAAGGGGGCCGATATTGTTAGGCAAGATCCTACGTGAAGCAATTTAGTCGAGCTCTTCGAAGAAGCTGAGGGGAAGTTTGTTTAATCCTTCTTTACGGTTTGAAATTTCTAATATAACCGGCGAGTAGATTAAAAACCAGACTTGAATAAGAAATTTACAAACAAAATGAGAGAGAGGAGTAATATTTAATTTTTTTATGCCAATTTTTAGTTAGATTAAAATGTATGTCTTGATAAACTTGAGTGATAAAAGGAATTAACGTACAATAAAAAAAATAAAGAAAACAAGTTAAGGTAATATAAATTATTAGGATTTTTTTTTTTAATAAAATAAATATAAAGTTTTTTTTTAAAAGCTTATCCACTTGCTTTTCAGGTGAATTTTTGTTGATTTAAGCGTTGATTGATATGAGTGCTTAGGCGTAGGTAAACATTTTTTCATTTTATTAATTGAAATCCTTGGCATACTTCATTTTCGTTACCCTTAGCGAAATATAACTGGTAATATTAATCATACATAGTACTTATATGAATTTGCTTAAGATGCTTTGTTTTTATTTACTTGAGTTGAATATTTTATTTTTATTTATATTTTATGTATTTTTCTTAATTTATATTTTTTGTAAATAAAGTTTGAATGCGCTCGCACAATCAGCAATATTACCATTATTTCGAAATGAGACAGATTGTAATAATATCAATTAAGAGTTTTATTCCAAAAAAAAAACCATGCAAATGATCTAACAGAATCTAATTAATATACAATTAAGTATATGTTCTACATTTCTAGTTATCCGGAATTTTCTCCTTACAATTTTTTATTTTGTCCAATTTCTTTTCTCATATTTTATAGTTTCTTTACATTATTATTAGGGCATTTTTAACAGACGATGGATAAACGCCTATATTAAATGTCTGCTCTTAAAATCATATTATTGACTTTAATACACAATATAAGAAAACAAATTTATATTGTAAATTATAAGTATAATCTATATAAATAAAGATGAAATTCTGTTTGTTTGTTTGTTTATTTGTTCTTTATAGAAATCCATACCGTTTTTCCTAAATTCTCCAACTTTCGCTCAGTGGTTCTTTGATACCAGGTGCGAACACCCGTCCATATTAAAATTGCATAGCTTCAGCCAATCTCTGGGTATATTCTTGATTGTTATAAAATTCGTCATGATCTACCTTTACAATGTTTTTTTTACGAAATCGACCATTTGAGTCGAACAAACGGCCTTAAAATTCATTTTATAGATTTTGAAGAGGCCAACAAGGCCCGGTAAGACCGTCCCTTGGCAGGCGTCGAGTTCTGGGATTTTTAAACCATATGTTTTTTTTTTTTTAACAATACAATACGTTTATTTACATGTATGGTGTATTTATTTTTTATAAATGCCTCCTAAGAAGCTAGCTTCAATAGGAGTAGTGAGCTCAAAAGCCAAAAAACAACTTCAAATACGCAGCTGAAGCTGCTGAAACTCTCGACGAACATCAAAATAGGATTGAACAACAGAGGCTTATACAGGCAGAATTGCAGGAAACTGAGTCTGCCCAGGAATACGAGGCCCGCCTTGCGCCACAGAGGCTTAGGCAAGCCGATTTGCGAGAAGCTAAAACTGCAGGGCAATATTTCTGTTTGTTTGTTTGTTCTTTTTAGAAATCCATACCGTTTATCCCAATTCTCCAAATTTCGCTCAGTGGTTCTTTCATACCAGGTGCGAACACCTGTCCATATTAAAATTGCATAACTTCAGCCTATCTTCAGCTGATATTCTTTATCCTAATAACAATCGTAATGATCTCGCTTTACAATGGTTTTTTTTACGAAATCGACCGTTGCATTAGGAAAATTAAATTTCCCGGGTGAAACCGGGACATACAGCTAGTTTTAAAATAAAACTGATAAAAAATGATATCGTATTAAAGAAAAAAGTATATGTAAAAAAAAGTTGGGAGTATTGGAACAAAGTTCGAATATCCTTAGATTTATTATTAGATTTATTATAATTACCCACCAGCCCCTCCTCAATTGGTTCAATTACTTACTGGTCTGAACTCCCTCTTGCAACCCCTCTCTTTCTCCAACAGCTCGCACAGGTGACCCAAGCCATGTATCCTTACTAGAAGACTAAAAAGGCGCTGGATGAGGGATCTGCTCTCTTTGACAGCCAATTGACTCAAGCCAAGAAGGGGGTGCTTTTGGTTGCTTTCCTTCCATATGCCTGACATGTCATTATTTCATTTTACCGCCATCTCATTCGCTGATTGTCCGCACTTTGCAGACAGGTGCGAATTAAGAATTGAGTAAAAAAAAAAAAAATTTTATTTGCCGAAAATTAAGTGTTTTTTTTTTATTTCTAATCTTATCACTATCCACGAAATATCTATTAATATAAATTTCACAAATCAATACGGACATTGCAACAATTTAGTGTTCCTTAACAATGATCCAAGGATCCGATAAATAAAACGATCATCACTTGGTTTGTTTATTTAACACCACTTTATGCTAATAGGGACAATCGGACGATGCTATTAGTGGGAGTCGGGAATTTTATCTATCCATTTATTACTAGCACAGGGATCTTTAACGAGTACCTGGGGAGTGTACCATCGTACAGCTCGGGACCTCCTTTTTACGTCCCATTGGAAGGACGGGATAGCCAACGATTTTTTACTCATTTTTTGACCGGATGGCCGAGTGGGGTATGGGCGTTGCCCAGGGGAACGTATGATTTGGAATCCGAAGATAGCAAAGTTTAAAACCTAAAGTCAGGGGAATTTTAATAATATGGGGAAATAATGAGAGGAAAAAAATGTTGGGCTACGAACACGTGACCTTGTGATTTGTATTTGGCTGTGCTTATCACTACACGACAAGTGAACATGACGATCATCAACAATGATGAAATGAAAAAATGTGATGGACAATAGATGTTGAGTTTTAATGTGAAGTTTATTAAATAACAATTATTCGTTAATTATAGATAAAGGCTGTTCGTTATATTTCTTAGAAATTTCGAACAAACAATCGATGACTTTATTCGCTATGTAATATCAATTATATAAGATTAATTTAATTTCATATAAAAATAAAAAGATATCTATAGCCGACATAATGTAACTTTTTACATTTGTGATATAAATTTTTTTTAAAAAGATGACTGGTTCGTCTCTTTGTCATTAGGAAATTTAATTCATTTCTATACGAAGATGTTGGACGTACAGACATTTCTTTTACATTTTTGAACTCACCAAATTGCATGATATTGCAAGTTTATTTCGCCAAAGTTTTTCTATAATATACCTCAATCATCATCAGATTCTATAGGTTCTATCGTAGATTGTTTATGATTTTAGGCATTGAGCATAAAAAGTTTAATCTTACCTTCTTTCAGGTTTTCTTTTTTTGATGCTCGGGGGTTTTTCTTCTTTTTTTTTTTTTATCATCAATAAATTAGGTCATTAATGTCTATTTCAACAAACAGCAATATTTAAAAAACCCTTTTTTATGAATTTTTAGAGTTTGAGTTATTCTGTAAGCTTATTGGAATATTCTAAAGCTTACAAAATGAATAACCTTCACGCTCCTCTTCACAAGGCCTCTCATTGTCCCCTTTTTCTTTTTGGTCCTAAGCCTTGGTAAATAAATATAAAAAAAATAGAAAGGAAAGAGACAAAAGGTTCATAATGACTGAGCAAGTCGTCATAAAAGCTTTCCAAGAATTTTCTTTATCACCTTTTACGAGGAGAAAATTAACTAATTAGCTTGTTTAATGGATAAATCCATAATATATTTTTTGACAAACTTTTCCTGAATAATCGCAGCAAAAGTTATTTTTTCCTTTTGTCACAAATACTGTTTTTCTATTGTTTTTTTTTTTTTTTTTAAAGAACTTTGTTTTTATTATTAGTTATAAATATTTTTTAATATGTGGCGGAAATATCTTTTTTTTTTATTAACAACTTTTACAACTTATGTCATATGTTGTCCCCAAGAATAATAGTTCGCCACCTTCCTCTGTCTTCCCAGTCTCCCTCACGCAGTCCCCTGTTCATCATTGCTTCTTCGATGTTCTCCATCCAGTGTCTCCTTGGGCGAGACCCCTCTTCCTTCTCCTTTCTGGTCTCCATTTCAACATTCTTTTTGGCCAACGATTCATTTCCATCCTCATAACATGGCCATACCATTTTAGCCTCATTGTTTCTATTGTATAGAGGATGTTTTCCATTTGATTGACTCGCTGTCTGATCTCTAAATTTGGTACTTTTTGAAGACGGGAGACCCCACATGATCGCCTCCAGAAGTCCATTTCCAGTGCTAAGAGTCTCTTTGATTGACTCTCCTTAATCGTCCATGATTCGGCTGCATAAAGAGTGACACTTTCAAGGAACGATTTATAGATTATTTTTTTGGTTCTCAAGGACACTGTCTTGCTCCATAACACCGAGTTCAAGAGTCTAATTACGATCTTTCCATCGCTTATACTTCGTTCGATTTCCGTATCAGCTGTTCCTACAGCGTTCACCCAGCTCCCTAGATATTTAAATTGCGCTTCGGGATTCAGGATCCATGAATCTATATCAAGACATTTGCCTTGACCATTACAGGCCATATACACTGTTTTTTCCTTGCTAACTTCCAGGCCCCATCGTGAGTACTCCTGAAGGATTTTTTTCATCATATATTCTGCATCCTCCGCCTCTGATGCAATGAGAACCTGGTCGTCAGCAAATTGAAGATTATATAAGCAATGGTTTCCAATCTTCATTCCCATGCCCTGACATTTTTCCTTCCACTCTTTTATGGCCCGTTCCACATAAATATTAAAAAGAAGCGGAGATAGTGAACATCCTTGTTTCAAACCCTTCGTTATGGAGAAACTGTTACTAATTGAGGCTCCGATTTTAACTTGCGCTCTTGCATCAACATAAAGGCTTTTTATGGCAGTTATAAGGTAGGAACTTATATTAAAAAACTCTAGTGCCTCCCAGAGATTCTTTAGTGGCACTGTGTCATATGCCTTTTGTAAATCCACGAAGATTAGGTGTACTTCTTCATTGTGTGCCATTGCCTTTTCAAGAAGTTGCCTAATTACAAAGATGTGATCGCTGCAGGACCGTCCTGTTCTGAAACCGGCTTGTTCTTCAGGAATTATATGTGCACATTCTTCTTCTAGTCTCTGTTTAATTATTCTGCCATACAACCTACTCATGCTGCTGGTCACAGTTATTCCACGATAATTTGAGCATATCTTACTGCTACCTTTCTTAAAGATCGGAGTAATGTGGCCAATTTTCCATTCTTCTGGTACTGTACCTTTACTCATGCAGTGGGTCATGTACTCTGCAAGGGATTGCATAAGTTCCTTTGGTCCATTTTTTATTAGTCAATTGGTATATCACCAGGACCAGCAGATTTATGGTTTTTCATCCCTTTGAGAGCGAACATTATTTCATCAACTGATACATGTATGAAGTCATCCTGTTCCCTGTTACCTATTATCGTGTTTATTGGCTCGGTAATGTAAGCCGTTCTCTCTTCCTTTAATAGCTTTGAAAAATACTGTGCCCAAGTATCTATGTTTATAACATCAGGTCCTATACTCTTCATTTTTGGGTTTTTAATTGCCTTTAAACTCTTCCATGCTAGACTGCTTTTTTGACCCATCATGCATCTATCTATAAGTTCGCAGTTCCTTTCCCAATATCTACTGATTGCCTGTTTTCTTATCCTTTTGACTTCTCTTTTCGCATTTCATTTTTATTGGACAGCCATTTTGTATATAGTTCTTTTTTCTTTTTTACAGCATTTCCGCATTCCGTATCCCACCAATATTTATCTTGCCTTTTTTCTTCTGGTTTCCTGCCCAGGGCTTCTGACGCTGCCAGATGAATACATCTTTTAATACCCTCATATTCATTACACTCATCATCAATCAGTTTTTGTCTCAGCCTATTTCGATATAGATTTTTCACAGATTCTTGCAGAAGACTGTCTAGGTTATACTTTACTTGATTTAATGTGGTTTCCCCAGCACGTGTTGATTTGCCTTTCGTTGTTTGGAAAAACTTAAATGTTATACTGCCCCTAACCAAAATATCTTTAAGAAATGAATTCAAGATGTATAAGATAAGGTTATAGCTGTGTAGCGCTAATATCCAGAACACATTCTTGATTCGGTCATGATAAAGTGAGGATTTCAATATGAACCCATTTGTTAGATTTGTCCCCAATGTTTTGGTTAAATTTATATTTTCACAATAAAAATCTATCACGTTATTTATAAAAGATTTGTCATTTTATTTTGTGTTCTTTTCTAAAAGTGTATAATTAATCGTACAAGTTATACGGATTTGAAAATTATTTATCATAATATATTTACAACAACGACAAGCAAATAATGAAAACCCAAAATAATATTAACTTCGCGTAATTTATTTCTTTATTAAATTATTCTTTCAATTTCTTTATTTACGCTCATTGGTTCAATTTCACGGACATAATAAGAGACTAATTAACGAAATGGACTGACATGGGGAATGTCGGAACATGACTGACATTCCCGTAAGAAGGAGGATAAAAAGAAGCTGGATGAGAGGCCTCCCCTCCTGCAGTAGTGTTGTATGTGGGTCAACAAATATTTATTTAACGAAAATTTACAATTATCAATGCCAAACGAATAAATACAACTCAAATATTCGAGCAGGTTACAAAAATGATAACTTCATAACACACAAATCATATGACGAGCTTCGCAGTCAAGACACAGACTAAGACTAACTGGCCCAGTCACACGCTCCTTATAAATAGTCGCAAACGAACCTTCTGGATGGTTCGAGATCCTCTTGGGAGGTTCCAGGTCTCCGTCGAAAAGATCCAGGCCCGTCCACGTGCTCCAACGGTTTGTTCCGACCAATAGTTGTTCCAACAAAAGGTTTGGGTAATGTTGGTTTACAGTTCGTTCAGACAAACGGTCTGGGATATTAAACCATATGTTTTTATATTTGACGATTTAACGTTACACTATACTAGCAACAATAAATTAGCTGTATTACTTCGCTGGTAAAGGTTAGACTAGTTCAATTGTAAATAAATGATCAGCTATGAATATTTGAGAATATTACATAACATATTGTCACTCCTCTTCTTAAACCTACCAGTCCATCGTGACATAGGGATCTTTGGGAAGGGTCGTGTGGTAATTAATTAAACTAGAGACTATTTACATAGTTTATTATGTATAATAAATATTCTCGCAGGTCCCAACTACCAAAGGGGGAGTGTCTCATAACTACATAAATATTTGGTGCCATTCATATACTTGGGGCTATTATACTTCTGGAATCCAACAAGACTGTCGGTGCCTGCCCCAGTCTCACTCTGCCTATCTCTCCCAGACTTAGGCTGCCCCTCTACTCGCCTGGGCCAGCCCCTTTTAGGAGTTTCCCCCTCACTCAGGGTCACCTAGGATCAATGACCTGCTTAGCTTTTCAGCTATGGTTTTCCACATGACAAAATGACTAGGTATTTATATTTTAACCGATCTAGAACTTCTTAAAGGATTACTGAAATAACATCAAATTTGATTTATTCCGAAGGAATATTATTCATTCTTGAGAGAAGTGCACAATAGACAAAAAAATATGAAGCGAAACTTCATTTTAACTCAACCTATAATGATGATTTCGTTTATGTTTTTCTGAAACATCACATTCACTAATAGATGTTTAAAAAAATAAGAATGTAAACTAATGTACAGTTTGATGATCAGATGTGTAATTGATTCCATAACCGCAATTCATACCGGATAATCTAAATGTTTAATTGAAGGCTTAATTAGTATTGTTCCGATACCAATCAAAGCCATCTTGTCCCACTCCTATATCCAACGCCACTAGAATATTCAATATTTTTTCAATTCAATTCGTTCGTCTCTTAATATATTTTTTTTTTACGAGAGGACGAAGACGAAGTAACGCTTCACGAAATTCTCTCCGTGGAATTCCCTTTCATTTGATACCTCATCCATCAAAATCCATCGTCCTTGACAGCTAGATCCTGTGCATCCTGACTACCGTCTCATATCTAGTGTAAAGATTTTGGTAAAAATTCCCTTATATAATACATATTTGCTTTTATATATGTATATATTTCGTTGTAATAGCTCTAGGATAACTAAAGGAAATAAATCCATATTTCTACTTTCTTTTTATTTAAAGCAAGCACCCGAAACGTCCCATCTGTTAATTGACCATTGTTAAAAAACTACAAACAGGACAATTCTTTTATACTGAAATAAAGGAATACAATGGACTATTGTAACTGCTGAAGGACAGGATAAGAAGCGATGGAATGAGAGAATCGATTGGGGCCCGGCCATATCGGCACAAAATAAAGACCATATCTGCCACTAACAGCTCCAAAAAGTGGCGGTAAATTTTTTTTCTCGGTAGGATTTGTTAGTTAGGGATATGTCCTTCCTTTATACGTTTTCTCACTGCCTGGAGAATATTGTTCCCCATTTATCGAATATTTATATCAATTCTCTTTTTTTCACTGTTGGCCACGTTACGTTTATTAGAAATATTCAAGATAATAAAAATCTGGAACCTTGGGAAAATAAGTTCTGAGGGTCAGATCAATCAATCGCTTGACTACTCGTCAATCTAATTAGTCTTTTTCTAATACTGTCTTTTGAAAAAAGGAAAAGGTTGGAGTAAAAGGATTAATACAGTTTAAATAATTTTATTATTCCAAAAAGTACATAATCAGAAAAATGGGACTTGTGGGAAAAAAAAAATTATTTCCAAATTTCACCATAAATCAAGTTCTCAACCAACATTAAAATATTGTTTCGACCTTCCAACATATTCAAACAGACATAGATTGTCTGTCCAATGATCTCTATTGAGCAGCTTCAAATATATTTTCCATGAATTCGAATATTTTCCCCTTCAAATTCTATGAGGTGTATGAAAGAAAGATGGCGTAGTAAATTTTCAGTTTAGATATATTGTCGGAATTAGAGTTTCCTCTATCTGCCTGCTCACTCTATCGTAGACTAATAGTAATAAATTATATTTATAGTTTGTTTCAAATTAATTTATAAAATATCAATGCAATTAATTTTATAAAAAAAATTCGAGAAATTTATAAAATATTTTTTAAATCAAAATAAAATTTTAAAAATAAATAAAGACAGAAGAACTTCAAAATATTTAAAAGATTTTTTTGTTGTTTGTTATCCCGTCTTAGCCCAGTTTCTTAGCGGTCTTTGTTCTTTGTATATTTTTCTTATAGTTTATTCTTCTTGTATATTATTTATAGATGTCTTTGTATATTTAAAACTCAACATACCGGGAGCTGAGGGCCAAAAAAGTGTCTGATTTGAAGTTTTTGAATTTATAGCTCAAAGTACTCATTTCATAGACAACAAATGTGAACGACTGTCATCCCACATCGGTTGTCATGAATGAACATAATTCATTTTCCGCTAAAGTGGCTAAATTGATAATCGGTTTTGGCGAAAAGACTTAACCGATTTTAACTTTGAGGAACTCATTCGATGCGAAATTTCATGTCCTCCTATATTAAAGAGAACGCATTTTTCTCTGCGATGAATTGTTTTCGAGTTATTAGCAAAAAAGTTCGAAAATTTCGATATTGTTTGCATATAAAATTTGAAGTGAATCGATCTGAGGTAACAGACGTTCACATTTGTTGTTTATGAAATGTGTACTTTCAGCCTATAAGATCAAAAACTTTCTTCAAACCAGACACTTTTTGGCCCTCAGCTCCCGGACTAAATGGTCAATTGCCAAAACTCAAAATATTTATTTGGACATTTATTCTTTAAAGATATACGAAACCTCAAATAAGACCCACTAACAAAGTCATCAAGACTTTTAACTTACTTACACATACTCAGAGTTGTTCAACATAAAAACAGTTCAATAATAACTAACCCCTTGTCCATTAATATCTTATCACCAAGAGGGAGCATATGCCGATCGTCGAAATTTGATTGACATAAGCAGATCAATATAATTAAAGTAAGAAAAAAAATAAAAGAAAAAGTTTTTGAGTATTTCCTTGTAAGCTATTCTTTTGTTCCATAACTGCGAGATTTTTGTGTATTACTTTATTTATTTTTATTTTTTTGAAATTCTAGTATCGAATAGCTTTCGTATTGAATGATGTAACTTCTCTCGTTAGAGAATGAGGACGATGTCAGACAAGGATTTGTCTTTATCCAGCGGTTTCTCTGACAGAATTACCCGAACCGCAAGGGTATACTGAGTTCGGCCTAGCTGCTCGCGTTCCTTCTAGCTTAACAATGAATCTTACTCCTCCTAAATTATAAGATGTGAAAAATTTATATTTTTTATTTTTAGTTCATTATTTATTTTCTCCTAGTAATTCGTTCATCCTTTGAATAAGATGGTGTCATATTAAGTAGTTGTTATAGTATGAATTTGAGGAATTTAAAGTAGTTTTTATAGATAGATAAGAAATATGGATGGGTAAACAGATTTCACAAAGATAGTTTAGAGTGTTTAAAGCTCTCAACTTGATAAAAGTAGTCCAAAATAAGTCGCTATAGAATATAAAAGCTTTGCTGAGCAAGTAGAAAAAAAAAAATGATTTTTTAAGGAGCAGGAAAAATTAATGGGGTTTAAAGGGACTTGTAATGAATAGAGATGGGTAAGAATTTCGAGGAAGGTAGGATGGAGTAAAGATAATAAAGAATGTTTCAAATAAGATGGATGGTTATTCCTCGACAGTCATCACCTAACTACCTAATTAATAAAGTTCTTTATTTATTTCTAGTTGCTACTTGTAAAGCCAACTTTTATTCTGTATAGAATACTTTTATTTTATTTTGTCCGTTTGAAGTTTGTGTAGCTGAAAGTTTATATTGAAAAGGGTTAAATAATTTTCATTAAACGAAAATAATAATTTCCAATGCCACACAAAGAATGAAGACAAAAATAATAATTAAACATATTACAAAAAATATCACTTTGTAAACAAAAATAAATATATGACTTGAGCTTCAGAACAAGACTAAATCTGCTAGAAGGATGGTATCCGAAATCATATAGAAAGTAACATTTATTTTATAAATCTTTATTAAAAATGATATTTTTATACAAAATATTGTAGCACTTAGGGTAACTGTACCAATAGTTGACAGTTTAAGAAAAAAAAATTATATTATTGACACTGTTTACCCGATATATTGATGATTATCTTTGCTATGAATTTAGTTAGGCCAATCCCTCTAGAAAACTAGGAATACGATATCCTATGGTCTTGATTTACGGTTTCTATGAGAAATGATTTCTTAGAAACTTCTAAAATGAACCAATAGTTGCACACAACAAAATGGAAAGGTTTGGAAAGTTGAAACTTATGGTTTTAAAGTTGACACATGCATTAATTTTTGATTTCCTATGATTTTAATAGGTAATAAGCACTGCAATAACAAACAAAATAAAATTTCCACAATGTAATTATTTAATAGACAAAAACTTAAATGAGACAAAAACAAATCAAAACGAAAATTGTATTTAAACGAAAAATGAAATCATTCAGATAAATAGATTTTAGTAATGGCCAGCAGTTTCGTTTTTTTAATATTGGGTTTGCACAATTTTAGACTCTCAAATGATGAACTTCACTCTTCCAGTGCCCTTTTAGACAATTCAAGATGAACACATTCATTGGTTGGATAAAATGTGTAGCATATTGGTACAGTACGACTAATAGCAAGTACCCCATGTTCTTTGCAGAATCGGGAAGTGGGGAGAATCAGATGAGACGCTTGTCCATATAGGAATAGGATTATTGGCAATGCAATTTTGCTCTCAACGATCCATGGATAGAGCCCACTAGCTATAAATTGATAAAATAAGACACCTATCATCCATACAGATTCAGAATTTCATAAACCACCCCCAGATGGAACACTATTTGCTAGCTCTGGCGGTAGTTGACATCGATGTCAACTATTGAAATTAGGGATTAATTTCTGTTCTAATAGTTGACCTACATTTAAGCCCTAAATATACTAAAAAGGATATCAAATGATTCTCATGAACTTAATGAATATCATAAAAGTAATTTAAACATAGTAGAACTCAAACCAACTAAAAAGCTTATTTGACTTGACTTCCACCTCAATGAAACAGGTTAGCAGAAACCAAGTTTTCAGGTCACTAGAAAATTTGCCATTTTAACATCTCCCAAATAGCTTGAGTTTTGATCAAACTAATGGCAGCACAGCTAACTAGCATAACTTGGCAAATTTCCGCCAAATTTTGAACCAAAATAATCAACCCTGAATCTTATTATTCACACTTTTTGTACAAAATGTCAACTATTGGAGACTGTCAACTTATGGAGCAGTTACCCTATATGGGTTAAACAATGGAATTTAAGAATGTGTTTCCATATGAAATGAGGATAACTAATCTTAGAAGACATAACCAACTTGTTAGGAGATATTAAGGAAAATCATCAAGATCCTACGACTTGATGAAAATGAATTCGATAGAAAATGAGTTTGCACTCATTTTCTATCGAAGTCTACCAAGCAAATTTAGGCAGTTAGAAAATTGAAATCAATTGTTTGTGCTATGATCAGTATATAACACTAACGTTCGAATAAATAGGTGAATAAAAATAAAAAACAATAAGGCCGCCGCAGTTGTACTCAAAACAGTGACATATTCTCACTTGTGTGGTAATATGGGAGGTCTTAGGCAATAGGCTCTGATTTATAATTCCCTCGTCCGAAAGAAGACATGGTTTCTTTAAGGACGAAGCGGAGATTCAAGGTAGAGACGGATGACGCGTTATAAAGGAGACCGATTGCCAAGAGACAGCCACAATAAAATATCGAAGACAGAGTGGGAGGGATGTTGCGTCGAGAAATGACCGCCCAGCGAGGCCAGAGTCCCTGCAATATTTTCCAGGAGTAGCAGCTAAATCTGCAGCATTACTCAACCCTAGCACAAGTTATATACGAAGATAGCTGAATTACAGCACTGGTGTCTTGATAGCCATCTTACCTTCACGTCCGATTTGTTCCTGGACTAAATTGGTTTTTGGAACCTTAACATCCTTAGCCGTGTGGATTCCTGCAATCTACACTTCGCGCAGAATTGTTTAGAGGGGTTTGTTACACCCATTTCAATCTTGGCGAAAAAATGTTTCTTCTATATGCCATATTTAGCCATTTCTCATTAATAGGCAGAATGAGGTTCTGTTAATTTCTCCAAAGAAAAAAAAAATCAAAGGTCCCTTAAAGAAAAAGGAAAATTTCCCTTCACTATTTAAGCCCCATCAGAACATTTCAATCATAATGGAACCCACCTGAATGAAAGTGTTGGAGCAAGAATGAATTTTGTTCAAAATCATTTAATTTTTTTTTTTTTTTTTTTTTTTTTTTCTTTCAAACATTTATTCGCACCTGTCAGCCGTCTGCGACAATCAGCGAATCCGATGGCTGCAGCATCGCAATACTATTGAAAGCATGTATGGCTTGAAGGAAGGAAAGTGCCCAGCAGCGCCTCTTTCCGGGCTTGACAATAAATTCAGGAGAGGAGGTCTCTCATCCAGCTTCTTTTTAGCCGCCTTCGAACGGGCAAGTCAACCGTGGCCATGTCGTGAATTAATCTATTGTTATGTCCATCCAATTTTACAAAGAAGCGTGAGTAAAGCGTTCGTATATGTTGTTGGATAGTCGGTTGTTGTAAGTCTGTATGTAGAGTTTGGTTACTTACGTACCTGGGAGCGTCCGTAATTAGTCTTAAAATTTTGGATTGAAAAGTTTGTAATTTTTGTAAGTGTGTCTTTTTAGCTGAGCCGAAAATCTGTGAGGCGTATGTCCAAATGGGTTTAAGTAAGTAGGTGTATGTATTCAGTTTTTGTCTAATATTCAATTTAGAAGATTTGGCAAAAAGGGAGTAAAGAATTTTTAAGCGTATGTTTAAGGTCTTCTTTTTCATTTTCACATGTGGGCCCCAAGTCATCCTTCTGTCGAACAGAAGTCCGAGGTAGCGTACAGTATCTGTCTGTGGAATTTGGTTGTCGCCGATATAAACTGGTGGGCATGTATCTCGTCTGAGTGTGAAAGTTATGTGTTGTGATTTGTCATGATTTAATTTCATTTTCCATAGTGTGTACCATTTTTTTAATTGAAGTAAGTGATTCTGTAAATTCAATGAGGCAAGACTGGGGTCATGGTGTATTGTTAAAATTGCGGTATCGTCAGCGTAAGTTGCAGTGAGAATTTTAGAGTTGGTAGGTATGTCGTGAGTGTATATGATGTAAAGTAACGGAGCCAGTATTGAACCCTGCGGAACTCCTGCTAAGATTGGTCGGATTGAAGAAATCTCTGAGCCCTGCCGGATAGAGAAGAATCTGTCAGAGAGGTAGGATTGGAGTAGAAGATAGTATGTGTGGGGTAGTACGGTTTTGAGTTTGAAGAGAAGCCCCTGGTGCCAGACTTTATCAAATGCTTGGGCAACGTGCAGAAATACACCAGTTGCGTATTGTTTTTGCTCTAGTGCTCCAGCAATGTAATCCGTTACTCTGTGTAGTTGTTGTGTCGTTGAATGGGAAGTACGAAAACCGAATTGATGGTCAGGTATTATATTGTTTTTGGTTAGTATGTCAACTAATCTTTTGTATAGTAGTTTTTCGAAAAGTTTGGAGCAGATGGGAAGAAGACTAATTGGTCGGTATGATGATGGATTGTATAAGTCTTTTTCTTTTTTGTAAATCATTTTGATGAGTGAATATTTCCATTGAATGGGGAATTTAGTTGTCCTGAGCATACAGTTGTATATAGTCGTAAGGAACACTAGAGCTTTCCTAGGCATTTGTTGGAGCGACTCGGCTGTTATTAAATCATAACCCGGGGCTTTTCTGTTGGGTAGGTGTCTAATGTGTTGCTCTACTTGTGAAGGAGTAAAAGAATGAGGGGGTGGTGTCAATTGTAAAGGTATTTCTAGAGTATCAAGAACAAAAGATTCATGTTCTCTGTTTGTGATGTCAGTAAGTGGAGTAAATACTGTGGAAAGGTGATCGGCAAACAATTCAGACTTTTCCCTATCCGACACTGCCCACGAACCGTCTTCTTTTCGCAGGGGTACTGACACCTCTCGATGCTTTAACAAATTCTTAGTATGCTTCCACAAACTCCCATCGTCCGTCGATAAGTTTGTTAAGTAAGTATCATAGTTTGTTTTATTGAATTTTCGGATTTGTCTTTTGAGTTCATTATTTAGTATGTTAAAAGTTTTTCTGTCTGATGGTAGTCTGTTAGTCTGCCACACCTTACGAGCTCTTCTCTTTGCTCTGATCAAGTCCCTTATATACTGTGGATATTTTGGCAGATGATCAGTACTTGATGCCCTTGATATCGTTGAAGTCCAAGCAGCGTTTTGGATACTTTTACTGAATTTGTCGACTGCCTCTTCTAATTCCTCTTCAGTTTTAATAGAGCATGGAACTGAAAGTTCGGAATCAAGAAATGCTCTATAAGCATCCCAATCAATATTGCCGTAAATTAGCTTCGGCGGTCTTTGTACGTTGTTGGGCTCATCAAGAATAACTAACTGTACTGGGGAATGATCAGAGCAAGGATCCGAGGTCGAATTTATTGTGTAAGGTTATTAAATTATTTTTATTTAATGAAAATGAAAAAAAAAATGTATAACAAATTCGAAGTTGTATTTATTTTACGATGTTTTAAATTGATCGACTAGAATTGTAACCAGAATATGGCTCTGTTTACATTAAAAGATCCTAGGATTCAGGAGCTTTGTTTATACTACCGCTAGGCTGGACTATTAAAAACAATCAGTACACGTATAGATGTGAACAGAGACTGTGCCAATTTCTTCCTTTATCTGTGTGCTATCGTCAAATAACCAATTAATTTAGTGATCACACTACATTAAACTTAAATGAAGTATCAACGGTAATTCACCAACTTGGTTACAAAATTCCCGAGCCCGGTCAACCGCTAAGGACTTCAGAATTTGAACATTGACGACCAAGGCACCCAGACCTCATCATCACACGTTCGTACAACAATATTGTTTAATTTAAATTATGTGTTAATGCTCCATCCGCCATTACCCCAAAATATAATTGTTTATTTGAAACAATAATTTACAATAAATTTATTAGATTTAAACCGTAATGATTGAAAACTTAATTAATAATAACTGAAATTAATGTTACTTATATTAATTTAAGCTTTTTTTATTGCATAATATTTTGGTAGAATTTTTTTTATTGCAATAGTTTAGAATTAAAAGATAATTTTTTTTTATCGTATAAATTAAAAGTTAGAATTAGGTTTTTTTTTTTCTTTCATTTTATTTTATTTTTTATTAATTGTGTTAACAGTAAGAAAGGATTTATTTAATTTTTTTAATAATAATTCAAATCATTTTTTTTGTTTCATTATAAATATGTTTCGAGTGTGCAACAATAAAAATTTTGCAAAATTAATTTATTTTTCTTAATGATTTCCGCTGTCCATTTAGTTCAATTATAATTGCAACTTCAATTTATTTTCTTATTTTAATTTTCCTTCATATAACAGAATGAAACAAGAATCAGCCCTTACAAGGTAAGAAGGTTTGCGGTTAATACAATACACCGCCACTTCCCCTAACAGAAAGAATACTTGATTCTCATTATACATGACGAGTTTAATCAAATTTCTTAGAGCCGTCTGAGAAAATCGAAGAAAAAACGTAAAAATGAGACAAACTTTATAAAATGATGTCCCCCACCGTTTGATCAATTTTGAAAACATTTTGCAGCACATCGCGGGTATACATACATCCATATCATATACATAATTTTAGTTTCCTAAGCTTTATGGTTTTTGAGCTGGTCTGTTCGAACACACACAAACTGAACATTTCGCGAGACTTGGTTATTTTGAATCAGTGGACCTCAAAACGTGTTTTTCCGTTGAAAACCGGAAGTTGAAATTTTTCACGATCACAATATTTTCCTTTATTAAATTTTCATATATACGAAAGTTTTTTTTTTTTTTTTTTTTTCATACTTTAATTCGCATCTGTGGCCGCTAAGCGACAATCAGCAAATGTGAGATCAAATGCTGTGATGTTGACATTTTAGGCATGGGGAAGACAGTGCCTACACAAGCCGGACTGTTTAGGAGAGGAGGTCTCTCATCCAGCTCCTTTTCAGTCGCCTCATAAGAGGCATCTCAATCGTGGCCATGTCATTAATCAGTCTATTGTTATGTCCGTGTAATTTGATATGGAAGCCAGAATAGAGAGTCCTTATTTGTTCGTCGATAGTTGGTAGTTGTAAGTCGGTATGTAGCGTTTTGTTATTAACGAACAGTGGTGCGTTCGTTAGTAGTCGTAAAATATAGCAAATTAATGTAAAAAAATCATTTAGAATACCGCTCTTTCAAGGCCCAAATTTATTTATTTTTTTTGTTAACATCCCGGTAGTTGTTAGCAAGTTAATAAATAACATTTTTGGTGAAAGATGCGTTACTTTTACCAAAAAACCTGAGTCGCTTCTCAGCCTGGAATTCCTCGTGGATTAAATTTGTCCAGGAAAGTGTTGGGGATGATTATAAATAATAAATTTATAATTATAAATTTCGTTATAATTAAAGTGAATTAGGCTATTGAGGTTTTTGTAGAACATTTTATATCGATAGGCGGTCCGCAATAAACTGTTTACCATGCAAAAATATGATTTTTTACTCAAAAAATCGCCATAGAATGCTAGGTTTGGAAAGCCTAACAGAATAGTTTGACCGGTATCACATTCGTCCTGGAGTTTACCCAGTCGATCAGTTCATCTGATACCTACATGTCAGGTTTGTTCTGGGGGGGGGAGGACTCTGTCAACACCGAGCTTAGATTTCAAAGGCATAGGAGTGGGCCTCTTTGTGGTCGGTATATGACGTAACACAGGTCGAATGTCCCTTCTGTGGGAAATACACTATTTTAACGCAGAGATTTATATTACTTGCTCATTATGAAGGATTTGATCCAGAAAAAAAGATATAACATTGCGATCAGATTATATTTAAATTAATGCTTTGTAAGGTTCAAACTTAAAATTAAATCTTTTATTTAAATATTCCTTGTTTAAGATGTAGAGACAGCATATGCCTCATAAGGGAGTTGTATTGTTTTAGCGGAGAAAAGGGTATCTTAAAAGTTCTTTAAAGATAAAATAATATTTTGGTCCCAAAAAAATAAACGTTTAAATATTCTCTCATTACCCATTGAGGCAACTCCGTCGGATATTTATTACTTCACTATCAAATCCATACAAATCAGATCTTTTATAATTAGTTCAGACCGAGGGTAATAATATTCAACTTTGTTATAAGGAAACCTATTTTTATGTATTTTATTTTTATTTTTTCAAGTTTTGTTTCAATCTTTTTTCATTTCATCTTATTCGAAATAGTAATTAATATAACCTTTGCGCTTATAATTTTCTGTTTTTTACTATGGGTTATTTTATTATTTATTTGTTTTGTTTAACCCGTCATTGGCCGCTGCGTGAGAATTTCTCTCACATATTTTGTTTTTCTGGCGGGAAACGGCTTTTGGTGATTCTGAAAACCTCCCCTCCTAACTATCTGTAGTTCACAGACTCACACACCTCCCTGAACTCTCCCCGCTCCAATACCAAGCCTTATACCAGCTCCAGCTTCCTTCTATTCCGCTCAATCCGATCTCATGAGAGATTCTCTCACGCGCCACTGTCAATGATATATTTAATTGAGAGTTTTTCTCACGCGCGACTGTCAGTGTTACGTACAACTGAGTGTGCGTCAACTTCCAAAATGTTTTCTTTAAGAGGGAAAAATGAATCAATGACTACATTAAAGAATAGTTTTCAAGTAGAATTTCCTCTATACTTCATATTCGAACTTGGAAGTTCCAATATACATTGTATTTCTAATTGAACATTATAATCACTATTGTTAATTAAACTAAATGCTTGTAGTATTAATTTGGCTTTAGGATTATACTTTTTCTTTATTTATTTATTTTTTTTACTCTTTTTAAAAATTGTTAAACAGTAGTTTTGAATGATTATAGTTGTTTTATCCCCTTAATAAAAAAGTTTTTTCAAGACTTTACAATTTTTACTAATAATTGACCCTTTTGTAAGTACAGCTTTATTGTTAAAATTTAAAATAACGTATGATTAAAATGAAAAAAAAGTAGTGATTTTTGTGAGAGAAATTCTCACGTGCGACCATCCATGTTAAAGTTGGCCTAGCTTAAATGTATACATTTTGAAATGTTTGGAGTATTTTATATTTCCAATTCTGTTATCCTTCGTACCGAGCCCCCGTAAAATTGTTTAAACATTATTATTATTATTAGAATTAGGTCTCTAAAATTAATAAATAAGTTGCAATATATGTAATAAAAACGCAAGTCTTTCTTTTTTTACTATGTAAGAGAGAAACTGTTTTTAGGGTAATTTGGCCAAGATATCCCTCAACCTCCACTTTTTTTTTCATTTATGTATTTACTGCTCATGAATATTCTTTCTATATCCCCTAAGAATCTCCTGACCTCACGACTGGTCCGATTCCTGTACACAAAAATACATCCTAGAAAATGACCTGCCGAAGCCAAAGACGAGTCGGTGATATCGGTTTTATTTTATTTTCGTTTTAGGGGAATCCTATTTAGCTGAGAATATAGGAGTCCGAAATTATTCGTTCATTCATACTGAAAATCTTATAAAAATATGCTTCTTTAAATTTCGCTTATCAGAGATTGGATATCACATTGTTCATTATGTCTTAAACATGCATAATTTCATAAATAATTATAATGAAATTATTGTTGTAAATTTCTTGAGGGCTGTAGTCCAACCTGGGACCCAGCTAGCCTCAGTAATATTCAGTGGTTTGGAAGATTAAATACGCGATAGGGCGTGTAAGCTGCCCACACATTTTCATAGCACAAAAGCTGATCGAGTCGGTACTGTATTCAATCCCTTTCCATGCGTTCCTGTCTTAGTAGTTTATTTATTCTTTATTTGGGAACAAAGAATCCGGATTGGAATGGAAAAACACTATGTTTAGTGTTTAGGGATAGTGATAGCATATCTGATAAGTGAGATCTGATTTTGGAAACTGTTTGGGTATCAATCAGAATATACATACAGTATAACATTGATTAACTGCGTCTTTGATGACCCAGTGATTTATTTCCTTTTTGATCCTTCCTTCCTGTATTTATTTCTAGTTACTTTAATTTTCCAGCGTTGTGTTTGAATATTATAATACAAAATAAATGAACTGAAAAGCTAAAGTTGGAATAAATGAATATGTAAAATATTTCGGCGTTACATTGGAAAATGAAGAACCTTCGGGGATGAAGCTATAAAAATACTCCTAATGTTTGCATTTTAAAATTATTTAAAGATCTACCCCTTATCTTATACGCCTTAACATTATTTAAATGCTGTTCGGTAATTTGAAACGTTCGCATCGAAAATGTCGTCGAAAGTGTACTGTTTCACAGAGAAAAAATTGAATTAATTAATCATGTTGTTGATAAATTTGAAAGTGCTGAATAAATTCCTGTAGAATACGACATTGGTTTCAATACTATTACTGTGAAAAACAAAATGCTGAAAAAAAAATACAATCTAGAGAAAACATAGTAGAGATCAGAACGAACAAAATGATGATAAGTAAACGGAGTTAGTTATATTTTTCCAGCAAAACTTAAGATTTAATTGTCTGGTCACTTGTTGAATCATGAAATTGTTGACGTACCTATTGCCTATCTAATATATGAAAAAGATTCAAGAGTAATGATGTATTTTTCATTCCCATTTTTTAACTATCAAAATTGTGGTTTAAAGATTTGAAATTTATTATAAATTGATATTAATAGTTATATAAATAGTAAAATGTAGGTTGGTTCTCATTAAACAAGCAATGATCGTTCATCCATATTTACATATGTAAATAAAAAATATATATATATTTCTGATGTATAAAGCATTTTTCGGTGAGAAGTGAGATCCTATTTTACTAGCGTGCTGGGAGAAAGTTATACTGCTTGAATTCACACCTCTGAATTAAAAAAAAAAAATTATATACTTTTTCTAATTTATTTTGTCTTGAAAGCCAAAACCAATATCTTTCCAATAATACCAAAGTGAAAAGTCAAATCTAATTCAAAAAAATATGATTTTTCCTCTAAGAATAAATTACAAACCGTACCGGTGCTAGTAAAGCTATTCAAACAAACAATTCTGTAGTAATAAAATACTCACGCGTGTGCGTGTGTGTGTGTGTGTGTGTGTGTGTGTGTGTGTGTGTGTGTGTGTGTGTGTGTGTGTGTGTGTGTGTGTGTGTGTGTGTGTGTGTGTGTGTGTGTGTGTGTGTGTGTGTGTGTACAGGCTTGCTCAAAAACTATAAATCGTGTGAATCTGAAATTCGGTATTTAGTGTATGTATATGCCCGCGATGTGACGGCAAAAATTTCATCAAAATTTGTCAAACGGAGGGGGTTCTTTATTTAATAACTTTTTAGGTTTTTTTCAATTTTCTCCTGAAAGGATCAAACGATTTTGATTAAACTCGATATTTGATGTATTTATATGCTCGCGGTGTGACATTCAAAATTGATCTATTAGAGGGAGCACTTTACTTAATAAATGTTGTCTCATTTTCTCGTGTGTTTTTATTTACTCATAAACGGCTTTGAGGATTTGATCAAACTGGGTATTTGATGTATGTATATGCCAAAGATGTGACACTTCATCAAAATTGGTGAAACGGAGGGGTTTTTTTCGATTATCTCAAAAACGGCTTTAATGATTTTTATCAAATTCGTGATGTTTCATGAAAATTATGTGTTCTTTAATATCAGATAAGCTTTATCATTAATGTAGCAAAAAAATATTAATAATGCGTAAACGCATCTCCAGGACAAAATGGGTTGGGGACTGAGCGCTAAGTAAAGAAATGTGTGTCATCAGAAAGAAGATAGCGTGGGAGTCGAAAAACAATTGATGGAGGAATTTGAACACTGCCGGGCATTAGAGGGCTGCGAGTTGGAAATGTATTAGGGATATGACTTCGTTAGCTGTTACATTCCAAGGAATAAATAATAATAAATATTTATTCTTTACATTGCACAGAGTTTTTTGCAAAATACTTTTAATATTCTTAACCAAATAATGGTTGCTAATAAATCTATGACTTATGAATGGGTAATGGAATGGAAAAGAATAATATCCAGCAGAGGGTTGGCAACTATGGTCGGTAGCAGAAAGGATCTTGTTCCTTCCTCTATTCAGCAACTGAAGGAAGATGGTCTCCCGTGAAGGCGGCCACCTTGGAACGCTTCCAACGGGGGCTATCCCTTATCGCCACTCCACGCAACCAAACTCAGATTTATGTCGAGGCAGTTCAACTGTTCACTCCTTGATTCTATTCTCAGCCTCTGAGTCTCGCCTGTTGAGGAAATTATTTGTGATGGAACTGATATGAAAATTAAAAGCGATCAAGGTCTTCGAATCCAGTTTATATGCTTTTTTGTCTTTATTTATTTCTCTGATTTGTTGAGTACGTTATTATGAATTAAATAATTTCTTTTTGTAAATAATAAATATATTTTTCGAGATTTTATTTTAGTATATATTGTAACATCAATATAAAAAAAATTATTTCCGAAAAAATTATAAAACAAAAATATAACTCAAACGAGTACAACGTTTAAAACCAGGTTAACTACTAATGATCAACAGTGACTTAAAACCGTAATACGCTAATGTAATAATCCCCAAAAAAAATATCTGGTGCGTTAGCGCAACACACAACTTTCACTTACCAACTTACTTTGGTTAGAAATTGGTGTGTTTTGTTTATTGCCATTTCTCAAAGTCACCCATTTTTCCACATTAATTTCTTATTTTTGTTTTTATTTACTCTCTAAAAAACACTAATTTAATATTTTTAAATAAAAGTTTTTACTTGTGATACTTCAGTAATGCAAGCATAATACTCCAATTCGTCTGATTATATAATTCTCTATGTAGTTGTTGAAAACTTCATTTAGTTACCATGCAAATGCAAAATACGACTATCCTTTGTACACCATGAAACAAATAATTTCCATTAAATTAATATTATGGCTTTAATTATGAACAATGGTCTGTCATTAAAGGCGTACTACGCATGCGTGGACTCAAAGTGTTTTATGAATTGAAGAAATAATATATTATATATTCTTTTTATATTCTAATAAAATATGAAAAATAATAAAATATTCTTTTTATATATTATATTTTATATTATTCTATATATTTACTTGATTTTTTTCATATTTCATATTTAGCCATTTCGTGGATATTCTTTGATAATGAGAGGCTCCCTGAAGTAAAAACAAATGTATTTAACACGTTTATTGATAAAATGTACCCACAGAAGCTAATTAAAAAAGTGTGGGCAAAAAATTATAATAAAATAAAAGGAAATATAAATAATGAAAAAATAGAACATAAAAATAATGTCAGTAAGTTTTATAAATGCACATATATAAGGGGTCTAGGAGAAAATATTAAAAAATCATTTGAAGATTATGATGTAGGTGAAGTTAAGTTTTAAACCGGCAAATAAAGTGGGCAACATATACAGCAATATGAAAGATAAAATTAATGTTAAAAACCAATCCGAAGTCTTTAAAATACCTTGTTTGGATTGCAATATACATATATACATTGGTAAAAGAAAGCAATATGTTTCTGACCGGATGTACCAACATAAAAATGATGTGAAAAATATAGAAAAAAATGACAAAAAAACAGGTCTAGTGGAACATGTAAATAAAACACAGCATAGGTTTGATAGAATTGAGTACAACGTTTAAAACCAGGTTAACTACTAATGACCAACAGTGACTTAAAACCGTAATACGCTAATATAATAATCCCCCAAAGATGGAATTGAGGTAATGTATAGGGAATCAAGCGTATATAAGAGAAGAATGCTTGAAGTCATGTCAATTTCAGAGAATATTGATAAAACAGTAAATTTTAAAAATGACTCCAAAAATTTAAACAAATACTATGCGGAAATTTTAAGTAAAATTAATAATTGATTGTCCTAATATTAAAAGAAGTTATATGACTGGATATTTATATAAAAAAATTGTATTATGAATTTTAAAATTTTAGAAAATTAATAAACAGTAAAATACAAAAATGTAAAAATTTTAATTAATATTTTTAAATTGTTTATTTAAGTAACAGTGAAGTTACATGTTGGAGGGGATAAGGGGACTGGTAAAATAATCCATTTGAATCTGATGCTTGCATAAAGAGACTATAGTTTTTAACTAGTAAGAAGATTTTTAATTTTTGATGAGGGTACTACGCCTATTTTATTTGAAAAATTGTGGTCACAGGTGGGTAAACTTTCATCACTTAATTGTTTTTAATTTAATTTGCTAAGTTCAAAATTATTGAAATTCTAAATTTTAGATGTTATTCTTGAAAATGGCTTAGTGCCGAAACGTAGAACCGAATATTGTAAAAGTGTGAGGTTAATAAAGGATCAAAAATTAAAATTTTTTTAAAATGTTTTGTATTTCTAATCCCAATTAGAGGAATGTGCTAGTAAAGAAAATAAATTGAGGTTATTATTTATTTTTTACCCCTTAATGTCCCTTAATTTTTAAATTTAGCGATCATATAATTTTCCCATACTTAAATAGAAAGAAAAAATACAATTTCTTGATATTTCTTGATAGTGATGAAATCGGTTTGTTGGTAATTTTCTCTATTTTCGATCTGAACTGACGTGTGGTTTTTTTTATATCCGATCCTATCCCTGATTACAATGTTCAGAATTTTGTGAATTCTTGATATGCTACAGCTTGTCAACCTTTTTTGTGATCGTTGGAACTTCTTTTCCATACGTGGCTAAGCTTTCTTAAAAAAATAGTCTGTATTAATCATTCCTACTCAAATTTTCAAGCTGTTAGCTAATTAGGTGTAAGATAGTGTATATTCAGTATCTACTAGATAGTCACACTATAAAATAATAATTTTGTTTCTATAAAGAGTTTTTATATTATGGTTGTGGCAAGCGCCGAAATATTCTTTTTAATCATTTTATAAAAAGAATAATAAACAAATAAAAAAAATCAGTAATCCCATTTTTGTTGGTCCAACACGGATTCAACCACCTTTGATGCGATATTTACAAAGGAATAAAATAATCTGATAAATATTCATACACGTGTTTCATGATAATAAAAAAAAAAAAATCTTCCAACGGTGTTAGAGAAGTGGCGATACCCAATCAGAAAACGCTAGGATGAACTCCCCCCCTCCCTTCCTTTACCCCTCAACACTCCGATGGCAGTTTCGTGGACTGGCTTTTTCAACTCGGCTCAAGAGAGGGCTGAATAAGCTCCCATGTAAATCCCCCCGCTACCTCTTTCTATTGGCGGATGCTATGGTCCGTTAAATCTCTGTATCAATAACCCTTCTTTAAGCCCGTGCTTCCACCTCACATTTGCCGGTTGTACTTTCAACACAGTTCCACCAACAGCTCACTTACCCCTCTCTGTGTATATTACCATCGATTTCCTTTAATATTTTCAGGACAAACTTTCTGGAATACGCTTTTTCTTCCCAGAAAAAGATAAAAGTGATTTCTGTTTACACAATTGATACATGTTGTGGTAGGTAAATTTATTTCAATCATTTTTATTTGTTTAATGAAGCCATGAGAAATTATTCCTGAATCATAACATGCATAATAGAATTTATCTGTTAAAAAAAAATAAAGTTCATACACGCTCTTTTATATCCCTCGTATTTTCTTTTTTTTTTTTGAGTCCTCTCTCTTCCTCTCTTCATGTCATATATTTTACCTAAAAGCTGTTCTAATATATTGGAACGATCTAGCAAGCACTCTAAAAATAGTTAATTTCGTATTGGTTATTGTAGCCTAAAGGCTACCTTATTAAATGAGAAAGAAGTTGAAAAGAGTAAAAAAAAAGAAAAAAAATGTGGGAAATCGTACCTTGAAGGCTAAATTCACTATTGTCAATTAAAATAGTAAAATAAAAAAATAGAGGTGTAGGCGCGAGATCTGTTTGAATTTTATGAGCTTTGTGAGTTCCTTATATTTTCATAACTAATTTATTTCAGAAGTATTTTCCTTTTCTGCATAATTCCGTATCTTTTCTTGTTAGCACGCTAGTGGCAATCAGCAAATTTTTTGAGTTACAGTATTAAGGCATTTTAGACTTGATGAAAAATAGTTTCCAGTAGCATCACTGGGCTTCAACTGATCCTACATTAGTCCAGGAGATGAAGTATCTCATACAGCTTCTTTTTAATAGCCTTCAAACTATCATATCAGTCGTGGTGATGTCTTCTTCCATGAGTACTGATGACAATTTTTTTTTTTTTGAAAACGTGGCCATGAACAGCAATAAATTTTTTTATCTTGATAATTTCTTTTTATAAAACACAAAACTGGATTTTTTCACATTATTTTTTACTGCAAAACAGAACATTTATCAAATGAACATTTTTGTTTGATACTGGTTCTATCATATCTCCCAGAGTTTATCTATTAAACTTTGCATCATCCCGCATATATGTATTATATTAAATTATATTAAATCTAATACCTCTTACAATTTTTCGACAGCAAAACGTTGTAAAATAAGGTTATTAAGATACTTATTTTGGATTGCTTCCAATAGTTATTTTATAAATAAAAAAAACTTGCAGTTGAAAATAGAGGCATCAAAACAAGTAGTAATATCAACTCACGATACTCATAATCATTTTTCTTTTCATGACATCCTCTTATACATTTAAAAAGTAATGAGTACTTAAAAACAACCTAAAGTTGCTTATTTGACCTATATATAGCCCCTTATCCTAAAGTCATTGCGACCCCTGGTTTTATTTTCATTCTGGAAATTTGTTTGAAAACAAGAAAAAAAGTAACATAAACCTCTTAACCACCAAAAAATGACGATACAGCGTTTCTCAGGCTGTGAAAACTGGTCGTTTGTTAAGAGTTTTATGGAAAGCTTTTTTATCTTCTTCCTTTATAATTCTTCCATAATTTTCATTGGCTTTTGAAAATTGGTTAAAATTGTTATTCAAGATTCAGGTTTTATTTTTTTTACTTTCTATTGCCATTTGAAGATTATGAAGTAAAAGACTTAATGTGGTACTGTACCTTAGCTATGAAGACACAATATGTTATAAAGCAAAACGTTTTTTTCGATAACGTTGGTTTGTGTTGGTTGAACACGATGTTTTACACAATTTATCGATTTTACACGTCGCAAAGTGCGGCAGCGTGTCGACAAAAGTCAGAAATGCGACTATTTTTCCGAACTTGTTTTGCTTTAGTAACCCTTCCGTTGCGGCTTCAATGATATGGAATAGGACTTTTTTTTTTTATCCAATTATTGTCGAAACAAATACCGTTTGAACAAGCAACAGATCGAAGATCTCTCTCAACGAAACAATTTAAATTTAGTTGAACATTCTTTTATTTATAGGACATGTCAATATTAAATGAATTTTTAGTGTCGAAGGCATTAAAAAAGGCAAGTAATATTCATTAGCTATATACTTACTATAAAATATAAATACCTTTGAAAAAAAAATTATTATTTTTAAATAGAAAAAAAAAAAAAAAACACGAACTTAATATTTCTCGATTTCGGTCCATAACATTCTTAGTTTCTGAAATTATTTGATTTAATAACAATCATAAATGATAAATATACAAAAAATCTTGCTTTAAATGATTCCCTGAAGACAAAACCTGGATTTTGTTGGTTAAGCGACTGAATCATTAAGAAAATCTTTGTACTTGAAAAATATTACAAATGATTTTGAACTTATCCCGAACAATCCATCAGAATAGGGTATGTCAACGAGATGTAATCCAATGTATTTTTTTTCATGTAATTCAATGTGTAGCAAAAAAAAAAAAATATGGCGAGGCCTGGTGAGTAGGATTTTTGAGGAGGGAAGGTTGACACGGCTGGGTTGGGCCTCATGATCAGCTCAATGGTTAGGAGAGCTGCAACAGTAATGCAAAACTCCGGGTTTGATTCCTCACCGTAGCCAATCTTTTCTTATGATTAAAATTAATTTAAAAAAATATTAAGCAATTATTGTTTTAATTCTAAAAAACTTATTTTATATTAAAAAAGTTATTTGTTTCTTTTAGTGTTTAACTTGTTTTCTTCAAAAATCAGCCAAAACGGCTATTACCACTTCGACAATACGAGCACCGTACTGTGTTTCTGTTTCTATTATTTCTTTGTTAAAATTATTTAATGTGATCTTATAAAACACAGATCCAAAATTAAAATAAAATTCAAAAAATGACATCATCCTTGATGGAACAGAATACAGATGGAACGAATTGCATTGGACTTCTGAGATCCACATTTGAGTTCGGCTTGATCAGATTTTAGACATTTTAAATTAAAATTCTATCATACATGGTTAAGGGGCCAGACTTCATAGGACATACCCCTTCTATATTAAATTGTTGCTATTGATAAAGAGAATTAGCAATGCACTGTCGAGTGTACCCCCTTAAATCATTCATCAAAGAAATAATCAACAAATTTAAATGAAATAAAAAAATTGAAACCGAGCTATGAATCAATTTCATATTAAAATTGAAGTTAAAATTAAGCGAAATGCTGGAAGGGTAGTTTGAGAATATAAAATGATGGATATAAGCTTGCTGTTGAATATAAAAGGATGAAACGAACACTCTACCCCAATTTCAGCTAATAATTATGTAAATACCCTGGTGTTTCAGTTCCTAAAACAGTACGTAGCTTAGCCCCATTTTAAGTTATCAAAAACTGAATTTGCATATTCAGTGCAGAATTAGCAGCTCTGGCACAACTATCACTGTACAGATGGTGTTGAGAGAAATAAATTGGCTAAGTTTCTGTTTATTAAACAAATTAGAGTGATGTGGGTTTCAGAGGGAAAACAAAGTTTGTGCATTAGTTGATTGGGAACAAGTTTAAATTGAAACAGTATAAAGGTAATGGTTGATGTGATGGCTAATACTAATATTGTCATTGATTGGAATTATACTTTAGAAATGATTTAATTAATTTATTGGCTGTGTCCTCCATGAATTAATTGTAAACATACAAAATAAAGCCTTCGATTTTAGTTAAAATGAAATCTTCAGTATGATTATTAATATAAGCAATTCAAATATACAATGTATGCATATTTGATATGCATAAAAAACATCAGAGATGATGGCGAATTGAATGGTGAAGAAAGTTAATAAAGGATTCTTTGCAGGATTTTTGATTGGAAGGAATGGACTCGAAAGAAATTTGAAGGTTAGTTTGAGTACCAGAGCTCGAGTCTGTAAGACCAAAAAAAGTCTTATTACTGCCATATTAATGAGAACATTATAATTTATTAAATGAATTTATCCATTCAGTGTTTGTTTAGTAAGCGTTTTAATATTCGGTTGCTTCGAGCAGTTTCGTGTCGTTTCACTCTTGTGTGTGGATTCCACCTGAGACGTATGGATGGCGGAGCTGATCTGTTCAACAGGAATAAGCGGAAAGTTTGGGACGACGCTATTGGACGTAGATTTAAGAAGAAATGTAAAGTTGATGAGATTATTCGTGATTGACTTTTATTCTGCAGTATTATTCTTCAGGTTTTGTGTTGTGTGATTGGAGAGTTTGAGATGGGTCATTGATTACCTAACCTCTAAATTTATCGTATTCCTCTTGAGGAACACCTTCTCTCTGTTATGACTGGGCGTAACTACCCTCTCTTAGTGCGATATCAATGTAGGTGAGAGAAATTCATGCTTTCCCCGGTTCATTTATGTCGGACATGTCGAGTTTGCATTGGTAACCAGCATTTGGGTCTCTTCCTAAAATCCTTCAATCAATTTTTTTTAATGGACACATCAATTTTACATTGCAAGACAAGAATTATTCAAAATAATATTTTTACATGAATTGCCTTCCCATCTTCCCAGAAACATTTTATAGATAGAATATGGATATATTCTATAGAATATGGATATATAATATATTATAGATAGAACAGGCAACGGGTATCAGATGAAGAAAAAATAAGAAACTTTAATTGGCACTCATGAAAAAAACAAAGTTGTTTTTATTTATACCAGTCTTGCATTGGAAGAGAGATTTCAAGGAAATGTCTTTCATTTATAATATACCTGTGTAATAATTCAAAATAATAAATTTAACACCATTGAGACCTGGCATCCCTCTTAAGATTTGCATTAACTAAGAATCCAGTCAACTATAAAATATTTCAGAAATAAAATTTTAATGGGATTTTTTGCCTCTCTCTGACGCGGAATTCATTTTGTTAATATAATTAACTTCACTTTATGCCGCTAAGGCTAATTGGTCGATGCTACAGTGAGATTTCTAAATATAGCCTATCCAGATATACTCGTAATTGGGATGAGGATCTTTAACGAGTATCTGACTCGTCCGCACTATGAGTTAGGAAATTTTTTAGCTTTTTCCTAAGTTCTTCGAACTCGCTTGAGATCAATGATAAGTTATCGGCAAATTATAAGTTATTTAGTTTTCTACCATCAATATCAATGCCCATATTGCTCCAGTTATTGCTCTAAACACTTTCTCCAGTAGCAGTATGAACATAGTTGGCGATAACGGGTACCTTCATTTCACGTCCAATTCTAGGGACGGCATAGCCAAGGATTTTTTATCCCATTAAAAAATCCTAGGGCCACCTCGGGACGCGAAACCGCGACCATTAGTATTTTAAACTGCTATGCTAGCTACTATACCACAGGTGAGACCTTTTTATTCAATTACAATTTCCAATATGAATTTAAATACCATGTTAGATACTTCCAATTACTTATCAGCTTCAATAAAAATGTGGAAAACTTTCATTATGGTATCTCAATAATTAAAGAAAAACATAAATTTAACAAAGTATTTTTCATGGTATTGTAATTCGTAGTTTAAAACTTAATTTAAAAAAAAATGGAATAGTAATTATCAGATACATTTTTATCTCTAAAACAAGAGATGTTCGATTTTTGTTTTGTGTTTAGCAGGCAACAATAACGTGAATTAAGGTGGTATGATCAATTATTTTCGATCCCGAAGCATTCCTTCGTCGGAAATTTTCTTTACATGTTTCGGGTTTCAGATTGAAAGAGCAATGAATAAGTTCAACAGGAATAAGTTCAACATGTGTCTTCCCTCGATTGTTTGAACAAGTGAAAGCAATGAATAAAAGAAGAGGGGGAAAGGAAAGTATTTGAAACAACACGACTCGGGAATGAAGATCAGAACCGAAACATTCATTGGTGACCTCGATGTTCCCTTCAGGCCACGCCGATGTTGTTATCACACTGTAATTATGAGACAACAAGAGTGTACCTGAAATTAGAGTATTTTTTTATTCCTTTGGAAATTTAATAAACTTTGTTCAAATTATTTTTCATTTATTTCTCAGAGCTTTAGATTTTTTTTTAGTCTTCGTTTTTTTAATTTTTAATAATTTCAGAATGTTTGATTATCAGAAATTACGATAAAAAATTTTCCCTTTTTTTTATAGCATATAGAAACTCTCTAGGTTTTACCAAAATTTTATCGCGTTATACTTTCTATGTACGTGTAATAATTCAAAATAATAAATTAAAAACCAGTACTTCAATTCGTGAAAGTGAAAAGAATAGTTGAGAATCGTGAACGTCTATAAGTCAATAGTTGTATGTTAGTAGTTCAATATTCTGTATGTAATAGTCAATTTTAGAAGAATAAGGAATTCGATTATACAAAATATGGTGGAAATGAAAATGGATAATAAAAAGTCGTATAATTCCAAGACCTTTAAAGATATGAGACCTTAGTTTGATACTTAATTTGTTTTTAACAACTTATATCATACGAAATTGTATCATCCATGTAAAATATAAATTATTAAAACATAGTGATATTAAGTTTTTCTATGAATCATATGGTGTGAGTGAGCTCACTTAACACTATCACCGATACCTGATTGAGACACATTTTAATATTAAATTAAAGAGTACATTATAAAATTTATCAAAGTAAAATATATAAATATTGCTTTCCATTATGCGGAACCATTATTTTTTAATGTTTTTTATACTGATTTATTTTTTACCTATATTGAATTTTTCTTAAGAAATTTTATTAGCTGTTTTTTTTTTTTCATTTAGCACACCATGCTGTGTTACTAAAAATATAAATCTAATTAAAACAAAATTTACATCACAAACAATAGACATACATCGTCAATTTTATTTTTATTTTACAATTTTAAATTTTTTAATCTACAAAGAGAACGTTTTTATGAGCATAATTTTTAAGAATTTTAAAAGCTGTTTTTCTCATTGTTCTAATTAATAAACATAAGCTAAATTCAATTTTACCTACAAACTATTTGTATACCTAATTGTGCCCACCGAAGAGTTCACTAGCTTTCTTTCGGAAGAAAGAATAAGAATAAGAAAGTCGAATCTCTGCAGAATCTTTCTTTAATCAGACGGAATCCTTTATAATTTCTTATATATTGATATATCGATACAGTTGGTTGTAATCTATTAATAGTCTCTGATATTTTCATCTTCGTCTCTTTCTTCATTTTCGGCACTATCCTGATGAATTAATTGGCTCCTCCGCGACCTAAAATTTTAGTATATTTTTTAATAGTTAAATAAAATTCGTATGAAAAGAAACTAAATTAATTTGCGATGAAAACCATTAAAAGAATAATAAAGATTCACCAAAATAGAGCATTTATAATAAAACAATTCTGCATCAAAATCCTCCCACAGTAAAAAATGTAGCCGTTTAAAGTTTTGAGGTATGCTGAACATGAATCCCAAGGCAGGAAATCAGACACCACTTTATTTCACATTTCTATTTTGTATCATGAAATGAGGTGTTGAACGTTTTTTCGGCACTGAAAACCACACCTGGGCAAAAAGTATTTTAATTTTTATTTTAAAATACTTTATTTTAAATAGCAAGTATTTAAAATAAATTCGAATAAAATGCGTTTTAACCTCAAATCATTTAAAATACTTTTCGATAAAATTATTTTAAATGCAAACTAAAAAAAGTATTTTGTATTTTAAATAAAAAAAATTAAAATGAAAGTACAAAATACTTTTAAAACCTATTAGCTAGTGCATTGGAATTGATTAATAAATAATTTTTTTTTAAATATTGTAATTGATTAATAAATCGACAGTTGTTATTTAATTTCTTTTCGGTTTAATGTCTTTGCTTGGTTTAATGTATTTGATTCTCAGATCATCTTCGCTTTCATTTTGTTGAAATTATTAAATACTTTTCAGCCTTACTTCCCTCAGACGTTTTCCATTCGTCTGCCACTGTTTTGCAATTTCACATTCCAATTTTATTCATCTGTCTGCTATCACCTTACTTGCTCATCACTCATTGTTAACTTGCACGTTTTGGATTCTTAAAGAACAGCAGGAGGAATAATATTTTTGTAAACTCGAATTTTTAAATTTTATGGAAGAAGGCATGAGCTAAGTAATTTCGTTAATGGCTAGCATTTCTTACCTCTAATCTTGCCTGAATTTCCTCTTCAATTTCGAACTACCGTCAACCTCTCGGAAAAATAATGACAGATTCTAACTTTATTGAATGTATCAGTCGTACACATTATTACTAAGTTTACTAACTCTATTGGTATTGTCTCCAAATTGGGATCCTGTTTATTCCTTCGTGTATGGCTCCAACTTAATTTTCGATTTTTTCACTTTCGAATAAACCGGTAAAAAGTCTATAATTAACCCCCCCCCCCATAAAAAACTTATTTATTGTAAACATTATGAGGAATCGGCCTTGTTATTTGACTTATGAACAATCCTTGTTTCATATTTCGTAACAATCGGATATGGCGGTAAAAAGTTAAAATTTAACCCTCCACCCCAAAATCTATGCTAAAAACCATTTTTGTGAAATGAATTCATTAGACGTCTGTTTAGATAATCAAAACCCACTAATGTGACAAAATTTTTTAATCGGATGAAGCAGTACAAAGTTAATAATTACGCCCCCCCCCCCACATATTAACAACAAAAAAGAACAGCATCATCAAACTGAAATAAATGTACTTGCTCAATATATGGAGTGAGAGCTCTAGTGCAACGATTACACTATACTATTACGAAAATTGTTGAAAACTTCAAACAACCTACTTAAGATTTATTTTATTTTATTATTTAAAATACAAATGAAAATACTTTTATTTTATTTTAGTATTTTAGAATTAAAATGAAAATACTTTTTTTTATTTGAGTATTTTAGAATTAAAATAAAATAAACATGTGATTTATTTTATTTTAATTCTAAAATAATAAAATAAAAAAAGTATTTTCATTTGTATTTAAAATACTTTTATTTAAAATAATGCCCAGGTCTGCTGAAAACCAACGAAGCTATTACATTGTATAACAAAAAGGTACATTACATAGACCTTACATGTCCGGTTTAAAGATTTCGTTTGGATAAATAAGCACTATAAGGACCTTGAATTCAAAATAAATAAATTAAAAAAAGGAAATTGAAAAAATAGCTTGGTTTGAAAATGTTTGGCAACATTTTTTGGGAAACTAAAGAGCTACAGATGACAAAGACATACTTACAGAAATGTTTTTATCATAAAATGGTTGTAAAGTATCATTAATGATTAATTTTTAGCTCTACCATGGGATTTCACCCTTAAAGCAGCATTTTTGGATAAAGACGAGTTCACCAAGAAATAACCCAAATGGGGAAGCGTTTTGAAATCAGAAGATGCTTGGTTGTCTACTAGACACTGCTATGGGAGACAGCTAATGAAAAATATAGAAAGATTTGTGTCCAAACGAATTCTTGATGCCTAACACAGTCTCGTAAGAGCAATCGTACTCTTATTTCATAATTGTAATTTTATAAAATAAAATGGTGATACAATTGACAAATTTTATTGCATGATAATTTTAAACAAAAAAAAGCATATGAAGTATGCTTAGGATTAAAATTTTATTATTCAATAAAATATGCTATTTATTTTTCATTCCGAGAGGCAAGGAAGAGAATATAAGCGAGTTAGTAAAGTTGGATATTTATATGATAATTAATAAAAAATATATATAGTAAACATACATCAAATCATGTTTCACGTAAACAACATAAAAATTAATACGACTCACAAATACTAATAATCGACGCACCTCTTATCCCTTCAATCACAGAATTTTATAAGGGAATTTAACTACCTCCCTGCTAACCTGAAAAAAAAATCTAAAAAAATTGTTTGGAATCTTTTCAGATATAAGGAGGGTAGATATGCCAATAGTATTCAAAGTGATTTAGGGGCCTGGCTCCTTGAAAGTCCTTTAACTATGAATAGGCTTGTAACCTCCCAAAAAATGTTAAGTTGCAGTTAACAGATTATTATACAAAAAGGTCCAAGAATAAAGAATAAAGCTCATAGAACTAAGCTTTAGGTCGAACGAAATTTTTGCAAAGTAGGCTCCAGAGGATATAAAAAGACCCGCTTAGGATGGTTAGCATTAGGATAGGGCCAAATTCTCCATTTTTGTAATATTGCAGCCAACTTTATGCATAGGTATATTTTAATGGCCAACAGTACTTCAATCTTGAAAACACGTGGAAACATCAAATTAATCAAACATAAAACCCTTGGATACAATATAACCATGTATAATAATAACAACCACGGACTTCGTCTCTGCATAGCTACTTACAGGACCAAGCCAGTAGAAAGTATGTATAAAGGATATATTTAAGCTTTAGCTAATGCTGGTAGGTACATTGATGTAAAGAGAAAACCACATCGCGTCTGAACTTACGTTGCATTCAATTAGAAACGAATAACATTTATTAAAAACACCATTACATACACTGTTTGGATGTTTTGGATTCTTTAAGCTCTTTAGGAAACAAAAAATCCATACATATTTTCGTTACAAAAATCCTACTTGAGAGAGAATGCATACGTTCTGGGAAATCCATAAATTTCATTTTGATTCCATTTCATTTTAGTACTAAAGCGAATCTGGAGGCGACTGCGGTACCGAAATAAAGAATGGTGAATCTGCCTAAGGAGAGTAAGTAAAATATGCATAAGACCAGTGATTGAAGACGAAGAAGCGAAAAATTAAATATCACACTGATTTTTGGTTAACTACGGTGAGCAGAAATCGACGTGGAGAATTATTGTGACGGATGTTTAATGGATATTCATCCATGACTCATTATGATCCTCCAAACTGCTAGACCTGCAAGGTACCTCTTATCATCGGAAACATTCTACCAGACGGTGAGGCCATAGAGGCGGGAAGGAAACAGTAATATTAATAGAGCGCTGTCTTATTAGTAAAAAAAATATAAAGTTTTTAATGACATTTAGGTATTATCACATAATTTAGAACAAATACTGTTATCATTGAAATAGAACTATATATTTTTTTTTAAACTACAAAGTACTCCCCATTATTCAAGTAACCATATTGAGACATTTAATTGTGTAAATCTTTATGAAAAATACTCATTTTGTAAATATAACCTCATATGGATAGATATTTTGTTATTGTTCTTTTGGGCTTACTTCCTTACTTTCTACAGGAGGTTTGCTAACTTCTTGTTCTTTTGGTCTTACTTCCTTACTTTCTACAGAAGGTTTGCTAACTTCTTGTTCTTTTGGTCTTACTTCCTTACTTTCTACAAGAGGTTTGCTAACTTCTTCATCATTGGGAAGTTTGCTAACCTGAAATTTAAAAAAAAATATATTCGTATATAAATAAATAATCGCCAGTGAGTGGTAAACAATAACATCTTATTTTGGAGGGTAATTTTAATCCAAGTTGCCCCCAAAACACATTAGATTACAGCCAGCATATCGCACTGTAATTGTCACGCATGGATATATGCCATTTAAAATAAAAGACCTTGCTGACACAAGTATTCTCCTTATTATCGCAGTAGGCCGTACAGTGGTCCAACCAGGGAAAAAACGTAGTAGTAGCCCAAACCTAATTTTTTCCCAGGGACCCAGGGAGGGAGGGTTCTTTCCGGACAATTCCTCATCGGAACTGCTTTTTGAGCCAAACATGGCTTTTTGAGCACGGGGTTTTAGGCTAAGTACGGGGATTTTTGAGCACATTGATTCCCTGTGCCCCACATGCGGAATACAGGAGACAGCTGAGCAGGTTTGTATTAAATTTCACCTTCTTCTATTCACTGATGTGGAAGTTACCCTATGAAACTGGACTCACTGTATATGGAGAACGAGTGATGGACGAACGAAACTACCCGTATTACAAAGCATTTGGGTACGGGCGGAAAGTTTTCGGACTAGCGGCCTTCAACCTTGGAAGACCACCTAACTGAAGCCTGTGAAAAGGGAATAAAGGTTTCTGTCAACATAAGAACACGCTTATGTACTCATTTAGGCAATACGGGTGTTGCCGAGAGTCAAAGCAGGGTGAATATAAAATCGCAAAAAAAAAAAAAAATAACATCATCTACATATCACCTGTGCAGAACAGTCCTATCTATGAGGCAAATAATTAAGCAATGTCCCATTTACAAAGAAAAAAAATCGAGATGAGAATTTCTTGATATCTGATACCGGAGTATCAGGTGACAATAAGTACAGCAACCGATTTATACGTTTTTTAAATAATTAGGACTGAACACAATTATATAAGAAGCCTCATATACAGTCTCAAGCCCACAGGCGATGTTAGCTTTTGCTATTTCTTGCAATTAAAAAAAAAAATTATAAACCATATTGTATGAATGGCCCTACTTTCATGAAAACATTAGTAGATAAATTATATCGTAACATTAGTATATTCTTAGGAACGTACCATACTGACGCACTGATTCAACTTGTAGTCACAGTAGGGTGTAGGTGGTTTGCAGTTCAGTGGCAGATACTTTCTTATTTTTTCATTATCTAACATATATGGCGATGAAGGCTCAACACACATATTTTCTTGCTTTAGTTTTGGTTCTTCTATATTACGTGCATCAACTTTCATAATCTGCAGCATTATATAATTGAAAAATAATTAGGATTAGATGGTTATCAACAAAAGAGCGAACACAATATAATATCAACATTAGCATTTGACATCATAATTTCATAGGATATATAAAAAATAAAAAATATGACCGTTTTATCAAATTTCAGAGTTCAAAATTCTGTAATATTTTAATTATATTTATTATTTGCCAATACTTATTCCTATAGAGCATTATCTCCGCTTGTTTACTAATACTTATAACACATTACTGGAGTAAAAATATTCACAGCCGCTCAAGAAACTCTTGAAATTTATAAATATAAAGGTGAAGGTGTCCTTGACCAGCGCACTGCCCTGCGTTGGTTTGAAAAATTTAGGTGTGAAGATACGGCGTTGGAAAGGAAGAAGGGCTCCAGGCGACCATTGTTGGATATTGATGAGGTTCTGAAAGAAGCTGTTGAGTCAAAATCAGTCCACAAGTACTCGCGAACTTGCCAGGGAGATCTTGGTGTCTAAAGATACTGTTAGTCGCCATCTTCTCTCCCTGGAGAAGCTGGAAAAGACCAGACAAACTTACTTCTCAACAATCAGCTAGAAATTTGTGAAAAGCCCTTGTAATACGAGGTTTTATTGGAAGGTTGTTACCTGTGATGAAAAGTGGTTTCCTGGCGAATTCCGAATACCCATAAGTAATGGCTAGAACGCGGAAAAACTTTTGTTTTTTGGAATTATGAATTTGTTATTCATCACGAGTTTTCATCACGACAGTATCACGAGCCCATTTTCTTCAAGGGTAAATATTTGATAATTTTGCGGAACTTGAAAATGTGGTCCAAGAGTTCTTTGACAGCCATACTGAGGAATGGTATCAGCATCGAGCAATTGGCTAGCAGATGGCTAATGACGGAAGATAACAATGGCCTATGCTTTGAATATAATTGTATTTTATATCAAAGAAATGATAATACGAATATTTAATTAAAAAACGGTCATTTTTTTTTTTTTTTTTTTTTTTTTTTTTTTTTTTTTTTTTTTTTTTTTTTTTATACACCCTATTATAAACCAAACTCACACACTGATTCCTCTCGTAGTCGCAGTCAGGAGTAGATGGTTTACAGAGGAGTGGCAGCTTATTCCTGTATTCTTCAATTTCCAGTAGATGTGCCACTGAAGGTTCGAGGCAATTATTGCCTCCTTGTTGTCTCAATACTGAGTCGTTACTTATTGATCGATATTTCAAAACCTAAAGCATTTATATTAAAAAAAAAAATGCCGTTTGTTGATTTTGATGGAAAATATAATTCTGATGTTTACATTGTACTTATTAACAGTAAAACCTACTAACACATTGATTCGTCTTGTAGTCGCAGTAGTGCGTTGGTGTATTACAGGCATTTGGCACAAATTTCCTGAGTCTTTTAATTTTTAATAAATGTATCAATGAATATTCAGTACAGGGTTCCTCCCCATTCTCCTCTGATTCTGCTTCCATCCTGGTTCTTGCAACAATTTCAACCTAAAGTACAAATATATCTTTATTTTAATCTAATCGTTATTTTTAGTATGGCATAATTACTAATGTACCGTACTAACGCATTGATTCGTCTTGTAGTCACAGTGGGGCGTTGGTGGTCTGCAATTTACTGGCAAATTCTTCCTGTATAATTTAATATTTAATAGATGTGCCACTGAAGGATCAAGACATTTATTATCTTCTTCTGTTACAATGTTCTCACTTAATGCTTGAACTTTTAAAACCTGATGCATTTACATTTAAACAAAAAAAATTACCGTTAGTTGTTGAAAAACAATAATCCTTAATTTAGTTGTGATATAAACCGTATTTAAACATTTATTTCTTTGATAAACCGCAGTGAGGCATAGGTGAACTTTAGTGGCTGAGAAACGATAACGTATAAATTATAATGCCAAAAAGTAACCAAACACACCAACAAATACCTAACACACCAAAAAGCAACTGATATTTTGACTCCAAAAAGTTTTAAACATTAGAGGTTTGACCACACTGATGGCACATCATATTTTTCGAACTTACTAGCCTTTCAAAAAATGAATCATCATGCTGTTCTTTAGGCTATGGTAGTATGATTTCAAAGTGGCACCCCGTTTGGAATTTGCAATATATACCTTGTACCAGTATAATCAGTGACTTAAAAACAAAAAAAGTTGAATCATATTAGTTTTCATCTGACATATCACTTGTTACTTCAATACTTTTAACTTAATTTGAGATTCGAGCAGAACTAATAAACGAGGCAATAAATAGCTGGTGGTCTGCATCTTTGAGAAGTACTTCCTTCCGAACAATTCAATTTTTAAGACATTCATTTTCTTCTTCTAATACACTGTTCATACTTTGTGCTAGAACTTTCAAAATCTAATGCATTTACATTTGAAGAAAAAAAATCACCGTTAGTTTTTGAAAAACAATAACCATTAAATTAATTGTGATATTATAAACCGTATTGAAACATTAATTTCTTTATATTCGCAGTCAGACATCAGAGGTATGTCACGCTTGACTGATTCAGTTTGTACTACATGTACCAATGATGGGTCAATATAGCGATTCTGATTTTGTGTTGGCTCTGCTCAAGCCCCTTGTTTTTCTACCATCATGATGTGAAATATTTGCGGCTGTAAGTTATTTATGATTACGCTATTATTTTGTAAATAATGCGTGACCTATTGGTATTATTTCTTTTGACCTTTACTCACTCTACTGGTGTTGTGATCACACTATATACTAGTTCTATAAACCATACTCATTACCATTTATAATAACTGAAACCTGATTACTGATTGATAATCAGTAAAGAATCATGGAAATAATGGAAACTGTTTATTTAGGAATACACATACAAATATTTATAATACCAAGTACATATAAGTATTTAGAAAGCATAATTAGAGGTTTTTTTAATGGAATAAACTCGTGAGGCTTCAAAATCAATCGGAGACAGCGTTGGGCCCTTTCTGGGAAAGTGGTTCTTATTTAACCTCAGAGTTCCAAAATAACAAGAAAATCCTTAACCATTTTGAACCAATTCCTGGAATTCCGTGACACTATTCCTGAAAATAACCGGCATCTCTTAATATCTTATCTTATCTTTGCAAACTTCTAACTCACTTCAGTGCACTGTGGGCCATCCAAGAGTCAAGATGTGAAGCTATCTTTATGCATATACGTTTCTAAAAGGAGTTTTAATCTTTCCACTAAAAGGGTGAAAGAATATTTGATTCTTTCAATTCCATGTGCTTGTAAGCAAATTGATTGGTTTCTATGCCTGAAGTCGTTCTTTTTACCTTTCCTGTCAAATAGTTTGTTCGTCGAGGAAACATCTAAAGAGTCTAAGGAAACCAAAACATCTGCTCAGCATTAATATCCTCCAAAACAACCTAAAGCTAATAAGGTCTATAGTTTCAGCTGTGACCTTACAATAGAAATTTTTACAAGACTCTTGTGATATTAAAACGTGTAAGAGATCTAACTTAGACATAGAAAAGGAAAACCTATGAACTTCTACTCTTCCAACAAATCATGGGAAATAAAACCCAGAGCTACTGTTTAGCTCATGAACTACTAGTCCAGACAGAAGGGAAGAGACTGCTCTAACAAGGCTTAGGATCGGGCACCCCAGTCTCATACTTAGTTACCTAACAGATAATTGCCTCCACCTATCTTCGAATATTGCAACACCCAACTAAAAATCCTCCACATTTTTAAAGAATGTACAAAAACTGGACAATGCAACGAAAAACCTCCACGTAGCCCTTGGAGACAACCAATCAAAAAACAGTCGCCTACCAGTAATCCTGAAGGAGGCAAACTTCGTCACTCAGATTTAAACACAATAGCTGCTTTACACTTCCATAATGCCAAAAATCTAAAATTATATCCATATTGTAATTATAGGCAATATTACAATTATTATGTTTTTAAATACAAAACATAGATATGTTTTTAGAGGATTCGTTCTCGGAAAGAGATATAATGGAGTCTTCCAGTTTTAAATTGGAGTTATATACGTTGCTATGTATTGATTCCCTGACCTTCCATAATAAGAAATAAGGGTAATTAATAATGATATTAGATACTAATTGTTAGAAGCAAAAGAAGCTATTTTTTGAGAATTAAAAGTTGACCTGGTTGAAAAAGTCTATAAAAAAGGGGGCAAAAGGCAGAAAAAGGCACCGTTGGTCCAACGATAGTCTCAAGACACATCGTCTGGTTTAGCCTGGCTGTCATCATGTCTCCTTCTCTAATCTTTAGAGTTATGACTACAATCAAATGCAGTCATGACTCTAAACTACATTTTCTCGTAGTCATGACTCTAAACCGATAAATTATATCTCATCCATAGTAAATTGACCCCGCTTTGGTACTTATAGTTTTGGATAAAGGTAAAGAACACATGAAGGTGAACCAAAGCGTAATCACTTTACATTAATACTATTAAGATATAAATATGTTAATCCCAGATAACAAGCCAATCAGGCTGACAGATAGCTAAGTTCCTCCTCTTAAGTATTCTGTTCTATTTCCTATTATCGACAATCAAAGCAGCTCTAATATAATAAGTATTCAGTCTAACCTCAACTTATATATTCATCTGTTCCCCGGTTGTAAAGTGCACTTCTTAACATTTTCGTGTTTGCTCAAACAATTCTTTCTATGAGAATATAAAGGAGTTGTTAAAATTTGTTTTTTCATTTATTATATAGAAATAGATTAATAAAAATTTTCACGTTCATAATGGCATTTATAAGTAATTGGAAGTATTTCTCATTGTATTTTAAGGGGTTAGGTTTAAATCGATAAAAAAACGGTGTAGTGTCTTTTTACCTCAAGATATTTATTATATAAAATCTTATTCAGAATAATTATACATTAAATACCTCGATTATTGTGATGATGGTAAGGAATGCTGCCCGTAATGGAATCATAATTGAACTATGTGTACTGAACTGTATATTCAAGAAGATCTCAAAGCTATCAGTTTTATTAATTATCGTTATTTTATGGAGCAATGAAATTGCAACAATACATTTATGAATAAATCAATGAAATTATTATTCATTGCTGATAATAAATTGGTTCCAACAACACTTTGTTTTGAAAAGGAAGATATTTTATGATCCTTAATATTTATCCGATTCTACTAGGGAATTAACAATTTTAATACTTATTTGTAAATTTTCTGCATATATTTGGAACTAAATGATATTGCTTTCAAAATAATTTATGGATTATAATGGAGACTTTGCAAGAAAAGATTCTAAGAGACATTTTTTTCCGTTTTTAGTGAGTCAAGTTCAAAGTGTGAAAAAATATTTTTATGTGGATATGAAAAATAAACTTTTTCTAAGTACCACAGATAGTGACTCTTTTTGCCTAAAGCCACTGTTAGTCTAGCTGGTTGACCGTCGGAAACCCCTGTATATTCTTAAAAAAACATAAACTTTTTTAATAAGTTTGTGACAGCAAACCATGTTTTTTAATGACAGCAAACCATATTCTGCTAGTGTAGCAGAATATGGTTTGCTGTCATCACTCGAGGTACTTCCCAAAGTTCAACCTGAAGTTTGCACCATATCTTAGCGAATGGTGGTAGATACGAAACTGGATTATAGAAAAATCAGAATGTATACTTATCATATCACTTTTAGCCTTTTTCTCAAATGTACGATGTCTCATCATGCTGCCATGGTCCGGAACAATATTGTTTCTCTTGCCCTCTAAGACTAAGACGATCGTTAAAGAAGCAAGAATCGCTCTTATTTTCAGACTACTTCAACCTGTACTTGACAAACAATCTAAACTTCCATTTAATTACAAAGGTGATTGGCATGACAAGTTCCTACCTTCTAATGAGATGTTGACAACTCTAGAGGCTTCGCTGAATCATACAATTCTTCCTCTAAATGATCTTGGTTTCTTCGCGTCTACCCCTCATAATGTCGCAAATATAAGGCCTTAATATTTTATAATAAACCATCAATAGTATTAGATAATTTCAACCATTATAATCTTTATTTGTTCCCATCTTATCAGATCCCAGTTTTCTTTAACAGTCAACCATCGTTTCAAGAAACCGAAACTGGTTACATTAACCTGGACAACTTTAGAAATTGCAAACAAAACAAATTACATTAAGAACTTTAATTACTACAGCCGAACTTGACAACGCAGTTAATTACTTAACGGAGGGTATAAAAAATGCAGTTTCGCAATCAACCACACCAAAGAAAGGACGTAATAAATCTGATACTTCCATATTTCAAACAATACGAAATCTTTTAAAAGAGTAAGTGTAATCATTGCTCAATGGCAAACAACCGGATACCCATCTTTCCTATCAGTACTTACTATAAAAAATTAATGGCGAACTATTACCATTTAAAAATGATAAATATCAGTACGTTTTTTCAGTCGATCATTAGCGTCTCAGGATTAGGTATATAGATTCAATAAAAAACATCAATATGGATAATAAAAAGACGAATAAAGAAGGCAAAAGACTTCCTTGAATGTCCTTGAAAACCATCTTTTTTTTATAAGCCTGTTTTTTGGAAGCGAAAAAAGTATAAAAGTCTACCATTGACACTAAATATAAATGAATGTCAGAGATGGACGTTTTTTGTAGATACTGGGCAGTTATTTAATCAATAATTACGTAATATAACTCCGAATTCACTTAGACAGTATACTCACTTGGAGCATGCTTAACAATTTATAAAAACGAATCAGCAACTTACCAGATGTTAGATACAACTTTCACATCTTCTGGACTACACACAAACTTAATTTAAACCACTAGTGTGACCTATTTGGACAGTCGGAGCAGAACTGGGCTATTGCTAAATACGAACTTTAAACAAAACACAAATTACACAAACAAAAATTCTTATAAAAATTGCAAATGCACTATTTATTTTAAATCACACTGTACACAATGACTTGAGCATGCCTACAGTAAAATCTTACATTCAAGACACATGCAAAACATTTTACTTTTCAACAATTCTGATGAAAATCCTAATCCAATAATCCTTTCTCGGTTCTCTGTTACGCGGATGCGCCGCAGGGAAACCCTGATAGTAAAACAGAGTTATATTTAGTAATTTTTCATTCATTAACTCTTTACTATCAATTTAACCTATCAATTTTTAAAATTGTATGAATAATAAGACCTCTGGATATAGCCCTTGGAGATTTTAGAATCCATACCTTCTTATGGTGTACTTTTCCTAGCTAAAATGTTGTAACATTTGGTCATTTGTCCGAAATCATTTCCAACTGTCTGCTTATCCCTCTACGTAGAGTAAACAGTCATTTAGCAGTATGTATCTAGAATACATAATATTTGAAGAGGGAGAGTGTGCTCTATGAGGAATCATGACCCTGAATCAAATTGGCTGGAAGGATTAGATCTTGAGACTAAATAATTACAAATAATTACTTACGAGGGCCGGACCCGAGGCATTTAAAAGTATTTTATCAACCTCTAGATATGTCGTCGAGAGATTCAGCGTAGTTTAATAATTACTTACTATCAGATTGTTTTTTCTGCTGTAGTGCCCACGAATAGGCCTAAGATAGCAGCTAATATATTTTTACTTTCACTTACCTATATATGAAATATATAGTAAGTGGAAGTATTGCGATCGTGAAAAAATTCGACTTCCGGTTTTCAACAGAAATACACCTTTTGGGGTCCCCTGAGTCGAAATGACCAAGTCCCGCGAAATGGTCTGTTTGTGTGTGTGTGTGAACAGACTAGCTCAAAAACTATAAACCGTGCGATCCTGAAATTGGGTGTTTAGTGAAGGTATATGCCCGCGATGTGACAGCGTAAATTTCATCAAAACTACTTAAAGGGAGGGGGTACTTTACTTAATAACTTTTTAGGTTTTTTTCGATTTTCTCAAAAACGGCTCTAACGATTTTGATTAAACTGAGTATTTGATGTATTAATATGCCCGAGATATGACTGTAAAAATTTAATAAAAATTGATTAACCGGAGGGGGGACTTTACTTAATAAATTTTGTAACATTTTCACGTGTTCTTTTTATTTACTCTAAATCGGCTTTAACGATTTTGATCAAACTGGGTATTTGATGTATGTATATGCCCGAGATATGACTGTTAAAATTTCATTAAAATTGATTAACCGGAGGGGGGACTTTACTTAATAAATTTTGTATCATTTTCACGGGTTTTTTTATTTACTCAAAAACGGCTTTAACGATTAACAAAAATAAGATATGAATGTAGAAAAATGTGTGACTTTGAGAAATGATATTTAACAAAACACGTCAATTTCTTATCTAAGTAAGTTGGTAAGTTAAAGTTGTGTGTAGCGCGCACGCACCAGATTTTTGAAATTGTTAAAGGGTTGGGTAAGAACGATAAAGTATCAAGCTATCTTCCAGCCGACTGCCTTCCCTGTCTTAAGCCATACACTCCTTTTGACATACTCTATAAAACCTAATTGAAGCGTGGAAATGCATAAGGGTCTTAGTGCAGATTATATATATATAAAAGCAGACCCGGCCACGCGTTGCTGTGGCTCAGTAGTTATATCCTAACATTTTTAAACAAATACAGTAATACCAGTATTCATTGATAAGGATGAAAACCTTTCAGCTAATCGAAATCCAACGTGATTGAGAATAGAGCATTACACCATTTAAAAGTATTTGGTAAAGAATATAGGAAAGTTAAAGTTTTTATTTTTTACATCTCATATTTCAATGTAGTTTGATTAAAAAGGAGCTGATTGTGTTTACGACTCACAGAGCTGCCAACACTATCGCCCTTTTTTTATGGATCGGTATAAACTAACTCGAAATGGCTATATTTTTCCACTAATTTTAAAAAGGATGACTGAAGTAAGTTTTGGTAACCTCAGCCATTGATCTATTGATTATTGGCCTAACACTACTTCAACTTGGTATTGTTAGTTTAACAACGGGTTTAATTTTGCTCAGGGTCATGCCAATCTTGGTTAAAGCGTCATATATGTCCTTTTGATAGGCGTTTTTCTCAATTTCTTTGAGACCTCGATTTCCCAACCTTTCGGCTAATAAGTGTTCGGTAGGAGGGTGGTGTGTTGAAGCTTTTAATTTAGCAATATATTTGAGTGATAATAAATCTCTTCTTAAAGAGGTTTTTACATAATACAATTAAGAATTTTTATTTATTCAAGTACTAATTTGTTCAAAATGTTTTGGGTTAACCTGTTTTTGTTTTTTTAACACAAACCAAAGATTTAATGGTTTCCACACACGTGAGCAGGCGATACCCATTTCCCACGTGAGTTATGCCATTGCCCAAGGGAAAAACACGGATTTTCAAAGTCCAAGTGGACGTTTGCCCTTGGTATTTGTTTATGGTCATGGCAAAAGCCAAACGAATAGGATATTGAAGCCTTTTAAATTTTATTGAAAATTCTGTCGGTTCCAGGGGAATAGGTGGCAACAGGGCGATATCTCCTGTAAACCGCCGATGCCGCGATTTGTAATCCTTTCTTAATCAACAATCATTTAAAAATAAGTAAAAAATTGTATTCTGGTGAAATGAACAACGAAATATCATTCCCAATAATAGCTTACTTTAAATTAAAGAAAGGATTAAAATCTTTGCTAACATTTCTTAAATTTTACTTTTAAAGATAATTACAACTCTGCTGAACAGGAAGTAACAGCCTCTATTCGATTGGGATTAAATTTTCTCAACTTTAAATTATTGTTGATAAAGGAGGAATTACAAATCTTCACTGACATTTTTTAAATTTTACATTTTAGATATCGGGATAAAAATGATAAAAAGGTTTAGTAAAATAAAAAAACACTGTATTTAAATAATAATAACAAAACGAATAATGAAAATAAAGAAGCTTCTGTTAAATAAATCAACTGAAAATATAATATTAAAGTCTTAATTATGCACTTCTTAAGCAAATCACAAAGTATCCCACTACACCTAATCAAAACACACTCTTTTTGTGAGGGAGTTTTTACGACTGGTTATCCGCAGTGTAGCCATCTTACTAATTTTCACTAATTTTTGGCAACACTGACTCCCCAAGTCAGGTTTCTATTAGGTTACACCTATGACAGTAGGTGCTGTTACAACATTTATAGAGTATTATTTCAAATAATAGCCTAATATAAATTATTAAAATGTATTTACTTTACTAAAAGTTGATATCAGGGTGGGCCACAGCAAAGCGTTTTAGCACTTAGCTAGTAATTTAATTTAAATACAAATAAAAAAGGAAAAGGAAGAAAAAGTACCTACACATTTGAGAATTTATTGTAACCTTTTCTTGATTTATTTATTCTTTAATGAAAATTAACAATAAATACAAATTTGTATTACTATTTGTCTGTGGAAAATAATAATATAGGAACAAATAACTGCACTCACATAACGCAATACAAAATTATAATAATGATAACCTGTATTACAATAGCATGCTTATAAACAAAAACATTATGAAATCGACATATGACGCCATGTTAATAAATCGAAACACGACCTACTGTATTTGCAATAATTCGCTATATAAGATTGATTGATCACTAATCAAGTTAAAAACTATCCGGTCCGTTAAGTTGGCCAAAACTATATACATTGAGCCAAATTTCATTAAAATCGGTTGAGTAGTTTCTGAGAAATAGAGAGACAAACATCGGGACACGAGATTTTTATATATATATATATATTTTTTTTATATATATATATATATATATATTTTATTTTTTACTCTCAGGAGAATATACATTTAGTGAGTTAACAATTACAATCTTAAAAAAAAATCTGAAAACTAACTTTTAACTTACTTCAGATTTTAACTTACTTCTGTATGGAATGCATAGTAATTTAAGTTAGGTGAATAGAAAAAAAAAAATTGTTATATTTAATAAGATTAAAATACGTTTGACAACTTCTTCTTATTATCTTATCCTTCAGTCTTTGCTCTTCCATAGATTTTTTTTCGTCCAGCAGGGTTCAGAATTTCTTTAATTCATCCAAACATGGCGGGAGCACCCCAAGGCTTAATTTTAGCACCCTTAGTCTATATCATAAACACTCACGACAAACCTATAAACAATCCGACATTGACCGCAACTTACACCGATGATACAGCAATTACCTAAATATCAGGATGCAACACAAGCTTCATTAACATAACAACATAACTTACAAAAATTAAGTGACTAGTTTCAACTATGGAAAATTAGGTTCAATCATGGCAATTCAAAACTGAAACAGAATCTTAATAAATACAAGTACTTACTCAACCCCATATGGATACACTCCTCACATATATTCGTCATAGCTAAAAAGACTCGCTTAAAAAAACTTCAAACGTTTCAATTAAGATTGTTACGACTTATCACGATAGAACCATGGTACGTGACTAACAAAACTTCACTTAAAGACCACCATCTACAAACAGCATATCAGCGCGCAATATAGCGACGCTTTACAAACAATATTATTAATTTGTACGGACATCCATACAGTTTAATTAGGGAAAAGGCTGACACTTTATATTTTTTTAGCCAATGTTAATACAAATTTAAAAGTTTTCGAATAAATAAAACAAAATAAGCAAACTCCTTTTATTTCATCTTTGAAGAAGATTTTAATAAGCAAAATAATAAAACGGTTTGAAAATCACCAAGACCACTATCTATGGAAAGGGAAACAGGCAATGCCTTTATTTGATTTTGTGGCCAGAAAATTTAATGTTAAGTCGTTAGTATTTTTTTTCTGTATTGGTGTATCCAAACACACACACACACACACACACACACACACACACACACACACACACACACACACACACACACACACACACACACACACACACAAACACACACACACACACACACACACACACATATATATATATATATATATACATATATGTAAACGCCGAACTTCTTTTAATATTATTTGAATTGTAGTTGATTTATCCAGAAAGAACAGGTGTGATAGCGGGAAGGTTATACTACATAAATACATGAAAATAAGATTTTTTTTTTTAACTTATGCTACGAGGGCTAATTGGGACGGGTTATTTACGGGCAACCACCCTCTTCTAATCCATGGCAAGCCGCTGAGTCTGTTCAGTGAGGCCGTCACCGAACAGAATTAAGTGGGCTTGGGCGGGATTCGAACCAGCCAGCGCCAGCGTGGGAGTAATAATCACGATAATTATCAAATAATCATCAATTATTAAGAAAATAAGGCAATAAACAATGGTAGTGATACTTCACCATCAGAATATTAATCATCTTCTTCGTATACGTAAAAAAAAAAATTAAATTTGGCTAACGATCCCGATTAGCCTCATTTTATTACTAATATCTGTAGCGCTCTGAGTGTCTGATCTAGTAATTAAATCATGACTAATTATGGAATAATTTTTTTTTTAAATCACTTTATAGAATACCCTTTGTTGGATAATTACAAATATTTGCTCATAAAACAAGGGCCCGTGAGATAAAAATTAGATAAAATCGTATTATCTGAATAAAATTTCATAGATATTTTTTAAATTCTTATAATATTGACATTAAGAGAAGAAAGAAGACATTAGAGCCTGCCAGTCAGATCACGTTACTCCTATAAATAGCGGTCCGCTAAAACTTGGAAAAGGATATCTCGAAAACGAATCATTGCTCACAAATTGTATCTGCTTTAAAAAGAACAGATAATAATTTATTAATATAAAACTATACAATAAGATATACTAATAATTTCGTTTCGAATATCACGTTCACTTTAAGACTAGAAACATGCCCACCTGCTTACCTAGACAACACACCGATTCCTGAAACCGACAGAATACTCATTGTTTAGACGACATTCCAAATTAAAAGCAAGACAAAAATTAGGAATCTACACATATCTACTCAAGCCTCTCTGTACCTACTGATTACAAATATATGGCACTGCAAAACATATAGACTTCAAACTTTTCAGTCTAAAATCCTCCGACTGATTACTCAAGCCCCGTGGTACGTGAATAACAACACATTACATTCTGACTTACACATGCCGACTGTCAATGAGCACATACGGTCAATGAACACATACATCAAATTGGACATACTACAAACGGTTCCACGATAAAATGAAGGGACACTCCCACCTCCTAATACAAGAAATGTCCACTTCTTCAAGTTCCCGAGGATCATTTAAATTTAAAGATGATTTCCGACCTCCAATCGCTATGACCATTAAAAAGGAATACAATAATTTCTGAAAAAACAACAACTTATTTTTAGTTGATTTGGGGGCCTTAACAAAGGATTCTGGCACCTCTGTCTTCTTTCGGACACACTCGGTCACTGTCGGATATTAGTAAACACCGTTATCATGAAATCTTATACCGATTCTTCTTGGAGTGACATTTCTGTAATGCTATCCGGATTATTATTGATTTCGAAAAAAACAAAATACTGTTATCTAAGCTCAAATTTGGTTCGAAAAATTATTATGGACATTTATGAAATAATTTACGTTCTGCTAAATTATTTCAATATTAGTTTATTCAATCTCCATAAATGAATGAATTTTATTTAAACAGACAGTGAAAATGAGCTTGGTTGTGTTTATGTGTTTCTCGCATTCGAGGTAGTCATTTCTAATAACTCTAATAACTAACAAAACATTGTTTATTGTATTTGCCAATGAATGAAAATTCTCCTAGGACCTTTCCCTTTATCCATAAATGCATTACTATATTTAAAAAATAAATTAAAATTTTAATTTATCATTCATAAAACTCATCAATAAAACCTGAAAAAAAAAAAATTTATATCACGCAGAAAACAACCTCATTGTATGAAAGTCCACTAGCGAAAATTTGGAGCTATTCTATCTATCCCGGGTTCAGGATATCTAGTTTTCTGGATATGTATCCAGTATCACTCCACAGAGTGTGAGAAGTTAAAACTTTATGGTCACGAAGATTAGCAAGATGAGCCCGAAATGTTTATGAGGTGAAAACATGATAGATAACAAGAAAGTTTAAATTTCTTAAAGTAGCTGTTATTTCGCTGAGGTTTTAGGTCTCGACATGGAAAGATTACTTCAATCAAAACGTTTATTCCATAAAAGAAATATCAGGCAACTGAAAGGGATTGTTGATGTATAAGACGGCCATCCTTTTTTAAAAATTAATTTACTTGAATAGGCTCTAATAACTAGCTGAATTGGTTGTAGCAATATCTGAATAGCTTTAGTGTAGAAAAAAAAAACCAACGAACATTTAACATTTAGGAGTCTAGTTGAGAGAAAATAGTTTTTCCTCGAGAAACATCTTACAGTCTTACATTATTTCTTATCCTACCTCTTCTACTTTCTACCATAACAACAGAGTAGTAGTTTGAAGTTACAATGTTAAATCCATCATTATATATATATTTAAAAATAATTATTACTGAATTCTAACTCTCGACTGATAGTGAAATCTTACAATTTGTGGGTTTCTGAATCTCTCTAGAGATTTCTGCCAGCCACTGACGACAAGATTGGGGTGAAGGGATGAAACCCAAGGCTGAAGATGAATGTTTCTCGGGGGGAGATTAATACAGGGAGCCCCTAAGGATGCTCTCTTACCCATTTCCCGGCCTCAACATTGTGCTCCTTAAATACTGGCATAAATCAGCTCCTACCAGGGAATTAGTCAGCGTCGTCCTGGAAGACTTAGCAGATACTAGGGGGAGAATATTTTATTAGTTAATCTTATCTATCCAGTTTCCTTAAAGTGAAACAATCTGTTTCTATATCAAATATGATTGGTGCAGAGGATGATTATAACCCTGCCTTACTTCATTAAACAAAACTGAAGGTTCTCAGGTTTCATTATTTAACAGAGCATTTTTGAAAGCAATCTTATATATCAAAATGCAATGAACATATGATAGTTATATCAAAACTCGGTCGTAAGTAAAGAATTGATTGAAGAGGAAGAGTTACACAACATTGCTGTTAAGTCAAATAGTGTCAGAACCTTCTATCCTTAATGTATCTATATCCTTAATGTATCTATATCTTTAATGTAAAAAATTTATTTTTGTTATTATTCATTTTTTTCTTGCCAAATTTTCGCAACTAAAGAATCTATCTAGATTTTTCTTCGTTCGCTACAAAATGAAAAAAAATAACTGAAATAGGACTAAAATTAAGGGAGAGTGAGACATTTTTTCAAAGAAAAAAAATTCTTGAATTTTCGCCTATTTCAAAAATTGGAATAAATATATTTTTGTCTTCAAAAATTGGAATATATATAGAAAAATATTAATTGATAAAAAAATGATTAACGTGGTTAATATCACTGGGAATATACATTTATACACTATATCCATTTATGCGGGGCAAATTTTCTTGCAATTTAAAATTAGAAAACAGGTAATGAAGTATGCATGTTGTGTACTTATAACTCTTTTGTATATTTTCCGCCAAATAAAATGTAGGTAACCATTAAAAAACCAAAAAAAGAAAACATTGTCGAAATCAAATTTATTCAAAAATAAAGATTGAACATCTCCTTTAGTACACTCTTCATAGCCCCCTTTCTTGTTTCTCACCGTTATCGTATAATAAATATATGCTATAAAGCTAAGTGTAAATGTAAGGGCAAAATATTCGTGCCGATGATACTCAAAAATGACTCCAGCTATGATGTGGAAAGTTGTATGGTTTTGTAGCCCTAAACCCCTATTCATGAAGAAGGTTTCCGTTTTTGGCTTAAGACCGGGATATTGTAGATATAAAGGCTGGGAGTTTCTCCCTCTCGCAACGTGTAATTAGCCAACTTGTAAATGTCTGGTGGGTTATAAATGAAATATTTAATTCCAACACCAGGACCCAGGTTGCAACTCTAGGCCATAGTTTTTCATAAGCTTATCGATCATTAATTCGGTTGTGATTTTTGGTTATTAAAGCTGTTCATTTTATATTACACGAATTTTCTTTTTACGTGTATATTGATTAGTTTTTCTTTTGTATTTAAAAAAAAAATCATTATTTCACATCAGCTTTAGCAGCACACGCCATTAAAAATAATCAGACGGTCGATTTTTAAAAAGTAGAAATTTTAAATAAGAAGGATGATAAAATGAAAATAATAAAATGAGGAAAAAGTTGGAATCTATATATTAAACCGAAAATATCAACAATATGATAAGTAAAAAATGAATGCTAAAACACATAGGGCAGCATTATATGGACATAATAAACACAATAAATATTTAATATAATACAATTACAAATGATAAAAGTATTAAGAAGGAACAGAAAGGAGGAGATAATTCTTACAGTACTTTACATCTAATGATGTATACTTTAATCCAATGCAAGATGTTAATGAGGCGACAAAAGGCTTGGGCTTTGTTGAAAAATTTTAGCGACAAACTTTTTGGATTAATGTTTCCTTTTGAGGCTGGTTGTTATCCCGCAGCAGTGAGAAAACTTTTTTGGCTCCCGACCTTAAAAACGTAGTCTTTTTACCTCGCCGCCCTGTAATTTTTAATATTAAACTGTCACTCTTCTTACCGTGATTTATTTTCTTTATTTATAAGGAGACGTATTTTTTTCCTATAAAGTAATAAATTATGTCTCTCGGACGGATATGCAAGCAAGCAATAATAGGATATTCTCTGTTTAATATCTTATATTGCTGTTGGAAATTTAGTTTATGTTTGTTAGTTTATTTCAAGTTACTTTTTTGCAATTAAGTCTAATGAGACCCAAATTTTTCCTATCCGGAATATTAGGATATGGATCTTTATCGAGTATCTGACATTCTATTTAACGTCTATTCGAGGGACGGCATAACCAAGGATTTTTTTTTTTTTCGCCCTTTGAAAAATCCTAGGGCCACCGTGGGACGCGAACCTGCAACCTTTAGTAATGTAGGCTGCTATGCTAGCCGCTACACCATAGGTGAGCCAACGGAATTGATTTACTTCGACTAAGAAAATTAAACACATAAACTTAAACACAATTGTCTCGAAATGAAATAGAATGTAATAATATCAATTATTATGCTTGCATTGCCAAATTATCACAAGTAAATACTTTTATTTAATAATAAAAAAACATTTAGTGTACTTTAAAGAGCAAATAAAAAAAAAATTAGTAACTGAATGTGGAAAAATGTGTGACTTTGAGAAATGGCACTTAACAAGACTCGCCAATTTCTAATCAATTGACGTAAGTAAGTTGATAAGTGAAAGTTGTGTGTTGCAAGCATCCCACCAGATTTTTAAATTATGCCATCGTTAATAACAATAGTGATACCATTATTATATACTCTCCTAAGATAATTACAGCGTAACATTATATTTGCTGTTAGTAATAGATGTTAGTCGTTATAGTTCGATAGATGTAGATCGTGAATAATGGTGTAAGTTGAGCTCTTCCCGTTTGATAAAGAGCTTTGCTTCTATTAGTGTTTCCAATAGCGGAAATGTTTTCTCTTCTATAATTAGTTAAATTGTCTGGCTTTCGATATATTCCGTAATTTAACAAACATGAGAACTCTAGTCAATAAACCAGAGTTACAATATTTATGAATAGTTAATTGTTTATATAATGTATCTTGTTTATATAATGTATACGTAAAAAAAAAAAAAAAAAAATAAAAAAAAAAAAAAAAAAAAAAACCATAGTACCTACCATTTGTTGGAACTAACTAACAGCCGGAACATACCGTCCTAGCACTTGTTTCTGACCATGATGTTCGAGAACAATCCACGCCGGGCTAGAACTTTCCATCCAGTCCTATTACGACTATATATAAGGAGCGAGTGACTGGACAGTTAATCTTGTTCTGAAGCTCAAGCCAAATATTTATTTTTGTGTTAAAAAGTGATAATTTTTGTAACTTGTTCTAATATTTGTGTTGTTATAATACTTCTTTGAATAAATATTGTTTTACTCACAGAAGTGTTATAACAATATTATCAGTCTAATGATATACCAACCTGGCAAATTTGTCTCTATTATAATCGACTTCAAACAAACAGACAAACTGAACAATTCATAAATATAAATTTCAAATGTTTACAATAACAAGACATATTAATCATATAACCTATGAGTCTCAAAATTAAAATAATATAATTATTTCAGGATGATGTCGACAAAGAAACCGCAAAACGAGAAAAATAATTTAATGAAAGTAGCAACTTATGCGATATTACATAGATTTTATGTAGTAATTAAATGGAAAGCTTTAAAATAATAAGCCAAAAATAGGTTAATATGTAGTAGTATCATGGATATGAATACATAGGGAAGTGTTTACGAGTGTGAACCGTGATTAGTAATATAATACATTGTTAGATAGGCAAAATTTGGGGCCGGGATGACCGAGTGGACAAGGACGCTTGCATCAGATAAGCAAAGTTAAGCAACGTCCATCGTGGTCAGTACTTGGATGGGTGACCGCTCCATTCGGGTGACCGCCCACTAATGAACCCCACGCCGTCCAAGCCCACCCCCACCCCCGGGTATGTGAGGCCCGTCAGCCTACTGGAGGCGACTCACACCGACCGGGCGTAGGAGTGATGAACCTTCCCCGTGTATCTCATCGAGAATCGGGGTGTGGTCTTCCAGGATGTCAGTAACCGCCCGGAGGTTTGGTTCAGGGACGGTATGCTTCAGGGAAAGAAATATAGGTCCTCGGGGCCTGCTGACTCTGAGCTACCATAATCCTTGGACCTAGACCAGTTTGTCACTGTCCTTGAACCCGAGAGAGCTGACGCCATCGGTGGGAAGGACACTGCCAAATTGGCCCCAATGGGATTGGTTATGGAGCTGTGGGCAGTCTGCCGCTGTGCCATGGCTTGCAGCAACGTGAGGTTTGGGCTACCCCCTCCAGGCTGTCTGTAGTCCCGCAAGCAAAACAAATGTCTGTAAGAAGACCACACTGCGTGACCAAAGGTCACATTAGGCCTAATGCGCCAACCGAAAAAAAAAAAAAAAAAAAAAAAAAAAAAAAAAAAAAAAATGATAGGCAAAATTAATAGTCTTATTTGTGGATTGCCTGTTGCCATACAATACATAAAAATATATATTTATTTTACGATAATTATGAAATACTCGTGGAGCTAGTTATAATCAACTAATTTGAATCCCGGAGCCTTCCATCGAAATTAGTAGTTTGACTAAGATTGCTGATCCGCCGGAAGATGTCTGAAACTTCAATCCTACAAAACACAATTAGATCTAAAACGGCTAAGCCGCTTATAAATCATAAGCTTCGGAGGGAAGTATTAACAAATTAATCAGAGAAAGAACAGGCCGCTATCTAGTAGCTAATGATGGATGGAATCTTTCCAGCAAGCGCTCTGGTATCTTCCAGGCCCTTCCCTAAGTCTGAGTTATGAAACCAAGTATTCTTTGTAAAACCGACAAAATGAATCGCAGTTTCATCATTTCATAACTTTGCCCTACTGCGGCATCTGTATAACATGTCTTATTTCTCAGTGCTTATAAGAGCCTGATTCAAATGTATACTCTGAATTATAATTAAAAAAGAAAGCTATGACGAAAAAAAGGTAAACTGCATTTGCTCTATTTTTTTTATTTAGTTTAGCTTTTAAGAATTTTCATTGCTAAATTATATCTCTTTCCAACATACATAGACAATTATTTTTAGTACTAATCAAGGATCAATTACTAATCTGCTCATTTTCAAGATGAAATAACTTTAAAACGAAGTTTTAAATAAATGGCGGCTACTATATTGTGAGATAGAAACTGTCGATCTATCGATCTCCGACTATCGGTGAAATTTTTAAAAACAATCTAACTTGAGAAAAAGTTTTTGTAAAGTGCTCTTACATATCTTCTAGTTTTTCTCTCTATCACGGTGTCGTGTATTTGACGGGAGAACAGATGTATATAATATTTTCGTATATAAAGTATTTCAATGTTTTAAATCTCTTGTTAAGATACCCTACTATAATCCTTATCTTAATCGACATGATTGGGAACCTATTTTTATCGTTACACCCAAATTTTTAAATATGGACAGGATGCCACCCTACATCTTCAAAATGAAGTTACTAACCTTTTATATTACCGCTTATATATTTCTCATCTAATGTCGACTCATTTTGAAAATCGATATCTGTCATAAAATTAATTATTATTTATCAGTAATACAAATGTAGTTCAATCTTTACATTTGCCTTTATCGTTTTTTCAACTTTAATAACTGGGTGATTCTCATTTTAGGGTCAAGTTTTAGTCCATTACAACTTTTACATAAATGATTAAGCCTAACCTGATTTTTTTCCATTGCTATACGCTGAAGGTATATTTCTTCATTATAAAATATTAAAAAAGTTCCCACTCTCGATTTTGTGGTAAACATGGTATTTTTTTCTTTTTAAACCTACGTTTAATGATAATGACATTTATTTCCACTCATAAAGAATAACCGAACCATTCTGAATTATATATTTTTTTTTTAATTTTTGTTAACAGTAAGTAGTTTCAAAACTTTGTCCTTCACTTTGACGTCATTACCGATCACAAAACAAAACAATACGCCTAAGCTGGATTCGAACCCGTGTGGCAAAACATGGAAATGTTAAAATCAGCAACACCAGCAAGGCCTTCTCATTCCTTCCTAAGAACATAGGTTACTATTGGTCTAAGTTCATTGTATATTTTCAAATATTTTAAATCACTTTGTTTCAAAATTTACATCTCTTATAACCTACCATCCAGCAGAATCTGATCATTCAGTTTATTGATATTTCTTTTAATAAGATCATAATTTTTACAAACATGGTATTGGCCGTAGTTAGGGTCTGACCATTACACCTTTGTAAAACTTGATACTGCAATCTGAGCCTGTTGCAATTAATTTCCAATTAGCAGATGTGATGTTGAGTGTAATGTGCATCAGGTATTTAATGCATAAGGGACGAAAGCGGACATCAGCACATATTTCCTGTATAGGTAATAGAGGAAGTTAATCATTAACTTTAAAAATTGAATATTTACACTCAAATTCGTTAATTCGAATGAATGTATTCATTTATAAATTGTTGATAAGAAACCACTCATAAAAGTAGATTTTTAATGGAAATTAAGGCATCATTAAATTAATCATCATATTTGAAAATATAAATTTAAAACTCTACCTAAGGAGTACCATTAAGCTAGAAATATATTTTTATTTACTTCTCCTTTTTTTTATACGTTCCGACATAATTAAAATGCCCACATGCTTATAAATTTAAACTGCCACACTTTTGACCGGATCATTATCCCAATTTTCAAATTATTAATAATCCTCACGTTTTGTTAGTAAAGAAATCGTAAGCAACAATGCCAATCGTACCACAGAAATGTTGGCCTCCGAATTTAGGGAATGGCGGGATGAGCCATTTGATGATATACAAATAGTTTGGGAGAGGGATGGAATACCACAAGCTCCCTCCTAGCCCAGACCTTTCTCTCCCTCGATGCCATCAATAGCGCTATAATAACGTCACTCTAGCAACAATGCTAGGTTCGCTAAATTCATGCAGTTTTCTACATTTCAATATAATAATTAATTGTATAACATGTGTTTACCTAGGGATGGAATAATGATAAAAGTCCATCTTGGATCTAAGACATTTGTAAAGTATGTAAGAAAAGAATCGGAATTATAAGTTCCCACAAGTTGGGGTCCTGATGATGAGAAATTAAAACATACCGAAGTGCCTAGGGACGTCTTAGCCAAGGATTTTTTTAAGGGAGTAAAAAATCCTTGGCTATGGTATTTGGCTGGAGTAAAAGGATTTTTTACTCCCTTAAAAAATCCTAGGACCACCGTGGGACTCGAACCCGAGACCTTTAGTAGTGTAGGTTGCTATTAATGGGGTTATAGGATATCTATTTTACAACGATACAAATCCACTATACACTTAATACACTATGCTACCTAAGTAAAATCTTCACCAATTTTGGCAGGTAGTTTAGCAGAACCAGATGATTTGTCCTGAATTTTACACAAAAAAAAAACAAAAAAAAAAACATATCAAATAAAAACATCCTCTACAATATAGGGGATTAGATAGATAAATATGGCGGCACTACAGTATTTGACAGCGGGCTGGAACGCTTCTATAATCCAGGATATATCCGCTCAGGGGAAGCGGTAGCTATAATCCGGTCCCACCGGTCATCAATATCCACTTTTTATTCAATGGAGCGAACCGGTGGACTGCCATAGATCTAAATTGCACCGTCCCCACGGGTGCTGGTGGCGCTACGTGGAGGATAAAAGGAAGGTACGCCTGTCGTTGGCAGCGAATCTAGTCGTAATTTTATATAAACTAATTTTCAACAAACAGTGTAAAAGAGTATGTATAAATCTAGCTAGGAATCAATCCCATGATGATGTATGTAAAATTATATTTATAAATAAAAGATTCAGAAAATATAATGAAAACAATAACAATTAAAGCATATATGGTCATAACTTGATGCCAGAAATCGAAGCAGATTGCAAATATTTTCAATTAATTTTACGACTATTATTCAACTACAGACAACCTGCTCACACTATTTGGTATCATAGAATATAAATTCAAGAGAAAAGAAGGTGTCTACTTGTTCTTTGTGGACTTTAAATCAGCTTTTGATAAAGTTGACAGAAATGCATTACTACACAAGTTGAAAAGTATGAGAATATCATCAAAGTTCCTTAACTTACTAAAAAACCTGTATAGCTGGACTGATTACCGAGTATGGACAACTGATGGTCTATCTGAACTTTTCAAATCGCATGTCGGTCTAAGGCAGGGGTGCTTGTTAAGCCCGTTGTTGTTCTCTCTCTTTGTCAACGATATGGTGGACTGGCTTGAAGGAGGTATTGTAATAGGGAATACCAAGATAAATATCTTAATGTACGCTGATGATATAGTACTCATCGCAGATAATCCGAATGTGTTGCAGAGAATGATAAATAGACTAGAGGAATATTGTGACACATGGAATTTAGATTTAAACCTGAGTAAATCAAAAATCTTAATATGCAGGAAGAGAACTTATAAACGAGATAAGTCCCTAAAATGGCATTACAAGGGTGAAAAAATAGAGTGTGTAAAGAATTACAAATACCTCGGAATCACAATAACACCAAATCTGTCCTTAAAAACCCATTTAAAAGATAAGTTAGTAAATTGTAAAACTGCGATAATGGTTCTCAGGAATAAACTTATAAAGAATAAAGAGATAGACCTAGAGAGAAAATATCTAATCTTTGAAGCAGTAGTTAAAACAATTATTTGCTATGGTGGACAAGTGTGGGGATACCAAGAATCAGATATATTAGAGCAAGCACAGAGGTTTTTTATTAAGAAGATGATAGGTATACCGCATAATACCCCTAACTATATGTTGTATCTTGAGACTAAACGTAATGCCCTCTTCATTGATACCTTGAAATTACACTTGGATTATCTTGTGAAGGTCTCTAAAATGGGTAATAATAGATTTCCAAAATTGATAGCAGGAAATGCCATAAAAAACAATGTCTCGTGGGTATCTATCATTAAAAATTTATTTCTAAAACATCTAGGACTAACTCTGGAAAATGATAGTTTCTTAGAGCAAATAGAAAATTCCCGGTCACTTTTTCTGGAAAATGTTACTAAAGCACTAAGAAATAGCTACATAGAACGAGCCAGAGCAGCAGAATACCACCGCATCTATGCCCTTCTGGATTATTCTTATGACTATTTTAAAAAAAATAAAAACATCCAGTATAGCCGTCTCATATTCAAGGCAAGAGGAGAACTGCTAAGCTTAAATTACCAACCATGGCTTCAAAAATATAAAAATTGTTCTTTATGCAATTTAAACATCCCGGAAGACACACATCACTTCATATCAGTATGTCCTATATTAGCGGAACTTAGGCAAAACATTTTTGGAAAGTCTACTTTTTCTTTAAACGAGACAATAGACATCTTAAACGGAAAATACAGTAGAAAATTAAAACTATACCTACAACTAGGAACAAGATATAGAGCAGAACTTATTAAAGAATTTAATATTTAAAATATGCAGTATAAATATTTCATTAACATATTTTTAAAGAGAGATTAAAAAAAATATATATATATATATATATATATATATATATATATATATATATATATGTATATAGCTTCTACTAGGTATAAGAACATGTAATAGATACATCTGTAGTGGTTTATATAATTTAATACACATAAGATTAATTGTCCTTTATCTATCTTGTAAAAGCTTTTATTTACCTGTTAAATTTTATAAGAGATGCACATAGACATTGTTTTCCTTTTGTTTTTTATCTTTTTGTTCTGTGAGGAAACTTTTCTGTTTTGTTTATTTTTATATATTTTTATGTACACATAAAATAAAATAAATATGGACAACTCGACAGACGGACTTAGTCCATTGTCCAATTGCGTTTGAGAAAAAATATATACATTAGTAATTAGTAATTTATGTAAATTTGTAAATAAACGTATCTATCTATCTATCTATCTATCTATCTATATCCGCTCAGGGGAAGCGGTAGCTATAATCCGGTCCCACCGGTCATCAATATCCACTTTTTATTCAATGGAGCGAACCGGTGGACTGCCATAGATCTAAATTGCACCGTCCCCACGGGTGCTGGTGGCGCTACGTGGAGGATAAAAGGAAGGTACGCCTGTCGTTGGCAGCGAATCTAGTCGTAATTTTATATAAACTAATTTTCAACAAACAGTGTAAAAGAGTATGTATAAATCTAGCAAGGAATCAATCCCATGATGATGCATGTAAAATTATATTTATAAATAAAAGATTCAGAAAATATAATGAAAACAATAACAATTAAAGCATATATGGTCATAACTTGATGCCAGAAATCGAAGCAGATTGCAAATATTTTCAATTAATTTTACGACAAAAAAACATACAAAACTGTATACACCTTTTTTTTTGTTTTTCTTTTTGGACCTTGTCAAACAATACCAACTGTAGAAGCACAAACATATAGTCAGTGTGTTATTATTTTAGTTGAAATAGAGAAAATTAGCTTTTAAGTTGTTAGTTGTTCGTTTCTGTTTTACTCATTCAGCAGTTTTCTATTTTCTTGTACGTTGTAGTACGGTTTTTTGTACTCTTATGTTTGTAGTATGGGCTATTTCTAACTATAGGGCTATTGGGAGATCTTCCACGTGACAATACATTTATTATTTTATCTGAACACATAAATTACAATTTTTTTTTTCTTCTTCTAAATTTGGTTGGAAGATATTTATATTATAATTGATAAAAAATTATCTTCCTTTTTTTTACCATAAATATTCACTTAGAGGACATGTTGACGTTTCGGGGCTGTTTCCCCATTCTCAAAACCTGTACAATTTTATATCTATTTAATTATATAATCAGAACACTAGTTTAATGATTTAGATCAAATAATTTAAGTATAACTTACATAAATAATTTTTCAATCGTATGATTGATGGTCTTTTAATAAAAATTCTAACAAATATATCAATGTCATATGCTTAAAATACACCATTATAATATATATATTGGTGTATTTTAAGCATATATATATAATATATATAATGGTGTATTTTAAGCATATGACATTGATATATTTGTTAGAATTTTTATTAAAAGACCATCAATGATACGATTGAAAAATTATTTATGTAAGTTACACTTAAATTATTTGATATAAATTATTAAACTAGTGTTCTGATTATATAATGTAATAGATATAAAATTGTAGAGGTTTTGAGAATGGGGAAACAGCCCCGAAACGTCAACATGTCCTCTAAATAAATATTTATGGTAAAAAAAAGGAAGATAATTTTTGCTGATTTCTATCATTTTTTTTTTAATTCATAAGATAGATCGATTTGGTTTTCCATCGCCTCCAAATCGCCTTTCCTTGGAGCCCTTTTTGAGGTTTGGGAACACAAAGCAATCACTAAGTGGATGATTGATCAAATCATTATTACCAGATATTTTTTTTATAGTAACATAAAAATATTATGAAAATATATTCATATAAAATAAAATCTTAAAACGCGAAGTCGAGTTGTTCATTTAGAAGCCCACATGATTTTTACTTTTTATATCAATGCCTCTGGAGTTTATATCATTCCGTTAAATCATTCGAAAATATTGTAACGTTAAATCGCTTAATAAAAAAACATGTTTTCAAATCCAAAACCGTTAGTTGGAACAAAATAAGTGGTTGAAACGAACTGTTTGGATCAAGATCTTTCGTGCCTAGTCCACTCTGGCGTAGAACTGTCCACATTGTTCTGGAACATTCCAGGCCTGACTATTTACGATTATATATCGCTGGTGTTTAGTCAAAAGTCATCAAATGTGAAGCTTAAACGATGATTTACCAAGTTATTGAAAATCATTATAAATTCTTTCTGATTGTATTTCTTTATTCCAAAATAATGAATAAAACTATATTCTTTCAACAGAGACTTATAAATTATGAATAACGAATAAATTATAGTCAATTACGAATTTTAAGAAGACGAGTCAAAAAAAAATTGTTATGACTTAAGCCCTTTTGCCCAAACATGAATGATATAAGGAGCAGTGACTGAACGAGTTAGTCGAAGTTGTGTCTTGACTGTGTTGCTCAAGTCATATGATTGTGAGTTATAACGTTATAATTTTTGAAACCTGCTCAAGTGTTTAAGTTTTATAAATTCGTTGGCATTGATAACTGTATATTTTATTGAATAAATATTTGTTACTCACATAAGTGCTACAATATATTATATATTTGAATTGTTAATTAATTTAATTTTAATTAAAATAAATCTCATAAATGTTTTATAGAGACCATTGAGGGTATCTTGTTCCTTACCTCTGAGGCAAGTTTCATCCTAATTTTATCGTTTATATGCAAGATCCTTTTGCATATTCATAACATTGTGTTTGGTGGCCGTTGTGTGCCATCTCATTGTATATCTGGAAATTCTAGTGACACTAACAATTTTAAAGTGAATGAGAACACTTCTTTTGCTATGACCTCGTGCTTTGAAGGGGGATTCACATTTACAATAAATTTAAAAGATTAATTTATTCCATTTATAATTATCACAAATTCAGTTATATTGAATAAATAACAGAAAATAGGAAAAGAGATTGTATGAAATACTTTATGTGAGTGTTAAAACTACCAATGAGAAGTTACTAAACAATAAAATCTACAAATAATATTAAACTATTTTATTCAGAGCCTTTCTATCAGACCTAATATGTTACCTCAGTATCCACCCTGCCAGCATCTTTCATCAAATCCACAACAGCTTTAGCTGATATTAATAATGTCAAGAGCCAAGTAATGTTATATAATAGCAGAAAAGATTGGCCAATTTTTGTCCAATTTAATGAGTTATCTTAACTAATGTCAAGTATTTTAAAAATTTTTAATTCAATTATTTCTCTGTCGTGATACCATGAAATTTGGTTTATAATTTTAAAAATTTTTTATATAAGAAGAGAAAGAGTTTCTGGATTTCCTTATCACTAGTAAGGCTCTTGCCACTTGAGCTACCAGGCACATATCCCTTCTTACAAAAAATAATTAAAAATTTTAATACCGTAAAACGAGGTGACTTTGTGACTAATGGGGTGACTTTGTGACAAGCCTATTTTTCTACTGTTTTTGAATTTCCCTCCTTAAAAAGAATCAGGTTAGGCAGTTCAGTGTACTTGTCAGTTGGTCAGTAATGTGCTGCAACCTACTGGCCACAAATGGACCTCTATAACTTCTTTCATTACATTTATCATGGTGCTTTATTTCAAATTTTCAAGTAAATGAAAACAATCAAGCATATATGAAATAAAGCACCATGGTAAATGGAATGAAAGAAGTTATATGTGGCCAGTAGGTTGCAGCACATTACTGACCAACTGACAAGTACACTGAATTGCCTAACTTGATTCTTTTTAAGGAGGGAAATTCAAAAACTGTAGAAAAATAGGCTTGTCACAAAGTCACCCCATTAGTCACAAAGTCACCTCGTTTTTCGGTAATAAATTACTTGTTATTAGGACAGAGAAATACTTGAATTTAGAATTCAAAAAACCAACAGAAAAATAACGTAATTATTAATTTATTAAAGACATATATAATTAATGGGTTATAAAAAAGCTTATAGTTTTGACTAACAGTTAGCAAATGTTTCATATAGTAACCCATGTATTTTTTTTTAATCTTTTATTAATTCATGTATTTGCTTCCAATTTCCAAAGTTAATCTTTAATTAGATATTAGGTCAATATGGACTTAGTTGTCGAAGGGCCATTGTGTTTATAAAATAAAAGATGGCAAATATATTTTAATTGGTTTGCTAATGAACTTTCAGGGTAATAAGACTTCGTAGGCGACCCCTTGATGGATAAATTTAAACATTCGATGATGAATAGCCTATAAATGTGCTATAATAATCTGCATTATCATGTGGAAACAAATTAAAAAAATCTGGTGGGATGCGCTCACCAAACAACTACCATGTACCAACTTACTTAGATTAGAAATTGAAGTGTTTTGTTAACCCTCCGTCGGACGCGTTATCTGTGAGATACACTTTTTAAAGAAAAATATTCACCAAAATGCCTTCTTGAGGGTGGTGGTGTTGTGCTCCCAGTTATGTGTTCCACAGGCCCTTCTGCATTGGATAGTGCTCTGTGATTTATTTGCCATTATTTTTAATCTATTTGATACAACGCGCCCGTTGACATAATTTTTTTCAATTCCATATTTCTCTTTTTTATTTATTGATTTAGTGTCTCTATGTAACAATTGAAGTATACAGATATATTTTTCTTACTTTATTTCATATCTGAATTACTGTAAAGCCTATTATCTGAGAGATACACGCGTCCGGTGTCGTATTTTTCTACTTTTCGTAATGGAATAAAAGACTATTTAATCATTTTTTTTTTTAAACTATCGCTTTCCATTCTTAAGGATTCGAATGAAACACATAACTTTTAAGTTTAGATAAAATTAAATAATGTTTTATGATGATTATGGCTAGAAGATCTCAGAGATACACGCGCCCGACAACGTAACATTCTTCACGCGCCCGACGGAGGGTTAAATGCCATTTCTCAAAGCCACAAAGTTATCTACATTCATTTACTTATTTTTGTTTGTATTTGCCTCTAAACTACAATGCAAGCATAATACTTGAAGTCGTCTGATTCGATTATCGTCATTTAGTCAGGAGTTAAAGATTTTTGGCCGCTAAACGACAAAATATTCCCACTGTGCGACGCCTGATTGAGACATATTTTACTATTAAAATGAGGAGTACATTAGAAAGTAAAATATATAAAACTTGCGTTTCATTAAATGGAAGATATTATTTTTTAGAATCTTTTTTTTTATTGTGATTTTTTTTAGTTTCACTTACCTATATATGAAATAGGTGAAAAGGGAAAGTATTGCGATCGTGAAAAATTTCGACTTCCGGTTTTATACGAAATTACACGTATTGGGGTCCCCTGAGTTCAAATAACCATGTCCCACGAAATGGTCTGTGTGTGTGTGTGTGTGTGTGTGTGTGTGTATGTGTGTGTGTGTGTGTGTGTGTGTGTGTGTGTGTGTGTGTGTGTGTGTGTGTGTGATTGTGTGTGTGTGATTGTGTGTGTGTGATTGTGTGTGTGTGATTGTGTGTGTGTGATTGTGTGTGTGTGTGTGTGTGTGTGTGTGTGTGTGTGTGTGTGTGTGTGTGTGTGTGTGTGTGTGTATGTGTGTGTGTGTGTGTGTGTGTGTGTGTGTGTGTGTGTGTGTTTGTGTGTGTGAACAGACTAGCTCAAAAACTATAAACCGTACGAACCTGAAATTGGGTATTTGTATGAATATGCCCGTGATGTGACTGAAAATTCAATCAAAATTGGTCAGAAGTACCCCCTTTATTTAAAGAATTATGTCTAATGTTTAAGGTTTTTTTCGATTTTCTCAAAAACGGCTCTAACAATTTTGATTAAACTTGATATTTGATGTGTGTATGTGCCCGCGATGAGACAGCCGAAATTTCATCAAAATTGGTGAAACGGAGGGGGTACTTTATTTTTTTCCAATGTTTACCTTTTTTTCGATTATCTCAAAAACGGCTTTAATGGTTATTGATTATGTTGTTTAATCAAAATCAAGTCTTCTTTAATATCAGGTGAGCTTTATCATTATTAAAATGTTCTGAGGGAGCTCAAATTTACTACAAAAAACTTGGAATTTCGGATTTCATTCAAACGGGGGTCCAATTTATGTTATCGGAGATGTTATTTTTGAAAAAAAATTCATTTTTTATTTCAGTGGGGGGGGGGTATATTCTTTTACAGTAGAAAGTATTTAATCTAAGACTTTCTCGATTTTTTTCAATAGCAATTTTCATTTTCATTACTTTTCGGATTTCTCCCCGAATCTTCATTATTTTTCGGATTCCCCACCCCCAAAAATAAATTACAAAATGAATATTTTTTTTTCAAAAACACCGTCCCCGATAGCATATAATTGGACCCCCATGTGAAAGAAATCCGAAATTCAAATTATTTTAGAGTGCGCTCCCCCCCCCCCCTCACTAAAATACAAATTGAACATTTTTTCAATAATCTCGAATCTAACTATTTTCTAGTCTGAAACTGGTCTTGAAACTTGGAAAGGGCTACAGTTGACTTGTAAAAGGTTACTCTTGACTTGGAAAAAGGTTACAGTTGACTTGGAAAAGGTTCAAATAGACTTGGAAATGCTGTATAATGAATTTCTCTTAAGGATTAAATTAGCTGTTTTAGTACATCATGCTATGTTACTAAAAAATATATACCTGATTAAAACAAAATTTATATCACAAACAACAGAAATAAATTGTCAATTTTATTTTTTAATTTATCATTTTACATTTTTTAATCTACAAATAGAGCGGTTTATGTGCATAATTTTTAAGAATTTTTCTCATTGTACTAAAGTAATAAACATAAGCTTACATTTTAACAATGCATATGAACTTTTTTTATAAGTAATTGCGCCCACCGAAGGTTTCACTAGTGTTCTTTTGGCTATTGCATAAGAAAGTCGAAGCTCTGCAGAATATTTCTTCAATCAGCTGGAATTCTTTATACTTTCTTACATATTGAAATATCAATACAGTTGATTGTAATCTAGTAATAGTCTCCATCTTCGTCATTATCTTGATTAATACGCTCCTCTGAGACCTAAAATTTTATTATATTTTTTAATAATTAAATAACGTACGTATGAAAGCAAAATAAATAATTATGCGATGAGAACCATTAAAAGAAAAATAACGATTCACAAAAACAGAACATTTATAATAAAATAGTTCTGTATCAAAAAAAAATGTTGACTTTTAACGTTTTGAGGTAAGCTGAACATGAATCCAAAGGCAGGAAGTCAGACACCACTTTATTTCACATTTCTATTTTGTATCATGAAATGAGGTGTTTTTTAGAAACCTTGAATATTTTTTTGGCACTATTACATTGTATAACAACAAGAAAAATTATTAGATCTTACATGTCAGGCTTAAGATTTTGTTTGGACAAAATAAAGGACCTTAAGTTCAAAATAAAATAAAATGAAATTGAAAAAAGAGCTAGGTTTGAAAATTTGTAGCTACATTTTTTGGGAAACTAAAGAGCTACAGCTGGCAAAGACATACTTACAGAAATGTTTTTATCATAAAATGGTTGCATCAATATAATCATCAAAGATTATTTTTAGCGCTGCCATGGGATTTCACCCTTCGAAATCGGGAGCAGTTTTGAATAAACACGAGTTCATCTAGATATAACCTAAATGGGGATGAGTTTTGAAATCAGAAGGTGCTTGGTTGTCTACTGGACACTGCAGTGGGAGACAGCTGATGAAAAATATACAATGATTTGTGTCCAAACAATTTCTTGATGCCTAACACCGTCTCGCTATTTTTTTCAGATTGTGATAAATTCAAAATAAAATATTTTTGATAAAGGTTACTGAAAACAAATTTCAGAATGTTGAAAGAACTTTTTTTTTTTTAACCAAAATAATAATTTTATTTGAAATGGTGCCTGGTAGCTTTTACTTCTTTTTTTTTTTACTTTAGATTCGAACACAGCACTCTTGAAAATATAAAAATTAGGTCTCTTTTATGAGGGTGAATTTTACTTATTTATTTATATTTTTGTTTTTTCATAGCAGTGTAATCAGACTCTTATTTCACAATTGTAATCTTGTAATATAAAATAGTGAAATAATTGACAAATTCTATGTCATGATTCTGTTCATAATTTCCATCAAAAAAGGAGCATATGAAGCATGGTTTGAATAAAATTTTATAATTAAATTATATATGCTATTTTTTTTTATTCCAAGAGGCAATGAAGAGAATATTGGTGTGTTAATGAATATTTTATAGGACAATTCATAAATAAAAATAGTAAACATACATCAAATCATGTTGTGCGATAACCAAATATAAAATAATTAAAATTACTTTTCGGCATAGATAACCAAGGCATTTAGATTTTCTGATTCATCAGTAGCATTCAGATTAGAAAATCTGAACATTACTCCATGACAGATCAGATTTCTGATCTGCACAAATTATATAAAACACACAGTCTGACTTTAGATTGGATGGCATGTTGGAGTGTTGCTAAGTCATAAAATAAAAATAACTTCCTAAAAACTAATAGTAAGCTGCAAAGGCTGATCGATATGTTAGTTACATGACTGATACTGTTGTTTCATGAACATAATGGAATGTTAGAATGTCTTTATGAAAGTTATATCTTATCTGAATTGGTTAATAGACGATACGCAGAGCTTCTTGGTGTGGTGGTGAGTTTAGGTTAGTATGGGAATGGCATTCTTATAAATTTTATTTTTCCTTCATACTTTAATAATATCATACTTCATACTTATAAAATCATATCTGAATTTACCCGTTGGAATGGTACTAGGCATACATTCATCATGAACATGCCAGGTTTACATGTTTGGTACATTTTTATGAGTGCTGGCGTTTTGGCCTATGCAGTAAACCGATTTTTCTAATGTAAACATTAGATATGAGAATAATTGAAATTATCTTTAAGTGGTAATAATGAAATAGTAAATAATAAAAATAAAATAATAAATAATAAAAATAATATGTATTAGATTGGATTGAATAATGGGAATTCGTGAAAGGCATGTACAATATACAGTACATTTTGTTTTATTTTCGTTCACAAATCTAATATGACTAGAAATTAGTTTTTCAAATATGGCTTTATTAGATACCATAAAATATGAAATAATGGTAATTCCTTTCTTTTTCTTTTCATCTTCATAGTCTAATTCATTTTTACACTCTTAGAAATATAATAAAAACAAGGAAGTGTTTTAATTCAAAATTTTCTAGTATTCTAAAAATGATGTTGAGAGGGAAAGTCAAGATATTTTCGTTTAAAAGTCGTTTAATCAATTTTCTTTTTCAGAACTTGGAGTGAAATTTATTAAGAAGGAATGAAATATGAAAACGTAAATAACTAATGAATTTCTTGCGTAACAAAAGCTCGAAAGCTCGCTTATTATTGTCGATAGAACTGGAATCCAAAAGTAGAAGGGTAGGTGCAGTAAAAAAGTTACAATTTGTTTTTCAAAAATAATATATAAACGAGTCAGCTGTGATACTCGGTGGAGTGAAGACGTGTGTTTAGAGCTCCTGAGGATAAATAACACCAGCGATAAGTCACCTTTATTTAAACATTTTCAATTATTTATTTTTTCTACTTTGCAAATACTTTATTTTTGTTCAGTTGAAGGTTTTTTATCTCATTTTTAATTTTCATTAATTTTTCATTGTTTATTGTTGGTTATAATTTCTATTCTATGAAATGACGGAATCTCCGCCTTTCAGAAGGAAAAAAGAGAGATTTAGAACCCTAAATTCAAGTTTACACGAAGGATGTACATCCAAAAGCATAGTAAAATTTTTCATTATTAAAAGAAATGAAATAGATGAGGAAGGTAACCCTTTAGATTTCAAAAAAGTATCACCGTTTTTTTATCAATAAAAGCCTTAAAAGTTTAATCGGTGAAGCAAAGACAGTAATAAAATTAAGAGATAGGACTCATTTAATTGAAAAGTCGACAGATATTCAATCGGGATAGCTGTTAAAATGTAAAACTTCTTAAATAACCTCCCCGTTATCGTTGACCACATGGCAAATTAAACACGAAATAAGAGAAAAGTTAAAAATCCAAAATATTGTAGATGTAAAAAGAATGACTTATTTAAAGAATAATGAAAAACATAATAGCCATAATTATCTACTTACATTTAATAGCCCCACCATACCCAACGAAATTAAAATAGGTTTCTACAATATCAAAGTGAGATTATTTATACCTAACCCTATTCGCTGTTATATTTGTTTGAAATTCGGCATACCAAAGCTGTATGCAAAAAAAAACGGCTGTGTAGGTACTGTGGAAAAAATAAACACGAAGGACCGGAATGTGCCTAGCCCCGTAAAATGTGTTAATTTTGGGGAACAACACGATTCCTTCTCTAAAAACTGTTTAAAATTTCAAAAAGAAAAAGAAATTAAAGGCATACAGGAGGCCGAAAAAATAACATATTTTGTGGCAAAAAGAAATACGAATTATTAAACCCGCTATCATCACGTATGACATTTTCCAACGTCGTTAAAATACGACAACTGTAAGTGTGCAAACCGACGACATTAATGAAAATTTTAACGTTTTTAAGACACCATTAGTGCCAACTGCTATAAATGCATCTTCTCCTACATCTTGCTCGTATAAGATTAACTCATCTCGAGACCCCACTCCTTCCCATCCCCACCACCCCCCCTCATGGTCATCCCCTCCCTCAACCACCCTCCCTCTACCTCCCCCCTACCCTTCCTTCCCCAACTGTTCCTTCCACGGCTCTCGAACCGGCCAAAATTTCGGAAGTTGAGTCCCCTAAGCTTCAAACAGAACTCGCAGTTTTATCTTCGGATAAACAAATCAGAAGCAATAATTTTTACAAAACGTAGACCTCATTTAAACCACGAAATAATTATTGACTAATACCGCATACCATGGTCAAAATCTGTTAAATATCTTGGTTTAACGCTTGACAAATCCCATACTTTCACGGAACAATTAAACAGGAAAACAGACGCTCAAGCTTATTATTTATAAATCCGTTGTTCTCTCATTAATAACCTATGCCTCACCTGTTTGGAGTTCAACCTATAAAAAACTTGAAAGAATACAGAACCTTTGCATGAGAATCATTAACAACTATCCCCGTTACACGAAAATATCTAACATGCTCAAAGACCTACATCTGCCCACAATCGAACAGTTTGTCCTATGACATACCATCAAATATTTCAGAAATACAACAGCCTCCACAAACCCATTAATATAAGAAATAGGAAACTAACAAAAACTCACTCAAACGCTACACTCACAAACGAACCAAACATATTTTATTAAACTAATCATTTCTGATGTCTTTATTTCTTCCTTGTTTATCTTTTTTACTTTTAGTTTATTTTTATTTTGTGTAGGTTTTTTCTTATTTTTTCCTACTGTCTAATAATTTTTACCTTTGTCTGCATTATAAATAATCATCAAATAAATATAAATTGATGATTTTAAGGATGTTATATCCGGAATCATGTATAAACTTGTATATATGTATGTTGTAAAATGTTAAACTAAATAAAAACTTTTCCCTCTCTCTCTCTCTCTCTCTTCGGATAAAACTAGTTTTGACGAAATCACCTCACATCGTGATATCCAAGGCGACTCACAAGGTGATTGGACAATAGTTAAAGAAAGAAGATCTAGAAAAGATGTTTTATAGAAGGCTAGCATGGATACTGGAAGAAAACAAGTTAAAAACGAAACTGTGCTACTCAAAAACTACAAAATTGTCTGTTAAAACTAGAATCGTGGTCTGCTCAATCTGGACTGTATTTCTCAGCAAAATAAACTAAATGTCTGCTCTTCTCAAGACGCAGAACACCAACATTACCTCCAGAGCTAACTTATAGAGGCGTAAAATTAAATTTTGAACCAAAAGTAAACTTCCTGGGATTATTACTTAACGCTAAATTAGACTGGAGGGACCATATTAGATGGTTAAAAAAGGAATCTGGAAATAGGTTAATTATACATAGGGTCCTTGCATGAAGTTGCATTGCAAATGCATGCTAACAGTATGGATTGCATGAACAGTATGGCTCTTTAATTTAGGAATACTCATGAAAGATAACATATTGGAAACCTGTATCTTCTAGAATTATAACTATTGTGATGGCGGGTAGAGGTTCAGGGTGAGCCTTTCCTAGCCCAACCACCTCACCATAGGCTGGTGAACATTTAAAGTTAAAGAAAATAAATTAAAAAATAAATAAACATAAATAAAGTTCAAAGCAATGCCGGATGGCTATATTTTGAACCTTGCTATGTACAATTATGACAAAAAATGGAAACATAAAACAAAATAAAGCTCATGAGCTAATACAAACAAAATTAGGAAAAATAGTATTTGAAAGAAATTTCTATAAACAGCATTATACTAAAATTAACATTAATTAATTAGAGAAGATATCTTTAAATTTGCCTAAATATTTAGATAAAATTGCATGTGCACTAACATTAATATGAATTGTTCATTGGCTGATGAAAATATTTTAATGTCAATATTAAAGTCTTTTACCTTAACAATTTATTAGTCAGAGTCCTTCGATATCAATGAGCCACTGTGGCTAATTACATCTCACCCAGACTGGTCCGAGGTCACTATCTGTTCGCTCAATGCGAATAATTGGTCACCGTGAGTAATAAAAGTTGTTACCTGCTGACAACTTTGGGAATAAGCAATCCAAAACCTGCTTAGGCTGCTGGGCCATAGATGCTTGTCCTCTTGAGAATTAATGTGCCTTGAGGCCTCGATGTTGAAACTGGTTCAAAACAATCTCCTCGGACAATATTCACGGACAGCACTCACACCGCCTGTGTGTAATTTTAATTTAATTTCTTTTGTTTTTCAATTTAAACATATGATTGAACGAGAGGAGCCGAGGGCTGCCGAAGCGGCCCGAAGTCTCCCGAAGTGACCCGAAGCCTTCGTAGTGCTTCCGAAGCTGACTTCGCACCACACCCGAAATCAATGTCACTTAACTTACTATTACTAGTTAATACAAATTAAAAACAATTAAAGTTAATTGAGATAAATTAAAAAAATAATTTAAAGTGTGTTGGCTACAACAACTATGCTTATGGAAATAGCATCAAAACGCTTAGTATTTATTCAGATGTATGCAGACATCCTTGATAATAAACAGTTTTACGCTGAATTAGAACAAGAAGTTTGTTGTCGTCTGAGTTGACGGTGAGTTGCCAGGTGTGTCGCCGGTGCTGTTGCGTATGGCTCGTCGCAGGTTACCGGCTTGACTTCCGATCAGAAGGCGACGACAACCTGCATACCGGGAAGAAAGGAAGAAGGATAGTGTCTCGAGGGTAGCTAGGGAGTCGTAGGCGAGAGCCTCGGCCGTAGCTAGACCTGTCACGGACAGGATGGGAATTCCACCTCGGAGGTACCTGTGGTGTCACGGGCACTGGCCTCGACCGCAGCTAGACTCGTCACGGGTGATAGCGGAGTGCAGGAGGAGAGTGCCTCGTGGGTAACAGTGAAGTCACGGTCTCAAGACTCGTTCGCTGCTAGGCCCGTCATAGGCGGTAAAGGAGAGTTACCTCGGAGATTACTGGTGTGGTCATTGACAAGTGTCTCGGACGCCAGTAGGCTCGTCATGGGTAACAAGGAAAGGAAAGGAAAGGAAGTTTGAAAAATAAGAAAAAAACAACTTTTAAAAAATATTTTATTAAACGAATGCTATGTAGTATACAAGGCGGAGAAGGAGAGTGATGAGTAAGAGAGAAGGCGAGAGGTCAAGGAGAGGAAAAAAGGTGTGAGAGAAGGTGGGGTACCTTCTCTGGCTAAAGAGTAGACGGCCGCGGTATTTATACTGGCTGGCCGCCCCCCACTCTGCTTAGTGCAGGTGGCGCGCCAAGTGGCTCTATTAGAAACCTCCTTCTCTCTTACTGCCGCTACACTACTCCCCCCCCTAAATGGCGGAGCCATGGATATATATAAAAATAACTTTGAATACAAAAAAAGGAAATATAAACATATATACAAAATATCTCCCAATGATGTGCGGTTTCCTGGATGGCTGCGTCCGTTCAGACGTTGGAAAATTTGTTTCCGAAAGTCCGGTGGTACGATAGGTCGTGGTGTCCTATTGAGGATTTCTCGTCCAGGAATATTTATAAGCTTCATGTTTAGGGAGAATTGGTTGATGAATTTGAGTTGCCATATTCTGCGGGTTGATGCCGACTCGGAGGCGTCGCAAACCAGTGAAAGGCGGTGGCGGGATGAGCAAGTTTCGCTGCGTCGATTGAGCTAATGTTGCAGTCATCGAAAGCCTTGACCATTTTCTCCGTTGAGGTGATGGGTGTCTTATCTCGTTCGTTTTGCAGTAGTCTAGAAGAGCGTTGAGTGGAGCCATAAATATATGAAGAGAATGGTGGAAAACAGCGAGCTTTGCTCTGCACAGGATTCCACTTTGTCTCCATGACGTGGCCAAATATGCTCCTCGAAGGACCTCTAATAGGTGAAGGTCGACAATTAATAGGTACTGCAGGAGTAAGTGTGCCTAAGGGTAGTTACCAGGGATTGCAGACATAGTGTTGGAAAAAATACTGGAAAGTGGTCCCGTAGCACTCCGAAATCTAGATATGTCTTTGTGACTGCGCTGTTTGCTGCCACCAGGGTGAAGTAGGCCGGTTTCGTCGAGAAATGCGTGGACGATGAACCATGTAGATTGAGGAACCTGCATCTAACAGGAACTGCTCTCTCCTTGGCTTGTCCGTTTTGAGGATGCGGCGTTGAGGTAGAGCCGTGGCGGTCGCACCTAGGTCTTCCATTGGCAGGAACTGCTTTGGTTGGCGTGTGGGCGCAGAATAAAGTGCTACCGTTGTTGTATCTAGAGGTATTTGCCTGTGTCTAGAGGCGTTTGCAGTAAGGGCGTCGGTGTCTTCTCGGCGTGTTGCGGCTAGAATCTCCTGATTGTTCTGTAGAAGATAGGTAGCATGCTCGATGGGCCGCTAAATGCTCCAACCTGATAGAGGCGTTCTCCTTCCTGTGTAGCTGAAGTTGAGGTGGTCTTCTTGTCTTCCTTGTCTGGCATGCTGGAAATTCTTGTAGTGTTCCGGGGTCACCAGTGTTGTCGTTCTTTCTGCTGTTGTGCAGAAGGGCATCACGTCGGGGTCACCAGTGTTGTCGTCTGAGTTGACGGTGAGTTGCCAGGTGTGTCGCCGGTGCTGTTGCGTATGGCTCGTCGCAGGTTACCGGCTTGACTTCCGATCAGAAGGCGACGACAACCTGCATACCGGGAAGAAAGGAAGAAGGATAGTGTCTCGAGGGTAGCTAGGGAGTCGTAGGCGAGAGCCTCGGCCGTAGCTAGACCTGTCACGGACAGGATGGGAATTCCACCTCGGAGGTACCTGTGGTGTCACGGGCACTGGCCTCGACCGCAGCTAGACTCGTCACGGGTGATAGCGGAGTGCAGGAGGAGAGTGCCTCGGGGGTAACAGTGAAGTCACGGTCTCAAGACTCGTTCGCTGCTAGGCCCGTCATAGGCGGTAAAGGAGAGTTACCTCGGAGATTACTGGTGTGGTCATTGACAAGTGTCTCGGACGCCAGTAGGCTCGTCACGGGTAACAAGGAAAGGAAAGGAAAGGAAGTTTGAAAAATAAGAAAAAAACAACTTTTAAAAAATATTTTATTAAACGAATGCTATGTAGTATACAAGGCGGAGAAGGAGAGTGATGAGTAAGAGAGAAGGCGAGAGGTCAAGGAGAGGAAAAAAGGTGTGAGAGAAGGTGGGGTACCTTCTCTGGCTAAAGAGTAGACGGCCGCGGTATTTATACTGGCTGGCCGCCCCCCACTCTGCTTAGTGCAGGTGGCGCGCCAAGTGGCTCTATTAGAAACCTCCTTCTCTCTTACTGCCGCTACAAGTTGTTAACACATTCAATGCCAACGCCATATTCTCTAGCTGAACCAGGTGGCCAGAGGGTTTTGGGACATCATTGAGCCGGTACAGCCTCAGGCTGTAATCGGCCACCAGAGTCGCCAAAGAGTTTGTTAACCCGCAACGCACCAGTTTAAAGGGCTGTTAGCTTTCATTTCGTTATTTTTTTTTTATGTTTCATATTACTGTTATAAAAAAAAATTAAAAAAATAAAAAAAGTGAAGAGTAGTTCCTTTGAAAGTTAAACTAATTGTGGGTATGGGAATTTTCATTTTAAAAAATCATCATCAAATTACTGTAACACATCATTATTTTTTTCTTTATAAATTTTATTTTTAAAAAACGTCACGTATAATAAAAAACTATAAAACATAAAAATAATAATATGTAACAAATAAAAAAAAATAATACAAATAATAATAAGGGATTACAATTATAATACATTGAGAAATTGCATTCTTACACCTAATTATGTTAAACTAACTATAATTACACTATTTATACTTTTATTGTGACAAGAAATCACTCAAATTTATAAATACATAACGAAAAAAAATTAATAACTAATATATATATATATATAAGTTAAGCCTGGAGGCCAGGCTATGTTAAGCTTAATACTCAAGACAACTAATGTAAACAGTGTAATGCTATAAAAGGAGGATTACTATTTCAATAAAGCAGTCTAAGTTCAGATATCGAGGCGTTTCATTTCTTAAACCTATTCCTTTTTTTTTGTGTTTTTAGTTTAACACGATTTAACTGGTGCCGAAACCCGGGAGTTACGCATGTGAGCGCGTAAAAACGGGTACGAGATCGGAAAGTGTGTTCCGTGGATTTTTTTCTTTTCACGAGTAATACGAGTTGTGCAGTATGTCGGAAGGAAGCCAGGCTTTTGAACTTCGACCAGCAGTCCTGCAGGTACCTGAATCAGAGGGGATACCCCCGTTACCTGCAACCAGCATTGCACAGGCACGCGCAGACATGCAGCGACAGGAGGCGAACCGGATTGAGTGGCTAAAATTAAAAGCGGCCGTTACTCAAGAAGTGAGATGCGCTGTAGGGGACCTAGAGAGATTCAACGGAGAGCCTGGCGAGCTGAACCATTTCTTGAAGGGTGGCGATAGGATAATGGAGGCCATAGAAGTGAAGGCAGGCGAAGATTTAATCGACCTCAGGGATGTAGCGGCGCTGAAAGCCGCCCTGATTTGCCGAGTTCGCAGGAATGTCCTGAACTATATCCAGGCGGATGAGGAAACTCCGTGGGAAACCGTTAAGGACAGGTTAAAGAAGGCCTACGGAGGAGGGCGTTGGAGCCCGGAGGAAGATATGTTCCAGATGTTTCGGGAGGTAAAACATCCGAGACAGTCTAATGGACAGTTCGCTAGCGTGCTGTTGGGGAGGTATCAGAAGGTGACAGAAAAACTCCGGGAGACGGAAGGTACTGCAGCTACCGAAGCAAAGATGGCGTTTTTAGCTACAATATTAAAAGTGCAACTGGCCAGAGAGATAGGCAAGAAGGATGGTTTGCCCCGAGATTGGACCTTCATTGAGTGTGCACAAGACCTCATAGACGCGAGTGCCAGGGAAGCAGAATGCATGCTGGAGGAAAGTGAGGATTGGAGGGCTGTACCGTTCCGAAGACCTAGAGTCCCAGCTGGACCGAGGTGGAACGAGCCACGTCACCAAGCCCGCGAGCGAGTATCAAGAGGAGAAAGGAGACCCGAAGGACCCTCAAGAGGTGTGAGGAACACTAGGAGAGAGGAGCGGAGATGCCATGGGTGTGGCAAGCCAGGGCACTTAGTAGCGCAATGCCCACGCACCAAGTGTTTCGAATGTGGGGCTGAAGGGCACATAGCGCGTCAATGTCCCTATATGTTCCACAGGAAAGCAAGAGACGAGCCGATGGAGGTGAACGTGCAATCAATGCGTCGGAGGATGAAATCGCCAAGACTGGTTGAGGATTCCGTGGGATCTACGGAGTCATCTGAGCCCTCAGAATCGGAGGGAGAGGAAGCTGAACAGAAAGAGGGAAGCGGTTGGAGGAAAGTCAGCCGGAGTGGACGACGTAGCGAGGGAGGAAGTCGAGCGGCGGCCAGGACCTGAGGAGAGTGTCAGCAGAGAGGCGACCGCACCCTATTGAGTTTCCATTTGAGGAGTAAGGAATGCGGTTTGCCGATCATCACCGTGGCGGGAGGAGTAAGGTGTCTGGTGGACAGCGGCAGTTCCAGCACCCTGTTGACCGAGGAGGCGCTTAGAGTGATAAGTGGAGCATCGAGGACACCCAAGGTTCAGGTATGTCATTGCCATTTAATTACTCTGGGAGGGCCTTGTAAAGTTGAAGGGGAAATAGAGTTGAACCTAGGGGAATGGGCAGATAAGCGGAGGAAATTAGGGGTACACTTAGTTCGTGATCTACCCAGGGAATATCAAATGATCTTGGGCTGCGATGTAATGAAAGCTGTAGGTGTTAGATTCATGTCACGAAAGGGAGGATGGGTCGTGGAACTGGGAAAGAGGACATACAGTTGCCAGGGATTTCGGAGACATGGGGTAGGACGGGTCGGAGCTATTAATAGAACCACGGACTGGAGGGATGACTTGGGACAGGAGTTCGAGGATATCTTTTTCCGGGAAGGGGCAGTCCTAAGTGCCACGGGGGAGACCACACATGAAATTCCTCTGAAACAGGAACGGGTGACCTACGTGAAAGAGAGACGGTACCCACAGGCATTGAGAAAGCACATCCGGGAAGAGTTAGAGAGCCTTAAGGCCCAAGGAATAATAATTGACAGCACGTCACCGTTCAATAGCCCTCTCTGGGCAGTTAGAAAGAAGCCGGTGCCAGGGGAGTCGAAAGAAAGGTATCGGGTTGTCATTGACTTCAGGAAGCTTAACGAGAACACGGTGGACGAAAGGTACCCCATCCCATGGTTCGAGGATATTGTTGACCGGCTGGGAGGAGCAACTATTTTTAGTACTCTGGACCTAAAAGCAGGTTACCACCAAATTCGAATGCACCCACGGGACCAACATAAGACCGCCTTTACCTTCGAGCGTGGGCATTACGAGTTCACACGGATGCCTTTCGGTTTAAAAAACGCCCCGATCACATTTCAGAGGTTGATGGATGAGTTTTTGAGAGGTATTGACGAGAACATGTGCCAAGTATACATGGATGATCTCCTTGTCTTCAGTAAAACGGAAACTCAGCATGTAGAAGATCTCCGGAAGGTGTTCCAGCGGGTAAGGGAATTCGGGCTTAAATTGTCCAAGGAAAAGTCGGTGCTAGGTCGGGACAGGATCAATTTTTTAGGTCACGAAATATCCCCAGAGGGGATCAAACCCGATATGCAAAAAGTTGCAGCCATAAGACAAATGGCGGTCCCGAAGGATGTCAAGGGGATTAGGCGATTGCTGGGGACCCTAAACTATTATCGGCGGTTTGTGCCCGAGATGGCGGCGTACCTCGTTCCCCTCAATGACCTTCTGAAGAAAGGAAGTAGGATAGAGATCACCCCGCTCATGGAAGACAACATCAAGAAATGCATGAGGCGCCTACAAGAGGAACCGGTCCTAGCGTTCCCCGATTTCCAAAAACCTTTCCAAATTACCACCGACGCTAGTGAGTACGCGTTGGGGGCAGTGCTGTCACAGGAGGGGCCGGGCGGGGATAGGCCAGTAGCATATGCGAGTCGGCGGTTGTCGGAGACAGAGGCTCGTTATAGTGCCTTGGAACGAGAGCTACTAGGAGTAGTATGGGCGGTGGACCATTTTCGTCCTTATATCTTCGGGAAACGTTTTAAGCTATTTACAGACCACCGGCCATTGCAATGGGTGGGGCGGCTGAAGGAGTCGTCGGCTAGGGTGACGCGGTGGAAAGAACTCCTTAGTCAGTATAACATAGAGATAGTGTATAAACCGGGTAAGGAGAATGTAGTCGCCGATTGGTTGTCCAGAGCGCTAACGGTAAACGTGGTGCAGGAAGGAGAGGGGGAATCGTCGAGTGGGATCCGCAGGTTTCTCCAAGAGTGGACACCTGAGCGCGAAGGGGAAGGGACTGAAACTGATTCGGAGGCGAGTCGCGATTCGTCGGAGGGTAGGAACCAGTCGACGGAGCGTATGAGTGATTTGGAGGAGGTCGACACCATCATCAACAACAAACGCCGACAGATAATATGGAAGACCAGGACAGCGGGGCTTATGAAGGTTGAGTACGGTACGCACGGAAAGAGTAGTATTGCTACGATTTGGTCGCACCCGGGCATCACGGAGGACCAACTGCAGATGGTGCTTCAGAGGGAGTCCAGGCCAGGGAAGACATATCATCTGTACGTCGGGAATGAGGTTGTTTGGGAGAAAATAAAAAAATTATGGAGGACTGAGCGAATAGGGTTAGATAGGACATTTATCCGTTGTAAATACGCGGTCGAAACGGTGAAGGAGAAGGACCGGCAGAAGGAGATCACCCTGGCATACCACCAGGGCAAAACAAATCACCGGGGAGTCAATGAGACTTTGCAAGCCCTAAAACGCCGATATTTCTGGTGGGGAATGTCCGCCACTATTGCAGCAGTAATTGGTGCCTGTGATGTATGCCTGTCTACCAAATACGACCGCCATCCACCCAAGGGGATTCAAGAAGAAACTCCCACAGCATCAGCTCCGTTGATGGATCTCCAAATCGACACCTTCACTTGGAAGGGTTTCAAGTGGGTGACCATTTTAGATTTGTTTAGTAAGACGGCCATGGCGCTCCCAGTGCAGGAGAGGTCGGCGGAAGCAGTTATACAAGCTCTGAGGCGATGGTTTCAGTTCTACGGGGTGCCCGACCGGATATCATCCGACGGAGGGAGAGAGTTCGACAATGCCGCCATAAGAGAAGAAATGAGAGCGCTCAACGTGGATTGGCATCTTAATACTCCAGGGCATCCCAAAAGTAGAGGTGGTATCGAGAGGCTCCATAGTACCCTTAGTGATCACCTCAGAGTATACCATGCCGATAAGGGGTTGACACCAGAAGATGCGATGCCGAAAGCCATAGCAGCGTATAACCATTCCATTCATTCCGCCACGGGTTATTCTCCCTTCGAAATTTTGTTCGGAATGCGTGCTCGTAAGAGGGATTATGGTGAAACGACGGTAGGAGGGTCCCCGGGGGAGGAAATAAGCGCCCATCATATCTCTGTGACGAAACGATGGACCAAGGTTCGCGAACGTATTGAGAGGGAAAAGGGCAGGCGTGTTGCGAAGGAGAATGCGGCGGTTCGGGATGTTAGAGGGGATGTGAAAATAGGCACTATAGTATATCGCAAAATCAGTTCAAATAGGGGAAAGGAGATGCTACGATACGAGGGCCCTTTCAGAGTAATTACCATTAGGGAACACAATGTGGTGACGATAGAGAGTGTTCACGCACCTAAGAAGCGTCGCACTGTTCATATAGAGCAATTAAAATTTTTGCACGACCAGGCGGATGTGACATACTGAGCTGGAGTGCCCTCCATGCAATAACAGGTCACCTGTGTATATATATATTTTTTTTTTTTTTGTGTGTTTTTTTTTGTTTGGTTTCTGTAGTGTGATATATTGTAAGTGTGATATTTCTTTTCCTGTTTCTGGTCTGTAAGGCTTTAACTGTATAAGACGGACAAGTTGTTTTTTTTTATATATATTATTATTTTCTATTCTTTTCAGGTCATAGTTTTCCTGTGTATTTATATTCTGATTTTTTTTTTGTTTTGTGTGATATCTCTATACAAGGACGTATCTTTATTTCTGTATCTTGTTTTTTTTTATGCAAGTTTACGGGGAATGTCCGTAAACTGGGAGGGGGAAGTTAAGCCTGGAGGCCAGGCTATGTTAAGCTTAATACTCAAGACAACTAATGTAAACAGTGTAATGCTATAAAAGGAGGATTACTATTTCAATAAAGCAGTCTAAGTTCAGATATCGAGGCGTTTCATTTCTTAAACCTATTCCTTTTTTTTTGTGTTTTTAGTTTAACACGATTTAACTTATATATATATATATATATATATATATATATATATATATATATATATATATATATATAAATATATATATATATATATATATAATATTAAAAAAAATAATATATACAATACAATAAAAAATATATACATATATATAACACAAATTTACATTGTCGTATGAAATTCCCGGAAGCAAGGGTCAATGCATAGACCGGGTTGCCCTTCACAATCGGGACAAATCACAACGGTAGTTACCCGACGATTTACATATAGTTTTTTTATTCTTTTACTAATCCACTGTAACTGGATAATGTAATATAATGATAAAATATAATATAAGTAGTGAGAATAGCTTTAAAATTAGATATTATAAGCAAAATGAAAAAATGGAATAGTTAAAAAAAAATTAATTATAAAATACTTACTTCTTTTAGATGGCTGTCCACTGGCATTCCTCTTCTTAGGTCCCATTTTCAATTACATTAAATTAAAATTAAAAATAAACCACTTAAATTAACAAAACTTCATCTGATACACAAATTCTGAAGCCAAGGAAAATGCCAAAAAGACAATACAAAATTCAAGAAAAATATGCGGTAGAACTCGAAGTAGAACTAAGGAAAACTAACCTTGATGCACCGTTGAATGAGATGTGGAAAAATATCTATATTTTATTATTTATATCCTCTTCTTCGCAATGCCCAGTTCCGTTTCTCTCATCACACGACCTCATTCAGATCTCATACGACCTCCCCGTCAAACGTTTTACTCCCAAGGTGATATCATTCCGCAATTTAGATCTCCTCTCCTATGGATCCCTTCAATCCGACCTTGAATCCGTTCAATGGCACATCATATATTCCTACGACTCAATCGATCCTATGGTTTCCGCCCTCACCTCAAATTTAAAATCCATTTAAGATATCCGGACTCCGCTGAAAACCCGAACCTTGCGTCGTCCTGCTGCACCGTGGCTGACTCCTGAAATAAAGGATATGATAAAAAGAAGGGAAGCTGCAAGGCGCAAATTTCGGCGAACCCGTTTGGCAGCTGATTATGCGTCTTTCAAAAAACTTAGAAATGTGACCCAATCCAAAATCCGAAGATCTAAATCTCTCCACTTCCACAATGTTCTTACCAATGCCCACGATCCTAAAAGCAAATGGAAAATACTCCGACAATTATCCCTACCAGGTTCCAATAGCTCCCTTCAGCTCTCTCCAGATGATCTCAATAACCATTTCTCATCCTTCGCTTCTAATTCATCCCAACCTGCTGATATTAATCAGCATTATTTTAATCCGGAAAATTTCTTTTTTGCTGGTCCCGATGATATCCCAGTAAAGCTAATAAGATCCTGTCTCCCAGCACTTATTCCTGTTTTTTATCACATCTACAACTTTTCCTTACAAAACTCCATATTCCCTTCTTCCTGGAAAACCGCCCTAGTCCGACGGTTAAACAAAACCGCAAACCCTTCCTCAATGAATGATTTTCGTCCAATCTCTCTTCTTTCAAACCTCACAAAACCGTTAGAACGCCTCGTTCAAAATCAACTATCAAACTTCCTAGAAGAAAGTTCCCTCATTAACCCTCTCCAATCGGGCTTCCGAACTGACTACTCAACTCAATCTGCTCTCCTGAAAATTACCCATGACCTCCAAACGTCCATCGAACACCGAAAATTAACTATTCTCATCCTTCTTGACTTCTCCAAAGCATTTGATACGGTTGACCACAATATCCTTTTCACCAAATTACAAAAGCTCCATTTATCAAGCAGCGCTTTACATTGTTTCAAATCCTTTCTTTCAGACCGGTCACAGTTTGTAGTCGTCCCAGGCCAACCACCATCTAAGACACTTCCCCTCTCCTGTGGTGTTCCGCAGGGTTCCTCTCTATCCCCCACTCTGTTCGCCATTTATATTAACGACCTTCCCCGTCAGATCCATCACTCCCAATATCATATCTATGCAGACGATTTCCAGATGTACCTATCCTTCCCTCCTTCCGAGTTATCCTCTGCAACAAAAAAGCTTCAGGATGATTTAAATCGAATCAGTCTCTGGGCAGAAGCTAACAAGTTGAAGCTGAATGCAGAAAAAACGAAAGCAATTTTAATAGGCTCCAATTACCTCCTTAAAACCGTCCCTAACATCCCTACCCTGTTCCTAAATAATAATCCCATTAAATTTTATCCAACTGTCAAAAACCTCGGAGTGACCTTTGACCAAACCCTTTCCTGGAAAAACCACATCTCCAATATTTCTCGCCGTACTTTTTCTACCTTAAAGCAATTAAATCACATCCAAAGCCTTTTACCACCTGAAACACGTAGGCTCCTGGTCACTTCCCTGGTATTTCCCCACTTTGACTATTGTTGTGCGGTGTATGGGGGTGTCTCTGGGGATCTCGAAGCAAAACTAAAACGTTTACTTAATTGTTTCGTACGATTTTTCTTTGGGGTCCCAAGAGACGTCTCAGTTTCACCTTTATACGAAAGGTTAAAGTGGTTATACCCATCCTACCGCCGCAAATATTTCCTGGCCTCTTTCCTTTTCCAAGTAATCCGATCCCGCCGTCCTTCATACGTCACCGAACTTCTCCATTTCCAGTCCTCTGTTTATTCCCGCAATACCCGCTCTAGGTCTTCAGATCTATACACTCCGGCCCACCGAACGTCAGCTTTTGAAAGATCTATCATTCAAAAGTCCTCATCCCTATGGAACTCTATCCCCCCTTTCATTCGTCATTCCAACACTCTCCCTACCTTTAAATCCCGCCTGTTCAGTCACCTCCTATCCACCCAGTTTCCCGAACAATTGTAAACAGTTTAACTGTGAATTGGTATAGGCCTTTATTATTTATTTATCTTAAAATATATGTTCCATTTAGTGTATGTGTAAATAAGTGTATATAAGTTATTTTTCATTTCAAGTCAATAAGGATTTACTTAGTTTTAATTTTTTTTTTTTTATCACAAGATTTCCTCATTATTTATAATTTTTTTCTCAGTTTTTTTTTTCATTTTAATTTGCTCCATTTGTTTTGTTTTTTATAAAGTACTCTAAGGCACTGAAGCCTATTTATATGTATCTGTATAATTTGTTCCTAAGGGACTAGTTCCCGGGACAATCAATAAAGAGTTTATTATTATTATATTCTATATTCTATTATTTATTATATCTAAAAATATAATAAAGTAAAACAGGTGAAATAACGGACTAGAGATATGGGAAGAATAGGTGATGTAGGCTTTAGAAAAACTCAACATAGGAAGATCAGCCTGAGGAGATGGTATTTTCCCGGAGCTAATTAAATATGGAGGTTATGTAGTTATTAAAGTGTTGCAGGGCCTATTTAAGAAAATATACGACGAGAAAAGCATTCCCAAAGTCTGGGAATATCATGTAATTATCCACAAGAAAGTGATTCAAAGCGACTACAACAACTACAGGCCTATATGCTTTTCACAGGTGGTCCTCAAATTGTACACATCAATCGTCGAGAAGAGACTCAGAGATGTAGAAGAAAAAGACCTCGAAGAAGAGCAAGCCGGATTCAGACCTTTTAGACAAACCACAGACCAAATATTTTCACTAAGGACAATCATAGAAAAGGCTTGGGAAAGAGATAAAAATTTATATCTGGCATTGTTAGATCTACAAGCCGCTTTTGATTCAGTGCCAAGAGTTGAAATATGGAATGTTTAGAAGGCAAGAACGTCCCTGTAGAACTTATAAACGCCATTAAATCCTCATATAAAGGTTCAAAGGGTAAAGCCAGGATTAATGGAAACGAGTCAGGGACCTTCGATATAAAGAAAGGTGTTAAACAAGGAGATAGTATTAGCCCTCTCCTCTTCATTTTTCTGATGGACAAAGTCTTAAAAATATGCAAAAGGACGGCACGAACAATAGTTGGGAATTGGAACTTAAACAGTTTTCACTCAGACGCTTCACTATGCTGACGATATAGTGGTCATAACAGACTCCAAAATCTACAGGAAGCTATACTAGAATGGAAAGCGGAGCTGGAGAGGAAATGCATGAAAATAAATGCAGCTAAAAGTAAAGTCATGCAATTAGGGCGAGAACCTGAGGATGTACAGATCACTTGTGGAAGAGAAATTCTTGAGACAGTAGAAGACTATAATTACCCAGGCACAGTTATCAGCAGAAATGGTAAAATTCAACAAGAAATATCAAACAGGATTAAAAAAGTGAATAGCATTTATTACCAAATTAGCAATACTGTTGTTAAGAAGCGCGAAGTCGAAAAAAAGGAAGTGAGGGCTGGGTCTTACTCGACAGATTGAGGAACAGAATCACCGCCTCAGAAATGAAATGCCTCAGAAGATTAGCTGGCCAAATGCGGAGAGAACACGGTGAGAACACATTAAAAATGAGAGAATGAGAGATGAGCTAGGGGTGAAACCTCTAACTGAAATTGTAGAGAAGAGGCAGCTGAAGTGGTTCGGTCATGTGTGCCCAATCCATGAAGAACGCGGACCACGCAAGTCCTTCGAAGCTAGACCAACTGGCAAAAGACCAAGAGACAAGTCGTGGTCGGATAGTGTGGCTCTAATAGGAGAGAAAAGAGGAAAGCAGTTAGATTTCATGAAGGCACTGGCAAGGGACCTCCACGCTGAGCGGCACAAAGGAGGAAGAAGTGGAAGGAGCATGTTATTTTTATTTATATTTAGGAAATTTCACATATTTAATCTTAACTACGTTTAGATTTACTCTAATTTAGTCCTTCATTAGGTTTTTCGCAAACTGTGCCTAGAACTATTTTCGCAAACGTAGTACTACCTGTTCCGCCATCTATGCACAGTTTGCAAAACTGTGTCCCGACCATGATGTGTTAATAGTTACCGAATATCCCATCCCCGAAAAATCTACTGTGACTTGAAGAAGTGACGAGACCATAGAATACAAGAGGGGATTTTCATTTTCCAACGTACCACACTTGCTTCTTATCCATTTAGGGGGATAATAATTTTAATATTTAACTAAGATTCTAAGCTAATCTGAAAAAAAAATCCGAGAAAATTGATTGGAATATTTTCAGATATAAGGTGGGTAGATATGCCAATGGTATTCTATCTTAAAACAATTCTATCGTATACATTAAATTGAAGTAGCAAAAAACATTGGAAACCTTGAAGCATGGTCCAGAACTATAGGTTTCAGTTTTTCTGATTCAAAAACATTGGCTGCTAATTTCTGCAAATAAGAAAAATGCTAAAAAAAGTTCTTATTGACTCAATCAAATCCGCCTATTTTTGATAAGAAACTTTGATAAAAATCTAACTAATCAAATCCGCCAAGTGAATTTAAAGGCCAAAATTTGAATAAAATTCTTGCTAACACTCTCTGGGGATTCGCCTGGCGGACATTACTGATGATTCACCGTACACTGGTTAGATCCTTCATAGATAATGGGGCAGTTGCTTCCAGCTCTGCAATTTTCTCAACCTTAGAACTCTTGGGTACAAATATAACCATGCACTTCGTCACTGCACAGCTACTCTCAGGACCAACCAGTAGAAAGTATGTATGATAGAAAATTTAGCTTTGGCTTATGCTAGCACATTGGTGTAAAGAGAAAACCACATCTTATCTGAACTTACGTGGCATTAAATTACAAACGAAGTACATTTATTAAAACACAGGAAAGCACACACTTTGCTTATCGTTCTTATCGTCGAACAAATTTACCGGACTGCTAGGCCATTGTGGCCGGAAGGAAACAGTGTACAATTAATAGAACGCTGTCTTAAAAAATTAATACAGTTTTTAAAAACATTTCGATATTTTCACATAATTTAGAACAACTATTGTTATCATTGAAATAGAACCGTACACATATTTTATTTTCAACTACTAAGTACTCCCCATAACTCAAGTAACCGTATTTGGACACGTAACTACGTAAATCTTTGTGAGAAATACTCATATTGTAAAAACAAAAAGCTATTATCTGTATTGTCTACGTATGAAGCTAATAACCTCATATGGATATATATTATTTTCTTGTTCTTTTGTTCTAGTACTTACTTCATTACTTTCTACAGAAGATGAGCTAACTTTTTGTATTTTTCGTCTTACTTCCTCTTCTTTTAGAGGTCTGCTACTTCCCCAATGTTCGCCTACCTGAAATGTAAAAAAAATATATATATTCATACATAAATAAATATCGCCAGTGAGTGGTGAACAATACCATCTTATTTTTTAGGGTAATTTCAAACCAAGTTGCCCCCCAAAACACACTAGATTACAGCCAGCATATCGCACTGTAATTGTCACACATGGATGTATGGCATTTGAAATAATAGACCTTACCAACACATTTATTCTCCTTGTAATCGCAGTAGGGCGTCGCGACGCCAATCAGCGACGCGTCGGTGGTTTGCAGGTATGTGCCTTATAACGCCTGATTATTTTAATTTCTATGTAATCTATCGAATGATCAACACAGGACAGGTGATTCTCCATTATTGTTTTATTTTTTAGGTTTGCTAATTTTACTTTTATTGTTTATGATAATTAAAAAACACTTCAATTTCATTACTTCGCTGACAAGGCTTGGATAGGCCCCGCGGATAGCTCAATAATTAAGAGCCTGCAGCGGTGATGGAGAGACCCGGGTTCGATTCTTGGCGGTGGTCAATCTTTTCTCTTCAGATGGAAAGAAGGTAAATATATTATTATATTTTTACTACTTTAGTACGATGACTAGATATTTATATTTATTCTTTCATATACGTGCACAGTTGTTATTCTTCATGGATTTAGTCCCAAAATAAAATTCTGTTTTATTTTAATAAAAACATAAAATAGGTGATTTAACGCATTAATTAATTAAGATTAAAGTAAAAATCACAGGCATATATACCTCAGAAACTTAATCCTTTTGATTTAAGTGAGACAAAATTTTTTTAGCATTTTTGTGATAAGAAAATTGTGGTGACGTATAATTGGTGGGATTGGAAGGCATGCATAAAACAGTAAATAACAAGTAAGATAGGCAAACTCCCTTTTAAGATCAAACAAGTAAGATAGGCAAATTCCCTTTTAAGATCAAATTTTTGGGACAAAAGCATTGGATTATAATTACATGTGACTTAAATCGTTGAACACAATTTTTTCTCATAGAATCTATACTTTCTCTTAAACTGCAGACCAATTGAAACTTTTTTTGTATTTGGACTTTCCATTCCAAAATCTATCACTTTTGTTTAATTTGACGGGAAACAGATATATCCATAGATTGATACGTTTTTTTTTCTATATATATCACAGCTCCTCTTTGCTGAACCCGAATTCGTAATCGAGGGAGGCCATCTCCTGCACTATGTTGTGTAAATGAAATTATCTACTCTTGAAGACATGATAAGACAAATAGGCAACTAGTTTTTGTCGTTTGACATTTTACCACGTTTTTTGGACAAAGAACACAAAGATTGTAGCGTTTTAAGGAACAGTCCCACTCCATAACTTAAGACCCCATTTCGAAATGGATTTATCTAGTAAAGTAGGAATTATCTTGTTATAATGACTTCTGAAACTTATGTGAAATTCAGCTTGCACCTAATCTTTCCACCCCAAAACATCACGCTATGTAGGTGAGCTATATCTAAGGACTTATTATAAATCATGCATAAAAAAAGTATATAAAACAATTGAATGTTAAAATTCAATGAAGGATACAATAGACATTTTTTTTTAATCTTCATTGGACCGCCCTTCGCATGGAACCACTGATGTAGAAGCTAAAACGAACCCCCGTTAACTTGTCATTGGCCGCTGCGTTAGAATTTCTCTCACATATTTTGTTTTTTTGGCGGGAAACAGCTCTTGGTGCTTCTGAAAACCTCCCCTCCTAACTATCTGTAGTTCATAGACTCACGGCCCTCCCTGAACTCTCCCCGCTCCAATACCAAGCCTTATACCTGCTCCTGCTTCCTTCTACTCCGCTCAATCCGATCTCATGAGAGATTCTCTCACGCGCGACTGTCAAAGAAATATTTAATTGAGAGTTTTTCTCATGCGCAACTGTCAGTGATACGTACAACTGAGTGTGCGTCAATTTCCAAAATTTTTTCTTGAAGAGGGAAAAATGACTCAATGACTACACTAAAGAATAGTTTTCTAGTATAATTTTCTGTCTACTTTACATTCGAACTTGGAAGTTCCAATATACATTGTATTTCTAATAGAACATTATAATCACTATTGTTAATTAAACTAAATGCTTGTAGTATTAATTTGGCTTTAAGATAATAATCTTTCTTTATGTATTTAATTTTTTTACTCTTTAAAAAATGTTAAACAGTAGTTTTGAATGATAATAGTTGTTTTATCCTCTTAATAAAAACGTTTTTTCAAGGTTTCATAATTTGTACTAATAATTGACCCTTTTGTAAATACAGCTTTATTGGTAAAATTTTAATTAACGTATGATTAAAATGAAAAAAAAAAACTAGTGATTGTGGTGAGAGAAATTCTCACGTGCGACCATCCATGTTAAAGTTGGTCTAGCGACCAATGCCGGGTTAAAAGTAGTTTTTATTATAAATACGTATGTGCCAACCGAAAAAATAATAATTTTTAAACTATTTTATTAGAAGATAAAAGATTCGACCACGGCCGGGAATCGAACCCAGGTCCTCTGCATCTACGTCGCAGCGCTCTTACCAGTAAGCTAACCGTGGGTCTGTCTCGTTCGTGATCGAATCTTTCTCTTCTGTGATCCCTCCCTCCAGGTCTCCCTAAAAGTTGGCCAAAACCCATTTTTTGAAATTTGAAATTTCTGGTAAATAATGACTGGAAGTACAAGTAGAGGACCTGTTGGATCATGTAGGATGATTTTTATCTCTTCCAGGCCCTTAATCCGGCGGCTATTTTAATTCAAATCTGACCTTATCCCTTAACTCGTCTGTGCTCATAACTATTGATCTACAAAATATATTAATTTTCTTAGTACTTACTGAAGTATCGGCATTATCATATGATGGATAGTTCGAGGCCAGGTTTGTACTTGTTATCCCGATAGTTATATTTTTTTTTTATTCAATACTATTATCAATATCTTTTTGTTTTTTGGTAGGTATATTTTAGAGCTAAAAATTAAATTTGAAGGTTAAAAAGTTATACTTCTGGGCATTTCTGGGCAACGAAATATTTTTTATGATAATGTATAATTATCCTAGAATATGTTTCTTGAAAAAAATTCTGCGAATAGCTGCGATTGGCAGGCTTATAATTTTTTATTACTAAAATGTCAATTTCATTAGATAATAAAAAAAATTCAATTTTGTTATGTTTTCATTTATTTGTATTTTAGGATCTTCTGGAAGAATAACTGTAACCTGAATGGAATTATTTGACATATTTTTAAAGTCAAAACATTAGCTTTTAAAAAAAAGAAGGAATTTTTGTTGTCTTTTCTCATTAGGAAATATTGTAACAAGCTAGAGCATGTGAAAGAGCTAAAACAAAATTATCCTTTTGAGGCATGATTTCCAATTGAGATAGAATGCTTCTTCAAGGAAAAGAAATTTTTTTGAAACAGCAACAAGAAATGGCTAAGTGGGACGATATCAATCAAAAGCTCAAGATCTAGTGGACGCTCTGAAAAATCATTTGTTACTTTAAAATTTACAATGGATACGGCGAAACTTTATCAATGGTATGCAATGATACCATCTGTTCACAAAGTTTTAAGGAATTTTTTCTGAAGTGATAAAAAGCCCTCTGCTTCATATTGGTCTTTTATCTTAGGAAGCAGCAGAAACCCGGAATGACCATTTCCGGAATCTGGATGTAATTAATAGATTAATATTGACATCAGATCCAGTTATCACAGGTATGAGAAGTTCAAGAAAAAATTTCAAGATAGTATGCTTCTTCAAGGAAAAGAAATGTTTTTGAAACAGCAACAAGAAATGGCTAAGTGGGACGATATCAATCAAAAGCTAAAGATCTGGTGGACGCTCTGAAAAATTGTTTGTTACTTTAAAATTTACAACGGATACGGAGAAACTTTATCAATGGTATGCTATGACACCATCTGTTCACAAAATTTTAAGGGATGGTTTTGAAGTGACAAAAAGCCCTCTGCTTCATATTGGTCTTTTATCTGAGGAAGCAGCAGAAACCCGAAATAACCATTTCCGGGTTTATAGAGAAAATAAGACCACAAAATTTTCCCGAACAGAGTGCAATCTGGAAGTAATTAATAGATTAATATTGACATCAGATCCTGTTATCACACAGTATGAGAAGTTCAAGAAAAAAGGTATCAGGTTTTGCAAGGAAACTTTAGAAATGTTGTCTCCCCCAACCAACTTAACCGATAGTGGTGATTCCGAAAGTTCATTAAGTGACGAGGAAAGTGAATAATGAATAATTAAAATTAATGTGCATTTTTAAGAAAGCTTGGTGCGTTTCTTCCTGGGATATAAGTTGTGTTTCGAAGAGGTATTAAACAATTCTTAATGAATTAGGAAAACACATTTTTTTCTTTATCACCATAACTTTTTATATTCACCTATTTTACACTATTTTAATTTTTTAAACATAATAGTAATAGATAAATGATAATAAATCTTTAATTAGTTATAAGTATATTTCATGGCTGCAATGCATGAAGAGAAAATATTATGAACATAAATTATAAACCCAAGGATGCCTATTTCACTGTCGGTGGAGTTATTTAAAAATTTATTTTATGAAAATTTTCTCCTTAGAGTATTTTTTTAACTGCTAAAAAAACATTTTTAATGTCTATTGCAAATATAGAAGCTATTTTAAAGACTTTTGAATTAATAAAATGGAAGAAAATAGTTTTGGCCAGCTTTTCTGGTCAAATACCCCAGTGTGCAATATAGCGAAGTACCGGGGGGCTGAACAATTGTCCAGACAGACGGGATCTAGTTGACATACGTAAAAGATATACATGTGTATGTTGTATGCAACACACACATTGTATGTTGTTATGCAACATACACATTGTATGTTGTTACGCAACATACACATTGTATGTAGTTATGTAGTAATTAGTTATCGTTAGATAATTAATTTATAATTTTTAAGCTATTTTATAGAAGATAAAAGATTCGACCACGGCCGTGAAAAGCGCTGCGACGTAGATGCAGAGGACCTGGGTTCGATTTCCGGCCGTGGTCGAATCTTTTATCTTCTAATAAAATAGCTTAAAAATTATAAATTAATTATCTAACGATAACTAATTACTACATAATGAAAAAATAATTATTTGTGATTCCAGAAAATACGTGGAAAAAGGCGTAGGGAATCGGTTTAATGAATAAAATCAATATACTATTTGGTTATGGGAGTGAGTGGAAGTAGAACATATCAAGAAAACACTAACTGAAGAAGTTTTTAAAAATGAGAACCCAATCGGCTGAGACCGAAACAGAGCGTTACATGGCGAGACTGGGTGACAAATGGCACTTTACGATGAACAGCACTGTCATATTTTATATCACTTTTATACTATTTTTTTTTATAATAATCAAACCAAACCATACTCACACACATATTCTTCTCGAAGTCGCAGACGGGAAGATATCCTCCGCACTCCAATGGCAGGTAATCCCTTATTTCAGATCTCAACAAAAATGCCAACGATTGTTCGAAACACTGATTTGGTACCCGATATATCTCTTCTTCAGGTTTTTCAACCTAAAAGATAAAATATAATCGCAATTAGTTGGAGAACAGTAAAAAAGCAGATAATCTAGAATTGTTACAAATGTATATATCGCCGGTCAGCAAGAATAGTAACACAACTCACAATTGAAAAAATAATTCGATTCAAGCACCAATATATCTAGAATATCGTTCAAATTTAAGCAAGGAACGTGTCATGAGTGTATTAGTAATACTGTTCACTACTTATATTTTAACAATGAAAATTTGTATCTTCCTTTTTTCATTTTGTGTATTATTATATTCCTTTTTTTCTGTCTGCCATTTTTTAATCATTATAAACTAGATTGTACTGTTATTAGTGGAAAATTAAAAATTAAGAACATAAGTCGGCAAACATCACCCTTGTATTAGATTGGCTGTAACCATTCAAATAAATGAATATCTTTCATTTGATGTATCGATAATTTTGTTGTTGATGATTTTGACTTCACTGATTCCCCTGTCAATCAACGGATATCAAAGGAAGAGAAGAGAAGATACTTGGCACAGCTGAAAAACCGTTTTTTTCTAAGTTAGACCAGTCTTGCATTTATTTATTTATTTACTACAAGGGCTCTATAGCCCTTGGAGAACCTTGGCCTCCAATACAATCCTTGCCCACTGCTTCCTGTCAACCGCATGTCTTCTCCAACTTGCACCCCTATCCGGCGCAGGAACGCCTCCACGTCCTCCAAGGAAGAAGAATAAGGGAGACCACGGCTGAGGTGGCTTGATAGTCCGTAGCTGAGGGCCAAAAAGGTGCCTGATTTGAACAAAATGTTTGATCATATAGGCTGAAAGTAGTCATTTCACAGACAACAACCGTGAACGTCTCTCACCTCAGATCGGTTGCCATCAAATTTTATAGGCGAAGAAAATCGACATTTTCGAAATTTTTTCAATTTTTCGCTAATAATACTTGCAGTTAATATCAGTTAAGTCTTTTCGCCAAAACCGATTATCAATTTAGCCACTTTAGCGGAAAAATGAATCACGCTCATGTTCCAAAGCCTGCAATTTATAGAGGGTTACTCCAAATAAAAAATGTTACCTAAAATCGTTGTAAACTATCCAATTATGTGTAAAACGATCTCATTAGTTTTAAAATTAGTCCACTCCTGTGGAGACAAAGTAATTAAAACGTGAACGTATTTAGCGCCTTTTGGACTAAAGTCCTAGAAATTGTTTCGAATTTTATTTCAGTTTTTCGCATATAATTCGGCAAATACTGATCACAATGTATTGCATTCTTCTTGCTATAAGAGGCTGAACTATTGCAAATAGAATCATATATTTGAAGTTTTAATCGGTGTATTGGTTTAGCCGGGTTCGGTACATCAAAAATCTGTAATTTTTACGATTTTGATGAAAATCGTGTTCCAACACCTCTAACTCAAAAAAATCTACTTTAAATAAAAAATGTTAGAAATATTAGTGGCAGATCATCAAATTTAGCATGAAACAAGCTCCTTAAACACAACATTAGTTAACCCCTGCATGGAAATACAAATGAAAACATGAAAGAATCAGAGTAGTTACTTCCAGCTAAGACTTCGGTTTTTTAAATATTATCCTTACTTTTTTACGTTTACACCTCCCCCTGACTACCGCGACCATCTTTGTCAATGCGATCTCTTGTTAGTTCTCGCGAACTAAAATTTTAAAAACCGTAATTAATACGGCTTTTTTTCGTGACGAGTTAACTCTCGCATAGGTAATTAGTCCAAAAATCTTTATTAGGTAAGACTATAGATTAGGGCGGGGGGGGGGCGGGTTTTCCCCGACCCCACCAGGAACCACCACCGTCGCTGACTCGTTGCCCTCGCGGCCGAGTTAGCTCTCGCACACTTAAATTTTCATTAACTAATGACTATGGGTTTTTTCTTTCCTAGCTAATTACTTCTCGCAAAGGTAAATTCATGAAATTTACAACCCCCCCTCCTGACTACCGCGACCAACTTTATGCACCATATTATTTCACATTTCGAAAGCTTCTTTTGCATGACTTTCTTGAATAAAACCGTAAAAGTTAAGGTATGCTGAAGCTAAAAATGTACAGCTGATAAAAAAAATCTGATTGCATTATTGGAATCAGCGCCCCAAACATAGTTAAAATCAGGTATAAGATTCTATTCACCAAAAAAATTTTCTCTAAGGCTGTGTTATTAAGCAATATGATTTATGTAAAAACCGGTAACCTAATAATATATATCAATAGGGAGAAATCCAAATAGAAACTTACAAATGATCCTTAAATAGTTAATAAAAAAAAATTAAAACCCATTTATTTGTAAGAACATTCAAATTCCCAGATTTCAGTGTGAATATTCTCATTTTTTGTGAAAGTTTACAATTTTTTATGTGAATATATATTGTCAATTTGATTGCATTGACTAGCCTGTAGTAGTGCAATAATTAAGTTGACAGAAGGAATCTCTTTTTTTTTTTAAGCCTATTTATTTTTACTGGTGACTTTTAAGACTTGTATTATGATTAAATCATATACATGTAATTATTTAAAAAATAATAATTCAAAAAACCACAGCTGAACATAACACTTTAAATGCTTTTTTTTACTATTTATTGATATATTGATTCTTATACCCTTAAGAATAATTACCTTATTCACACATTATTATCTGTTTAAGAGTAACACATGCTTTTAGTATTGCTTTTCTGATTATTTCTTAATGCCCACTAGAGGAACAAAAGGAAGAAGAAAAGGAAAAGTTCATAAACTGAAGTGAAAAGCTAAACAAAAAAAAATAAAGAAAGATTTTGGTTACGGAAGTAAGAAAGAGAATTATTAAATTCTTCTTTCTTGATTAATCTCATAATCTCTAAGGGAATTAAAAAATAATTTCAATGAACTCTGAAAGTATGAAAAATAATGAAGAATCGATTATCGAAAGGTACAATGTAAAATGAAGGGAGGATTTAAGAACCCATTACAAGGTAGTTATGTTAATGTTAATGTAAAATTCAACAGACTGAAGAGTTACATGATTTTTTTCAGTGAAGAATATTTGCAGAAATTAAGATGCACCTTGTTCATTGAATTGGGCTGGATGAAATCACTCCTGATGTGATGCAGTACATAAATGTGAAAAAATGTTTTTTCCATCTCTTGAACCTGTTAAGTCTTAACCCTTTAACTGTTGGTGGCTTGTATATGAGCCAGCCTTGCGAAGGTTCCCTTGTGCTGATGGGTCGTATATGAACCGGCCCGTTTTTCCGCTTCACTGCTGTTATATACGAGCCGGGTAACTAGCGCTTTCCATTGACATTCCATCTTGAACTAATTAAACAACCATCTTCCATGTGTTAAAATAAAAGATAAATTTTGCCAAGTACCTACCTGTCTAGGTAGTTATTTTTATGAATATTTTGTCTGATCCCCTGATACTTTAAAAACCGAAGTCTTAGAAGAAGTACTCTGAATTCATTCATGTTTTCATTTGTATTTCCACGCAGGGCTTAACTAATGTTGTGAGTAAGAAGCTTTTTCATGATAAATTTGATGCTCTTCAACTTATATTTATCTAAAACATTTTTCATTTGAACTAGATGTTTTTGTGTTAGAGGCGTTGGAACACGGTTTTCATCAAAATCGTTAAAATTACAGATTTTTGATATACCTGCTACGTTTCTGGCTTCCCGCTTTTCTAAGCCGGTGGGTGTTAACAGAAACGGCTTATATCAAGTTAGTAGATTAAATTAATATAATGAATATGTATCAATTGTATATTGGAGACTCTTCCAAAGGTGACGTGTTTACCAATTCTATTTTATTTTAATAAACCTGCGGCATAGGGTAAATGATAATAAAGAAACAAATCTAAATTGAACTATATCTTCAATTTTATTGACCAATAATGTAATTCATTTATACTCCTTTTAATATATCATATAAAGATACTTTACTGACACAAATTAGTTAATGGATGCTGACTGGCAATTTAACATTATTTAATAAATACTGACCATAGAATATTACAACTAGTACTGTATATGTATTAACCTTATCTGGTGGGCACTCTCTGGTGTTGTCCATGACCTCTCTGCTGAGTGTGTCCCTACCATCTCAGACGCTCTCTCAGATTCAGCACAGCATCCCCTCTCAGCCTGTCTGGCTATCTGGACTCTGCCCTCGCTCTCTCCTTAGACCTCCCTAGACTTCTCCCTAGACTCCTCGTACTTCTCTCTCCTCCGAACTCCCCCAAACTTATCTCCCTCCGTATAAGATCTTCTTATGTATTTCCCTGGATGTTAGTCGGCAGCATTGTCGGTCTTAGGCTTTGCTTATTTTGAATTTCTAACATATTTACATGAATTACATGAATTACAACACATTTACCCTTTGGCTCTCTGCATACTTGCTTGAAAACGGCATTAAATTTCTCGGTACACTAAAAAAAAGAAAAAAAAAAAGAAATACCCCCACAATCTATACAAACAAAGCCAAGAGCGCTAAATTCTTGTATTTTTGGATTTCAATACGACACAACACTGGTTTCTGTAATGACCCACCCTAATAAAGGCATCATATTATTATATACAATGCGTGACTCAGATGAAATAGATGAAGCTACAAGTAAGTCCGTAATAAACCTTAATTACAATAAAACTAAGGGAGGAGTGGACACAGTGGACAAAATGTGTTCGTCGTATTCAACATCGAGAATCACAAAGCGATGGCCCATGGCATCATTCTTCTGTTATTTAGATATAGGTGGGATAAATGCAGGTCTCAGACAGGGCGACCCACTATCCCCAACACTATTTATGATGTAGGTCTGGAAAATCAGTGAAGTCCATCCGGACTAATCCTGGAGGAACGATTATGAACAGAATGACGCAGCATATGGCCTACGCAAATAATGTCATCATCACAGGAAGAACTTTTTCATCATTACCATATCTGGTGCATTCCAAGAATTCCAGTAGGGTAAATTTGGTCTTGTGGTCAATCCTGAAAAGACCAAATATATGCGATCCTCTAGAAGGGACAGGCTGGGAAACCCTTACATCTCAGTATGCGGTCAGAATTTCGACAATGTTGCCAAGACGAGATACCTTAGTTATGACCACAAACAATAATATTTGCACTTCAGGGAGAGGGTTTTCCGCTTTCGCGCAGAGCTAAAGTGATGACTAGAGCTCGGATTCCCGTGCTATTGTAACATTTTATTGGTAAGTCAAAATAAATCGACCTCAAGTTAGTTATTCCAATCAAGCCTCATGGGATGTTTTATAAAAAATTTATACTGCACGAAATTGCAAGTTTTGGGGTTTACAGCACGAAATTTCACGTTTCGAAGTTTTATTGCCGAAATTGCATCATTTGATAGTTTGAACAAAAATTATTACAAATTTTAATTTTCTTAAATACACATCAAAACAATAGTGGAAAAAATCATAGGAAAAAAAAGGGAACTTGGGAGATGTAAACAAGCACAAACCTCTAATTTCCAAGAACTGAGGGTTCAGTAGTTTCTGGATATTTACATTTTGGTTCTTAATTTTCATTGTTCTGTAAGTATCAAACTAGCTTTTGTCGAGGATATTGTTACTAAAAATGCCAAAAATTGGAGCAAGTGTCTTAGAAAATTGTGGGATGGATTGAAAAATATTCTGAGCTCAATAGGGTTGGTAGTGCAGTATTTTGTATATCTAGTGATAAAAATATTGGATGTAGCTGGAAATCACAAATTGTTTCCCACTGTAGCAGAAGTAAGTACCTAATCTTTTAAAACCCAGAACGGTAACAGGGGTAATGCGTGTTATCAGACCATTGGCGGATCTAGTGGTGGGAGAGGCTGTGGGGCTGTAGCTCCCTTTAGGACTGCAGCCCCCCCCTTTACAATCGGCTAGATCCGCCCAAGTACCAGACTGATTTTAAAAAAAGCCTACGCACCGGATATTGCATGTGGTGACTAGATAATTTGAGTGGTACCTTTCCTTCTATAAGATCTTCCTACTTCCAAAAAATGATAGCTTGCATGCGAGTATTTTACTCTTTATTCCACATCTTGATGTTACTAAGTAAATATTTTATGTTCCGATTTTTTTCATCGGAAATATTTTCAAAAATAGGCCAACTGTGTTATACAAAAGAACCGAAATTCAGTTATTTTACCAAAAGGTATACTAAAAAAAATATTATAAAAATAATTGGTGAACATAAAAGAGTTTCTATTTCAATTTACTCTCCGCTACTCATTTTATTCCAAAGTAGCTATTTTTTGTTAACAAAAATAATTTAATGATTTATTTTCAAGCAATCCAATGCACATTGTGGCAAGTTTTGAAGTTTCTATTGCACGGTTTCAAATTTTTACCGCACGGAATTCCGAGCTTTAGTGATACGATTTAGGACAATCGTCATAGCTTTGGTAACGTATGGCAGCCATGGAGAATCCGATGGCTTGGCCATGTGGAAAGAATGTCGAAACTCGAAACCTAGAAGTATGCTATATCAACCGCTGCACAGTGGGAAAATTTTGTAACTTAACTGCCAAAAATCTATAATCCTGATAAAATTACGATAATCAAAAAAATCTCTTTTCATTAAGGGGAAGCCATTATTTTTTAGAATCTTTTTTTTTATTGTGATTTTCTTTACTTTCACTTACCTATATATGAAATATATAGTAAGGGGAAGTATTGCGATCGTGAAAAATTTCGACTTCCGGTTTTCAACGGAAATACACGTTTTGGGGTCCCCAGAGTCCAAATGACCAAGTCCCGCGAAATGGTCTGTGTGTGAGTGTGCGTTGTGTGTGTGTGTGTGTGTGTGTATGTGTGTGTGTGTGTGTGTGTGTGTGTGTGTGTGTGTGTGTGTGTGTGTGTGTGTGTGTGTGTGTGTGTGTGTGTGTGTGTGTGTGTGTGTGTGTGTGTGTGTGTGTGTGTGTGTGTGTGTGTGTGTGTGTGTGTGAGTGACAGACTAGCTCAAAAACTATAAACCGTGCGAACCTAAAATTGGGTATTTAGTTCATGTATATGCCCGCGATGTGACGGCAAAAATTTTCATCAAAATTTCCCAAAGGGAGGGGGTACTTTAATTAATAACTGTTTACGTTTTTTTCGATTTCTTTAAAAACGGCTCTAACAATTTTGATGAAAATTTTTGCCGTCACACACACACACACACACACACACACACACACACACACACACATACACACACACACAACGCACACTCACACACAGACCATTTCGCGGGACTTGGTCATTTGGACTCTGGGGACCCCAAAACGTGTATTTCCGTTGAAAACCGGAAGTCGAAATTTTTCACGATCGCAATACTTCCCCTTACTATATATTTCATATATAGGTAAGTGAAAGTAAAGAAAATCAAAATAAAAAAAAAGATTCTAAAAAATAATGGCTTCCCCTTAATGAAAAGAGATTTTTTTGATTATCGTAATTTTATCAGGATTATAGATTTTTGGCAGTTAAGTTACAAAATTTTCCCACTGTGCAGCGGTTGATATAGCATACTTCTAGGTTTCGAGTTTCGACATTCTTTCCACATGGCCAAGCCATCGGATTCTCCATGGCTGCCATACGTTACCAAAGCTATGACGATTGTCCTAAATCGTATCACTAAAGCTCGGAATTCCGTGCGGTAAAAATTTGAAACCGTGCAATAGAAACTTCAAAACTTGCCACAATGTGCATTGGATTGCTTGAAAATCAATCATTAAATTATTTTTGTTAACAAAAAATAGCTACTTTGGAATAAAATGAGTAGCGGAGAGTAAATTGAAATAGAAACTCTTTTATGTTCACCAATTATTTTTATAATATTTTTTTTAGTATACCTTTTGGTAAAATAACTGAATTTCGGTTCTTTTGTATAACACAGTTGGCCTATTTTTGAAAATATTTCCGATGAAAAAAATCGGAACATAAAATATTTACTTAGTAACATCAAGATGTGGAATAAAGAGTAAAATACTCGCATGCAAGCTATCATTTTTTGGAAGTAGGAAGATCTTATAGAAGGAAAGGTACCACTCAAATTATCTAGTCACCACATGCAATATCCGGTGCGTAGGCTTTTTTTAAAATCAGTCTGGTACTTGGGCGGATCTAGCCGATTGTAAAGGGGGGGGGCTGCAGTCCTAAAGGGAGCTACAACCCCACAGCCTCTCCCACCACTAGATCCGCCAATGGTCTGATAACACGCATTACCCCTGTTACCGTTCTGGGTTTTAAAAGATTAGGTACTTACTTCTGCTACAGTGGGAAACAATTTGTGATTTCCAGCTACATCCAATATTTTTATCACTAGATATACAAAATACTGCACTACCAACCCTATTGAGCTCAGAATATTTTTCAATCCATCCCACAATTTTCTAAGACACTTGCTCCAATTTTTGGCATTTTTAGTAACAATATCCTCGACAAAAGCTAGTTTGATACTTACAGAACAATGAAAATTAAGAACCAAAATGTAAATATCCAGAAACTACTGAACCCTCAGTTCTTGGAAATTAGAGGTTTGTGCTTGTTTACATCTCCCAAGTTCCCTTTTTTTTCCTATGATTTTTTCCACTATTGTTTTGATGTGTATTTAAGAACCTGCATTTATCCCACCAAACAGAAGAATGATGCCATGGGCCATCGCTTTGTGATTCTCGATGTTGAATACGACGAACACATTTTGTCCACTGTGTCCACTCCTCCCTTAGTTTTATTGTAATTAAGGTTTATTACGGACTTACTTGTAGCTTCATCTATTTCATCTGAGTCACGCATTGTATATAATAATATGATGCCTTTATTAGGTTGGGTCATTACAGAAACCAGTGTTGTGTCGTATTGAAATCCAAAAATACAAGAATTTAGCGCTCTTGGCTTTGTTTGTATAGATTGTGGGGGTATTTCTTTTTTTTTTTCTTTTTTTTAGTGTACCGAGAAATTTAATGCCGTTTTCAAGCAAGTATGCAGAGAGCCAAAGGGTAAATGCTATAATAATTATCTGTTGTAAAATTGCGATATGAGTTTTTGATAAGTCGTGTTAGTCTTTTGACGACTTCGTCAGCTTTATTTGATAATGTGTATTGGCCTGGTTTTTTGTTTACTACATTACAATTCGAGATTCCAAGTGTAAAATGTTTTGCTGTCACACATAGCGTAGTATTTTAGGTCATACTTGGCAGGCTTATTAGGGATGTATTGTACAATACTGCATCGTCCACGGAATGACACTAACATTTCGTCGAATGTAACAAACTCTCCAGGGCTATAACTGCTTTGACAATTGTTAAAAAATTTGTTGTGCAAATCTTTAATTGTTGCAATTCTGTCATTCTTTTCTCTCTCATTCCTTTTATGAATATTATCAAATCTGAGAGAGGGTAACAAGAATAAAATAACGTTGGAAACTGAACAGAGCACGTAGAATAGGCATTCCTGTTCCGTTCTTAGCATCCCACAATTCGTGGCAGTCTGTGTGTTTTCCTTTTTTTATACCAACAAGGTATAATGCACCTATCACAGCCATTATTTCAGATTGACTAGTATTTTTACAGTCCCGCACTCTGGAATAATGAGTATTAGAACGTTTATTATCAATGAAAATGTTTGTATTTTCGACTATTGAGTCAATAATACCGAGGTCAAAAATTTTAAGAAACGTATCCATCTCCGTAGAAGTATTCCTAGCGCTGAGTTTAGGCCCGGGAAAAACTTTTATTATATTCTTACTTCTCACTCGCGCATTTGATGCAACGGGTATGCTGCTCCAGATAGTTTCCAAATCCTTACCAATAAAAAATCTTTGATCATTATCAGATTCACCAGTACCAGTTTACCATCTACCTCCATGGTGTCTTCAACTTCTGATTCAACCGACTGTTCTGATGCACTTTCTTCCTGCTGCTGTTCCACCGATTCTTCTTCATATTCTCGATCAATGTCGGTGTCATTAATAATATTTTCTTCCTCATGCTCCTCATCAGACAGCTCATGCAAAACTCTCAAAATATCCTCAATATTCGTAAAACGTTCCCTACAATAATTCAAAAGTAATATAAAAACACTATCCATAGAAAATAATAAAAAAAATTAACTTTTATAGGAATAACAGTTCCATAAAAGGAAAACTTTCCATAAAAAGAATAATTTGAACGTTGAAATGTATATGAAAATACAGGTATATTTTCTATACCGAGATAATGACGAAAATAATAATACAAAGTAGTACAAGATAAGTAATTAGTAATTTTACTTACGCGTCTTTTGCTTAAAAAACGGGTGAGGAACAGTGTAGATGAGGGTTTGGAAGAATTAGCTTCGAGACCGGGCGCAAGCAGCACTGTGTGCGGCTTCTACGAACTCACTAATTAGAATCCTATTGACAACGAACGATAAAAGATATACTTCTCGCACTTAAACTTAAACAAACTTGAATTCAATTAGTAGTACTAGGATTACATCAAGTTCTGAAGAATTCCGTCCACGGCTTATCCACGAAAATTCAAGGAAACCGAGCCTGCCGCACTGAGTGCGGCTACGCGCCCGCCGGTAATCAACTAGAATAATTTAAATTTTCCGATAGCACAGTCAAATCTTATGTAAACCATTTACTATACCCTAATTACACAAGTGTTTGTTTGGAGAAGAGATATTCTGACCATGATAGAGGGACGGTCGTGATTTTTGATGATTTATACAAAATGTATAAAAAGTCGAGACAATGAGGTGATTTATAAATCTTGAGAGTTTCTCCCCACCGACCTCCTTAGTCTTGAAAATCTTCGTGGAAGAAAAAGGGTTCATTTGTAGGTATATTGATGACCAAGTATTCTGAGGTTTGTGATTGTACAGGTCCAAAAATATTGCTTACTGCTCCTAGAGAGATTCAAATATCGAGAAGTAGGTAATATACTCTGACACCTCAAAGACGAATTGAACTAAATTGAGTTCAAAAATAAAATTGAATCTTGTTGGAACAGACTTCGGAAGCATAATGTGTGCTATCGAAACTCCGTGTCTAAGTAAGGCATCAGAAATAATAAATTTATTTTGGGAATTGGGAAACGGTAAAAATGCGCTTAATTGCGGAATCGGGTTTCATCCCAATGCGCAATTAAGAAGCATACCATGCTGCATAAAGCTAGATAGGTATTGTTCAAAGCTACTCAAGCCCTTAACGGGATATCGCACAAGACATTTCGCTATAGTAGTAATTATTTTTTGTTGCATTAGAGGAATATAAATAATAGTATTTGTATTTTAATATATTTTATCAACACATCATTTTCATTCAAATCATTTTAATATTTAAATAAGAAAGTTTACTTACACATGTGTTAGTTTCAAAATCACAGCTTGACTTAGGCGGATTGCAGTACAGTTCAATACGTCTATTTTCTTCTAGTTTTAGCACGTATGCGATCTTGGGATTCACACAGTGATCTACAGATCGATATTTTGCTGATCGCGATATGCCTTTCTGGGAGCCAACCTAAAGAGTGTTAATCATCAGATTTTATTTACTTATTATTTTGTTCAAGTAATGGTTCTTAAACTAATCCAAAAAAGTCATAAACCACCGCTCAGATGCAAATCTATAAGCGGATAATAATAAAATAAAATTCTAAATAAATAACGCTTATTTTTTAAACTGATTTTTCCAAATAAAAACTAGTTTCGCTTTAAAATTTTGTTTTACTTGAGTCTAATAAGATAAAGCCTTTTTATTGTGTTTTTAACCCACTAAAATAATTTAAATTTTACGATTGCTCACTCAAATCTAAGGAAACCCCATCGTGTAAAATACAATACAGAGTGAATATTTCTAACAACTGCATAAGTATGTCAGTTAACTACCCTAAACATAAAATCGATCTAATGAAGATAATAAGAGATCTTAAAGCATCAACAAGCGACTGAAGCATCAAGTTATTTGCGGATCCATACAGGAAACACACTTAGATGAAAGAGAAATTGAGAAACTCAAAAACTATATATATATATAAAATCTAGTGCGCTGCGCACAGAACTTTCACTTGCGAACTTACTTAGATTATCGAATTGACGAGTCGACGTGTTTCGATAATATGGAAACGCCCCACTTTTCCACATTTATGTGCTTATATTTGTATATCTCCATATAATCTGTAAAGCAAAACTTGAAAGTACGCAGTACTTTTCAAGTCATTATTGCTTATTTATTTTCCATCAATAGACGAGTTTTATATTACTTCTTGGTTGTTTTTTACAGCGATTTGCTTTTTGTAAATATATTGTAAAGGTGAATCGATAGGAGTTGTATTTACGACTCGTAGTAAAGTTTGTCTCTCATGGCTTTCTGGAAATCAAGAGCGATTACTGTTCCTCTAAAATCACTTTATATTGCCATCAGAAATGTATTATGGAACTAAAGTTTCTAAACTAAAATATAATTAATTAAAGATTATCTTATACCATATTTTTTTTACATCCAAATTCTTTACATACAAATGCTTTAAATAATTTGAGCATCACGTATTTATTCTGTGATAATATGGGATATGAAAGGCGAAATTGTTCACGATCGCAATACTTTCCCTTACTATATGTATCATATATAGGTATGTGAAAGTAAAAATTGAAAAAACATAGAGAGGTATCCCAACAATTGTTTCTGGAAATATTAATAGTGAAGATTGAAATCACAGTCGCAATTCGGAGCGTTGGCAAGCAAGTTATCTCTCAACGAACCACAACTAAATACAATTTACGTTTTCCATCCTCACAGTGGTTTTCTAACGAGAATATCAAGGAGATTTCCAACCCACTTCCAAAAGTCCAAAAACCAGTCTCAAGATCGAAGGAAAGTATTCACAATCCACTAATTACACAAATTTTTGTTTGAAGAAGAGTCTGCGATGAGCGAACTTTTTTTTTAAACACGCTACCCCTCCCTGGTCTTGTTTGGCATACAGAGGGTACCATTAGTATATCCAATAAATTCTGACCATGATAGATGGAAGGTCGAGATTTTGTACAGGTCCAAAAATATTGCTTACTACTCTAGAGAGATTCAAATATCGAGAAGTAAATAATATTGTAACGTTAAACCGATAAGCAAATAAAAAAACATATGGCGTAACCTCCCGGACCGCTTGTTGGAACAAAATAAGCGGTTGGAACGAACTGTTTGGGTCTAGATCTTTCCGTGGCCTAGTCCACATAGGCGAGATCTGCCTACATTGTTCTAGAATGATCCAGGCCTGACTATTTACGATTATATATAAGGATCAGTGACTGAACGAGTTAGTTGAAGTCTGTGTCTTGACTGTGTTGTTCAAGTCATATGATTGCGTGTGTTATAACGCTATCAATTTTGTAACCTGCTCAAGTGTTTAAGTTGTACTAATTCGTTGCCATTGTAACAACTGTATATTCCTGTTAAATAAATATTTGTTACCCACATAAGTGTTACAACTGGTGTCAGGTGTGGGGTTGAAAGAAGAATAAAAAAAATAAAAAATGCCAGGTAAACGAATTGGAGAACTTAAAGTCACAGACCTGCGGAGAGAACTAGAAGAGCTGGATTTAGACACTACAGGGACAAAAGCGATCTTGTTGGCCCGCTTACGTGAGTACTACTTGAGTCAGGGCATAGATCCTGGAACTGTAGAGTTTGAGGATAGCTCCCTTAAAGCCGCTATAAGTAATTTGTCTGCTGAAATAAATGATAAATTAACAAGTCAATCGGCAGAAATAAATGATAAATTATCAAGTCAAGCGGCAGAAATAAATGGCAAATTAGCAAGCATGTCTGGCGAATTAACTGACAAGTTGACCAGCCAATTTGCTGAAATAAATAGGTTGAATGACCAATTGAATGAGAAAATAACGAGCCTAAATTCCAAATTGTCTGAAATGAATGACAAGTTGGTCAGGCAGACTGCTGAGCTTCAGGAGAAGATAAATACCCTAAAGTCGGGTTTCTCGGCTGAGATTAATGACAAATTGGTAACCCTGACTGCCGAAATAAATGATAGGCTGGAGGGTGAGAGGAATAGCGTGAATGACAGGTTTGCCGCTTTTGAAGAGCAGTTTGAAAAATTGGAAAGGAGGCTCGAAGAAAAAGTTCAGGCAGTCGAGAGAAAGCAGCTCGCTCAACAGCCATTGATAGAAGGGGAACCCGCTATTATAGAGAGCCGAGCCAGAATAAAACCACCGACTTTTGATGGTAAATCGTCATGGTCGAATTACCTGAAACAATTCAACGCTGCGGCAAGTGCTAATGGGTGGTCCTATAGGGATAAGGCGATTTCTTTATCAGTAGCCCTCCGATGGGAAGCTCAGGATGTCCTCCAGATCCTGAAATCTGACGACCCCTATGACTTTGACTTGTTGATAAGCCGGTTAGAGATGCGGTTTGGCCACGCCCACCTTGAGCAGGTGTATCAGTCCCAGCTGAAAAACAGGAAACAGAAGGCAGCAAAGACGATCCAGGAGTTTGAGGCGGACGTTGCCAGGATGGTGAGACTGGCTTATCCAACGGCCCCAGAAAGTTTGTTGGAGTGCTTAGCGGTCCAAGAATTCGTCGACAGCTTACGGGACGCGGAACTTCAGAGAGCTGTGCGTCTTGCTCGCCCTAAGCTGTTGGTGGATGCCCTCTCTACTGCGTTGGAGTATGAAGCGGCTACGGAGGCTTCTCGCAGCCATGCAAGAGTCCGGGCCATGAACAGTACCGACGACAGCGAAGGGCATCAGGAACCCGCGAACCCGAACAACCTGGAAGAGGTGCCTTTAAGAGTTGTGAAGGCACTTGATTCTCGGAAAAGGAGACCAGTACGGTGTTGGGGATGCGGTGAACTCGGACACGTCAGGAGTACCTGCAAGAAGCGGGCTGCTACTGACGCACCAAACTCCCAGGGAAACTAAGATGGGTCGACTCCTGGAGGGCGACATCGACCCAACGAAGCCTTCAAGACCCTCCCCTTGTGGTGGTAGCCTCCTTTGGGAACAGATCAGGTAGTTTATATGTGGATGGCATCGTCAACGGCACGGAATACGCCATGTTGGTAGACACCCGTGCTACGAAGACCATCGTCGGCCCGAAGGCAGTTGGTGATAGAAGGCTGTCGCCCTCGAGGTAGCGACTGAGGACCGCTACAGGAGATGTAGCCAAAGTATTCGGAGAAGCAAAGGTAAAGATACAATTGGGTTCAAACTGTTTCTCGCATTCAGCACTAGTGGCTGATATAGAAGAAGAAGTTATTCTCGGAATGGACATAATGAACGCATGTGGTTTCCAAAAAGACCTAAATCGGCAAGTCGTAAATGTTAGGGGAGAGGAACTTTTTATGTATAATCGAGAATCGGCCAGCTTAGAAGTCACCTTAGGTGAAGACGTGGAACTTCCTGCCAGATGTGAGACTATCGTAGCTGCTCGTCTCAAATCTTCAACCCCCACGGATCATCCTAGACATCCCGTATTACTTGAGCCAAGAAATCATGACCAGGAGGTGGGGAAAGGCATCATTGTTGGGAAGGCGCTCGTTATACCTTCTGGTAAGGTTCCTATCAAGAAGGGCACTAAGGTAGGAAATTTAGAGCCTGTAACCTCCAGGATGCTTCAGGCGTTTACAAAGAAGGAGCAAACTAATGAAAATCTCCAAAGGATGTTAGAAGGCCTTGACCCGTCGCTGTCAAGAAAGGAAAAGGAGAAAGTCAAGGACCTTGCGAATCGCTATCGCCCTGTCTTTGGCTCGGAATCCGGAAAGCCAGGTAGAACAAGCGTGGTGCGTCATAGAATCGGTACTGGTGATGCACGCCCTATTCGCCAAGCTGCGCGGCGACCTACCCAAGTCAAGAAGGAAGAGGCTGAACATGCTCTTCAAGAGATGGTGGGAGACGGAGTGGTGGAGCCGTCGAATAGTCCATGGGTCTCTCCGGTAGTGCTCGTAAAGAAGAAGGATGGAATGACCGGCTTCTGCGTCGATTACCGGAAGCTTAACGATGTGACGAAGAAGGACAGCTACCCATTGCCAAGGATCGATGAGGCCCTTGACGCATTAGCAGGATCCAGACTTTTTGCAACTCTGGACCTAAATAGTGGATACTGGCAAGTAGAGATAGACCCGGCTGACAAGGAAAAGACTGCGTTTACCACTGGGTCAGGACTATGGCAGTTCACGGTTTTGCCGTTCGGCCTCTGCAATGCTCCAGCAACCTTTGAACGCCTAATGGAGAATATTCTAAGAGGCCTGTCCTGGAAGATTTGCCTCGTCTATCTCGATGATGTCATAGTGGTTGGCCGGACGTTTGAGGAACACCTGTCAAATCTTGAGGAGGTCTTCAAGAGGCTAAAAGCGGCCAATTTGACGTTAAATGCAAAGAAGTGTCATCTTTTTCAAACGAAGGTCGCCTATCTAGGACACATCGTCAGTGGAGAAGGAGTTGCGGTGGACCCAGCAAAAATTCAGGTAGTCCAGCAATGGCCGACCCCTGTCAATAAACAGCAGATTCGAAGTTTCCTGGGCCTTTGTTCCTACTACCGCCGATATGTGAGAAAGTTTGGGGACATTGCGAAGCCTCAGAGTTGGTTGACTGAGGAAGGTAGACCCTTTAGCTGGAACGACGAGTGTCAAGAAGTGTTTGATGCCTTGAAGGAACGGTTAACCTCGGCTCCAATATTGGGCTACCCGGTTCCAGGAGGCAGATACATCCTCGACACAGACGCCAGCGAAGAAGGCATTGGTGGGGTTTTATCACAATTGTAGGATGGCCAGGAACGGGTTATTGGATATTTCAGCAAGACGCTATCAAAACCTGAGCGTAATTACTGCGTTACCAGGCGGGAATTTCTGGCTGTTGTCAAGTCCATAGACCATTTTCACAAATACTTGTATGGTGCAAGACTCTTGTTGCGGACTGACCATGCAAGCTTAAAGTGGCTGCTGAATTTCAGGAACCCTGAAGGCCAAGTTGCCAGATGGCTACAAAAGCTCCAGCAATACGATTTTGAAATTGAACACAGACCAGGTGTAAGACATCGCAATGCAGATGCTCTGTCTAGAAGACCATGCCCACCTAATTGTTCCCATTGTAGCCGAATCGAACAAAAGGAGGCCAACCTAGTTAGTGAAAAATGGACACCTGACGCAATCCGGGATCGGCAAGAAAATGATCCTGAGTTGAAAATGATACGAGACTGGAAACTAGCCAATCGCTGCCAGACTTGGCAAGATGTAGCACCATTTTACCTATTTTGAAGGCGTACTGGGCACAGTGGAATTCCCTTGTAATAGAAGACGGTTTGCTCAAGAGGGTTGTGGAGAACGTATACGGCAGCCTATCCAGGAAGCAGCTTTTGATACCTAGGACCTGCGTGCCGGAGGTACTTCGTTTGCTACATGATGAACTGCTCTGAGGAAGTCAGGGATTGGTGCCGTAAATGTAACAGCTGCTCTGCAAGCAACGGACCAGCTCGCAAACGCCGTGCTCGGATGCAGCAGTATATTGCGGGGAGCACCTTCGAGAGGGTAGCCATGGACATATTAGGACCATTCTCAGAAAGTGAAGCTGGAAATAAGTACGTTTTTGTAATCATGGACTGTTTTTCAAAGTGGGTGGAAGCATATGCTGTCCCCAACCAAGAGGCTGCTATGTAGGCTGACGTTTTAGTGAAGGAGTTCATCACCCGTTTCGGAGTACCAATTGAACTACATTCAGATCAGGGGAGGAACTTCGAGAGCACATTATTCCAGGAAGTCTGCAAGAGGCTTGGGATTCGAAAGACCAGGACTACGGCCCTCCATCCACAGTCCGACGGAATGGTAGAACGGATGAACCGAACCCTTATAAAGTACCTTTCCAAGGCAACCTCCGACCATCAACGAGATTGGGACCGTCAGATCCCATACTTCCTCATGGCCTACCGCTCTGCAGTTAATGAATCCTCTGGACAGACTCCTACGAGAGTTCTCTTCGGTCGAGAGATGAGGTTACCTTGTGACCTCATTTTTGGCAGCAAACGTGGGGTGGATGTATCTGGGCAAGACTGTTTCCGGACTCCAGAGGAGACTAGAATATACGCACGAGCTAGTTCGCAAGAATCTTCGTCTCGCCAGCGACCGGATGAAGAGACACTACGATAGTAGAGCCGATCAGAGCGGGTACCAAAAAGGAGGCCTCGTTTGGCTCTATAACCCAAGAAGAAAGCGAGGATTCTGCCCAAAGTTGCAGAAGAACTGGGATGGACCCTACGCGATAAAGAAGCGCATCAACGATGTGATCTACAGGGTCTCCAAGTATCCCAAAGGAAGACCTATCGTCCTTTATAATCGCCTGGCGCCATATGCAAGGAACCACGAAGAAGAACAGGTGCAGCAAATTACAAAAGAGACCTTTCGTTTGACCTATGGAGGAGGTACGCATGGAAAAGAAGACATCCAGGAGAAATGTCTCTAAGGAGGGGGCAGTAACGTTTAACCATTAAGCAAATAAAAAAGTCCTCCCGGACCGCTTGTTGGAACAAAATAAGCGGTTGGAACGAACTGTTTGGGTCTAGATCATTCCGTGGCCTAGTCCACAAATGCGAGATCTGCCTTCATTGTTCTAGAATGATCCAGGCCTGACTATTTACGATTATATATAAGGATCAGTGACTGAACGAGTTAGTTGAAGTCTGTGTCTTGACTGTGTTGCTCAAGTCATATGATTGCGTGTGTTATAAGGTTATCAATTTTGTAACCTGCTCAAGTGTTTAAGTTGTAATAATTCGTTGGCATTGTAACAACTTTATATTTCTGTTAAATAAATATTTGTTACCCACATAAGTGTTACAATATACTCTGACACCTCGAATACGGATTCAAACAAAATGGAGTTCAAAAATGAAACTGAATCTTGTTGGAACAGATGAAGATTCAGTTTCATTTTTGAATTCCATTTTGTTTGAATCCGTATTCGAGGTGTCAGAGTATATTATCTACTTCTCGATATTTGAATCTATCTAGAGTAGTAAGCAATATTTTTGGACCTGTACAATCACAAGGATAAAATCTCGACCTTCCATCTATAATGGTCAGAATATATTGGAAATACTAATGGTACCCTCTATATGCCAAACATGACCAGGGAGGGGTAGCGTGTTTAAAAAAAAAAGTTCGCTCATCGCAGACTCTTCTTCAAACAAAAAATTGTGTAATTAGTGGATTGTGAATACTTTCCTTCGATCTTGAGACTGGTTTTTGGACTTTTGGAAGCGGGTTGGAAATCTCCTTGGTATTCTTGGTAGAAACCCACTGTGAGGATGGAAAACGTAAATTGTATTTATTTGAGGTTCGTTGAGAGATTACTTGATTGCCAACGCTTCGAATTGGGACTGTGATTTCAAATCTTCACTATTAATATTTCCAGAAACAATTGTTGGGACACCTCTCTATGTTTTTTCAATTTTTACTTTCACTTACATATATATGAAACATATAGTAAGGGAAAGTATTGCGATCGTGAACAATTTCGCCTTTCATATCCCAAAATTTCATATCCCATATTATCACTGATGAAAATAAAAACTTTTATTTAACAATAAATATGGTGCACATGGTACCAGGTAATTTATATATTATATGCTTTCAAACTTCCAAAAACCCTCCGATATTTTGACTCTACAAATTTTTGAACATTAGAGGTTTGACCACACTGGTGTCACATCATATTGAGGATGTGTAACCAAATTCGTTTCCAGCCTACAAGCATTTCAAAAAATGAAAGGCGGGGAAGAACAATATGGCTGCCTAGTGTACAAAGCTTCAATGCTGGGGAAAGACCCTGGGAGGGATATTGCAAGGGGTTCATCTGGGAAGGTTGTTCACAAGGTATAGGGCGTTGATTTCCCCCCCCCCACCCCCAGAAATCCAGGAAAAAACATATTAATAGAATAAATTTACACATCTCATTCTTACTAAATTTCTAGTATAGTAGTATTTATGTTTGTGAATTTATTGAAGTCCCTATTCGATTAAAACATAAGTGTGCTGCGTGTTCGTTGGCTGATAAAATCCTAAACCATCAAACAGCCATCACACTAAACATTTATTACAATTTCTAAATAATAGGATCGTAAATAGTAACTGTACATAATTCATAAATGTTTTCCCCATGAATGAATGAAATCTTGATTGCTTTTTAAAATTTACGATTTTATAGCAGAGAGTCCACACCTCAATCATAACATTGACCAAATAAAGGTCCACAAATAAATATAAGATTAACTCCTTAATTATTATTACATAATTCCTATTAATATTCAACTAAAAAAATATATATGTATAAATGAAATAAAATAATAAGGAAAAACTAAATTTACTGCTCAATAAACTAAAACGAACAGAAAATTTATCTACTAAAACAAATTAACTTCATGACCCTGCAGGGTAGAGGCAACAAAAAAAATTAAATTAACTTCAATATATAAATGTATTGACACATTTTAAAAATGCTCAATTAATACAATATTATGGTAAAGCAAAATCAAAGATTTACTGCAATATGAGACAACAAACAAATAAATAGAAATACACCTATAAGGTGAAACTATATTCATCATATTTGTCAAATATTAATGGTCATATTTTAAAAAATTTACAATATCTTTTATTTTTTTGGGTCTAAGCTTTGTAAATAGGCTCCCCATTTAAAATCTCTGCTGTGATCACGTTGAAAATATTTGCATAATAGAGAATCCCTTGAGCTGGACAGAATTGGACATTCAAGAAGGATATAAGACTGTTCCCTTCTTGTTATTCACATCAGGGTTTTAAAGGATCTAAGCGTAGGAAACGGACGCCTATGAGTAGTCTATGGTTCTTATGGCCCATAAGACGAACCTGAGCGATGACTCAAAGGTCCTTTAGAGGAAGTTTCATATCCAGGTATTCTTCTCCTTGGCCTAGTGAACTGAGTTACCTGTAAAACGGGCTGAATCTGCTGTTCAGAATTGATTCAAGGTCCTGAGACAAACGCATATTCCGAAAGGAGTCAAGTAGGGATCTGTAGTTTTGAGCAAAGAGGTCTACTAAGAGAGTTATCAATGTCGATCAGTTTACCAGCTCCGATCTTATATAAATAGTTTTGTAATTCGGTCAACAAATAAAATAGAATAGAACGGTAGTCCTTTAGGGCTTTGAACTTATAAAAACAAACTTTTGACAGATCATCTGAAGGCAATTCTAGGATGGTCCTCCACCAATTCAACATTCTCTTAAATATTGTATATTAGACATGGTACCTATTGGTTTCAGTTCTAATATAAGCCCTGGGGGTAATTTTTGGCAAGCTTAGAACCCATTTAAGAAATCTTAATTGACATCTTTCCAAGATATGAGGATATGAAGGCCACCATACTTCAGCAACATTCAGCAGCACACTCTCACTCAGTGCATCAAATAACTGACATTTTGCATCCCAGGAGTTAGTTCTGCTGCTCTTTATAATACGCATCACAGCTGCACTAGCGTTACTGTATTTTGTTAGGAAGTGGGTGCTTACAGTACGAAATTTTCCTGATGAGGTAAATGGTACCCCTAAGTAAATAAATACATTTTTTGTTTGGATAACTTGTCTGCTATACCATACTTTCTTAACTTTTCCTGAGCAACCACCTTTGTAAGGAGGTAGAATAATCGTTTTTTCAGTATTGACTGGCAGTTTGTTTTGATCGCAATATTCTGCTAAAATTCGGAGTTTCTTTTGAGCATCAGGAAGAGGCCAATTTGACGAGATCGTCTGCTTACATGAGGAGGAGTAGATCCCGATCGTGACTTGTTAGAATGCCTTCGGATCCTTTTACTCTGAAGAAATTGACAATATCCGCTGTGAATAGTGAGAATAACAGAGGACTTAGTATTTCCTCCTGCAAAACTCCCTTAGATATAACCAATTCCTTCGATTATATCCCATTTTGTTCTATTGTGAATGAGGCCTGTCCATAAATAGCTTTCATGATCCTAGTACCTTACCTCCAATTCCCATCGTATACAGTTTTTTCTGATGCTTTACGTGATTAATAGAATCAAAGGCCCTTTTGAAATTAACAAATATAGCTTAAAATTTTCTTCTTTTCAATGGAAGGGCTATATTGATTGCTGCGGAAAGGAAAAAAATACTATTTCTGTAACCCTTTCCTTTTCTAAATCCCATTTGTTCATTCGGAATCAATTTTTTTTCTTCGCCCGATTGACTAACCTGTCATTTATTATATTGGTAAATATCTTAATTATATTGTTTGAAATTGCAATTCCACAGTAATTTCGAGGATCCTGTTTGTTCCCCTTTTTATGCAATAAAATCATTTTAATTTTTGTCAAGGCAGGAGGTATGTTTTCTTCTGTCCATATTTTTTTTAAAAAAAATAATAAAAATTTATTTATAATAATAAAACTCCATACTTAGTTTAATGTTACCACAAACCATGAGCGGTGTGGTGATATACACAAGTAGAAAGAAACTTATATTTACTGTTTTGTATTTGTTTTTCTGCGTTTTTTAAAAGCATTCCGGTGAATAATACGTTAACAAAACCAGCACCAATTAAAAAAAAAAAGTAGAATTAACGGACAAAATAATTTCTGATAACAGGAATAACATGTTTTCGATGAGTCAAGATGCGAAGCTATCTTTATGCATATACGTTTCTAAAAGGAGATTTAATATTTCCACAAAAAGGGCGAAAGAATATTTGATTCTTTCGATTCCATGTGCTTGTAAGTAAATTGACTTGGTTTCTATGCCTTAAGTCGTTCTTTTTAGCTTTCCTGTCAAATAGCTTTGTTCGTCGAGGCAACATCTGAAGAGTCTAAGGAAACCAAAAGATCTGCTCAGAATTAATATCCTCCAAAACAACCTAAAGCTAATAAGGTCTATAGTTTCAGCTGTGGCCTTACACAACACTAGATGCAGAATTTGAAACTACTACAAAATACAATTTTGCTGAAATATTTTTAAGCTGTTCCTGACAGGATTTTTTGTTTTTGTTTTGGATGATATTTAAGAAAACAGGGTTTCTTGAGGTGATGAACTCAATTCTGCTATTGTTTATATTACCTTGAAGGTTCTCTTAGGGCTGAGCTGAAGCAGTTTGAAAATTTTATTTCACCTAAATCTCAGCTGAGACTTTGTGTGAGAAACTTACAGAAGAATTACTTGAGGAAAAGGTTTCTGAATTGAAAGGTTTATTCAATAAGTTGTTGTTTATGGTTGCTAAATATGCTGCTCCTATTGTGGGTTTAGCTTCTTCAGCTGTTATTGATAATCAAGCCTCAATGAATTTGAATAATTCTTCTGTTATTTTACCTAAAAATTAAAATTTTCTTAAACCTTTCAGGTTCTTAAACCGACTTTGAGTCCTTTTTGAGTAGATTTGAGACTTTGGTGGACTCCTCACCATTTAAGTGTATCTCATAAATTCGAGTACCTCCTCAGACACCTTGAAGGTTCTGCATTGAATGTAGTAAAACATTTGCCATTCACAGAAGGATTTTCAAGTAATAGGCGCACTATTAGCATTCATTCTAATGGAATTTGAAATTTACCCTCCTTGTTAGATAATGTCGATTCAATTAGGGATTTCCTTGACCAACATCAGGTACATTTTTCTTCACTTGAGAATTTTATAAATAATAAGCCTGATACCCATGTGCAGGATTTGGTTTACTTTCAATTTATTTTATCCAAATTTCCAGGTAATTTGAGGGATTTATTTCAGAAGTCTGTTTCTAATATTGATTTTCCTTCTATAAAGGATATTACAGATTTTCTTTATTGTCATGTTAGGGCATTAGAAAATGCTTCGCTTGGAGCATCTGTCCCTTCTAAATCACCTAGTGCTTCAAGGTTTAATAAGACTAAGGGTCCTAATAAAAATAAATCTTCAGCCAATAAATCATTTTCCTCATTATCTACTACTGTTATCAAGGAGTGTAATATTTGTTCATCCATGTGCGTATATCATATATATTTTAATGAAATTAATGAACACCGCCCGGCAATGAACGAGTTCTGTTCATTCAAATAAGTAAAAATAAACAATATTAAGCTCAAACACATAAGGCCTAACAACTATTTACAAAATATAAAACAGATGAGTTATTTTACTCCTCTTGTTTATTTATGGATAGGCGAAAAACCTTAAGGGCAGGTCTTTCATAGAGAACACTATGAGTATTCATTATCACCCGCCTCACAACTCCATCCTTGACGGGGAGCACTCCAGTTATTCTTCCCAATGGCCAAAGGCCAGCTGAGAGGTGGGCAATTGGCTTCACTCAAGATGACTATGTCGCCGACTTCAAGATTCGATGTCTTCTTGGTCCACTTCGACAGAGCCTGAACAGTGGTCAGATATTCAAGACCCCACTGCAGCCAGAATCGCTGAACCATTGCAGTAATTAGTCGATAAGGACGAAGAGAACCGTTCTGGTATTCTGTCACATCTTCTTCAGGTTCTTCAGGTCAATGGTCTCCCAATGAGGAAGTGGGCAGGTGTAAGCGCACAAGTTCTCGCATGCTTATTTGTTGAAAGGTCTTGAACCTTATACATCCAGAATATGTAAGGTACAAATAACTGTAGAATACCTACTACAAAGTTGTAAAACCTATGAAAACCTAAGGAGAAAATTAGGTAAGAGATCTTTAGAGGAAAATCTTGAAGACAATGAGGCAGCAGTGAAAAAACATTGAGTACTTGAAACTAACAAAGTACTATCACCAAGTATGAAATACAGATGTTGCCAATGACCCTGCAGGGTAGAGGCAACAAAAAAAACCAAATAAATAATTTATTACTAAACAACATCAAACTAATATGGTTGATATTATCTATGTAACAGCATATTCTCCTTCGTGGAATATTCTTCACCCACTTTTTTCCTAAGCTAGTCTTAAGAGGTTGATGAAATAGCATAATTTTTTTTTAGAGGATTCGTTCTCGGGAAGCGATGAAATGGGGCCTTCCAGCTTTAATATGGACCTAAAATCTCCTGACCCTTCATAATAAGAAATTATGGTAATTAATAATAACATTAGATACTAATCGTTAGAAGCAAAAGAAGCTACTTTTTTGAGAATTAAAAGTTGACCAGGTTGAGATAGTCTATAAAAAAGGGGGCAAAAGAAAGAAAAAGGCACCATTGGTCCAATGAGAGTCTCAAGACACATCGTCTGGTTTAGCCTGGCTGTCATCATGTCTCCTTCTCAAATCTTTAGAGTTATGACTACTATCAAATGCACTCATGACTCTAAACTACATATTCTTGTAGTCAGGACTCTAAACCGATTATATCTCTTTTATTGTAAATTAACCCCGCTTTAGTTTTACATAAAAGTAAATCAAAGCGTAATCACTTTAGAATAATACTATTTAGATATAAATATGTTAATCCCAGATAACAAGCCAATCAGGCAGACGTATAGCAAAGTTCCTCCTCTTAAGTACTCTGTTCTATTTCAAGTTTCTCAGTTCTGCGCATGGGCTAGCCCTACCTATAACACACGTAATATCGCTCTACAAAACGTTACTGTTTTAGTAGTGAAAAAGTGTAGTGTCAGTTGAAAAAACAGTGTACATAGTTATATTAACTACCAAGCACAGTGAGAAAAATAAATACTGTGAGTAATCACTTGTTTATTACGTTAAAAGTGGACACTTATTTAGGATAATTATATAATAAATACCTCAATTATTATAATGATGGTAAGGAATACAGCCCGTAATGGAATCATAATTGAATTATGTGTACTGAACTGTATATTCAAGAAGATCTCAAAGCTATCGCTTTTTATTAATTAACCTTATTTTATGGAGCAATGAAATTGCAACAATGCATTTATGAATAAATCAATGAAATTATTATTCATTACTGATAATAAATTGGTTCCAACAACACTTTGTTTTGAAAAGAATGATTTTTTATGATCCTTAATATTAGAATATTATCCTATTCTACTAGGGAGTTAACAATTTTCATATTTATTTGATAATTGTCTGCATATATTTAAAACTAAGAACCGTGTATGCTTTGAAAATGGTTTATTGATTATAATGAGGACTTATAAAGATAAGAATTCTAAGTGAAATTTTTCCCATTCTGAGTGAGTAAAATATAAAGAGTGAAAAAATATTTTTACGTGGATATGAAAAATTAATTTTTTCTAAGATCTCAGTTTCAGTACCGGTAATAATGGCTCTCCTTGCCTAAAGCCACTCTTAATCTGGAAGCTACTTGAGATACCTACTCAAATTTTAACCTTGCAACTCGTCCTTTTCAGAGTCATCTGCGTCAATCTTATTAGCTTGTTAGGTATTCCTAGTGAGTGCTATGCCTCTGATATTTTTTACATACTATCAAATGCTTGTTAGAAATCGATAAAGGCGATACGAGGTGGTGTAAATCGATATTGTACTTGATCATACTTTTTTCTAGCATTTTTCTAATCGAAACGGGCTGTAGTTGACCGTCGGAAACCGCTGTTTATTCCTGCTTCTCATTTATGTAATGTTACTGATAATTGATAGTTATTTTATTTGTGGGCCTTAGAAGACAAGGTGCCTTAGCAATTATTTTTTTTTTTAATCCAGTTATTAAAAGCATAATATAGTTTGCTGTTCTTACTCCAGTTATTTCCCAAAGTACAACCTGTTTGCACCATCGATATCCAACCCATTATCTTAGCGAATGGTGGTAGATACGAAACTGGATTATAGAAAAAGCAGAATGTATCCTTATCAAATCATTATTAGCCTTTTCTCAAATGTACGATGTCTCATCATGCTGCCATGGTCCGGAACAATATTGTTTCTCTTGCCCTCTAAGACTAAGACGATCGTTAAAGAAGCAAGAATCGCTCTTATTTTCAGAATACTTCAACCTCTACTTGACAGAAAATCTAAGCTTCCTTTGATTTCAATGGTGATTTACATGACAACTTCCTACCTAATATTGAGATGTTGACAACTTTAGAGGCTTCGCTGAAATAGTATATTCTTCCTCTAAATGATCTTGGTTCCTTCGCGTGAACTGTAAATCCCCTCATAATTTCGCAAATATAAGGCCTTACTATTTTTTAATAAACCATCAATAGTATTAGATAATTTCAACCATTATAATCTTTATTTGTTCCCATCTTATCAGATCCCAGTTTTCGTTAACAGTCAACCATCGTTTCAAGAAACCGAAACTGGTTACATTAACCTGGACAACTTTAGAAATTGCAAACAAAACAAATTACATTAAGAACTTTTATTACTACAGCCGAACTTGACAACGCAGTTAATTACTTAACGGAGAGTATAAAAAATGCAGTTTCGCAATCAACCACACCAAAGAAAGGACGTAGTAAATCTGATACTTCCATATTTCAAACAATACAAAATCTTTTAAAAGAGTAAGTGTAATCATTGCTCAATGGCAAAGAACCGGATACCCATCATTCATATCAGTACTAACTATAAAAAATTTATGGCGAACTATTACCATTTAAAAATGATAATATCAGTACGTTTTTTCAGTCGATCATTAGCGCCTCAGGATTAGGTATATAGATTCAATAAAAAACATCAATATGGATAATAAAAAGACGAATAAAGAAGGCAAAAGACTTCCTTGAATGTCCTTGAAAACCATCTTTTTTTTATAAACCTGTTTTTTGGAAGCGAAAAAAGTATAAAAGTCTACCATTGACACTAAATATAAATGAATGTCAGAGATGGACGTTTTTTGTAGATACTGGGCAGTTATTTAATCAATAATTACGTAATATAACTCCGAATTCACTTAGACAGTATACTCACTTGGAGCATGCTTAACAATTTATAAAAACGAATCAGGAACTTACCAGATGTTACATACTGCTTTCACATCTTCTGGACTACAGATAAACTTAATTTAAACCACTAGTGTGACCTATTTGGACTGTCTTAGCAGAACTTTGTGCTTCTGCAAAACACGATCTTTGAACAAAATCAGTGTTGGGCAAATTGTAATCTGAATAATGATTAATGAACATTGTAACGTTAAACCGATAAGCAAATAAAAAAACATATGGCGTAACCTCCCGCTTGTTGGAACAAAATAAACGATATATATATAAGGAGCAGTGACTGAACGAGTTAGTCGAAGTCTGTGTCTTGACTGTGTTGCTCAAGTCATATGATTGTGTGTGATAAAGGTATCATTTTTGTAACCTGCTCAAGAGTTTGATTTTTAATAATTCGTTGACATTGTGATAACTGTATATTTCTGTTAAATAAATATTTGTTACCCACAAAAGTGTTACAATATGAATAATTGTAATCATAAAACAAATTAATAATGAATAACGATGATACATAATCAGTGCGGAGTATTTTTAATGATTATTGAGTGTTTATGGTATTAATTTGAAATGAATAATGAATAACTGGTATTCAGTTATTCATGATTAGCGAATACTGAGAAATTCAGTTAGTCATTTTTCATGATTAAAATATATTCATGAGCTAGGATTAATATAATATTCATCAATCATGAGTACTTAATATTCATCAATCATGAATAACAAAAATTTAACCAATCATCAATTATGAATATGATATATTCATAACCATTATTCATTTAAATTTAAAAGACGAATATACATTTCTGAATTAAAAGTTGTCCTCATGAGCAAGGACTAAGAGTGGGCAACTGAACAGCATTTGAAGTCACAAGTAAAGGATTAGACCCTAATTCCAATGGGTATTCCGAGTAGTCATGATTAATGAGTAATAAGTTATCACGAATATTTAATTCTCTTCTTCTTAATCATGATTACTGACTAACATTTAATAATGCATAATGGTCATTCATGATTGTTGAATACATTATATTCATGAATACTCCACGACAAGTGATTAATACAAATCATTATTAATGATTCCGCGCAAAAGAATGATTTGTGAATGATGATTACAATCATTATTCATATTTTTGATTATTATTCATAATCATGATTACATTTTTATTTAAACATGCCCAACTCTGAACAAAATACAAATTACACAAACAAAAATTCTTTGAAAAATTGCAAATGCACCATGGTTTATTTTAAATCGCACTGTGCACAACAACTTGGAACATTCCTACAGTAAAATCTTACATTCAAGACTAATGCCAAACATTTTACTCTTCAACAATTCTGATGCAAATCCTAATCCAATAATCCTTTCTCTTTTCTCTGTTATGCGGATGGATATATCATTCATTAACTCTTTACTATCAATTTAACAAAAATAATATGATTAATGAAACCTCTGGTTATAGCCCTTGGAGATTTCAGGATCCATACCTTGTATAGTGTACTTTTCCTCTGTAAAATTTAAAATCTGGTCATAATACCGAAATCATTTCCAACTGTCTGATTATCCCGCTAATTAGTACTAATTAAGTACTTAAATAGAACTAATTAAAAAGTACCGCTAACTAGTAAACTATCATTTAGCAGTATGTATGTAGTGTACATAATATTTGATGAGGGAGAATGTGCTCTAAGAGGAATCATGACCCTGGATCAAATTGGCTGGAAGGATTAACTCGTGAAACAAAAACGAATAATTACTTCCGATGGCCGGACTCGAACCCAAGGCATATAAAAGTATTTTATCAACCTCTAGATGACTTATCATCGAGAGATTCATTGCAGATTAATAATTACTTACAATCAGATTGTTTTTGTGCAGTAGTGCCCAGGAATAGGCCAGGAATAGCAACTAATATATTTCTTAAATGGCTAAAGGGTTGGGTAAGAACGATAAAGTAGGTATAGCAACTGCGGAAGCCCTTTATCAAGCCATCTTCCAGCCGGCTGCCTTCCCTGCTTTAAGCCATACACTCCTTTTGACATAAAATGTATCTAAAAACCTAATTGAAGCGTGGTAATGCATAAGGGTCTAAGTGCCAAAAAAATATAACAAAGTTTTTATTTGCCAAATTGTTAAAAGTGCCAAAGCCCTTCTCCAGAAATTGGTATAAGTAATGTTTTTTGTTAGAAAAGAGTTCATTGAACGTACTCGTATTAAAAATGGCATGGGTGTAAGTACTGAACGTAGAGGGTATAAGTCACCCTAAAGGGTATAAGTCACATCATTTCTGTAAAAATTTCATAAGGCACTTATACCCTTATGCATTTCCACGCTTCAATTCTTTCCTGATGTATATGTTTAACATATCAAAGATAGAAAAAAAATGTATAGGCATGCTTAAAAATATATTACGTGTGTTAATTTCTATTAATATATATATATATATATATATATATATATATATATATATATATTTTTTTTTTTTACTATCAGAAGAATATACATTTAGTGAGATACCAATTACAATCTTATGCCTCGACAATAACGTTTTACCTCTTATACGCATACTAAGTTTATACTAGACTATTATTTAAACATGACTACGTCACAAAATTTAAAAATCTGGTGCGTGCGCGCAACACACAACTTTCACTTACCAACTTACTTAGATTAGAAATTAATGCGTTTTGTTAATTGCCACTTCTCAAATGAACAGAACAGTTTAATTATAACGCATTGGTTTGTCATTAAAGGCGTAGGGCGCATGCGTGAGCTCAAGGTGTTTTATGAGTTGACGGAATATTTTTCTTTTTTTCTCCTGTATATGTTTACTTGATTTTCTTCATATATCATATTTAGCCGTTTCTTATTTTTAAGCGTGATGAGAGACAGATAATTTCCCAATATAAACTAAAACAAAGGTACTTTATAGAAAAACAAAAAAAGCCCCTTCGCCATTTAAGCCCCCTCAGAACATTTTAATAATGATAAAGCTTACCTGATATTAAATAACAACTAATTTTCAATAAACATAACGAATTTGATAAAAATCGTTAAAGCCGTTTTTGAGATAATCAATCAAAAAGGTAAAAATTGGACAAAATTTATTAAGTAAAGTCCCCCCTCCTGTTGATCAATTTTGATGAAATTTTTACAGTCATATCTCGGGCATATAAATACATCAAATACCAAGTTGGATCAAAATCGTTAAAACCGTTATTGAGTAAATAAAAAAAACACGTGAAAATGATACAAAATTTAATAACTAAAGTCCCCCCTCCGGTTGATCAATTTTGATGAAATTTTTACAGTCATATCTCGCGCATATCAATAGATCAAATACTCAGTTTAATCAAAATCGTTAGAGCCGTTTTTGAGAAAATCGAAAAAAACTTAAAAAGTTATTAAATAAGTACCCCCTCCCTTTGAGCAAAGTTGATGAAATTTTTGCTGTCACATCGCGGGCATATAAATACTCTAAATACCCAATTTCAGGTTCGCACGGTTTATAGTTTTTGAGCTAGTCTGTTCACACACACACATACAGACACACAGAAACACAGACACACACACACAGACCATTTCGCGGGACTTGGTTATTTTGACTCAGGGGACCCCAAAACGTGTATTTCCGTTGAAAACCGGAAGTCGAAAATTTTCACGATCGCAATACTTCCACTTACTATATATTTCATATATAGGTAAGTGAAAGTAAAAAAAAATCTGATAAAGGATATAAATAAATATAATCAGTTTAATGGTTGAAATTAAATTTTAACTTACTTCTGTATGGAATGCATAGTAATTTAAGTAAGGTGGGGGAATAAAAAAAAAAAAAAAAATGTTATATTTAGTAAGGATCAAATACGTTTGACAGTCAGGCACCAGGGTCGTTTCTTTAAACTCAGACTGTTCTATCATCATATTTTAGTGGTCTGCAATAGAATAATTTGTGTACTGAATTTAATTTAGAAGGGATTAAGATTAAAATGAGTGGAACTGTATAAAATGCTCATATGAATATGAAAATAAAATAAACTGATTTATTCTGTTGATATTAATATATTAATATCAATTAATCATACATTAGGGAATAAATTCATTCGGGCTTTCAGAGTGAGTTCAGAAAAGAAAACCTAAAGAAAGAAATGTCTGTGACGAAGCATGGTTTCACTCACTGCGGTTTTCTTTAAAGTTGAGGTTCTACCTGGTGTTCTTTGACTCTTCTTTCAGGCCGCTCTAATCTTCCTTTCTTCTCCCGCACCTGCGGGATGCCTCTTTTTCTACTCCATGGATTTAGTAGGAAAACTTATAATGAAAAAGTATGTACTCTTTTTCTGCCAGAGTTGGCCAATCTGCATGTCTATTCCGGTCGCGAAACTAGCGCTGTTGAGCTACTGCTTTCAGCTGTGCGCCGCTAGATCGCGTTTGATGTTCGTTCCTCGAACAAGCCGCCCACCTAAATTGGCCGTGGCTAATTTACCTGAAAACTCACTCTTATGTCCCTATAGTATAACCAATGAATGTTGGTATACAAATATGAATACCACAGAGATTTAAATGCATTAATATTAATATACAATACTAGAACTATTAATATAATTTATAAATACAAAAAATATATATTACTAGATAACATGAGTGGTGGGACATGTACTTTGTCGCCGAAGGCTCCATTCTCTGCAATGGATAATAAAGAGAAATACCAAAATATGAAAGATAAACTAAAGGAAGAAACTTGTTTTAAAAACATAAGGTGAAAATAAATGTGTTATGATAAATAAAATGTAACTGAAAAGGTAACTTTAATATGTAAAATAAATCTGACGGTTCTGCCTCGTCAGAGGGGAAAAGACGGACGAGAGAAGAAACCGGCCGCGTCAAGAGGTTTCCTGAAGGGGTACGTCCCTCTACTGTGCGGACCGTTCCGTCCCTGCCCGGGATGGTTTTCATCACCCTAGCGACTGGCCATTGGCCTACTAAGGACTACCTCTCTATAAGGATAACAAGGTCCCCGTGAATTCAACAAACATTCTATCTTAGCAAGAGTAGTGGAGAGTTCTTCGAACGTTTGTGGATGCCCTCCCATACAGCTCGCTAACAGTCTCTTCACTTGGTTGACCCCGGCTTCCCAAATTCCTCCGAAGTGTGGTGATCGGGGCGGAATGAACTTCCATTCGATACCCTTCGGGGCTAGGTGCTCCGTCACATTACCCTCTATGCTTCGCTGAAAACTGTATAAGTCCTTTAAAAATCGCGAGGCTCCCACAAAGTTTGTTCCATTATCTGAATAGATTACATTTGGGATTCCTCGTCTAGCAATAAACCTCTCAAGCGCTGCTAGGAATGATGGTGTTGAGAGGGACGTGACCTACTCTAGGTGCAGAGCCTTGCTTGCCAAGCATACGAAAAGGCACAGGTAGCCCTTAACTGAAGATGAATTTCTGCGATTAGACTCCTTGACTTGTAAAGGCCATGCGTAATCGATGCCGGCTGAACTAAATGCACGAAATTGATGGAACCTCTCTGGTGGAAGAACGCCCATGAAGGGGTGTGAGGGTTTTGCCGTTCTAATCCTGCGGGATATCAAGCTCCTGATAACCTTTGGCGCTTTGGGTATCCAAAAGGTTGATCTCAGAAGAGACAAAGTGAGCGTCGGTCCGGCGTGGAAGTGTTGATCGTGGATGCGGTTAATGATCAACTGAGAATGATCAACCGCGTGATTTCCGACTTTGTAGGATTAAGAACGGGATATTCATTAATAACAGGAGCCCTTAATTGAGGCGGTCCGTTCCACCATAGGTCGTCCTTGATGAGGTCCACCGGAAAACACCCTCGGGAATCCAAGTCTGCTGGATTATCCTCCGATTTTACATAATGCCATAGAGAATTGGGCAAGATATTCACAATCTGGGCAACCCTGTTTGGTTCAAAGGTACGGAGTTGATGCACTGGAGAGCGTAGCCAGCTTAGTACGATCTGAGAATCGGTGTAACATATGACGCTACTGGTAAGAAAAGGTGGCAGCAAGAAGACTAAACGAGCAAGAAGTAGTAATAGATACTTAAGTGGAGCGACCTTTGTTTTCGCCTTGACAAGAGCGACCTTTGTTTCTCCTGCTGGACTTTCTGTGTGCAGGTATACGACAGAAGCGTAGCCGTGCGATCAGGCGTCGCAGTACCCTACAATGATATGATTGGCCCCAACGAATGTTAAGTATCGGGGAATGGATAAGTGGGACAAATGCTTCCAATTCTCCGTAAGCTTGCCCCATTCAGGATTGATGTGTGATGGCAGTTGGTCATCCCTTCCCACTCCTGCCTTCCATACCTCCTGGATTAAGCGTTTGGCCTTTAGGGTGACAGGTGATAATAACCCTAATGGATCGAAAATCTTTGTACAGCGGAGAGCATCAAGCGTTTTGTAATGTGCTGGAAAGGCGGTTGATTCACCGAATATGACAAGGAATCATCGTCGGTGGATTTCCATAGAAGCCCGAGGATTTTTATACAATAATCATCCTCAGATTTTATAGAAAGATAACTTTGTCATCGGTCGATGGAATAAGATCAGGGACCTTTGTTGCCCACTTACTGAGAGAGAATCCCCCCCTTTTTGAAGAGGGCGCATAATTCTTGGTAGAGTTGAGTAACTTCCTCGATCATGTCGGCTCCACTTACAAGATCATCCACATACATGTCACTCGACACGCGGCTGGCAGCTAAAGGATAGATTGAGCCTTGGATAGAGGAGTTGTTTAATCACTCTAAGAGCAAGGAAGGCACTCGGCTTCACGCGATAAGTAACAGTTTTAAGCTCGTATTCTGTGATTAGATCGAAAGGGTCTTCTCTCCAGAGGATACGTTGATGGACGCGGTCCTCAGGGTGTACCAGGATTTGCCGGTACATTTTCACAACGTCAGTGCAAAAGGCGAACTTGTACATTCTGAAACGGATTAAGATCCTACTCAAATCTTCCTGAAGCTTTGGGCCTGAGAGTAGCGCGTCATTTAAGCTGCTGGCAGTGGAAGGACAAAAAGCGTCGAAGACCACCCGAAGCTTCTTTCCTTTGGGGCTCTCCTGCCATATTCCGTGGTGGGGAATCAAATAATCACTCAACTTCTGAGATGGGGACATATGTCCCAGGTCGATATACTCTCTCATGAAGTCTGCATAATGATGTGAGAGCGAAGCGTCCTTCTTTAACCCTTAACTGGTACGATACCGTTCTACAACGTAAATGGTACCATGGGTGAATTATAATTTTGTATAGATTTATTTATTTTATTTTAAACTTTATGTTTTAAAAAGAAATACCTTTTGAATTTCAATATTAGGAAGGAGAAAAAAATAAATTTAACATTTAAATTTAATTAAATAAAATTAATCGATAAAAGGAAAAATTTTGAAATCAATTGTAAAACAATTAAGTATATCGTTTTTTTTTTTTTTTTTTCAAAACCACTTTATATTTATGAAGAAGAATAATAGTTCCCTAATTTTTTTTTGCATTTTTTTGCATGTTATATCCCTATGATTCCCACATACAAAATTTTGGCACACACTACACTTCTTATCACTTTTCTTACAAAGTTTACATCTTGTTTCGGACATAGTAAGTCTTGTGTTTGTTGATGGGTGTGTAGTGTTAGAATATTAGAATTGTTTCCATTTAGGTCAATGGTCAACGGGGAGATTAGAATGGCGACATTTTGCTGCAGCTGTGAAACTAATAGGTCAAGTCCAAGTTGGTGAAGAAATTCAAATCTATTGATGTTGGACTTTGATATTTATTTAATTCCAGCTGCATATAATAATCCATAGAAAATGGCTAAAGGCCACCCTTTTTTTTGAGAAACCAAAATGTACCCGACTAAACCTGGTAGAACCGTCTTTCCTGTCAGGACGGCTCGAAGTCAGTCTCCGTTTTAAAGTTGGATTTTCAGGTCCATTTACTATACTTCACTGTCCCTCTCATTCAAAACCTTATTTTCTTCATTAGGATGATAATCATGGTCATTCTCTGAAGGGCAATAAATGACATCATCTTCTACCTCATCTTCTTCCTCTGAGCCTTCTTCGCCACTAAACACATCATTACATTCGTCTGTAACCAATCCACTAAATTCACTAGCCCTATATTCCTTTCCGTCAACAATAAACTTCACAATGCTTGTAAAATTAAAAACGTACTCTGAAGTTGGTGAACCCACACTAATGGTATGACGGGTGAAAATACAACCGCAAAAGTGAGATAAGCCTACACAGCTGATTCAAATCGAATATTCACTACTACAGCTATAAAGGCACTAAGAAGACAGGAGCACTTCAGGACTACCAAGCGCCAAAGCCGGGATACCAAGCCACAATCGAAAAACAAAATTTTCGTTGGGGGAATTTTCACCCATGGTACCAATTAAGGGTTAATTTGCCCTCTAAGGTTTGGAGACTGTAATGTAAATTATAAAAAGTTTTGTATTTAATTAAAACATACTTTGGTGAGAGAGAAACGATATAGTTTTATTTCACAACACATAATATATATCATATCTTTGGGATATTGTAGTGCATTGATATAAGATGATAATAATAAAGCTAAATAATTAATATAACAGACGACATTTGTTAGCCTCAAATTCAAGGATTTCTTCTGTTTAATGTCTGATGTATTCTTTAATATCTAATGAATCCTATGATTTATAAAGTTTCTCATTTAATTATAATAAAAACATTTATAGTTTATCCTTATATTACCTTATTGCTTTTTTTTATTATATATACATTCTATCGATACAATTTAGAACTTCCACTCTGTTAGGTCTGATTGATCTGAATACAAATCACTGTAAATGCTGATGCAAGTTGGACCTAAGTCCTTCCAAACGGACATTTCTCTAATTTGATAGTAATCGTTTTCAGTCTCTCGTTGACTTTGTTTAATTCGTTTGGCAGGTTCTCTAATCTGTTTCAGCTGCACCACCAGCTGATAGGGTCGTTTTAGTAGATTGCTTATTATATCACAGAACATATCGTCGTCACCATGCTAAAGTAACGAATATGCATAGGTTTTTAGTTGCACATTCGTTACTGTGAAGACGATATGTATTACTAACATTAAACAAGAAGTTTGTTTATAGAATGATACGAGTCGGGACTCGTTGATATTTTCACATTAACACAACTTTAGCAAAAAATTTTCATGCGTTTTGAATACGAATGGATAAAGCTAAAGGATAACTGATTTTTCTATGATTTGTATAACTTTACAATAGTCTTGTTCTTTTTCTTTCTTTCCTTTTTTAATGTTGTTATTAATAATTTAATAAAACTGTTTGATATTATCTCTTATGTGTCTTTACTTTCTTATTCCAAAATAAATTCCATAAATGTTAATTAAAATAACTATACTGCTATAAGATGGCGGAGAAACAAATCGTAACACTCTTACTAATAATAATCACTTTAAAACCTTTACAGTATGATACAGTGACCTACATAATGAATGTCCATCTGTCCTTCAAACACTTGCTGATAGAATTCATCAAACATCATTTATTTTTAAAAAAGCCTATTTTTTTAATACCTTAAAATAATTTATTATTACCATAAAATATAAATTACAATTAGAATCAAATGGCCTTTTAGGATAAAGGTGGAATAAAAAAAAAAAAAAAAAGTGAAATGATGCAAAAAGTAAATTATCCATTACATCGAATGCATTGATATAAATGCATAAAATTCCGCAGTGAATCATTTATTCACATGCTACCTTTTTTGCTATAGGAAAACGAATGGAGGAATACCCCTCATTGTATGGAACGATGGATAATACACCGTGATGAGGAGGGGGTAATTGGGCATCGGTAGTTGGTGACGAGAGCTAGCAAATTGAGACCCCTCCTAACTGCCTCTTAATTACCAGGTCTTCAGCCCTCCTCACTTTTTGTCTGCCGTTTCCTCGTTAATCTTCATTAGCCTCAGTTCTCAGTCAATATTCCTTATTTACATTCTCTCTGTTGTGAATTTCGTGTACCTACTTCATGTTAAAATAATGCAAGCGATTCAGACAATCGTTATGACTATGATTATGCGATTCTCAATGCAATCCATAGCATTAAACAAGGTTTTGATTTCCTATAAAAACTCAACCCTCAACTTCTTTATAAACTTCTATATTTTAATCCAGAATTATGCTAAGTATCTAACCGAATATATTAAGCTGTTGCAGGAATAATGCAGAAGTCGAGAGGCTGGACATTTAATGGACAAAGAAAAACGCTGTAAAAAAAAAAAAGAATATCAGGAAACTACCAACTTTTACATTAGGCACACCTAGGAAGATAGCTGTTCGACGAATAACATACTCTAGTCCGATCTGCAATCACAATTAAATCCTGAAAAAGGATAAAGTCTTTATTGGTGGAATGGTTCCTTAATCCATGGGAACCAAGATCGTTCGGTCGTTAAGTTGCGTATTATATATGCGCTCCTTATATTTAGTCGTAAGGAGAACAACCTCGATGGTTCTAGGCCGGTGTAGAAGGTACTCGAACATCGTAGTCACAAAAGTGTACTATGATAGTTTGTTCTAATTGTTAGTTCGTTCCAATAAGTCTAGAACTATTCTAAACCATATTTTTTGTGTTTTGTTTCACGTTACAATATGTTATAGGCATCTTAAACAATGATACTCAAAAAGATGGAGCCATTACTCTTCCGGACCTGATACTAACTAGTGATTTTTTTTCTTAACTTTTCCTATATTATTTGTTCGATTGTTATATCTTGGATTATAGATTTTTACGTTTACATTGTTCTAATTTATTTTCTTGCGTTATTGCAAATGAAAATAAAAGATACTGATCCAAACATGCTACGCACCAATCAGGGTATTTCAGGGTTAATTGCTCTGAAAGAAACTTTGAATTATCACTTTGTTTAAGAGATATGAGAGGAAACTATTTCATCCTTTTCTTTATCAAGGCCTTATTTCATAAATATTAAAATCTTCATATGTGCATATATCATAAAAAATGTGTTGACGGATTAACTTCTACGTATAACTTTTTTATTTATTTATTGGTTAAAAATATATTTTTCTAAAACTAATGAATATTTTTAATTAGGGTATTTAAGCCTGAAGTTCAATTTCCCTATTATTAATGGTACTAAAACATGAGTGATTACTAGATATCTATTTTGCGGAAGAAATGGCGTAGTTAAGATGGAAAGCAAGTGTTCTCCAGAAATCAAGTTATCTCGTAAAGGGCTCTCCCCTTTTCATCAATGAGTTCATCCATCAAGATCTACAGTGACAAGGACAGGATCAAGTGGATTTCCAACTACTCCCTTGAGAAATTTACAAGAACATTGTGTAGCTCGAACACTTCCGTTTTTCATTAATATTTTCTCTTTTGTGAGAGTTGTAGCATTTTTTCCAAATTATTATTAATATTACTCCGCTAGCAGATTTGCACCAGATCAGGCATATGTCGTCACTTTTGTTTTTGGTTTTGAGTTTCTTGATGCATTTTATAACATTTGAGTTTATCGTTGCAAAAGGTCTCTTGGCCACTGTCGTTTCAGCCAACCTGGAGGCTGACTAGGTAACAGGGAGGAAGGAAGAAAATTAATGAGTGGGTTACGGTGATGTAGTGTTAAAGAGTGAAATGTTTGATATATTTCTTGTATGTATGATTTTACTGTCGGTATGTTCATGTTATTGTGAAGAGTATGATTTGAAATAAATCATTGTGATTAGTGACTTTTCTAAGAATTTTGGATTTTGTTTAACGGACCCCCAACGTTCTACTCCGTATGTACAAATAGGTCCTAAAATAGTGGTGTAAGTTAGTTGGTGTTTCTTAAGGTGAGTGATGATCTGTAGTCCAGGAGATGTGAAAGCTGCTAGTACAGTCTGGTGAGTTCTAGTTTTTTAAATTTGGTTTGTATGTTCCAAGTGACCCGTTTTTCTAAGTAACGTTAATTGTCATAGGTGGAAAAGTAAATGTTCGATTATTAAGATTAATCGATTATTTCGATTATTCGATTATTAAAGATTAATTTAAATTTAAGTAATATTTTTAAAAGATGTCTTCGCATTAAGAGTTCCTTCAACCAAGCATGTTAAAATCAGCCACATATCAGATGTAGTTCCTCTTTCCATTTCTTGGTGTCCTATAAGTCCTCTCCCTCCGCCTGCCAATTAAATATTAAAAGTGGGTAACCTTTTCTCCTTTATTTTTCCCATACGACCTAACCATTCAGGTCTCCTTTTTTAACAGCTTTTCTCCACTATAGCCCATCTCACCAGCAAGCATCTTTTTTCCTAAGGACTAACTTAGTGTCCATGACTACGCTCTTAAGAGTAATTTGCTTTTGAATTATAAATTCGTAAATGAGCTTGGTATTTTCAATACATTGCTGCTCCAAAGGACTGAGTTGAGAATGCAGATAGCTCTTTATGCATAACTCATCTTTTTCTTTAATTCTTTTTCGGTTAGTACCGAATGGAATGTATATTTTTGTACTAAGTAATGTTCCGTTAGTGTAAACTTCCATTAAAGAACCCAAATATTGAAAATCCTCTACTCTTTTTACCGCGTGTCCTCAAAAAATGTCAAAAAATCCTCCTGACCTTAAATGGACATTTACTCAGTTTTGATGAAGTTTATTTTAATATGTTTCCCACAGTTTTCATTGCATGTATAATGCATCCTCAAGGCCTTGAGCTATAATTACCTGGTAACCGGTAATTATATCTCAATAATCATCTCGAGAATTATCTAATAATTATCAATTATTAAGTGAAGTAAGGCATTAAACAATGGTATAGTAGCACTTCACGATCAGAATATCAATCATCTTCTTCGTATACGTAAAAAAAAAAAAAAATTAAATTTTGCTAATGTTCCCGATTAGCCTCATTTTATTACTAATATTTGTAGCGCTCTGTATGTCTGATCTAGTAATTAAATCATGACTAATTATGGAATAATTTTTTATAAAATCAGTTTAAAGAATACCCTTTGTTGGATAATTACAAATATTTGCTCATAAAACAAGAGCCCGTGAAATAAAAAACCGTACTATCTGAATAAAATTTCATAGTTATTTTTTAAATTCTTATAATATTGACATTAAGAGAGAAGAGAAGACACGTGGAAAGAATCTCACAGACCACGTTACTCCTATAAATAGCGGTCCCCTAAAACTTGGAAAAGGATAACTCGAAAACGAATCATTGCTCACAAATTGTATCTGCTTTAAAAAGAACAGATTTAATTAATTATATATCCATATATTATAATAATTTAATAATATAAAACTATACAATAAGATATACTAATAATTTCGTTTGGAATAACTTTCTTCAAGTTAAAATCGTAGCATTAAACTAATTTTATAATTAAGGAGCTCGTTATATGTTAGATATGATGCTCTAAAAATTTTATCTGTTACATTTTTCATTTATTATAGAAGTTTTCGTTAAGCAAAAATTAAAACACAAATTAAAATTAAACCAAAATTGTAAGGATTGCAGATCTTATATATTATTATATGATCTATCTCATCGTCTGCCAATTAAAATGACAAGATAGGATACATGTAATCTAACTTATGGATCCCAGCCGCGACTCAAGCATGGAAACCAATGAAAGATAAGACAGGGCATATTAATCTGGGTCACGACTGGATTTGAAGGCGACGAGAAGATGGCCAATACCTGGATTGGATAGTTGGAAGATTGGATGAGTCTCAGTTCCACTGGTAGTGATTGATCCAAAGGATTAGAAGTCCTAGAAAAGATCTTAGAACTATTCATTTATATACTCGTTGGGATGGTAACATGATATGGGTCACTGCAGATCAGAAAGAGTTCGGACAATATTAGTCTTCCAAATTGTATAATCGTGTCTTCCAAAGTTGGATAAAAATTGTTTTAAAGAAAAGTTGAACTATATTATAACTAATTTACTAATAGCATAGTCATTTTATATTACTAAGCCATTTTCCCTATTCAAACTCCTTCATTAAATCTGCAACTAAGTATTATCTTTACAGCCTCAAAAAAAAAATGAAGTTAGTAAACAATAATTATTTCTCAATATATTTATGTGAAACACACAAAGGAACTTTTTTTTTCTTTCAAGCAAACTATATAGGGTTAATGAGCTCTAAGTTTCTTAGCGCAGCAAAAAATAATCATGATCATTTTATTAAAGCATTGTTGGCTAGAGTTCAACCTAATTGTCATTTTAATTATCATATTTCATAATTATTACCAATGTATTCTCCCTAAAATTAAGTGGTTATGAAAATGTTGGGAAGGCCCTAACTACTAATGAATAATAGATTTTCTTTCCATAGTTTTCTACAATACAGTTAATAACTAATTAATCATGACCGATTCCTAAATATATGTATCGCAATACCAGAACGGGTTCGAAAAATTATTTGCTTGCGTAAAATGGACACAAAGTAATATAATGTAACGGAACAATTAAAGTTAACTGTGACAGAAAGTAACTGAAGTTCTGCTCTTTTCAGGTTAGGTTACCTACTTTTCACTTACTCAGTTATATATCTTACGCAATCGAACATTCTGGAGCGTTCCAGAATCGCCTTTGAGATCCATTTATGTGACCACTTGTAACCGTTATTTTGCATCTTTTAACGCACGTAAATGAAATAAATATCAGTTTTCGTTTCTACCTTCATAGTATATTATGTATCCCGTTACTTTTTTAACTACTGAATTGTAGAATAAATTACATAAATTTTTAAATATTAAGTTGTTAGAGTACATGCAAAGACCTCGTAAGCTATGCTGTTACTGCATAATATTCCAGCCTGATATGTAACTAAAATATTATATATTAACAATCCGCTATATTTAACGAATTCATTAATATTGATAAGGATCTTTAGACGTGTTTTTTTTTTAATTTAAGAAAAATAACTATAGCAAACAAAAATTAAAATGAGTAAAGTTAAAAAAAAAAAGAAAAAATAATAAACGTCATACACACACTCTTAAGTTCTGAAAAGATAAAAGGTATAAATAACTGAAAAAAATGTCAAATAATAGTAGACGATAAATGATCAAATTTATTATAAAAAGAAAATTGAACGAGTGAAATTTAATTGATTGTCATTTTTTCATTTAACCCTTAGTTAATGATGTATAGCTCCTATGAGCTAGGCTTTGTTTTAATTCCCATATTCCATACACCTATTGAATCCTGATACAGCATTTGAAACGTAAATGTATACTTCCCGCGGAATTACATGAAGAGAATAAATATGGATTAATGATGAAAAAGTTAGTAATACTAGTAATTCATTCATTGCTAAAAGAAGAGAAATATAAATAAAAACTCGTTCCTATGATTTTTTTTTTAAACCAACATCAGACAAAGGATAAGCTCTACATGTATAATTCCCGTATGATTCCACTAATACTTGTTTCTATTTGATTACACATTAGGTCTGTTAGTTTTACATGATATTTGGCTTTCCATTGGAATGACAGGGGTTACATCAAATAATTTTTTTACATTTATGGTAATGTTTTCAATCCCCTAAAAGAGAAACAGATTTCTCCTAGGTCCTAGGCATATTTTTAAAAAATGATCTAGTTACATTTTTTTTCGTTCCTCAGAATCATATGTGAAGGAAAAGATTAATATAAGGTGCGAAATCCTTCCACTCGATATTTATCAAAAACCACCTACTGTAAAATTATTTAAATCTTTTCATCAAATTATTAAGTAAAAACTAGTTAATTAGGTTAAAGAAATTATAATACCCTATTTGATAACACCCAATTAGAACATAAACAATGGAGTGATGCCTTCCCACTGGCTATCCATGGTTATCAATTCATTGATAAATTCACAGATGCGTCCAACTACGTCATAGGTCTCGGATAGCCATATTGCCCCCTACAAAGTGAGCCTACCTTGTCTCTATTCACCTGGAGTATATATATTATATATATATATATATATATATATATATATATATATATACATATATATATATTCAGATGGTTGAAAATCATAATCAGAAGACCACAAAATTCATGGAATTCCAAGAAAGAATTGATAACCGTTTTATATTTAAGGCTTCTTCAAGAGGATCATATGTTTGCTAACCTCGTGGAACGTTAAATGGAAATAAACGTGGAAAGTTTATTTCCACTAACTTATTTTGTGGTCTTAAAAAAATTATTGATTTAAACTTTGTAAATTATTATTTATGTGCAAACATAAAAAAGTGTTTGTTTAATAATCGTAAGTGATAGTGCTTGGATAGAAAAAGGAAATAAGGAGGGCTTCAATGCAATTCTGATAACAGTAATAATGATCATGTCAGTTGTTCCTGGGAGCCATCAAACAGGTTTGATATTTTGAGAAAAGTACAACCGCCATCGTCGGATAATACACCAAATACAAGAATAACCTCCCAAAACGATAAAGTTCCACCTATTTTCATCAATGGAGTAGAAAACTTCCAAGCCCTGATTCTATTTTTAGAAAGGATAGCCGGCCCAAAAACTTTCAAAATAAAATCAACATCAAAAAGGGTCACTGTATTTCCAAAGACCCCCAACATTTATAGGAAACTTAACACAGGCTTGCGGTCAGAACGCTCAGATTTCCACACTTTTCAACTCCCGGAAGACAATGCCCAAGAGTTTTCATAAAAAAATTGCACCACGCGACTCCTGTAAACACAAATAAAGATGAGTAAAAAGAAATGGGCTATGAAGGTACCAATATTCTAAATGTTATTTCCCATTTTAAGCATCCCTTGCCTATGTGTTTCGTGGATATCATCAAAGAAACTTTTCGAGAAGAAATATTTTATATATGAGATTAAAGGTACAGAAACCACGTAAAAGAGAGTGATTCCACAATGCATAAGTTGTCAACAATAGGAACACACTAAGTCATATTGTAACCATCAACCAAGGTGTGTTCGATGTGGTGGTTTTCATGAATCCATTTCAAGCACAAAAACGAGAGACATGCCGGCAAAATGCGCAAATTGTAATGGTCAGAACCCAGCTAACTATAAAGGCTGCCAAACATTGAAACATCTCCGAGCACTACGCAAATTAAGAAATCAACATAGCATTGAAGAACCCTTGCAAACTCAGGCACCACCTGTACTCGAAGAGTTTCCACCTGTAAGGACACACTCAAACCAAGTACAATCAGAGAACATCGCTGGAAATCAGAAACGTAGAAGATAAATCTGGTGCATCATCTCAAAATCACCGACAAACTTGTACAGATATGATGAGAGACATTCCCCAGCCGCCAACGGGTGATAATGACTCTAATGTATTATTAATAGCAATTAACGGATTAAGTAAACTCATCCAGTCCCTTTTCAATATCTTTCAACAGTTATATCAGGTTACACTGGCCTTGTGCACCAACTATGGATCTTAATCACTTTCCATGTCAATTCTCCTATGGAATGCTAACGGACTGAAACAGCACAGTACGGAACTCAACTTGTATTTGCATGAAAAACGGATCGACATTGCACTCATTACCGAAACACATCAGACACCACGATCGAAAATCTACATTTCAGATTGCACAATTTACAGGACTGAACACCCACTGAAGACCAAACCGCGAATAGGGGAACATCAATACACATCATCTTAAACACAGCCCTATTGGTTTGCCCATCAGTCCTGACATACAATCCACAGGAATCACATTATACACTAAGCACCACACTATAACATTTGCCTCAGTTTATTGTCCCCCTAGGTACAAGCTTACACCCACGATGTTTTTTGAGTTCTTCAAACGTCTCGGAAGATGTTGCATCGTAGGTGGTGATTATAACGCCAAACATCAATGCTGGGGCTCAAGACTGAGTACTCCAAGAGGTAGAAATCTCTGGTCCGCCATCCATCAACTATCATTAGGTACTATGACCCCGGATTCGCCCACTTCTAGACGCAAAAAAACCCGACTTACTTGATTTTTTCATTTCTAAAGGACTGAGAGCAGTACCATTTACAGTTGTTAAAGCTCTAGCTCTGATCACTCCTCAGTGCACATGGTTCTCTTTGCCAATCCCTCAGACGCACAAAAATGACCGAAGCTTATAACTAGTAATATAGATAGGGAGGCATATAGAAACCATTTTAACTCCATTGTCTCTTCCAGGCTCAATCATAACACAAGCAGACCTAGAGGAAGCTGTTGAAACTTTTACAAAAAGTATACAAGAAGCTGCATGGTCTTCAACTGCACCTAGGACTCAAAAAGTAATAAACTTGCCTCATTATCCTATGTACATTAGGTAATATATCTACTACCTTATTTACTATTTATTACCTAATAAATCTAATAACTAACATAAATAGTAGTATTGTGTATTGTATTTGCCAATGAATGAAAATTTTCCTACGACCTTTTACTATATCCAAAAAGTCATTACTTTATTTAAAAAATAAATTAAAATTTCAATGTATCATTCATAAAAACTCATCAATAAAAAATGCAAAAAAAAAACAAACTTGATATCAACCAGAAAACAACCTCATTGTATTAAAGTCCACTAGCGAAAATTAGGAGCTATTCTATCTATCCCGCATTCAGGATATCCAGTTTTCTGGATATTTATCCAATATAACACCACAGAGTGTGAGAAGTTAATACTTTATGGTCACGAAGATTGGCAAAATGAGCCCGAAATGTTGATGAGGTGAAATCATAATAGATAACAAGAAAGTTTAAATTTCTTAAAGTAGCTGTTATTTCGCTGAGTTTTTAGGTGACAAATGTTGCATTTTTATATAAATGCATCTGAAAATAGTCTCGACATGGAAAGATTACTTCAATCAAAACGTTTATTCCAAAAAAGAAATATCAGCCAACTGTAAGGGACTGTTGATGAATAAGACGGCCATCCTTTTTTAAAAATTATTTTACTTGAATAGGTTCTAATAACTAGCTGAATTGGTTGTATCAATATCTGAATAGCTTTAGTGTAGAAAAAAAAAACAAAGAACATTTAACATTTAGGAGTCTAGTTGAGCAAAAATGGTTTTTCCTCGAGAAAAATCTTACAGTCTTACATTATTTCTTATCCTACCTCTTATACCTTCTACCATAGGAACAGAGTAGTAGTTTGAAATTACAATGTTAAATCCATCATTATATAAATATATATATATATATATATATATATATATATATATATGTATATATATATATATACACAATTTATGGGTTTCTGAATCTCTCTAGAGATTTCTGCCAGCTACTGACGACAAGATTGGGGTGAAGGGATGAAACCCAAGGCGGGAGATGAATGTTTCTCGGGGGGAGATTAATACTAGGTTGTTACAAAAGTCCTTGTGCATATCAAGTTGTTTACATTGAGGTCTCTAATTTAATCCTTATTTAATCTCTGACGAATACAATTCTTATGTCAATTTTTACATTAACTAATCCTCTAATTATCTATGTACGCCAACTGTCCCTTCCTTTCAGTTTATTAAATTTCACTAGAAATGTCGGAAGAAAAATTTGACATCCGCGGCCTTCTTAGGCATTATTAGAAAAAAGGTTGTTCAGGCCGGGCAACCTAAATCATTTTTACTAGAAAAGGCGCCCCCTTGTGGACGGAGGGCGCATCGGTGTGCACATTAGCCCTGTGCCCTTAATGGGTTTTCAAATGGCCGACTGGTAGTGGTCAGGAGCCGAGTGTAAAGGTGTACACCGCAAAGGACTCACACAATTTTCATTTTTTCACCTTGTTCCTTCTTCAAATAAGGACAATGTGTAGCGAGTAGGCAACCGGAGCACGCCCCGAGGCATGTGGAGGAAGAAGCAAGAATGATGGGAGAAGCAGCCAGAGAATAATGAAGCCCTACCCACCATGGCACGATACCATAACCTAAACAATCGGGTACAATTTATGTTTCATATAAATGCTAGAAATTTTAAACTGTAAATATACATCCTCTAAAGGTCAGATATTACTTTATTTTGTAACACCCCATTACAGTCCATTTTTTTTCTTTACAGGGAACAGGGAGATTTTCCTAAATAAAATGATGAAAATTCCTGTCCCAAACATATTTTGTGGTCCTTACGGTCCGAATATTTTTTTTTCTCTCTTTTTCCACAGATAGATTTCACTTCTGTAATCTATCAATACCTGAACAATAAGTAATATTTGACCTAAAGTGCATTATTTCATTGATTTCATTAGCATTCAACTGGTTTATTTCATTATAAGTTATATAAATTTAATTATCTCATATACTTCATCAGTACAAAATTAATTAATTGTTACAGCTAATTACTTGCAAATTTCATTAAAACATGGTTTACATTAATCTTTTCTTTGTTTTAGCCTATCTGTATTTAGTAAACATTTAAAAATTATATTTCTTTCTAAAGTTTTACCATATTAAAATGGTAACATTCATAATTTATATTTCATAATAATTTTATTTCACTTAAGGAGAATAAAAATAAGGTTTACCATACTATGATAAATTATAAAATCAGTTCATTAGCAAGCTTCAATGCATTGTTCAACAGTTATTAATTATTAATAATCAACAATTAATTATTAATTCAATATGAAATCTTTCGTATTATTTTACATTTTTATTAATGTTAAATTTTAATTATAATTTAAAAGGGAACTATCAAAATATATTACCAGTCACATAGTCAACCAATTGCAAGTAAGGTTATGTAAGTACGGTAAGATGTATTTTAAAATGCTCATGTAATAGAAATAACCTTTTATTTAGTATAATTCTTTATTTCACAAACATACATCAGTAATGGTTAACACATAATAAATGCAAGAGCTAAATGCAATTAATAAATTTCACTTAGTCAATTATTAAATGGTCAAATGTAATATTTTATTAACACAGGTAATTATAATTTCACTTATATTGCCACATATTCATTTTTTTAAGATTTTCATTTTTTTAAAATGTAAATTTGTTACAATACGGTATTGTAACAATGATTAATTTATTAAAACATATCTAATTACGCGATAGCTTATCACAGCTAGGGATGGTGCGAAATTGCCGGAACGGCTCCACGGAACCTAATACGTGCCCGGAGCTGTTAGGAACAGTTCCAACATGGATGCCTTAACGGCTCCGGTCGGAGCTGTCTGCTTTCTCCTTCCTTCACTAGACTCTTGGGAGCTGGAACCGGAGCTGTTAGTGTACTAGACTAGCTCCGACTCGGAGCTGTTAGCATATTAGTTCCGAGGCTCGTCGGAGCTGTTTAACCTCTCCCCACCCATTGGTTCTAACGGAGCTAGAGTCGGAGCTGTTAGCATATTAGTTCCGAGGCTCGTCGGAGCTGTTTAACCTCTCCCCACCCACTGGTTCTAACGGAGCTGGAGTCGGAGCTGTTAGCATATCAGTTCCAAGACTAGCTCCGATATGCTAACAGATATGCTAACAGCTCCAAGACTAGCTCCGACTCGGAGCTGTTAGCTTATTAGTTCCGAGACTAGCTCCGACTCGGAGCTGTTAGCTTATTAGTTCCGAGGCTGGTCGGAGCTGTTTAACCTTTCCTCGCCCATTGATTCTAACGGAGCTGTTAGCTTATTAGTTCCGAGGGTCTCTTCGGAATGGAGCCTCAGTGCAAATGTTCATAAAATTAGTTTGGAATTCTTGATTTGACATTTCAACTAATTTTTAAGCCAGCTTATTATGGTTATCTAAGAAGCAATTTCTATTTATCTTTGTTTTTGTAACATCACCGTCTTTCATTTCTTTATTTATTTAAAATAAAATAAAACACAATTTCAATTTTTTCTAATTTTTGATCTTTAAAAAAATTAATATGTTAACATTTTTTTAGATAAACGATTAAATGGATAGGGAATGAGTTATAAGTCGATAAAGGCATTATTTATTTAAATCCTAAATTCTTCTTAACATTAGCATTGTAGCAATTTCATTCTAATTAATTAAGCTGTAAAAATATTTAGTCAAATTAAAAATAAAATGTTTTCTTTTTTCTTAACTGTAAAAATAAAAATGCTTTTATTTTTAAATGCTAACATGGAGTTATGACTCCATGAAGACGAAGAACAATAAGTTTTATGTACAATATACTTTTTTATTTTTACTAGCAAACGGGTTTTCATTTCATTTTAAGATGTCATCATTTTCATTTTTTTAACCTGGCTTACTTGGAATTTTTTTTTAATTTTTTTAATTTTTAATAGTATACGCTAACAAAAAATCGTAATTTTTTTGTTTAAATAAATTTTATTCACATCCATACATATAATATACAGTGAGAGAGATGCAATGTATAAAATAAATGTACATGTTTATATCTACTTTATTTTCTTATCTGCTTATTATGTTTATTGGCATACAATTATTTATTTAAATTATAAATTGAAAAATCTAATTATAAATTATGTTTATTGGCATACAATTATTTATTTAAATTATAAATTGAAAAATCTAATTATAAATTATATAATTAAAGATTATAAATAACGATTTAATTTTTATTTGTAAAAATTAGAAATAATAAAAATGTTTACTTGATAACTTGTTATTCTTTACATTCTTATTTTTTAAATATCATTATTATTTAAATAATATTATATTATATGACAATATATTATATTATTATAATATTAAATTATCCCCTGGATTCCTTTCCTATTTATGTTCCTTGGAGAGTAGTTTAACTTTTGAAAAGGTGGAGATAGAGGTCTACCTACACTGGTGGAATTTACTCACGGAACCGATAGGTGGAACTGGAACGGTTAAGCGAACCTAATACGCAGTCGGAACTGGAACGGTTGGAGCTAATACGTCATTTAAACGTTCCGTAACATCCCTAATCACAGCACATGTTGGGGACCATTGATCACTGTCGTTCACGAATGAACGTTCATAGCGAATGATTACATAATTTATGTCGAATGGCCGTTACTTCACTTAACAAGTTGACGTAAGGTGACGTCACTGGGGGTTTCTACCTTCGCACATTAGTAGGTTACTTTTATTCTTCTATTTTGCATCTACATTGGTTTGTACGATTGCATCTAGTAACCTCCCTATCGCTGTGCTATTCGTCAGTAATTTATGACTTTTTATTTCTGTAATATTTATTAGAGATTTACTTGGGATTTCTCTCGTTCATAATTTTTTTTTTTCTCTCTCTCTTCTTTCCCTTTAGATTACTCATTGGGCTCATAGTCATATTCTCTTACTTCTCGCTGCATTTTATCGTCATTCTTCGTTACTTCTTCCTTCCTTAGCTTCGGTGGCGTTCCGTTTTATTAGAAATAAAACTAGAATTAAAATTATAACGTTATTTAGTATAATTTGAAATCTTATTCGGGTGATCGTGTCCACCCCTGAAGTCGCTTCTCTTGAGCGCAAGCTTCGCAAATTAAAGAGAAACATAAGTGGCATTGCTTCCGAAGGAAAGAATGCCGACGAAAGCGACGAGGCATTTGCTAACTTTGAGGCTCTATTGAATTCAGCTCGAGCCGACTGGGATTCATTTGAGGAAACTTGGGATTGCTTGGACGCTCTGTCTAATCAAGAAGGGTTGAAGTTCCCAGACAAAGCTTGGCAGGGCACATATGACTCCACTCGGGACGAAATTCGGGAGGCTGATTGCATATTGAATCGATTACGTTATAAGCAGGAAGCTTCCAAATTAGGAACTAGTAGGGACAGGTCACCTCCAGTGGTAGAATCAAAGTTCCCCACATCCAATACCAACCTGCCAAGAATTTCCATTCCCAGGTTCTCAGGCGATCAATTGAAGTGTACGACATTTCGTGACACCTTTAGATCATTAGTGAACGACAACTGTACGCTGTCTTCGACACAGAAGTTGCACTACCTTCTCGACGCTTTGTCCGGTGAACCGGCAAGTCTCCTTTCGGGGCTTCCCATCCAAGAAGGGACTTATGAACAGGCATGGCGAACCCTCATCACCAATTATGACAACCCTCGAGTTTTAGCGAGCCTACACCTTCAGAAGATCCTTGAGTGTGATATGGCCAAGGAAAGAAATGAATTTGGGCGATACGAGCGTTTCCTTGCATCCGTGGGCGAAAATGTTGAGGCCTTCAAAAATCTTAAGCTGGAAAACGAGGCTAAGGCGCTCTTAAGCTTCTTGGCGCTACGTGCATTAGATCCGGAGACAAGAAGGAAGTTTGAGCTGCAGCACACGAAGGCGGAGTTTCCCGATGTCCGCGTCATCATTGACTTCGTGCGCCAACGCAAGATGGCTTTAAAGTTGGCAACAAACATTGTTCCCGCAAGAGCCTCGGACAAGAGCTCAGTCCGATTTCAACGGACTAGGTCCAACACACAACGCGGTGTCTCTTTTCACGCTAGCCAGCAACGCCGGGCCCACAACGTTGTCCGTGCCGACGAGACTAGGAGACATAATGCAAATTCTGTCCTAGCTTCTCAACCTGCAACCGAGCATACAGAACACAGTGCCCTGTGTGAGGGCCAACACACATTACCAAGATGTTTTAAATTCAATGAAATGTCAGCCTCGAGCAGTGTGGAGTTCACTCATTCTTGGAAAGGCTGTCACAATTGCCTACGCCTTGGGCATAAAACTAAAGATTGTCCCTCCAAGTGGAGCAGCAAATATTGCGGGCAAAAACATCACAGCCTGCTGCACACAGAAGCCACGTCCGACACTTCAAAACAGGTACGTACAGGCGTTACGTCCCATTCATGCGCGACCATGGAAAGGGTTCACACCTGCTCAAGAGAGAGTGACACGCCAGGTGACGTTCAGCGATTACTGGGAACAGCGCTGGCCACAATCAAAAGCTCTTCAAAAGTCATACCCGTGCGTGTGCTTCTAGACAGCGGAAGCGAGCATTCGTTTATCACTACCCACGTTGCCAAACAACTGGGAAATAAGTTGGACAGATTTTCTGGTTCAATCGTGGGCATGAGCGGTGCACCAGTGAATGTGAAGGGCGTTATTAACTGCATCTTCAACACAAATTTACCACGCTGTGGTGAACTCTCTGTACGTGCTCTCGTCGTGGATACAATCGCCTCTAATCTTCCTAGTCGACGTATACCGCGATTGTCATTTGCTGGGTTGGCGGGTCTGACATTGGTGGATCCGCATCTCGGGGAGCCGGGCCCAGTATATTTTCTCGCCTGCATTGATTTTTGCCCAAGAATCATTACGGGTGCCCCTACACGTTTGGGCATCGGGGAGCTGTATAGCCAGCCCACCGTGTTTGGCGAGGTGATTATGGGGATTCTTCGGAATGTAGATGAGTCTGTTTGTCTCCCTATCCGCTCCGAGGAGGAGGAGAAGCTGGCGGAGGTTTTCAGAGCATTCTGCGACCTAGAAGAACCGTCACCCGCTGACAGAGCCAATCCGGAAGATCAGTTCTGCGAAAGTTTCTTCACGCGAACTTTGCTTCGTGCTGCTGATGGGAGATACATGGTGAGACTCCCTCGCAAACCCGGGCATCAGGTTCCAGGCTACAACAGAGATGTTGCTCTTCGCCGATTTTACGGTTTGGAGAAAAGGCTGTCACGCGAAACTGAACTTCGCGCAAAATATGTGTCCTTCATGCGAGAATATATATCCCTTGGCCACATGGCCTTGGCGTCTAAGGAAGCAGAGTACATCATACCGCATCACCGTGTGATGCAAGGTTCAAAACTGCGCGTCGTCTTCGATGCATCCTGCGGCTCCACTGAGTTCAGCTTGAACGACATCCTATGTACGGGACCAAAGCGGCACACTGACCTAGGCACCATATTAGTGAACTTTCGTTTGAAACCAGCGGCTCTAACCACGGGCATCGTAAAGATGTACAGACAGGTACTCGTTCATCAAGAAGACAGGCATCTGCAGCGCATATTCTGGCGCGAAGATCCTTCATCACAGCTAGACGAGTATCAATTAAATACCGTCACTTATGGTGTCAAATGCAGCGCGTACCATGCAATACGCGTCCTAAAACAGCTAGTGCATGACCATGGCCGAGAATATCCTGCCGCTTCTGCATGCATCCTTCGTTCCACGTATGTGGATGACATAGTGACAGGAGCGGACTCTCTGGAGGCAGCCTCAACGCTGCGAGAGGAGCTCATCGAGTTGCTGAGGAAGGGAGGCTTTGAGTTGGCAAAATGGACATCTAAATGCCCGCAGGTAATACCCCAGGAATCACGCTCAGCACAAGAATTGAATCTGACTCAAAAGCTTGACGATCCTGTCAAAATCCTCGGACTGATCTGGTGTCCTCAAGAGGATAGGTTTCGTTTTCAGGTTCATCAGCCAAAAGCAACACTTACCAAGCGTGGTGTCCTGTCAGTTATTGCTAGACTTTTTGATCCCCTGGGATTCTTGGCTCCTATCATCTTTTACGCAAAGGCATTTCTCCAAGAGCTTTGGAAACAAGGATTGGATTGGGATGAGCCACTCCCCAAGATATTGGCTGATCGTTGGAAATCACTCCTCGAAGAATGGCCTCACATTGAAGACGTGCGGATTCCCCGATATGTACATGCACCAAGGGCCAACCTCCGTCTCGTCGGTTTTAGTGACGCTTCGGCTTTAGGATATTCCGCCGCTGTCTACCTACGTGTGGAGTGTGAAGATGGCGAAGTGCGAAGCCACCTGTTAAAGGCCAAGACTAAAGTCGCTCCTTCAAAGTTCCTGACCACTGCTCAGCTGGAGCTGTGTGGAGCTTTGCTGTTGAAAAGGGTGATGGACACAATTGAAATCACCTCACAGATATCAAGGTTGTACTTCACTGATAGCTCTGTGGTCTTAGCATGGCTGCGCACACCCTTCCATCAGTTGAAGGTTTTCGAGGCCAACAGAGTCTCCGCGATTTTGAATGGATCCCGCTTAGAACAGTGGTGCCATGTGAAATCTGACAACAATCCAGCTGATATTGCCTCAAGAGGCAATACGCGTCCTAAAACAGCTAGTGCATGACCATGGCCGAGAATATCCTGCCGCTTCTGCATGCATCCTTCGTTCCACGTATGTGGATGACATAGTGACAGGAGCGGACTCTCTGGAGGCAGCCTCAACGCTGCGAGAGGAGCTCATCGAGTTGCTGAGGAAGGGAGGCTTTGAGTTGGCAAAATGGACATCTAACTGCCCGCAGGTAATACCCCAGGAATCACGCTCAGCACAAGAATTGAATCTGACTCAAAAGCTTGACGATCCTGTCAAAATCCTCGGACTGATCTGGTGTCCTCAAGAGGATAGGTTTCGTTTTCAGGTTCATCAGCCAAAAGCAACACTGACCAAGCGTGGTGTCCTGTCAGTTATTGCTAGACTTTTTGATCCCCTAAGTCGCTGCCCTCTCAGATCATTACTAATCAGTTATGGTAGGCGGGTCCAGTCTGGATGTCAGAACGCTCGCATACGATGTGGCATGTGCCTGCGTCAAACCATGCGCTTTCTTCCAAGCAATCCGCACCGGATGTGCCCGACGTGAACTGGATGCTCAAATTTTCCTCGCTACCTCGTTTAATTAGCATTGTCTCGCTCATATTAAGGTGGCCAGGACGCCTGCGTTGTCCTGGTAACGCTCCCACCGGACCTATAACTGGGTCAGAGCGTAAAAGGGCTTTTCTCGTTTGCGCGAGGCAGGTTCAACGCGCGACTTTTTCTCCTGATCTATACTCCACATCGCCTCCGGTATCTTACATGAACTTGCATCCCTTCGTCGATGAAGACGGGGTCATCAGGGTCGGTGGAAGACTCAGGCAATCATCTCTGCCTTATGAACAACGGCACCCAGTGTTGCTCCCCCGCGGTCATCATTTTTCTCAACTGTTAATACGGGACACGCACGAACGTCATTTCCATGCTGGGCCAACTCTCACTGTGTCTTTGTTGAGAAGTAACTTCTGGATTCCGGGACTGTATCGCGCAGCCAAGGGAATCATCAAAACCTGCGTGAACTGCAGGCGTTTGTATTCGCGCCCTATCACGCCCCTCATGGGGGATTTGCCTAAAGAAAGAGTGCAGGGATTCCGAGCATTCGCTGAAGTTGGGGTAGACTTTGCCGGGCCCTTTCTCATTAAGGATTCCCTTCGTCGCAAGGCAAACATCAGCAAGGGCTACATAGGTGTGTTTGTCTGCCTTGCGTCAAAGGCGGTGCACATCGAATTGGTTTCGTCCCTTAGCACCAAGTCTTTTCTGGATGCATTGGACTGATTCATTGTGCGGCGCGGTCTGCCACTTTGTGTTCATTCAGATCATGGAACTAATTTCATTGGGGCCTCACGTTTTCTAAAGGACGTGCATCGCCTCTTGAAGGATGAAGAGAAGACTATAGTGGACCACTTAGCCCTAAAGAGTGTGGAGTGGAAGTTCATTCCACCCCGAGCCCCGCACTTCGGCGGAATATGGGAAGCTGCAGTAAAGTCCATGAAACGCCTCTTCCACAAAACTGTCGGAACTCAGGCTTGGACCTTTGAAGAGCTTGTCACCATCCTGGCCCGCATCGAAGGTTTGCTCAATGCTAGACCCCTTTGTCCTCTACGGGACGATCCCGACAACTTTGATACCCTCACACCTGGTCACTTTATAGTTGGAGCCCCACTTCCGTACAGGCCTGTTGACGCGAAGTGTGCGCGCTCAAGATGGGAAGGACTTCAGCAACAGGTGCATGCCATATGGGAAAGGTGGAGAAAGGAATACCTTCACCATCTGCAACAACGAGTAAAGTGGAAGACCGGAAGCCCCAACCTCGCTGTTGGAGACTTAGTAATAATGCTTGAACGGCGCGTACCCTTAGGTTCTTGGCCCGTCGCGCGCGTCTGTACCATCCATCCAGGTACTGACGGGATAGTTAGGGTTGTCTCGGTCCGTACTCCCAGTGGACAAATTTTAAAACGTGCCGTAAGAACGCTGGCTCCTTTGTTCGCGTCGTACGGTCAGGAAACCGAGGAAGAAGGACCCTTGCCAGAGCGTGATTGATTCACACCACAGAATCATGTTACAGAGTCATGTTATGTTGGTACATGTTAGAAGGTACTATTTGCTTTTATATTTTGCAAAAATCTTCTTCATCTCTATTTTATTTCGATTTACACTATTAGAAGTTGAGTTTGTTTCTTTGCATTTATTATGACATTTTTTTTTTTTCTTTCTCATGTATATCAAGCTTACCTTATGTATTTATTTTTATGTATAACGTTATTGTAGCTAGTTTGCAATATTAAAGTGTTTTTTTGTATTAACATCGCACTTATTGTAAGCCCTATAGTACTGGGCTATATTTTGTCTTATGAGTGTATCTTATTTCTGTAAGCACTTAAGAGGAAGTATATTATTTCATAACTTTTAGTTTTCAGCACGTGCAAGAGTGCTTTTTTCTTTAAGCATTTATCATCATAAATTTTGTACCCAATATTTAGGTGGGCGGCATGTTCAGGCCGGGCAACCTAAATCATTTTTACTAGAAAAGGCGCCCCCTTGTGGACGGAGGGCGCATCGGTGTGCAAATTAGCGCTGTGCCCTTAATGGGTTTTCAAATTGCCGACTGGTAGTGGTCAGGAGCCGAGTGTAAAGGTGTACACCGCAAAGGACTCACACAATTTTCATTTTTTCACCTTGTTCCTTCTTCAAATAAGGACAATGTGTAGCGAGTAGGCCACCGGAGCACGCCCCGAGGCATGAGGAGGAAGAAGCAAGAATGATGGGAGAAGCAGCCAGAGAATAATGAAGCCCTACCCACCATGGCACGATACCATAACCTAAACCATCGGGTACAATTTATGTTTCATATAAATGCTATAAATTTTAAACTGTAAATATACATCCTCTAAAGGTCAGATATTACTTTATTTTGTAACACCCCATTACAGTCCATTTTTTTTCTTTACAGGGAACAGGGAGATTTTCCTAAATAAAATGATGGAAATTCCTGTCCCAAACAAAGGTTTTAGTGCAAAGGCCTCAGCCGAGGAAATTTGTGCAGTGGAAGGGGAAAGTGTGGTGCATCGAAACACGGCCGCATTTTGGTTTAGACGGTTTAATTCTGGGAATACAAGCCTTGAAGATGAACCTAGATCAGGTAGTCCTAGATCACTTCGAGCTGGTTCCAGAGGGCAGGGCTATCAACGCTGAGCTATACTGTGAACAGCTCGATAGGGTATATAAAGTTTTAAAAGTGAAATACCCCGCTTTGATTAATAGGAAGCAAGAGTTATTTCAGCAAGACAACTCCCCTGCTCATCGCTCACGACTAGTTAAAGAAAAATTTTCAGAAATGAACGGGATTAGCGTCTTGCCCCACCCTCCTTACAGCCCAGACGTCGCACCGTCTGACTATGGACTTTTCAGGTGAATGGCGCATTTTTTGAAAGGTCGGCGCTTCGAAAACTTCGATGATGTCAAATCTGGATGCGAGGAGTTCTTTGCCTCGAAAACTGCAGAGTGGTTTCAACATCAAATACAACTTTTGGCTGAAAGATGGGTTAAAGTAGTTGAAAATGATGGCCTGTATTTTGAAGAATAAATTTGATTTGTAAACTTTGTACTCACATTTGAATAAAATTAATTTTGTGAACAAGGACTTTTGTAACAACCTAGTACAAGGAGCCCCCAAGGATGCTCTCTTACCCATTTCCCGGCCTCAACATCGTGCTCCTTAAATACTGGCATAAATCAGCTCCTACCAGGGAATTAGTCAGCGTCGTCCTGAAAGACTTAGCAGATTCTAAGGGGAGAACATTTAATTAGTTAATCTTATCTATCCAGTTTCCTTAAAGTGAAACAACCTGTTTCTATATCAAATATGGATGGTGCAGAGGATGATTATAACCCTGCCTTTCTTCATTTTACAAAATGGAAGGTTCTCATGTTGCATTAATTATCAGAGTTTATTTGAAAGCAATCTTATATATCAAAATGCAATGAACATATGACAGTTACATCAAAACTCGGTGGTAGAGGATTGGTTGAATTGAAATATTTAAACAACATTGCTGTATAGTCAAATAGTGTCAGAATCTTCTATCCTTAATGTATCTATATCCTAAATGTAAAAAATTTATTTTTCTGTAATCGTTGAATAATGGTAACGTTAATAAACTGAAATGAGTGAAGAAAGTGAAACATTTTGCAATAGAGTGAAGAAAGTGATTACTTTCTTCACAAGTGAAGAAAGTGAATTGCCTTCTTAATTAGTAATAAGTATAAATTAAAAAATAATTTGAAGTTGGAAATTAAATGCTTTTAAATGTTTCTTAACATTGTAAGAATTTATTTTAACAAAATAAATTGAAATGTGAATGAATTATTGGTGGAAATAATCAATATATTTTAAAATTTAAATATAATAATAATAACCTTCCTTGTTTATAACCTGCACTTGTTTATAACTGCACTACTTGTAACCATGCTTATAACCTACCAACAACATACCATAATCTTCACAACATCCTAATTTTATTCATATTCTGGTTAGATCTGATCATGTATTACACGATTACAGAAAAAATTTAATATTACACTCGTGAAAAAAGTAGAATTTACAACTCTCGTGGGTAAACGTTTCACTCGAGTTGTAAAATGATCTACTTTCGTCACTTGTATAATAAATAACTATTTTGTTATTATTCATTATTTTTTGCCAAATTTTTGCAACTATAGAATCTATTTAGAGTTTTCTTCCTTCGCTACAAAGTGAAAAAAAAATAACTGAAATAGGACAAACATTAAGGGAGAGCGAGACATTTTTTTCAAAGAAAATAGTTTCTTGAATTTTCGTATGTCTTTTAAAAATTGGAATAAATATTTTTTTCTTTGAAAATTGGAATATATATAGAAAATTATTCATTGATAAAAAATTGATGAACGTGGGTTATATCACTGGGAATCTATATCCATTTATGCGGGGCAAATTTTCTTGCGATTAAAAATTAGAAAACAGGTAATGAAGTAAGCATGTTGTATACTTATAACTCTTTTGTATATTTTCCGCCAAATAAAATGTAGGTTACCATTAAAAAAACAAAAAAAAAAAAAACATTATCTGAATCAAATTTATTCAAAAATAAAGATTGAACATCTCCTTTAGTACACTCTTCATAGGCTCCTTTCTTGCACTTAGTGCGTAAACAATTTTCACCGTTATCGTATAATAAATACATGCTATAAAGCTAAATGTAAGTGTAGGGGTACAATATGCGTGCCGATGATACTCAGAAACGACACCAGCTATGATGTGGAAAGTTGTATGGTTTTGTAGCCCTAAACCCCCTATTCATGAAGAAGGATTCCCGTTTTAGCTTAAGGGTGTGATATTGTAGATATAGGCTGGGGGTTTCTCCCTCTCGCAACGTGTAATTAGCCAACTTGTAAATGTCTGATGGGTTATAAATGATATATTTAATTCCAACATCAGAACCCAGGTTGCAGCTCTAGGTCTAAATTCGGTTGTGATGTTTGGTTATTACACGAATTTTCTTTTTATGTGTATATTGATTAGTTTTTCTTTTGTATTTAAAAATAAAATCATTATTTCACATCAGCTTTAGCAGCACACGCCATTAAAAATAATCACACGGTCGATTTTTAAAAAGTAGAAATTTTAAATAAGAAGGATGATAAAATGAAAATAACAAAATGAGGAAAAAGTTGGAATCTATATATTAAACCAAAAATATCAACAATATGATAAGTAAAAAATAGATGCTAAACCACATAGGGCAGCATTATATGGACATAATAAACATAATAAATATTTAACATAATACAATTACAAATAATAAAAGTATTAAGAAGGAACAGAAAGGAGGAGATAATTCTTACAGTACTTTACATCTAATGATGTATACTTTAATCCAATGCAAGATGTTAATGAGGCGACAAAAGGCTTGGGCTTTGTTGAAAAATTTTAGCGACAAATTTGTAGGATTGTTTCCTTTTGAGGCTGGTTGCTATTCCGTAGCAGTGAGAAAACTTTTTTGGCTCCCGACCTTAAAAACGTAGTCTTTTTACCTCGCCGCCCTGTAATTTTTAATATTAAACTATCACTCTTCTTACCGTGATTTATTTTCTTTATTTATAAGGAGACGTATTTTTTTCTATAAAGTAATAAAATGTACTTATATGTCTCTCGTACGGATATGCAAACAATAATAGGATATTTACAGAGTTTCTCTGTTTAATATCTTATATTGCTTTTAGGAATTTAATTTATGTTTGTTTGTTTATTTAAAGTTACTTTTTTGCAATTAAGGCTAATCAGACTAGTTGACGGGAGAACAGATGTATATAATATCTTCGTCAGCTTTGGACTGTTAAAACAATTATATCTTAACAAAAGTATTTCAATGTTTTACATCTCTTGTTAAGATATCCTACTATAAATCTTATCTTAATCGATACGATTGGGAACCTACTTTTATATATACACCCAATTTTTTAAATATGGACAGGATGGCACCCTCCATCTTCAAAATGAAGTAGTAATACCTTTTATATTACCGCATAATATTTCTCATCTAATGTCGACTCATTTTGAAGATCGATATCTGTCATCAAATTAGTTATTATTTATCAGCAATAGAAGTGTAATTCAATTTTTACGTATGCCTTCATTAGTTTTTCCACTTTAATAATTACGCTGCATTAGCTAGGTTACCAAAGTGCTTTCAGTTTTATTTCTGTTTAATTTTTTCCTGTAGAAGGGTAGTTTATATTACGATGGGTTGTTAGAATATTTGTTTTGTTTTTTAATGAAAATTAAGGCATCATTAAATTAATCATCATATTTTAAAATATAAATCAGGGTTTGAAATTAACTCTTATTTTCTCGGAAAGAGAATAAAAGTCATATCCGGACTTTTATGTTTCCAATAAATAAATAAAAATCACATCATGACTATTATATTTTGGGCCAGAAAATAAAAGTCCTGATATGATCTTTATCACAATGATATCTAATATAAAAGTCAAAGCTTGATTTTCATTATTTAAGGATGAATTTATTAGCTTTTTTATCGGATTTCTCCATATTGTTGTTCATCATTGGGATAACTGTTTTTATGGAAATCTTATAGGGTATAATAAATTACCTTATATCGATCTTAAGATCGATTATTAGATTATCAAGGCTGCTAATAATGAAAAAAATATCAATAAAAAACCTCAGGCTCGCTCAGGTATCGAATACAACTTATCCGATATTTACAATATTGGGGTCGATTTCTAGGATAATTGGGGTGCTGATTATGAAAATGATACCGAATTTTCGATTATGCGCTCAGGTATCGATTTATTTCAACTTACGCGATATAAACGATATTGCGGTCCACTCATAGGTTATTTGGGGTGCTGAGTTTGAAAATGATATCGATTTTCGGATTGCGCGCTCAGGTATCGTTTATCTCTACTTACGCGATATAAACGCTATTGGGGTCCATTCATAGGTTATTTGAGGTGCTGAATTCGAAATTGATATCGATTTTTCGATTACGCGCTCAGATATCGACTTATTTCAACATACGCGATATAAACATTATTGGGGTCTACTTTTAGTTTATTTAGGGTGTGAGTTTGAAAATGATATCGATTTTCGGATTGCGCGGGGGGGGGGGATATAAACGATATGAAACTCGGCATTAGATTATGGAAGGTGCTGAATTAGGAAATGATACACATCTCGAAAAATCGATATCATTTTCAAATTCAGCACCCCAAAAAACCTATAAGTGGACCCCATTATCGTTTATATATCGTATGTTGAGATAAATCGATAACTGAGCGCGCAATCCGAAAATCGACATTATTTTCAAATTCATCACCTCAAATAACCTATGGGTGGACTCCAATATCGTTTATATCGCGTAAGTTAAGATAAATCGATACCTGAGCGCGCAATCCGAAAATCGATATCATTTTCAAACTCAGCACCCCAAAAAACCTATGAGTGGACCGCAATATCGTTTATATCGCGTAAGTTGAAATAAATCGATACCTGAGCGCGTAATCGAAAATTCGGTATCATTTTCATAATCAGCACCCCAATTAACCTAGAAATCGACCCCAATATTGTAAATATCGGATAAGTTGTAATCGATACCTGAGCGAGCATGAGGTTTTATATTGATATTTTTTTCATTATTAGCAGCCTTGATAATCTAATAATCGATCTTAAGATCGATATCAGGTAATTTATTAAACCCTATAAGATTTCCATAAAAACGGTTAACCCAATGATGAACAACAATATGGAGAAATCCGATAAAAAAAGCTAATAAATTCATCCTTAAATAATGAAAATCAAGCTTTGACTTTTATATTAGATATCATTGTAATAAAGATCATATCAGGACTTTTATTTTCTGGCCCGAAATATAAAAGTCATGATGTGATTTTTATTTATTTATTGGAAATATAAAAGTCCGGATATGACTTTTATTCTCTTTCCGAGAAAATAAGAGTTAATTTCAAACCCTGATATAAATTTAAAACTTTATCTAAGGAGTACTATAAAGCTAGAAAAATAATTATTTATTATGCTTTTTTTATTCGTTCTGATACAGTTAAACTGCCCACATGCTTATAAATTTAGACTGCCACACTTTTGACCGGATCATTATTCCAATTTTTAAATTATTAATAATCCTCACGTTTTGTTAGTAAAGAAATTGTAAGCAACAATGCCAATCGTACCACAGAAATGTTGGCCTCCGAATTTAGGGAATGGCGGGATGAGCCATTTGATGATATACAAATAGTTTGGGAGAGGGATGGAATACCACAAGCTCCCTCCTAGCCCAGACCTTTCTCTCCCTCGATGCCATCAATAGCGCTATAATAACGTCACTCTAGCAACAATGCTAGGTTCGCTAAATTCATGCAGTTTTCTACATTTCAATATAATAATTAATTTTATAACAAGTATTTACCTAGGGATGGAATAATGATAAAAGTCCATCTTGGATCTAGGTCATATGTAAATGTAAAGTATATCCCGGTTTCACTCGGGGAATTTCATTTTTATAAAGAAACGGTCGATTTCGTAAAAAAACACTGTAAAGCGAGATCATTATGATTTTTATAACAATAATGAATATCAGTTGAAGATCGGCTGAAGTTATACAATTTTAATATGGACAGGTGTTCGCACCTGGTCTGAAAGGACCACTGAGCGAAATTTGGAGAATTTAGGACAAATGGTATGGATTCCTATAAAGAACAAACAAACAGAATTTCATCTTTATTTATTCAGATATTTGAATTGTTAATTTTAATAATAATAAAAATACGAACATGTTTTATAGAGACCATTGAGAGTATCTTTTTCCTTACCTCTGAGGCAGGTTTCATCCTAATTTTAAAATTTATATGCAAGATCCTATTGCATATTCATAACATTGTGTTTGGTGGCCGTTGTCTGCCATCTCATTGTATATCTGGAAATTGTTGTGACACTTACAATTTTAAAGTGAACGAGAAGACTTCGTTTGCTATGACCTCGTGCTTGAGAGGGGGATTCCCATTTAAAATAAATTTAAAAGATTAATTTATTCCATTTATAATTATCACAAAATTAGTTATATTGAATAAATAAGAGAATATAGGAAAAGAGTTTATATGAAATACTATATGTGACTGTTAAAACTACCAATGAGAAGTTATTAAAAAATAAAATCTACAAATAATATTAAACTATTTTATTCAGAGCCTTTCTATCAGACCTAATAAGTTACCTCAGTATCCACCCTGCCAGCATCTTTCATCAAATCCACAACAGCTTTAGCTGATATTACTAATGTCAATAGCCATGTAATTTTTATAAGAGCAGAAAAGATTGGCCAATTTTTGTAAAATTTAATGAGTTATATTAACTAATGTCAATTTTAGAAAAATTATTAATTCAATTGAAGGGGTCGGGGCAAAGTAGTGCCAAGCAACATTTTTAACAAATATAAACTGTAGCTGCAGTCCGCTGCATATTACGTAGGACTATATGTCTATGTTGGAAATGCCACCTAAATATGACCATAGAGGTTCTATATAGTCATATTTAGGTGGAACTGGCATCATAGACATATAGTCCAACGTAATATACAGCAGACTCAGCTACAGTTTATTTTTGTTAAAAATGTTGCTTGGCACTATTTTGCCCCGACCCCTTCAATTATTTCTCTGTCGTGATAACATGAAATTTCTTTAAATATTTTAAAATATTTTTTATATAAGAAGAGAAAGGATTTCTGGATTTCCTTATCACTAGTAAGGCTCTTGCCACTTGAGCTACCAGGCACATATCCCTTCTTACAAAAATATTTAAAAATTTTAATAATAAATTACTTGTTATCAGGGCAGAGAAATACTTGAATTTAGAATTTAAAAAAAAAAATAAATAAATACGGTAATTAGTAATTTATTAATGTTATATATTATTAATGGGTTATAAAAAAACTTATAATTTTGTCTAACAATCAGCAAATGTTTCATATAGTAACCCATGTAATTTTTTTTTTATCTTTTATTAATTAATGTATTTGCTTCCAACTTCCAAACTTAATCTTTAATTAGGTATTAGGCCAATATGAACCTAGTGGTCGAAGGGCCATTGTGTTTATAAAATAAACAATGGCAAATATATTTAAATTGGTTTGCTCATGGCCTTTCTGGGTAATAAGACTTCGTAGGCGACCCTTTGATGAATAAATTTAAACATTCGGTGCTAAATAACCTATTAAATTCGCTATAATAATCTGCATTATCATGTGGATACAAATTAAAATAATCTGGTGCGATGCGACTTTCATGTACCAACTTACTTAGATAAGAAATTGAAGTGTTCTGTTAAATTCCATTTCTCAAAGCCACAAATTTATCTACATTCAGTTACTTATTTTTGTTTGCTCTCTAAAGTACACTAATTTTTTTTATAATTAAGTAAAGTTTTTACTTGCGATAATTCGACAATGCAAGCATAATACTTGAAGTCGTCTGATTTTATAACTCTCTATGTAGTTGTTGAAAACTCATTTAGTTACCATGAAACAAATAATTTCCGTTAAATGAACAGAATGGCTTTAATTATAAACAATGGTTTGTCACAAATGGCGTACTGCTCCTGCGTTGGCTCATGAGGCATGTTTTATGAGTTGACGGAATATTTATCTTTTTTTCTCCTGTATATGTTTCCTTGATTTTTTTCATATTTAATATTTAGCCATTTCTTATTTTTAGACGAAACGAGAGACAGTTAATTTCACCATATAAACAAAAACAATGGTACTTCATAGGAAAACAAAAAAGGCGCCTTCCCCACATAAGCCCTCTCAGAATATTTTAATAATGATAAAGCTTACCTGATATTAAAGAACACTTGATTTTGAAATGACGAATTTAATGTAAATCATTAAAGCCGTTTGTGAACAGACAAGCTTAAAAACAATAAGCCGTACAAAAATGAAATTGAGTATTTGGTGTATGTATATGCCCGCGATGCGACAACCGAAATTTCATCAATATTGGTTAATCGGAGGGGGTACTTCACTTAATAAATGTTTTCTAATTATCACGTGTTTTTTATTTACTCAAAAACGTCTGTAACGATGTTGATTAAACTCGGTATTTGGTTTATATATGTGACCGCGACGTGACAGTCAAAATTTCATTAAAATTGATCAATTGGAGGCGGCACTGTATTTATAAATGTTGTACCATTTTCAAGTGTTTTTTTATTTACTCGAAAACGGCTTTAACGATTATGATCAAACTTGGTATTTGACATATGTATATGCCGTAGATGCGGCAACCGAAATTTCATGAAAATTGGTTAATCGGACGGGGCACTTCACTTAATAAATGTTTTCTCATTATCACGTGGTTTTTTATTTACTCAAAAACGTCTGTAACGATGTTGATCAAACTGGGTATTTGATGTACGTATATGACAGAGATGTGACAGCCAAAAGTTCAACAAAATTGGTCAAACGGAGGGTGCACATTATTTAGTAATTGTTTTTCAAATTTTAAGTGTTTTTTTTTTTTTTTTTCTCGAAAAACGGCTGTAACTATTTAGATCAAACTGGGTATTTGATGTATTTATATGCGACAGCCAAAATTGTATAAAGTTTAAAAGAAAAATTATTTTACATAAGAAGTAAATACGTGATTCTCAAACTTTTTAAAGCATCGAAGGTGTGTAAAAATATGGTATAAGATAATAGTCTGAAATTAATTATATTTTAGTATAGAAACTTTTGTTCCATAATAAATTTCTGATAGCTATATGAAGCAATTTAAGAGAACCAGTAATCGTTCTCGATTTCCAGAAAGGCAAGAGACGAACTATACAACGAGACGTAAATACACCCATCGATTCACCTTTACGATATATTTACAAAAAGCAACTCTTAGTAAAAAACTTAGCAAGCAGTAAAAAAACTCAACTGTTGATGAAATTAGGTCCCTCCAAAAAGTAAATAATTGAATGGCGTTTACATATTATCAAAACACGTCGATTTCTAATCTAAGTAAGTTTGTAAGTGAAAGTTGTGTGCTGCGCCCATCGCACCAGACTTTTATGTATAGTATTTCCAAGTCTATTTGAACTGTCAAACGTAACCCTTTCCAAATCAAATGGAACCCCTTCCAACTCAATCGTCACCCTTCCTATTTCATCTGTAACCGTTTCGATTTCAATTGTCACCCTAGAAAAAATCTATTGAAGATTTCTCACGGGGGTCTAATATTATGTATTCAGAGTAGGCGTGTTTTATTTTTAAATGATCAATTTTGTATTTCAGTGGGGAGCTGGCGCACGATGAAAGAGTTATATTTTCGGAATTTTTTCACGTCGGTCCAATATTATGTTATCAAGAACAGTGTTTTGAAATTAATAGCATTTTAGTGCCGAGGGGCGGGAGGGGGGCCGTGTTCTATGAAAAAGTTAAATATTCGTCTTATTATAGCATTTCCAAGTCTATTTGAGCCTTTTCCAAGTCAACTGTGCCCTTTCCAAGTCACAAGAAATCCTTTCCAAGTGAAGTGGGACCTTTTCCAAGACAAGTGTAACCTTTTCCAAGTCAACTTTAACCCTTTCCAAATCACAAGAAAACCTTTCCAATTCAAACATAGCCCTTTCCAAATCAAATGGAACCCCTTCCAACTCAATCGTCACCCTATCTATATCAATTGTATCCGTTTCCATTTCAATTGTCACCCTTGAAAAAATCTATTGAAGATGGTAACATTTTCGGATTTCTTTCACACAGGAGTTCAATTTTATGTTATCGGGGACATATTTTTGAAAAAATATTCATTTTGTATTTTAGTGCTGGTGGGGAGGGGCGCACTAGAAAATAGATAGAATTTCGGATTTCTTTAACACGGGGGGCTTATTTTATGTTATAGTGGATGGTGTTTATAAAAAAAAATTCATTTTATTTTTATATATATTCATTCATTAATTTAGTGGCGGTGGGGGGGGGGGGGGAGCCGTTCCATTTGATTTGGAAAGGGTTACGTTTGAATTGGAAAGGGTTTCATGTGACTTGGAAAGAGTTACAGTTGACTTGGAGAAGGTTACATTTGACTTGGAAAAGGTTCCACTTGACTTGGAAAGGGTTTCTTGTGACTTGGAAAGGGTCACAGTTGACTTGGAAAAGGTTCAAATAGACTTGGAAATGTTATAGTAACTCATATGGTACAAATTATTTAATCTAAGACTTTCCTGGTTTATTCAGTAGCAATTATCATCTTCATTACTTTTCGGATTTCTATATAGGAGTTACTATTTTAAAGTCACGAATCAGCAGATTATTGTCATTGTTTTGGAAACAATAAGACGAATGTTTAAAATTTCCATAGTGCGCCCCCCCCCCCACCACTAAAATCCAAATTGAATATTTTTTTTTTAAATTTTTTTCTCGATAATATAATATTGGACCCATGTGTGAAAGAAATCAGATAATATAACTTCTTCATAGCCTAATCCCCCCCCCCTCCCACTGAAATACAAAATGAATTTTTTTTCAAAAATATCGTTTCTAATAACTGTTATCTGTTCTCGATAACATAATATTGGACCCACGTGATAGAAATCCGAAAATATAACTCTTTCATAGTGCCTCCCTCCCCACTGAAGTACAAATTGATCATTTAAAAAAACACACCTACCCTGAATACATAATACTCGTATTAGACCTCCGTGAGAAAGAAATCCAAGAATCTAACTATTTGCTAGTGCGCCCCTTCCCCCCCCCCACCCCTAAAATACCAAATGAATATTTTTTTAAAAAATATGGTCCCCGATAATATAAAATTTGCCCCCCTGTGAATGAAATCCGAAATTCTAACATTTTAATACAAAATGAATATTTTTTCAAAAATATCGTCGCAGTTAACATAAAATTGGACTCGCTTGGGAAGGAAATCCGAAAATGTTACCTTCAATAGAATTTTTCAAGGGTGACAATTGAAATAGAAACGGTTATAATTAATATAGAAAGGGTGACGATTGAGTTGGAAGGGGTTATGTTTGAATTGGAAAGGTTTCTTGTGACTTGGAAATGCTATATATTGAATTTCTCTTAAGGATTAAATTAGCTGTTTTAGTACATCATGCTATGTTACTAAAAAAATATATATATGTGATTAAAACAAAATTTATATTACAAACAACAGAAATAAATTGTCAATTTTATTTTTTAATTTATCATTTTACATTTTTTATTCTACAAATAGAACGGTTTATTTGCATAATTTTTAAGAAATTTTCTCATTATAATAAATTAATAAACATAAGCTTACATTTTAACAATGCATATGAGCTTTTTTTATAAGTAATTGTCCCCGACGAAGATTTCACTAGGGTTCTTTTGGCTATTACATAAGAAAGTCGAAGTTCCGCAGAATATTTCTTCAATCAGCCGGAATTCTTTATACTTCCTTGCATATTGAAATATCAATACAGTTGATTGTAATCTAGTAGTAGTCTCCATCTTCCTCATTATCTTGATTAATATGCTCCTCTGAGACCTAAAATTTTAGTATATTTTTTAATAATTAAATAACGTACGTATGAAAGCAAAATAAATTAATAAGCGATGAGAACCATTAAAAAAGAAATAACGATTCACAAAAACGGATTATTTATTATAAAACAGTTCTGTATCGAAAAAAAATGTTGCCTTTTCACGTTTTAAGGTAAGCTGAACATGAATCCAAAGGCAGGAAATCAGACACCACTTTATTTCACATTTCTATTTTGTATCACCAAACGTGGTGTTTTAGGATCCTTGAACATTTTTTCGGCACTGTAAAACAACGAAGCTATTACATTGTTTTACAACAAGAAAAATTAGTAGACCTTACATGTCAGGTCTACTTAAGATTTCGTTTGGACAAATAAGCAGAGATGGGCAGATTCGTATTCGTAAGTAAATGAGAATCCGAATTTGATTTACAGCACCTTAACGTTTCAATCCGCATACGAATACATTGGTATTCACAAGTGTGAATTCGAATACGAAATTTGGATTCACAATTATGAATCCGATTCATTTTGGATTCACGTCTGTGAATAAGAATCCATTTGGATTCACTGAAAAATACAATTAAAAAGGCCAATATAAATAAATGTCTGTCTTGTCTGTACCTCGCTACACGTCGAGTTTTGGGTGTATATTTATTGTCGTCTAACTAAGTAATTGACCCGAAAATGAATTTCTTACTATTTGGAGACTAAAGTCGAATGCGACTTGTCCTAGGTTTTAGGAGTCCATAAATAGTTGAAAATCATGATTTTATGGTCAGAAACGCTAAAAATATTGGTTAATTTTTCTTAACAAATTTTTATTATGAACAACTTTATCAACCTTTTAACCAAGTTAGCGTTTTTATTATTTACTAGTGAGTTTAGTAACCAAATGTTTCATGAAAAACAGAAAATGCGGAAAAGAAAGCTAGATATCACAAAATTTTGAGTTGCCGAGGTACGGGAAGCCCCGGAAAGGCGAGGGTTCCCCTTGAGCCTTCGGAGCGGGTGTCCTTCAGAGGTTGGGTAGTGTGGTGGCTTCCGAAAAACATGTGTGAACTTACTATAACCCTTCTCCCCCCTCCCTCCAAACCATCCTCCGACCTTAGCCCCTCTCCACCCACGGGGGCTGGCGGCCCAAGTTTTAATATAGAGGCTTGTTTGGAGTCTAAATGAGATCATAAGACTGTATTTGTTGAATAAGTTTATTGTACAATTAAAATTCAAATAATTCAATTCAAATAAATTCAAGTACCTCAATCTCGATAGTATATAATACAACTACTAAATTATTTGATGTTGTTGAAACATTAAAAAATGAAAAAAGGTTTTTTGAAAAACTGAACAATGATATGAATTGAGGGTTTTATTATTAGGTTGAAGCATTTGCTCGCAAAATCACACGTTCAAACTTCTCTTCACTTAGCCGAATTGATTTTGGTGCGTTCGCCATTACCGCATATGAAAATAGTCTCTCAACCTGCGCACTCGACGGCAGTGGGGTATTGTATTTCTTAAAAATGTTCTGAATGATGGGGTAACTTCGAAGCACCTCCAAACTGGACTTCTTTTCTTCAAAGTACTGTTTCATAATAACGTCAGCCTTGTTCATCAGGTCGCACAGTGGTCAATAATTGCTTTTTGGCGGACATAAATCTGCCATTTCTACAATTTTACAGACAAATTGATCGGATCTTCTTTATTACCTTCTTAATAAAATTCAAAAACCAAGAAAACAATTCCAGTTAAGATTGCTTCGGTATAAGTGTCCTTTTTGCTTACCCAAAACCAGGTTTCTTGTGTGTTAATAAATAGTTTTCGTTACTATGCAAAAAAACATGGAAGAACTCAATATTTTTCAGAATTTTCTTTTTTATTTTTTTAGTCTGAGGGTGGACTTTCATACCACCGAGTATTCAAATTGCATAGAAGTTATGGGTATTTTAAAAACAACTAAAAATTCAACATTAAACTCGATTTTCTCCTTTTATAAATAAGATATCAATATACCGATTTCACTGAAAGTTTACATTCAACGGCTAGTATATTACGTATGAGCAACATAAATTTGGTTCGATTATTAGGGTACAAAAGCAATTTATATACTACTTTTTTTCAATAAAAACCGTTTTTCTCGGTTTCAAAGGAGTGCTCCCCGGAGTTATCACTGGGGTAATTTCTAGTCTTACTTGTACTACGACCACATAAAAAGATCAGTTAAATTCACTTGCGCCTTTTTTTAGAAAAGTATGCTTTGTATATGTTTACAGAAAAATTGGCAATGTTTGGCCCTGTAATCTGCTCTAAATGCTACAGGTACATTTACAAAGCTCTCCTTCTAATCTATAACATAAAACGACTACATCTATACATAAAGTTTTCACTTATAAATATATACTACGGTATAAAATTTTGAATAGCCTTATTGAACACCTTGAGTACCTGTAATCGAATAAGTGGTTTCACAAGTAAACAGAATTTTGTTTCCCTTTTTCAGTTATTAATTGAGATGAAAAAACTACCGAAGAGCTGAAATCACATACATATTTGCTCTTCATTAAACTTAAAACTAATAAATATAGACTTTCTTTGTAAAAGAAAACCAACCGATTTATTCTCAGTTAATTTGTCATATCAATTTACACTTGTAAGGGTAAGATTTTGTGACTTTTCCTGCAAACATTTATTATCAAGAAATAATAATTTTCTACCTATAGTTATTCAGGCATTTTTGTAGTGGCTGGTAAAGGAATTAGGAAAGAATCTGTATGACTCTGCTCTTGTGTTCCTAATCGGCTTTGTCTGCCTTACTTAAGATAAAGTTATGTTTTCTCTAGACAATCTATAGCACTACAAGTCTAATTCAGTCCTTCTTGTTTTGATGCGAGAAAAATGGCAATGTCCACCCTAAAGTATAGTCCAAACATTTTAACGTGTGTAAATTAATTTGACGAATTAACTGAGAATTTTGTACCGCAATACACCTTTATAAGTGAAAACCTTATGCATAGGTGTAGTCGCTTTATTTTATAGATTAGAAGGAGCTTGTAAATGTACCTGTACCATTTAGAGCAGATTACAGGGCAAAACATTGCCAATTTTTCTGTAAACATATACAAAACATACTTTTCTAAAAAAAGACGCAAGTGAATTTAACTGATCTTTTTATGTGGTCGTAGTACAAGTAAGACTAGAAATTACCCCAGTGATAACTCCGGGGAGCACTCCTTTGAAACCGAGAAAAACGGTTTTTATTGAAAAAAAGTAGTATATAAATTGCTTTTGTACCCTAATAAGCGAACCAAATTCATGTTGCTCATACGTAATATACTAGCCGTTGAATGTAAACTTTCAGTGAAATCGGTATATTGATATCTTTCTTGGTTTTTGAATTTTATTAAGAAGGTAAGAAAAAAAATCCGATCAATTTATCTGTAAAATGGAATGTAGAAATGGCAGATTTATGTCCGCCAAAAAGCAATTATTGACCACTGTGGGTCGTCAGGATGAGATGGAGTGTCGCTCTCGTTTTCCCCAAAATCATAAAAGTCTCCTAAGGGTGGATCTGTTTCCACGCTATTCTCGTTTTCGTCTGGGTTGTTCGCCAAGTATTCGTATATAAGACACTTGAAATGGGTTAACAACTCTTCAAATCGATCATTGATACAAAGCCACCATACTTTTTTAAATTTGGGATAAGAAAGAGCTGCAATAGCTGCATTTTTCCTTTCACCGTGCTAATTCGAAGCACGTGGCGAAGCGGTGGTTCCCACTGTTCAGGTAAGCTGTTGCAATCAGGCCGCAATATTGCAGATCAGACGAAGCTAATTTCTGCAGTTTCAACCTCACAGCTAAAATTGTCGGCAATAATGACCCATAATACGCTTCTTTATCCCCTTGCAATATACCTATTGCCTCGGCCACTGGCTTTGAATATATTACGAATTCTTGGAATTGGTGGATTCCTCATCGTTAAAATAATACGTCACATGCAATTTCAGATTAATTTACTCCATGTGGGATTTTACAGCCACAATCATCTTCAACGCATCATAAAGGCTATTCCAACTGGTTTCGGTGGGTCTGGGGAGGGATCGACCAATAATCTATTCAGGCACTTCTGCAGTTTTTGGCCTGTTTAAAATACGCCACAGGATATTGCACTTTTTCATTGCATCAGTCAGCAAAGCAGCGACAACAGGCCTGAATTTGATTGCTTGCACATAATACCAAGGTGAGGGCACAACACCTTAGTTGAAAAGGTAATGCCACAACAACATCATGGTCAACCGACACCCACAGTTCGTCATCAACGTCACCACGATTATCTATTTCTTCGTCTAAATGGTCTTCTATGTTCGTGGACCTCAGATGAACTCCAAAAACTGCAAAAGCTTTTAGGAAGTTGCTCCTATTGTCGGTGACTGTAGCCACGATCTTATCCGGAGGCAATCCAAATTTACAATTAGTCCCATATAATGATTAATGGACTCGTCACGGGTGATAGAGGAATGTAGGAGGAGAGTGACTCGGGGGTAACAGTGAAATCACGGTCTCACGACTCGTTCGCTGCTAGGCCCGTCATAGGCGATACGGTAAAGTTACCTCGGAGGTAACTGGGGCGTCACTGGCACTGGCCTCGGCCGCAGATAGACTCGTCACTGGTGGTGGAGGAGAGTTAGAGGGAGTTGCAAGAGGAGAGTGCCTCGGGGGTAACAGTGAAGGGGTTGGTAATGTTCATATCACGTGAATCCTGTAGATGAAAACCCCTTCAAATTTTACACAAGGGTTTATTATTTTCACCAATTAGGCGAAATCACAACCCCATGTAAAAGAAAAATGTTGAAAAATAACTTGTCGATTTGTTCTAGACAATACTTACCGGTTGCTAAGGTATAAGGACTTTGTCAGCTTTCAATTTTCATTGCACGAAAATCGTTATCCATTCCATGGAAAGCTCTCAATTTATTCAGTATTTTTCTAGTTTCAAATTTATTTATATAACATCAACTCAGTGGTGTGTGAAACTGGATAATTTAATAGTTACCTGTATTTCATTATTGGGTGAGATTTATTCACTTATTGAAACTACGGACGGTGTTACAAACATAAACCTAAATTAAGTTACATAGGTACAAAAACAACTGCCGGACGTAAGAAAGAAAGTAGTTTACCTCAGTATACGTAAACACGTAATAAGATAAATAGTCTTCCCAAGAACATCTGTGATAATAAAATAAAAAAACAATTAAGTCTCTGTGGTTAAATGCTTTAATGTATGTCGGGATGAACAAACATGTTCCATAAGTTTTCATGGATACATTCATGTATATATTATGACCAATATATGAAAGAGAAACAAAAGAAAGGAAGAGAAAAATTTTAATTTTTCCGAAGTTGGGCGCCTGGCTGCTATCGAATATAAAACATTTAGTATATTAAAAAAAAAATCTCCTGTAACAAAGATACCAACATTACTGGTCATAATAATTATAAGCCTCCGGCTAATTCAGGTGATTAGGGCTGGGTCTCCCCCAAGCAGTAACTCTCTCTCGGGCATTTTGTTTTTTATTATCAGAAAATATATATATGTACATATAAAATTTACACAAGAAGCATCTGTAATAGATTGAAGAAAAAAACTAGTTACATGAGATAAATTAAGAGGAAAAAAAAAGTAAATGGAAATAGCATTTTTAACAAAGGAAAAAGAATTAAATCAAAATGACATATTAGCAAAACGAAAACAGATAAATAAAAATAACATCTTTACAAAGAAAAAAAAAGCACAAAACAAAAGAAACACTTTTCAAATGACCCGAACACATCATTTTCGTCAGTTACCACGTTACACATACGGAAGTTTACCCACGGGTTTTCCACACTTCCAGTGTTACCACTTGGTTACACCTCCCCTTCTACGGGAGCGTGAGACCCCTCACGCTGCAAATCTGGGTGGTAAATCTTGAGTTGAGCGGCATGCCCAAGTCCAGCTGGTCTACCATCAGTCGACTCGACGTGGTAAACAGTAGCGGATAACCGCTATATAATTTGAAAGAGACCCTCGTATTTCGTCGTGTCTTCTAAGGCTACGTTCTGTTCTTCGCCTCAGAGAAAATTTTTCCCTTTTTTAAGAAGCTGAGTCAAGGCTCTTATTTTATCAGCGAAGTTCGGAATGAACCTACGGTACCAGGAGGCCATACCAATTAGCCTTCTAACTTCCGTGACATTCTTGGGTGCAAAATATTGTAAGAGAGGTTAAACTTTTCCAGGGTCTACTTGTCCTTTTTCTCGTTAATTAGAAACCCCAGGTACTGAATTTCGTTACATCCGAATTCGCTCTTCTCAGGATTGAGTTTCAAACAAGCTTGTCGAAGTTTTTGGAGGACAAGTCTAAGGTAGTGCAGGTGTTCATCGAACGTTGCTGTAGCAATGACTGTCATCAAGGTATGCGAAGCAAGCTGGAGCGAGATCGGGCGTGATGATGTTATCCAACAACCGCTGAAATGTTGCTGGAGCCACACTTAATCCAAAAGGGAGTCTTTTAAAATGAAATAAACCTCTACCTAAAACGATAAATACGGTGATTTCCTTTGATGAGTTGGCTAAAGGAATCTGATGGTATCGACAAGACTTGAGCTGGTTTAAAAGCGAAGACATGTTTGGAAGAGGATTAACATCTGGTTTGGTTACCACGTTAACCTTGCAGAAGTCTACGCAGAAACGGTATTTCCCATTGTGCTTCTTCACCATCACTACAGGGCTAGCCTATGAACTATGCGAAGGTTCAATAATGTCTTCCTGGAGCATTCGGTCCACCTCCTTGTTCAAAGCTTCTTATATTACAGGTGAAACGGGGTATGCCCTTTGATTGGCACACTCCCCCCAACATCGATGTGATGTTCGGTGGGAGTAGTAAGTCCGATGGTATTATCGCTGTTTCTCAATTCTTCTTCCAACAATTTGTCCAACCTTCTGGCTTCTTCAGGTTCGAGTCTTCTTATTCCAGCTATTTGTTCTTGCCTCGTGCAAGATTCCCTAGAAAAAATATTATGATTCGAAAGATCATCTTTAAACCACCAGGATCCATCATCAGCATCTATTACTAATCCAAATGCCCTCACCGCGTCCATTCCCAAGAGGCATGGAAATGTCAGGTTCGGAGGGAAGTAAAAAGATATGTGAATATCACGACCGTTTAAGCAGGCTTGAAAGGCAACAGCTTCATTAACAGTTTCACGCGCTCCATTAGCCGCTGTGACAGGGTAGGAGGGAACAGGTGTGCGCTTGATGCGTTCTTGAGGGAAAGATAAAAGTCCTGAGGAGCTGATATATGAATGATTGGCTCCCGTGTCAATAAGTGATGGAAGGTTAACCTTTCCTACATAAAGGGTAACGAAAAACCTCTCTTAAGTTTCCGATAATGTATAAATATTACTAAGACTTTCAGAGTTTAGGCCTTTTGAGGTAGTAGGGGAGGCTGAGACCACTTTGTAATGGTCGTTTATCATTACACAATTCATCGTATACCGTTGGGGAACTCCTAGAATTCCTTATACAGATAATGGGACGCCTTTTGTAAACAAAATGTAAGGACTCGCTGCTAATCTCGGAGTTACTTTAAGCCTCAAGCCTCAAGTTATACTCCTCCATACTGGCCTCAAGCGAATCCAGTTGAACGGGTGAATCGTGTAATTAAGGGAATCGTCAGCTCATACGAGTCTGATCAACACAAGAAATGGGATGAGTATCTCGCTGAGCTCATGTTTGCCCTCAATAGTTCCCTCCATAGTTCTATAGGAAATACCCCTGCTTACTTAAACTTTGGACGCCAAATTTTACCTCCAAACTCGTATTTTAGTAGGAATAGTAACCAACTACAGATGACAAAGACATACTTGCAGAAATCTTTTTATCATAAAATGGATGCAAAGTATCATTAAAGTTTATTTTTTAGCGCTGCCATATGATTTCACCCTTCGAAATCGGGAGAGGTTTTGGATAAACACGAGTTCATCAAGATATAACCTAAATGTGGAAGATTTTTGAAATCAGAAGATGTTTGTTTGTCTATTGGACACTGCAATGGGAGACAGCTGATGAAAAATATTTGTGTTCAAACAATTTCTTGATGCCTAACACCGTATTGCAATTTTTTCAGATTGTGATAAATTCCAAATCAAATATTTTTGATAATGTTTGATGAAAACAAATTTCAGAATGTCGAAAAAACTTTTTTTTTTTTTTAACCAAAACAATAATTTGATTTTAAATGGTGCCTGGTAGCTTTTACTCTTCTTTTTTACTTTAAATTCGAACACTCATGAAATTATAAAAATCAGGTCTCTTTCATGAGGGTGAATTTTACTTATTTATTTATATTTTTATTTTTCCATAACAGTGTAATCAGACACATTTCATAATTGTAATCTTGTATAATAAAATGACGAAACAATTGACAAATTCTATGTCATGATTCTGTACATAATTTCCATCAAAAAAAGGAGCATATGAAGGATGGTTTGAATAAAATTTTATAATTAAATTAAATATGCTATTTTTTTTTTTTCATTCCAAGAGGCAATATTGGTGTGTTAATGAAGTTGGATATTTTATATGACAATTAATAAATAAATAAACTAGTAAACATACATCAAATCATGTTTTGCGAAAACCAAATATAAAATAATTAAAATTACTTTTCGGCGTTGATGACCAAGGCATTGAGGTTTTACTCATTTAAGCCTAAACAAACAAATCCACTTACCGGCAAAATGTGAAATCAGCAGAAAATCAGAACATTATTTTATGACATCAGATTTCTGATCTGCGCAAATTATATAAAACACACAGTTTGACTTTAGATTGGATGGTATTTTGGAGTGTTGCTTAGTCATACAAAAATAACTCCCTTAAAATTAATAGTAAGTTGCAAAGGCTGATCAATATGTTAGTTACATGACTGATACTAAGTATAGTATGCAAGAATATAATAGAATGTGTGGATATCTATATAAAAGTTTTATCTTATCTGTATTGGTTAATATACTACATGAAGAGCTTGGTGTGGTGGTGAGTTTAAGTCAGTTTGGGAATGGCATTTTTATAATTTTTTTTTCCTTCATACTTTAATAATATCATACTTCATACTTACAAAATAATATCTGGATTTCCCTGTAGGAATGGTTGTAGGCATACATTCAGACATGAACATGCCAGGTTTACCTCTCTCTGCAATTCGTCAAAGAACTTTTCTTTTTCATCCTTTCTAGCATTGCCATTGAGACCATATGCTATGAAGAGTGAATGTATCCTCTCACCCTCCTGGATATCCATATACAGCAATCTGTCATTCACATATTTCATCCTTCTGATAGACAAGCATAAGTCGTTATGGTACAGAAATCCTACTCCACTGGCCGCCCTCTCGCCTTCACTGACACCCGAGAACAGGAGAGTGTAATCTTGTATTTTGATTTCACCCTTGCCTTTCTTCTATGTTTCCGTAATTGCAAGGATGTCTGCCTTTGCTTTCTTTATTTGTTCTACCAGTTCACATTCCTTTCCGTTCTGGCCACGTACGTTCCAGGTTGCAAGTCGAATAAATCGTTTTCCACGCCGTGTTGAATTCCGTAAAATCAGCCCACCTCTATTTCTTCGTTTGTTCGTAATTGCTATTGGTTTAAGGAGAGTGGTGTAATAAAAAAACCTTTTACTGGAGTAAGGCTTTAATTAGCTAAAGAAGTTCACATCTTTTACAATGAATAGAAAGTAAATAATTGAACATTTTAAACACATGTTAAAATACAAAACACTGAATATTTAAATCATATGACATTCTTCCCCCCTTTATTCTAAAACATAATCCTTCAAGTATGAAGGCAGCCGCTTGGTCCTTGTCGACCTTCGCAGAGATGTGATGTCTTCTCCTGACGTAATATTATCTGCAGATTCTAGAGTCTTTGTTTGAATTAGAGGATCTTCAGAATAATTCTGCTCAGGTTGGTCTGTCGATGTCGGTCCCTCTTCAGGTTGCTTGTATTTGATTTAGGGTCGGATCTCCTTCCGTTCGAACATGTTCTCCAGCTGGGGCTAGATGTCGAAGATTAACTGTTGTCTCCCTACCATCAGGAAGTTGAACTAGGGCATAGTCAGGATTGGCTTCCAGCAAAGTAACTTCTTCAACAAGAGGTTCATACTTGCTCTGTCGAACATGTTTTTTCATCAGCACCTTCCCAGGAGTCGTTAGCCAAGAAGGTAGAGATACGCCAGATTCCAATCTTCTTTTGAAATTAAACATTTTTTCATGCGGCGTAGTGTTCGTTGCAGTACAGAGAAGCGAGCGTAGAGAGTTCAAAGCGTCAGGTAGTACTCTTTCCCATTGAGAAATCCCTAACCCTTTTGTCCGAAGGGCCAAAGTTATAGTCTTCCAGATGATACCATTATAACGCTCGACCTGTCCGTTTCCACAAGGGTTATATGGTGTCGTTCTACTCGTTGCAATTCCTTTTGAGTGAAAATAAGACTGTAGTTCCTCAGACATAAACGATGAGCCTCGGTCCGTGTGAATATAAGAGGGGCATCCAAACATACTGAAAACATGGTTTAATGCTTGAATAACGGAACCAGAAGATATATTAGAACAAGGGATAGCAAATGGATATCTAGAGTATTCATCCACAACAGTCAGGATATATTTGTTTCGAGATTCCGACGGCAGTGGTCCTTTAAAATCCAAACTAAGTCTTTCAAATGGTGATGTAGCCTTAATGAGACTACTTTGAGATTTATAAAATCGAGGTTTAATTTCAGCACATACGCTGCATGCTTGGGTTATGTTCCTAACTTCTTCAATTGAATAAGGAAGATTCTGACTTTTAATCCAGTGCGCCATTCTTGTAATTCCAGGGTGACACAAATTATTGTGGAGCGTGACCAGTTTGTCTATAGAATGGGTTAAACTGCATACCCGCGAAAGTGTATCGGCGGCCACGTTTTCTTTTCCCGGTCTGTAGATGATGTCGTAATTATAAGCGGAAAGTTCCAACCTCCACCGGACTAACTTCTCATTTCTTATCTTGCCGGCGTGTCTGGTGTTGAAAACGAACGCGACTGATTTTTGATCCGTAAGCAAAGTGAACCTTTTTCGTAATAAAAAATGGCGCCATTTTCGCAAGGCTTCGACAATAGCGCAGGCTTCCTTCTCAACTGATGACTGACGCTGTTCAGATTTGGACAGGGTTCTGGAAAAAAATGCGACGGGTCTTTTATTTTGCGTGAGAATGGCAGCAATCGCATAATCAGATGCGTCAGTTTCGACGATAAATGGCATATCTTCTTCTACGTTCACAACAAATGCGTTAGCAACACACGTCTTTAATTTTTCGAAGTCTTCGATTAATTCAGGACCGAGAGGGAATATTTTGCAAGAGTTCAACTGATGTATTTTTTCAGAGAAACGAGGAATCCATCTTGAATAATAAGAGAACATTCCAATTGCACGTTTTAAGGATTTATTTGTATCTGGAATGGGTAAATTCATTAACGGTTTTAACCTATCAGGATCTGGTTTCAGTGTATTGTTTTCGATACAATAACCTAACAATTTTATGGACTTCTGACGAAATTTTGATTTTTCTTCATTTATAGAGAGGTTATATAACTTAGCAACTTCCATGAACCTTTCTAAATTTTTATCGTGCTCCTCTTCATTCTCTCCCCCAACGGTCACATCGTCCAAATATGCTTTTGTTCCCCGCAACTTGTGCTTATCAATAATCTCATCCATTTTTCGCTGAAAACAAGCTACACCATTTGTCACACCGAAGGGTATTCTGCAGAATTGATAAAGTCTACCGGCTGCCTCAAATGCGGTATATTGTTTATCTTCTTTTCGAATCGGGATTTGGTGATAGGCACTTCGAAGATCAATAGTACTGAACACCTTATACTTAGCTAAGTCCGAAACTATTTTCTCAATCGATGGTAATGGATATGCGTCTAGCATAGTATATTTATTTATCGTTTGGGAATAATCGATTACCATACGCCTTTTCAGTTTGTTGTTGACGACTAGGACCTGTGCTCGCCAAGGAGAATTGCTTTTCTCGATTACCCCGTCAGAGAGTAATTTAGTGATTTAATGGATGTTTCGTCCTCCCGAGAATGTCTTCTTGACTTTATAGAAACGGGTTTACAGTTCGGAGATAAGTATTCGAATAATGAGGCAGGTGTGACGTTAGCGCAAGTCACGGAACAAACTTGAAGAGATGGCTTCTCCCCTCCGAAGGTTATGGATAAATTAGAATGTCGACTTAAAACATCATGCCCAATTATAATATCAGCACATGAATTGGTTAGTACGTTTATCTTTATCCTATCGTAAATTGTACCGAGAATATTGAGTTTCACAATACAGTACGATCTGATAGATGTTGAAAAGGATGAAGATGCCATTGAAACTTGGCCATGAGTCGGGTAGGTTTTTAATTTATGTTTTCGAACAAAATCAGAGTTTAGAAAACTTTCGGAGCTTCCGGTATCGATCAAGGCCTCGGCAGAAATGCTGTCGTTCAATGTGAGTTTGACCGTGGACTTTGCGAGACTCTTAACGGAAGTAGCACAGATAGATGCAATCGTTGATCTTTTGGTTTTTGCTGACCTACAGACTTTAGCGTAGTGCCCACGCTTGCCGCAGCTCCTACACTCCGCGTCTTGTGCCGGACACTGGTTTCTGGAATGTTTGTTTTGCCCGCAGAAATAACATTTTTGGCTTACCGCAGCAACTACGTTATCCGATGAAGGGGAGTCTGGGATGGGCTGAGATACGGATGAAGCGAGGTGAGATACCGAAGACTGATACGTTTCAGAATAGAGACTCGCCGACTCGAGTGACCACGCCTTAGAGTAGGCCTCTTCCAGATCGAGAGAAACCTGTTCCAGCAAACGCTGCCTGATACAGTTCGATGTTAGACCGCTGATAAAAGCATCGCGAATGTATTCATCCCGATTAATCTCCGCTGAAACACTTTTAAAGTTGCAGTCCTTTGCCAAAAGACGCAACGCCTGTAGATATTGGTCTATATTTTCATCAGAACGTTGCCTACGCGTAGCAAGACAGTGCCTAGCAAATATTTCATTTTTAGGCTTGTTGTAGAGAGAATCGAGTTTATGAATAGCCTCGTTATACGTCTGACATTCATTAATTAACTGGTAAACATAGTGACTTACGTGATTGTTGAGTAGTGCTAACTTGTCCACTTTGGAAACTTGTCCACTTCGACTGCAGTTTCCACTTTGGCCGCTTTGTCTGCCTTGGCCGCTTTGTCTGCAAGAATACTGTCTAAGAAAGCTTCAAAGATTCGTTTCCAATGTAACCATTGGGAAGTAGCCGTGCTTGAATTAAGTTCAACTTCAAACTTGTCTGGTTTTAGATACCGTTCCATTATTTCAATGGACAGAATGAATGCAACTAAATGAAAAGATTTATTTTAGCTAATTAAATTGTAATAACAAAACCTTTTACTGGAGTAAGGCTTTAATTAGCTAAAGAAGTTCACATCTTTTACAATGAATAGAAAGTAAATAATTGAACATTTTAAACACATGTTAAAATACAAAACACTGAATATTTAAATCATATGACAAGTGGGTTATCAGCCCACTACCCCCTAGTCAGGTAGAGGGATTGCCTCCTGATAGCTTCCTAACAAGCTTCCCCGTCCGGGTACGGCTTCCTAGGGGGGGTGACCCTAGAGTATGTAGTGTAGTTGAGCTTTGTCTGTAATGTAGGAGTGAGTGTAGTGGACTGTAGATTGTGTACTGTCTGATCGTCTGAGTTTTTGTTCCCCCAACCTGGAGGACGAGTAGCTGATTGGAGTCTGACGACTGGGCGATGGGGTTGCTACTTTCCTACGCCATATCCTTCAATGCAAGGACGGGAAATGATTTCAGCTGATCCCACGGAGTGATGGGGAACCATGGAAGAGAAGAAACTATAAATACTGACGGCCAGAGGCTGATTGATTTCTGCGTGGACTTCGACCTATTAATTGGGAACTCCCTATTTCCCCATAAAAAAGTCCACAAGATCACTTTTAATGCCCAAGAAAGAAATAACTAACAGCGTTATCGACTACTTTCTTTATAGTAGATACATCAGAAGACTCTTCGCAGATGTAAAATTCATAAGAGGGGCGGAAATCGGCTCAGACCGCATGAGGCTCATAGCTGATACACAAATTCTGAAACCATGGAAAATGCCAAAAAGACAATACGCAAAAATTGATATTTCTCAGCTCCAGAATTCACAAATTCAAGAAAAATATGCGGCAGAACTCGAAATAGAACTGAGGAAAACTAACCTTGATGCACCGTTGGATGAGATGAGGAAAAATATCAAAGATAGTATCCTACAGGCTGCAACAACCGTATATGGCATAAAAAGATATTTCTTCAAGGGAAAAAGGTTAGAATGGTGGAATGAACGGATGAAGGCAGCTGTACAACGGAAAAAGATCGCGTGGAAGGGATACTTAAACAGCAAGAATGACCAAGTCAGGATTAATGGAAAAAAATCTGGGAGCTTCGATATGAAGAAAGGTGTTAAACAAGGAGATAGTCTTAGCCCTCTCCTCTTCATTTTTCTGATGGACAGTCTTAAAAATATGCAAAAGAAGGACGGCACGACCAATAGTTGGGAATTGGAACTTGAACTCACTCAGACGCTCCTCTATGCTGACGATATAGTGCTCATAACAGACTCCAAAATCTACAGCAAGCTATACTAGAAAGGCATGAAAATAAATGCAGCTAAAAGTAAAGTCATGCAATTAGGGCGAGAACCTGAGGATGTACAGATCACTTGAGTACAGAAATTCTTGAGGCAGTAGAAGACTATAATTACCTAGGCAGAGTTATCAGCAGAAATGTTCAAATTTAATAAGAAATATTAAACAGGATTAAAAAAGTGAACAGCATTTATTACCAAATCTCCAATCTGTTGGGAACCGCGAAGTCGAAAAAAGGTAAAATAACACATATTTAATTCAATTTACTTTCCCACCCTACCCTACGGAAGTGAGAGCTGGTTCTTACTCGACAGATTGAGGAACAGAATCACCGCCTCAGAAATGAAATGCCTCAGAACAGTAGCTAGCCGAACACATTAGAAATGAGAGAATAATAGATGAGCGAGGGGTGAAAACACTAACTGAAATTCTAGAGAAAAGGCAGCTGAAGTGGTTCGGCCATGTGTGCCGAATCGATGAAGAACGCGGACCACGCAAGTCCTTCGAAGCTAAACCAACTGGCAAAAGACCAAGAGACAAGTCGTGGTCGGATAGTGTGGCTCTAATAGGAGAGAAAAGAGGAAAGCAGTTGTATTCTATGAAGGCACTGGCAAGGAACGGGACAGTTCGAATACTTGGATCGAGGCTCCTCCACGCTGAGCGGCACAAAGGAGGAAGAAGTGGAAGAAGCATCTTATTTTTATTTATATTTGAGAAATTTCACATATTTAATCTTAACTACGCTTTGATTTACTCTAATTTAGTCCTTAATTACGTTTTTCGCAAACTGTGCATAGACCTTTTTTCGCAAACGTAGTACGACCTTATCCGCCCTCTATGCACCGTTTGCAAAAACGTGTCCGGACCACAATGTGTTAATAGTTACCGAATATCCTAGCCCCGAAAAATCTACTGTGACTTGAAGAAGTGACGAGACCATGGAATACAAGAGGGGATTTTCACTTTCCAACTCACCACACTTGCCTCTTATCCCTTTACCCTCTGGATAATCATTTTAATATTTAACTAAGATTCTAAGCTAATCTGAAAAAAAATCCAAGAAAATTGATTGGAATATTTTCAGATATAAGGTGGGTAGATATACCAATGGTATTCAAACCTTATATAACAAACAATTCTATCGTATACATAAAATTGAAGTAGCAAAAAACAATAGAAACCTTGAAGCATAGTCCAGAACTATAGGTTTCAGTTTTTCTGATTCAAAAACATTTGCTGCTAATTTCTGCAAATAAAAGTAATGCCAAATAATTTCTTATTGACCCAATCCAATCCGCCTATTCTTGATAAGAAACTTTGATAAAAATCTAACTAATTGAAACCGCCAAGTGAGTTTAAAGGCCAAAATTTAAATAAAATTTTTGCTAACACTCTCTGGGGATTCGCCTGGCGGACACTACTGATGATTCACCGTACACTGGTTAGATCCTTCATAGATAATGGGGCAGTTGCTTCCAGCTCTGCAATTGTCTCAACCTTAGAACTCTTGGGTACAATATATAACCATGCACTTCGTCACTGCACAGCTACTCACAGGACCAACCAGTAGAAAGTATGTATGATGGAAAATTTAGCTTTGGCTTATGCTGGAACATTGATGTAAAGAGAAAATCACATCGCGTCTGAACTTACGTGGCATTAAATTACAAACGAAGTACATTTATTAAAACACAGGAAAGCACACACTTTGCTTATCGTTCTTATCGTCGAACAAATTTACCGGACTGCTAGGCCATTGAAGCCGGAAGGAAACAGTGTACAATTAATAGAACGCTGTCTTAAAAAATTAATACAATTTTTAAAAACATTTATATATTATCACATCATTTAGAACAACTATTGTTATCATTGAAAAAGAACTATACGCATATATTTTATTTACAACTACTAAGTACACCCCATAACTCTAGTTATCGTATTCGGACAAGTAACTATGTAAATCTTTGTGAGAAATACTCTTATTGTAAATACCAAAAGCTATTATCTATGTATGAAGCTAATAATCTCATATGGATAGATATTATTTTCTTGTTCTTTTGATTTATTACTTACTTCTTTACTTTCTACAGGAGGTGAGCTAACTTTTTTTATTTTTTGTCTTCCTTGCTTTCCTTTTAAAGGTCTGCTACTTCCCCAATATTCGCCTACCTGAAATGTAAAGAAAAATATATTCATATATAAATAAATATCGACAGTGAGTGGTGAACAATACCATCTTATTTTTGAGGGTAATTTCAATTCAAGTTTCCCCCCAAAACACACTAGTTTACAGCCAGCATATCGCACTGTAATTGTCACACATGGATATATGCCATTTGAAATAATAGACCTTACTAACACATTTATTCTCCTTGTAATCGCAGTAGGGCGTCGCGACGCCAACCACCGACGCGTCGGTGATTATCCATTATTGTTTTGTTCTGTATGTTTGCCAATTTTGCTTTACATTATTTATGATAAATAAAAATACTACAGTTTCATTACTTTGCTGACAAGGCTTGGAAGAGCCTGCAGCGGTGATGGAGAGACCGGGTTCGATTCTAGGCTGTGGTCAATCTTTTCTCTTCAGATGAAAAGAAGGTAAATATATTATTATATTTTTACTACTTTAGTACGATGACTAGATATTTATATTTATTCCTTTATATACGTGCACAGTTGTTATTCTTCAGGGATTTAGTCCCAAAATAAAACTCTGTTTTAATTTAATAAAAACATAAAATAGGTTCTTTAACGCATTCATTAATTAAGATTAAAGCAATTTTGAGGTTCAATAGAAAAATGTGGTGACTTATAATTGGTGGGATTGGAAGGCATGCATAAAACGGTTAATAACAAGTAGGATAGTCAAATTCCCTTTTAAGATCAAATTTGTCGGACAAAAGCATTGGATTATAATTACATATGACTTGCATCATTGAACACAATAATTTTTACTTTCGCTTACCTATATATGAAATATATATTAATTTACTTTCACTTTCCTATACATGAAATACATAGCAAGGGAAAGTATTGCGATCATGAAAAATTTCGATTTCCCGTTTTCAACGGAAATACACGTTTTGGGGTACCCTGATTCAAAATAACTAAGTTCCGCGAAATTATCTGTGTTTCTGTGAATTGCGTATTTGACTGTATGTACTAAAATTGGGTATTTGGTGTATGTATATGCCCGCGATGTGAGAGAAAATTTTTTATCAAAATTGTTCAAACGGAGGAGGTGCTTTATTTAAAGAATTTTGTCCAATTTTTACGTTTTTCTCGATTTACTTAAAAACCACTTTAACGATTTTGATAAAACCGGGTATTTGTATGCATATGCCCGCGATGTGACGGCCAAAATTTTATTAATCGTATTATGAAGATAAAAACTTTTATTTATTAATTAGAGACCTTTATTTCACATTAGAGAGTTTTAAGTGAGAGAAAATTAAGCATCACGTATTTGATGCTTAAATTTTGTAAAGCATCGAAGGTGTGCAAAAATATAGTAAAAGATAATAGTCTATAATTAATTATATTTTAGTCCAGAAACTTTTGTTCCATAATAAAATTCTGAAAGCAATATAAAGCGATTTTAGAGGAATAGTAATCGTTCTCGATTTCCAGGAAGGCCTAAGAGACAAACTACAACAACACGTAAATGCACTTATCGATTCAACTTCACGATATTGTAACACTTATGTGGGTAACAAATATTTATTCAACAAAATATACAGTTATCAATGCCATCGAATTTATAAAACTTAAACACTTGAGCAGGTTACAAAAATGATAACGTTATTTCACACAATCATAGGACTTGAGCTACACTGTCGAGACACAGACTTATCTCTGTGTGTATCTGACTCGTTCAGTCACTGGCTCCGTATATATAATCGTAAATGGTCACGTCTGGAATGTTCCAGAACAATGTGGACAGTTCTACGCCTTCTTGGACTAGGCCACGGAAAGATCTAGACCCAAACAGTTCGTTCCAACCACTTATTTTGTTAAAACAAACGTTCTGGGAGTTTACGCCATATGTTTTTTTATTTGCTTATCGATTTAATAATAATAATAATTTGTTTCTTTGAATACAAAGTACAAAACAAAAAATTAATTAGACACATACTCTTGGCATTAGGCCATTAGAGGAGAGTCGTGGCTTCTTTACAAAATAAATATGTACATTTAAATCTTCAGCATTAAGTCAGTAAATTGTTGCTTATTTACATATCTCGCTCATTGTAAATTACATTACTCCTTTACAAATATAATAATAATTATATAATGTATAAACTGAAACATTATACATTTCATAATATAATAATAAAATTTGAAAATGATATAATTACATACAAACAGAAAAAAGAATAATAATAAAAAAAAAAAAAAAAAAAAAAAAAAAATTAAGAAGAGAAAAAAAATAAGAAAAATACAAATAACACTGGTCGACAAGGTTTTTTTCACAAGAGATCTGAATAGTGAACCTAGTGGCATTTTCCATCCTGAATTCAGATATGTAGTCAGAATTTTCCCATCAGGCATAGTTTTTCTGTAAAAGCTACTTTTCAAAATATGATTTTAGCGTTTTCTTTGACCTGTCATAGGAACCGTTACCTCATATGTAGCTATTTTACTCAAGCTATATTATTGAAATTATTTGCAATGTCATGCTGAAGCGCAATAAAACATGACTGTGCAGGTTCATTGTTGTTCATTGTTGTTGTTTAGACATTTTCAGACCTGTTTGGCATTGTGATGTGTCAGTATTGAGCTGACTGTGAGATTGTTAAGTAGTGAAATATTTCCTTCCTTTCTGTTTAGAAGTGTATTGTGTATGTTGTGCATGTTGTATTTCTGTGCTTTATTTTTTCATCATGCCAAGAAATTGTGTAAATCATGCATATAATTTCTGCTATATTTGTGGTGAGCTGACCTTCAAGTCTCAGAGGCGAAATTTGACCCCACTTGTAAAGAAGTGTTATAAACTTTACGTTGGCTGTCAAGTTGGTGATTTTGATAAGAGCTGGGACCCAAATACATGCTGTGTTTCGTGTGTTAGACTGCTGACTGGGTGGAAAAATGGTACACATCATATGCCATTTGCAATTCCCATGATTTGGAGGGAACCGAAGGATCATTTAACTGACTGTTGTTTTTGTTTGACAAATATTAAAGGAATCACATCTAAAACAAAATATATAGTTAAGTATCCGAATTTGCAATCTGGGGGAAAAACTGTAATTATATTTGAATTCAGCACGAAAAATACTTTTAGAATCTGTTATTTTAATTCTTGTGAAAGAAAAAAAGTTAAATTTTGTCGACCAGTGTAATATAAGATAAAACACAAATAATACAAAGGTGGCCTTCTATTAACCGGAACCAATTATAACCGTATACCTGGCTTCTTCTTTTTAATAGGTTTCTTTTGCATATCCGATTAGAGGGATTCACTTTTTTTCATTCAAATAATTAATCACTTCTGTCCTTGTTAATGTAGTTTTTTTAAACCATTTCCATCTGTATTAATTTAATATCGGACAAATACCTATAAAATGGAGTATATCTTCCCTTTTAACGCTTATCGATTTAACGTTACAATATATTTATAAAAAGCAACTCATAGTAAAAGACAAGCAAGCAGTAAAAAAAACTGGAATATTGATGAAATTAAATAAATACTTATGTGGCAACCGAAAAAATGATATATTTGAGATTCAGGAAAGTGCCTGGAAAATGCCAAAGGGAATCGGTTTAATGAATAAAATCAATGTAATATTTGGTTTTGGGAATGGTGAGTGAAAGTAGAACATATCAAGAAAACACTAACTAAAGAAGTTTTTAAAAATGAGAACCCATTCGGCTGAGACCGAAAAAGAGCGTTACATGGCGAGACTGGGTGACAAATGGCACTTTACGATGAACAGCACTGACATATTTTATATTACTTTTATACTATTTTTTTTATAATAATCAAACCAAACCATACTCACACACATATTTTTCTCGAAGTCGCAGACGGGAAGATATCCTCCGCACTCCAATGGAAGGTAATCCCTTATTTCAGATTTCAACAAAAATGCCAACGATTGTTCGTAACACTGATTTGGTACCCGATATATCTCTTCTTCAGGTTCTTCAACCTGAAAGATAAAATACAATCGCAATTAGTTGTAACAGTAAAAAAGCAGATATTCTGGAATCGTTACAAATGTATTACTTAGACCAGTCTTGCATTTATTTATTTACTACAAGGGCTCTACAGCCCTTAGAGGACCTTGGCCTCCGATACAATCCTTGCCCGCTTCTTCCTGTCAACCGCATGTCTTCTCCACCTAGGCACCCCTATCCGGCGCTGGTCCGCCTCCACGTCCTCAAGCCACCTCAGCCGTGGTATCCCTCTCATTCGTCTTCCTTCTAGCACACAGTGGGAAAATTTTGTCATTTAGTGGCCAAAAATCTATAATTCCTGATCGAATGACGATAATCGGATAATTCTTTTTTTCATTAAAGAGCATGGGATTTTCTTTATCAGTGAGAATAAAAGAAATATCACTTTAAGTATTTCAGATTAATTTTTATACTTCTTCATATTAATTTAAATAATATATTTTCAGGATCAGGGTCATTCATACAGAATGAAGATGAGTCAGTATTATCTATTGAGCTTTCTGCTTATACACATGTCTTTTTGAACATGCTACATTTGAAAGATTTTTAAATAATTATTGTATCATGAAGAAAAATTCAAAAGAATTAATTAAAAATATCCAATTTTGTAGGATTTTTAACGGAAAAAAAGATTTTCAAATAATTTGACTAATTATATTGAAAGTACAAATATAGGGATTTAAATCTTAAATCCGATCGCATTTAATTGATCAAATTCTATTAGGGTATTTTAGCACCCTTCATCCTCTACCACTGTGAAAAAAAAAATCAGAACTAACTATTGCCAATAAAACAATTAATATCAATTTAAATACTTTCTCTTCATAAATTACCAAGTCAACGTGGATGAAATCAGAACGCATTTTTTTACAGCCATCCTTCTTATTTACAAAATATGTGCAGTAATATAAAAAAAGTAAAGCCCAATAGGAAAAAAAAATTAAATTTATTATAAGCAAAATCTATGCTCATCTCTCTGATAGTATATATAGATATTTTTCACAGTGATAAGGGATTTAGAGTAACAGAATACCAAAATAGGATTGGACCGATCAAATGCGATCGTTTACCGATATATCGATTACATGATTTAAAGCCCTGTATTTGAACTTTGAATATATTTTCAGCCCCGAACTGGACTAAATCCCAAAATATATTTCTACTTTGATTATTTTTTGATATTTGTTTTCATTAAAAGTTGTAAAAATGAGATGCATAAAAGCAGAAAGTCAATACATAATAATACTGACTCATTTCACACTCTATTTACGACCATTTACCTGATAAAAAATTTTATGTAAAATAAAGTGAATAAAGGATTCAGATTAAAATATAATTGAAATACCCGGAGTTGAGATATTTTTTTTTTTTTATTCTTACTATTAAAAGAAATGCCAAGCTCATTAATGAAAAGAGAATTATTTGATTATCGTCATTTAATCAGGAGTTATAGATTTTTGGCCGCTAAATTACAAAATTTTCCCACTGTGCAGCGGTTGATGTAGCAGACTTCTGGGTAGGCGATGTTCCGGCATTCTTTCCACATGGCCAAGCCTTCGGATTCTTGCCATTTTGATTAAAACCACTATGTCTGGTTCACCATAAATATTCATTAGTTCATGGTTATTGTCCTGCTTCGTTAATTGGTCCGGATATCATTCTGAGAACTTCCTTTCCCAAACCTTGATCATGTTTTTGTGCTCTTGGTTCAGGAGCGTTACCTACGTTACCGCAGGTCTGACGATTGTCCTATAAGCTATCACTAAAGCTCGGGATTCAGTGCAGTAAAAATTTGAAAACGTGCAATAAAAACTTCAAAGCGTGCAAAAATGTGCATTGGATTGCTTGAAAATCAATCATTAAATTATTTTTGTTAACAAAAAATAGCTACTTTGGAATAAAATGAGTAGCGGAGAGTAAATGGAAATATAAACTCTTTTGTATTTACAAATTATGTTTATAATATTCTTTTTAGTATACATTTTGGTAAAATAACTGAATTTTGGATCTTTAGTATAACACTATTGACCTATTTCCGATAAAATCAATCGGAACATAAAATATTTACTTATAATTGTAATATCAAGATGTGGAATGAAGAGTAAAATACTCGCATGTAAGCTATAAGTTTTTGGAAATAGGAAGATCTTAAAAAAGGAAAGGTACTACTCAAATTATCGAATCACCACATGCAATATCTGGTGCGTAGGCTTTTTATTAAATCAGTTTGGTACATGGGCGGATCCAGCCAATTGTAAAGGGGGGGCAGCAGGTCCTAAAGAGAGAGGGCTACAGCCCCACAGTCCCCCAACACTGGATCCGCTAATGGTCTGGTAACACGCATTACCCCTGTTACCGTTCTGGGTTTAAAAAAATTAGGTACTTACTTGTGCAACAGTGGGAAACAATTTGTGATTTCCACCCACATCCAATATTTTTATCACTTTATATACAAAATACTGCACTACCATCTCTATTGAGTTCAGAATATTTTTCAATCCATCCCGCAATGTTTTTCCATCCGCAAGACACTTCTTCCAATTTTCAGTAACAATACACTCGACAAAAGCTAATTTGATACTTACAAAACAATGAAAATTAAGAAATGAAATGTAAATATCCAGGAACTACTGAACCGTCAGTTCTTGGAAATTGGAGGTTTGTGTTTGTTTACATCTCCCTAATTCCCTTTTTTTTTCCCCCTATGATATTCACATTTATTTTTCCACTATTTTATTTAAGAAAATTAATATTTGTAATTTTTTTTTTTCAAACTATCAAATGATAGAATTTCGTGCAATAAAACTTCAAAACGTGCAATTTCGTGCAGTAAATCCCAATACGTTCAATTTCGTGCATTATAAACCTTCATTAAAACACCCCATTAGGCTTGATTCGAATAACTAACTTGAGTGGGCTTTATTTTGACTTACCAATAAAAAGTTGCAATAGCACGGGAATCCGAGCTCTAGTTATCACTTTAGCTCTGCGCGAAAGATTTCGAGAGTGGAAAACCCTCTCCCTGAAGTGCAAATACTATTGTTTGTGGTTCTAACTAAGGCATCTGGTCTTGGCAACATTGTCGAAATTCTGACCGCATACTGAGATGTAAGGGTTTCCCTGCCTGTCCCTTATAGAGCATCGCATGTATTTGGTCTTTTCAGGATTAATCTCAAGACCAAATTCACTCGCAGTCTTCTGGAATTCTCGGAAAGCTCCAGATTATGATGAAACAGTTCTTCTTGTGATGACATCGTAGGCCACATGCTGCGCCATTCTGTTCATAATCGTTCCTCCAGGATTAGTCGGGAAGGACTTCACTGCCATTTCCAGACCTAAATTATAAATAGTGTTGGGGATAGTGGGTCGCCCTGTCTGAGACCATTGGAAACACCTAATTCTCTGGGTCTATCTTCACTCGACACTTATTGTTAGATAGTGTCATTTTTGTAAGTTGTACAAGTTTTTGTGGCCATCCTAGAGTTACCATATTTTTTTGGAGTTCTCTTCTATCTATTCTGTCATAGGCCTCCTTGAAATCCAGAAACAGATGGTTGCAGATCGACGTTGAACTCTTATGCCTACTCCAGCATTATTCTCAGAGAGAAAATGTGGTCAACAATAGATCTGCCACGCCCGATAATAAAAACAAGGAAATGTTTCAATTCAAATTTTTCTAGTATTCTAAAAACGGTTATGAGGGAAAGCCAAGATATTTTCGTTTAATCATTTTTCTTTTTCAGAGCTTGGAGTGAAACTTATTAAGAGGAAATGAATTTTGAAAACGTAAATTAGTTATGAATTTCTTGCGTAACAAAAGCTCGAAAGTACGCTTTTCGTCGATAAAAACTGAAATCCAAAAGGTTATTTAAACATTTACAATTTTTTTTTACTTTGTAAAAAATTTATTTTTGTTCAATAGAAGGTTCTTTATCTCATTTTTAATTTTCATTGATTTTAATTTTTTTTTTTTTTTTTATAGTTACTATTCGATGAAATGGCGGAATCTCGGCCTTTAAAAAGTAAAAAAGGGAGAATTAGAACCCTAAATTCAAGTTTCGAAGGATGTACATCCAAAAACATAATTATTTTTTTCATTATTAAAAGAAATGAAATAGATGAGGAAGGTAATCCTTTAGATTTCAAAAAAGTATCACCGCTTTTTATCAATAAAAGTTTAATCGGTGAAGCAAAGACAGTAAAAAAATTAAGAGATGGGACTCTTCTAGTTGAAAAGTCGTCAGAAATTCAATCGGGAAAGCTTTTGATAGCCATAAATAAAGGCTATATTGATAGCATTGCAAAGACAGCACCAAATGAAATAAAAAGTTCTTTATTTGCTAATGATTTGAAACCTTATATAAAAAACAATTCTATCGTATACATTAAATTGAAGTAGCAAAAACATTGGAAACCTTGAAGCATGGTCCAGAACTATAGATTTCAGTTTTTCTGGTTCAAAAACATTGGCTGCTAATTTCTGCAAATAAAAAAATCTGGTGCAACACACAACTTTCACTTACCAACTTACTTAAATTAAAAATTGATGTGTTTTGTTAATTGCCACTTCTCAAAGACTCATTTTTCCACATTCATTTCTTATTTTTGTTTATATTTGCTCTATAAAAAACACTAATTTTTTTATTATTAAATAAAAGATTTTACTTGTGGTAATTCGGCAATGCAAGGATAATACTCCAAGTCGTCTGATTTTATAATTCTCTATGTAGTTGTTGAAAACTCCATTTACCATGAAACAAATAATTTTCATTAAATGAACAGAACGGCTTTAATTATGAACAATGGTCTGTCAATAAAGGCGTACTCCGCCGCATGCGTGTGCTCAACGTATTTTATGAGTTGACGCAATATTTTTCTTTTTTTCTCTTCTATATGTTTACTTGATTTTTTTCATATTTACAAGGGTACTTTACAGGAAAACAAAAAAAGGCCCCTTCCCAATTTAAGCCCCCTCAGAACATTTTAATAACGATAAAAGCTTACCTGATATTAAAGAACACCTTATTTTAATTAAACATGGTGAATTTGATCAAAATCAATAAAGTCGTTTTTGAGATAATCGAAAGAAAGGTATAAATTGGAAAAAAAGTTATGAAATAAAGTGCCCTCACCGTTTGACCAATTTTCACGAAATGTTGGCTGTCACATCTTTGGCACATACGTACATAAAATACCCAGTTTGATCACAATCGTTAAAGCCGTTTTTGAGTAAATAAAAAAAACACGTGAAAATGAGAAAAAATTTATTAAGTAAAGTCCTCCCTCCGGTTAACCAATTTTGATAAAATTTTTACAGTCATATATATTAATACATCAAATACTCAGTTTAATCAAAATCGTTAGAGCCGTTTTTGAGAAAATCGAAAAAAACGTAAAAAGTTATTAAATAAAGTACCCCCTCCCTTTGACCAATTTTGATGAAATTTTTGCTTTCACATTGCGGGCATATACATACACTAAATACCCAATTTCAGGTTCGCACGGTTTATAGTTTTTGAGCTAGTCTGTTTACAAACACACACACGCACACACACACACACACACACACCCACACAAACACACACCCACACACACAGACTATTTCGTGGTCGAAATTTTTCACGATCGCAATACTTCCCCTTACTATATATTTCATATATAGGTAAGTGAAAGTAAAAAATGCCAAAAAAAAATCTTATTGACTCAATCAAATCCGCCTATTTTTGATAAGAAACTTTGATAAAAATCTAATTAATCAAATCCGCCATGTGAATTTAAAGGCCAAAATTTAAATAAAGTTCTTGCTAACACTCTTTGGGGATTCGCATGGCCGACACTACTGATTATTAACCGTACACTGGTTAGATCCTTCATAGATAATGGGGCAATTGCTTCCAGCTCTGCAATTGTCTCAACCTTAGAACTCTTGGGTACAAATATAACCATGCACTTCGTCACTGCACAGCTACTCACAGGACCACGCCACACAGTGGGGCAAATTAGGAAAAAAACCCAAAATCCAATGTTCATATCTGGAGTTCATTTTTATTGTATTTCATTCTTGAATACTCAACAAATAAAATACGATTAGTTCCTGTCTTATCAAAAATTTCTTTTAAGCAGAAATTTAAGGTTTTGTCGTGGTTGTAAAAATGTCATTTTTTTAAAAAAAAATGTTTTGAACTAGTTTCAGCACATTTGAGTGATAGTTGTTTTATACCCTTTATGTGAATATACAGACTTACCACTTTATAACAGTAGTCATCCTATATAAACAATTAAATAAGCGAAAATCTTTCACACAAAATAATTAATTTGAAGCCTAATTATGGTTTGGGGCTTATCCTGGCTTAAGATAGTCACGATTGATCTAGGACCGGGATGTATCAGAGAATATATTCCTCTGATATCTTTTGCCTTTATTTGCCGGTTCGGTAATTATTGTAATTTTTGTGAAAATTTTCGTGGCGCGCCGTACAATATGGCAAACGAAGGAAAATGAGGGAAAAAAATCAAAATCCAATGTTTACATCTGAAGATAATTTTTATTGTTTTTCATTCTTGAATAGTCAACAAATAAAAACGATTGGTTCCTATCTTATCAAAAATTTCTTTTGAGCAGAAACTTAAGGTTTTTTCGTGGTTGTAAAAAAGTCATTTTTTTTTTTAAATAAAAATATTTTGAGCTAGTTATAGCACATTTCAGTGATAGTTGTTTTACATCCGTTGTGGGCGTATATAGACGTTCCACATTATAACAGTATCCATCCAATATAAATGATTAAATAAGCGAAAATCTTTCGAACATAATAACTAATTTGAAGCATGATTATAGATATACCATTATCCTGGCTTCAGATGACAGGGATTGATCCAGGACCGGGATGTATCAGGGAATATATTCCTCTCATTTCATTTGCCTCTTTTTTGCCTGTTGGTTAGTTATTGTCAATTAGGTGAAAATTTTCCTATGTGAAAAATTTCGTGGCGCCTAAAAAAATTCCCGAGATGTAAAATACCCTTAACTTGACTGTCTCCAATTTACTTAAAAATCATTGAATCACATCCATACATACCTACACAATCATAGGTTTTTTTTTAATTTGAAATATAATATGGTTAGTGTAATACTCTATGAAACGTAACTGCTTCAGCCTCTTCCCAGAGAAAAATAGTAGAAGTACAATTTTCGACACTGGTTCTGGTCGAGCTGTTTTGAGGTGATTAGAAAGGCGATTAAAGACAGTGGTCTCAATATTTCTCTATAAAAAGTTGCAAGACATTAGCTGACAAAAAATAAAATGCTACCTTAAAGGAAATTTAAATTAATATTGAGTTAATAAAGTAAAATTAAGTTTGTTTGTTTGTTGAGGTTTGAAAGCCAGAAAACCCTAAGATCATCAATGTCTTTGTTTATCTGTAGCTAAATTAAGTTAAAAGTAAGTGCGATTATTTTTTTTTATTTATTTAAAATATCCGGTCTTAAGTTTCTTCTAAAATTATATGTACATAAAGAATATAATTTTTAAATTTAGTTGCAATCCTATTGTAATTTTCAATGCTTACTGGAATGAAACAACTTCCATCTCGATATGAAAAATCGTTCCCAAGATACAGAGTTTTTTCCACTTTTTTGCCGTTTTGCCCCACCGTGCGCCAGTAGAAAGTATGTATGATGGAAAATTTAGCTTTGGCTTAGACTGGCACATTGATGTAAAGAGGAAACCACATCGCGTCTGAACTTTCCTGGCATTAAATTACAAACGAAGTACATTTATTAAAACATAGGAAAGCACACACTCTGCTTAACGTTCTTATCATCGAACACATTTACCGGACTGCTAGGCCATTATGGCAGGAAGGAAACAGTGTACAGTTAATAGAACGCTGTCTTAAAAAATTAATACAGTTTTTCAAAATATTTAGATATTATCACATCATTTAGAACAACTATTGTTATCATTAAAATAGAACCATACACATATTTTATTTTCAACTACTAACTACTCCCCAGAACTCAAGTAACCTCATTCAGACATGTAAATCTTTGTGAGAAATACTCATATTGTAAATACCAAAAGCTATTATTTATGTATGAAGCTAATAACCTTATATGGATTAATTAATTTAAAAAAAAAATCAAAGCCGATTGCTAATGAGCAATATAACCACAACAGCACTACAGTTGCTACAAATGAATATATTATACTTATTTATAATAAACTTTACTTACACATCTCTCCTTCTTATAGTCGCAGTAGGGTGTCGGTGGCTTACAGGAATTCAACAAGGTACAGAGTGTATGAAGCTTTTCGAAAGCATATCTGGAAGGATCATTATTCTCTTCTCGTCTTGCTTCCTTACTTTCAACTGGAAGTTTTCTAACCTGAAATTAATCGCCAGTGAGTGGTGAACAGTACCATGTCTCCTTGTAATCGCAGGAGGGCGTCGCGACGCCAACCACCGATGCGTCTTTGGTTTGAAGGTATGTGCCTTATGATTATTTTAATCTCTATGTAATCTATCAAATGATCAGCACAGGAGTACTCTTCTTGTACTTCTGATTCTCCATTATTGTTTTGTTGTGTAGGTTTGCCAATTTTGCTTTACATTATTTATGATAAATAAAAATACTACCGTTTCATTACTTTGCTGACAAGGCTTGGAAGAGCCTGCAGCGGTGATGAAGAGACCCGGGTTCCATTCTAGGAGGTCAAAATTTCTCTTCAAATGAAAAGAAGGTAAGTATATTATTATATTTTTACTACTTTAGTACGATGGCTAGATATTTATATTTGTTCTTTCATATAAGTGTTTAAGGGATTTAGTCCCAAAATAAAATTGTTTTGTTTTAATAAAAAAATAATAAAGGTGCTTTAACGCATTCATTAATTAAGATTAAAGTAAAGTTAACAGGCATATATAACTCAGAAACTCAATCCTTTTGATTTAAGTGAGACAAAATCTTTTTTGCTTTTTTGAGGTTCAATAGAAAATTGTGGTGACTTATAATTGGTGGGATTGGAAGGCATGCATAAACGGTAAATAACAAGTAGGATAGTCAAATTCCCTTTTAAGATCAAATTTGTGGGACAAAATCATTGGATTATAATTAAATATGACTTACATCATTGAACACAATAATTTTTTCTCATAGAATCTATACTTTCCCTTAAACTGCAGGTCAATTGAAAACTTTTTTATATTTGGACTTTCCACACCACATCTATCACTTTTGTTTAATGTGACGGGAAACAGGTATCCATGCATTGATAATTTTTTTTTATATCACAGCTCCTCTTTGCTGAACCCGAATTCATAATTGAGGGAGGCCATCTCCTGCACTATGTTGTGTAAATAAAATTATCTACTCTTGAAAACATGTTAAGACAAATTGGTAACTAGTTTTTGCCAATTATGATAATGATAGTACAAAAGATGTTGAAGATGTGTAACTTGCGTAGGGGAAATCCCCGTATTTCGGGCGAAGAATGTGTTCCACTCAATAACCATTCACATGTTTCCCAGCAACAGTTTTTGTTATAGAGGTCGACCGAAAGAGTAGTCTTGATGATATTGATATAATTAGTACCTGCAAGAAATTTTGAAATTATTATCATGCAAGCAGAAGACGACGCAGATCGTTTTATTGTAATCACTATCATAGAAATATCACAGCTTCAATCAAATGCATATAAAGAAAAAATATTTTCAATGCTTTGAACCGAAAAATAATATCTGTAATAATTTCTGTAGGAGTATTGATATCAACCAAAAGTTATTTTTTAATTTTAACGTCATGATAATTAATAATTATCTTATTATCGTTAAGAGAATAAAACGTCCCTCGTTTTTTATCACTGTAAAAGTAAATTATACGAATATATTCATAATCAACCTCTAAAGAAATACATAAATTCCAGGTCCGAATGGATTTTTCAGTTTGAGCTTTAAATCCTAGTTTTCATGCCGAAATTCATATTTAAATAAAAATTAGTGAAATAAAAATAACATGGGTATTGCGTTTATATGAATGTATAATGCATTAAAATGATTTCTTGAATCGCTCAAATCCTAATTTTTTATAGCATCAACCATTATTGCCTTCTATTACAGCATGGAATTATAAAACGGCAACGTGGTAGTGTAATTATAATTTATCGTGAGGATTGATGTGTTTTATGAAATCTAGGACATTATTGACTGTTATTGGGTTATTTTGTAAAATGGTATGAAGATGTTCTGGAAAGCACAGTAGTCTTGAAGATTCGTATGTATGGCATTCACTTAGTATTTGTTTGATTGTAAGGGAAGTTCCGCAGGACCGGCATTAAGGCGATGAATCGTGAGGCATTAGATATCCGCGTGTCAGTCGAGTGTGTCCTATACGGAGCCGAGAAAGGATCACCTCATCTCTTATTTTATCACGAAACGACGAGACCCAGGGAGAAACGTCGTGTATTGCTTCTCTTAATTTCTTGATTCTAACATTCAGCCATATTTCGAATTAAGGAAATGAAATCATTCACGGGTACCCTCCGATATGGTATGCCATTACTGATCGCTCTTTTGGCAGCCTGATCCGCAACCTCATTCCCTCCTATCCCACAATGTCCGAGTATAAAAATCACAGAAACATCACTCCTATTCAGGGCCTATATTGCCATCAAGATATTTTGATTTATGATGTTGCGTGTAAAGAAATCTCTGAGGGGGAGAAGAGCTGCTAGGGAGTCCGTACAGATGGCTAGTTTTTTACTTTTAGTCGGAAAAATCACGTTTAAACTTGTCTCTATTGCAACTATCGACGTAAAGTTACTGCATAATGGAGACAAAGAAAACAAGTGCTGTCACTCATTGCAGACTACCGATGCCCCTACACCTACATGATTTTTCGATCCATCAGTGAAATCGAAGTCGGTGCCTGTATTTCCTGTTTTAATTTAAAGAATTTTTGTTTGTATTCGTATGGTGAGGTATCTTTTTTTGAGTAGCGCCGCGAGAGAGGTACACTTTGGGTGCTGGAAGTTTTCAAGGGCTCCCTGTAAACCTGGTATCTCAATACGAATTGTAAGTATCTCGAATTCTAAGTATCTGGAAACATAAAGATGCACCCTCATTTCAATAAAATCAGTAAACTTTAAATTAATAGTTATGCAAGTGATATTTTTTAATTAGCCCCCCCCCAAATTCATAGAAACTATTCCTTTGTAAAAACCACCATGCTGGATAACACGATTACATTCCAGAATATCAAGGATATCCGAAAAGTATAAAGTTGTCATATTTTGGAATTACCCCCCCCCCCCCGAAATTCATAGTAGATATATCTTTAAAAACTACCTCCCTGGTTGACATGTTTAAATTCCTTAATATAAAAAATGTCCGAAAAGTAAATTTTTTTTTTAATTCCTCCAAATTTATAGTAAATACTTTTTAAAAAAAAAACACCACGCTGGATAACACGATTACACTCCGGAAAATCAAAGATATCCGGAAAATCGTCGCTGCCATGAGTATTTTCGCGTGTATACCACTGAGTTGTACCTTGTAGTTGAGGGCTGGTTAATGTTAGGTCTATAGCTGATAGTTTTCCAGAACGGGCGGACAGGTGAGTTTGATAAATATGATTATTTATTATATTCAAGTTGCAAATATCTAAAAATGATTCAACAAATTTTTCTCTCTCGTCTAGATGGTCGCTACACCACTTAGACTATGAGCGTTATAATCTCCAACGAGGACCACAGGGGGAGGCATCTATTCTAATAAATTCTTTAATTGTTGAACCGTAGAGGTAGAGCGAGCATAACGTGAATGGCCGAGGTTGTGATAAAATTCTAACCGCTACAGCTTGTAAATTAGATGTAATATCTATGTCTGAAAAATGGATATTATCTTTAATTATTAAGCAAACCCCACCATAAGCAATGCAACCCTCGTTATAATCTTTTCTCCTAATTACATGTCCACGAAAATCAAAACTTTCAGTAGCTTTTAGGTTTCTTTCTTTTTGACAGGCTACAGAACAGTTATGCTCACTCATTAAATATTAAAATTCAAGGTCCTTTAAATTCCAGTAAAGTAATAAAGCTGGTGATTAAAATAACTGGTAGCAGCTAATCAGGCGATTCATATAATATGGCTTACTTAAAAAGGAAATTAAATGAATGATTGTGACTGCAAACACATATTTAAAAGGTGTAGATATGAGATAATTAATAATTAAAAGGATTAAACTTAAGTTATATATAGTTAATAATACATATGTACCAGTGATGTGATCAGTATAATGTGATGAACCAACCACGAAAATTTTATTAAACGAAAAATCCAGTGAAAACAAAAATATAAAACACTTATAGTAAACAAATGGCGGTATTACTTCGGATGAGCAACTCCAAGATGGCGGCCGGCGTGAGTAAACAACAAGGTATTCCGATCACGCCCTACTCGATATCCACGATTCAGTTCGGGTTTACCGAGAGTTCCCGAGCAGATGTAGTATTTCAGTTGTTTTTTGTTTTGTTTTTTTACTTTCATTTTAAATATATGATTGTCCTGTTTAAATGGGCTCAAGTTAAATGCATATATAAATGTAAAAGGTACAAATAAATTAATAATATAAGAATCCGAGTATTCCTAACAACCAGATTATCATCTTTTTGTTATTTCAAGAAAAATGTATTTAAATAACCAAGAAGGATATTTTTTAAAATTATTTTATGATGATTTTAAATAAGTGATATTCATAGGAAAAAGAACATATTGTACATGAATTATTAGATTGAAGAAAGGGAATAAAACGTTTAAGAAATTGTATTTATTAAAATCAATTTAACTATAATGCAACAACCCATATTGCCTCAAGAGGCAGAGTAGGGTGAAAATAAACAAATTAAATTATAATTAACGACTAATTTTATTATAATCCACTGATGAGTAATAAAATAGAATCAATTTAATTAAATAATTTTCAACTAGCAATAATCCCACTTTAGTAGACCTTCATTGGTTACGATATTGCCTCTGTGCAAGGTTAATTTAATTAATGTTTATATTTTATTGTTATTAAATCTTTATATTTTATATTCTCATTTCAAGAAAAATGTATTTAAATAACCAAAAAGAATATTTTTTAAAACGATTTGATGATGTTATTAAATGATAACACTCCATAGGGAAAAGAACAAATCGTACATGATTTATTAGATTGAACATTTTATTTAGATCGGATCTAACCTAATAAAGTAAACAACGAATGAAGGTCTGGCCACACATGTCCGCACCGGATCCGTATCGTAGCAATAATATAGGTTATGTTCAGAATATTTTTAATTCAACTTACATATTACCTTTAGTTATGCCTAAAGTTCAGGCTACACATGTCAGACAAAGGCCACTTTAGGCATAACTAAAGGTAGTATGTAAGTTAAATTAAAAATATTCTGAACATAACCTATATTAATGCTGCGGTGCGGATCCGGTGCGGACATGTGTGGCCAGACCCTGAGTCTCTTCCAAAAATGTGGATAAAGCCGACATCGGATCTCGGGAACTCTCGGTAAACCCGAATGGAATCGTGGATATCCAGTAGGGCGTAACCGGAATACCTTGTTGTTTACTCACGCCGGCCGCCATCATGGAGTTGCTCATCCGAAGTATTACCCAAATGGCAAATTCTAAAATTGTTTAGGATGCTAAAAACGACCAAAATTACTTTTGATAATATTACTAATAATAATCTAACTAGAGGGTTTAATATCATAGAAAAGATTTAAAATTAAATTTATTATTACAGCTGAAATAAATTAAGACTTAGGGTTAGGAATTCTTTTTACCAACTTTAGGTTTTTGTTTAGTTCCGGTATGAAAAGGTTTGTTTTGCGATGAAACTTTGATCACTAAGAGAAGAATTTGTGGATGTTGGCCTGTTTCTTTTTAAATTTGTATCCGCCTTCGGAATTTTTGACTGATTGCTTTGTTTGACATTCATTTCATACACACCAATTTTTTCATTCGTATTACATACTGATTTATTTCTAGACACACTCTCCTTTGGCAAATTAACAATTAATTTTTCAGAAGTTATTACCTTGTTATCTGAATTGTTTTTTAAAATGTTAGATTCTAATGCTAATATTTTTTAAAGAGAACTTCAACAGTATTGGATAGTTTAGAAATTTGTTCTATGAGTGCCTTGGTAACTGATAATGAGCTGGCTTACTACGGAACGGCTGGAGTGGGGGGAGCAGTTATCACTTCGGCAAAAGACCTGGCCTGGTGCGGCACGGGAGCTGCTTGCCTATTAACAATTGATTCGGCCTGGCGATATGATACTTACTTCTTTTTCTTCCAACGTTCTAACTTTTTCTTTCGCTTTCTCCCTTTGGTAAACTGGGCAAATGGTATAAAATGCAGAGTGTTCTCCCTGGCAGTTTGGAGCAGGCAAATTTGGAGGGTTTACACAACTATCACATTTATGTGAATTTTCTCCACATTTTCCACAATTCGTAATTCGACGTTTTTACTGGTGTGACGATAATTATAACAGGAAAAAAAAAGGAGGGGCTTTGGTTAGAAAGGTCTTATTCTAATAGATAAGAAATCCAACACCAATCTCTCGAGAAGTTCACTTTTCTCATAGGTTAGTTTCAATAATGGGGTTGGTTTCTTCACGTTATTTATTTTATTAGAATTATTTTCACACACGTTATGTTCGAGTTCGGAGACTATTTCGTCCTCTGGACAATTCATTAATTCGGGAACATAAGCGACACCGCATTAGAAATTTAATGATTTGCGCATCTCAAAGATTATCGGTAGGTTTTGAAAAGATTTCATATTTCCTAGGTTGATAAAATCAATCATTAGATATGTTAGTAAATTTGAGCCATTTTTTAGAAATTTAATATCAATTTGTGGGCTGTATCTTTTAATATATCTAAACAAAGTAAAAGGACTGAAGTTCTTAACGTTTATAACAAAATTTTCTCCCACACCTATCAAAATATACTTTATTAACCATTTTCTTTTTAGTTTGAAAATAGTTTCCTGAATATCAGGTGGCTTTGGGTTTAATGCCGTTGCCATAGCATACCAAATGAAACTGAAAACTACACAAATTAATTAAAATTAAAAGTAAAAGTTAACTGGTAAAAAAGGGAAAAGAAAATTTAATAATAAATGAATAATTGGTACTCCCCGCTAGCAGTGAGGTATAAAGCCGATATCAAGCCTGGGATCACAGTACCCTACAGGATGTGAACACCACGAAAGGTAAACATCAACTGAAATCCTAATTTAAAATTTAAACAGAATTCTTTTGCCGTTTTTTTATTTTTTATTTTTGGTATAAATGGCCTTTTCTATATAATTTTTTTCAAACAAAGATAGAAGACAAAATTTCGAAATAGATTCTTGGGGGTCAAGTAGGAATTTTTTTTTTTTAATGATTTCTGAGACATATGTGAAATTCAGCTTGCCAATAATCTTTCTACCCCAAAACATTACGCTATGCAGGTGAGCTATATCTAAGGACTTATTATAAATTATGCTTTAAAAAATTATATGAAACAAATGAATGTTAAAATTCAATTAAGGATAAACTGATATATTTTATATTACTTGGTTAAAAATAATACAGCAGTTGTGACCAAACCAAACCATACTCACGCACTGATTCCTCTTGAAGTCGCAGAGGGCAAGAGGTGGTTTGCACTCCAATGGAAGTTCATCCCTTATTTCAGTTTTCAACAAAAATTCCAGCGGTTTATCGTAACACGGAATTGTTACTGCTTCAGGATCTTCAACCTGAAAGATTGAAATATAATTGCAATTAGTTGGAGAACAGTAAAAAAGCAGATATTCCATAATCGTTATGAATGTATATATCGCCGGTCAGCAAGAATTGTAACACAACTCACAATTAAAATAATAATTCGATTCAAGCACCAATATATCTAGAATTCATATTTAAGCCAGAATCGTGTCATGATTGTATTAGTAATACTGTTCAGTACCTATATTTTAACAATGAAAATTTTTATCTTTCTTTTTTTCATTTTTTGTGTTATTATATTTATATTTTCCTTTTTTTCTCTCTAACATTTTTAAATCATTGTAAACTAGAATATACTGTCATTAGGAGTACATTAAAAATTAAGATCATAAGTCGGCAAATAACACCCTTGTAGTGGCTGTAACCATTAAAATAAATAAATATCTTTCTTTTGATGTATTGATAATTTTAATGATGACGATTTTGACTTGTGTCACTATTCCTGTCAAACGGCGATACGTCATTGGAAACTATTAACCATACTAACATACTGATTCCCCTCCCCTTCTCATCAAAAGAACAGAAGAGAACATACTTGACCCAGCTAAAAAACCATTTCTTTTTGTGGTTAGACCAATCTTGCATTTATTTATTTATTTACTACAAGGGGTCTACAGCCTAAATAATTCCTGATCGAATGACGATAATCGAATAATTCTTTTTTCATAAAAGAGAAACGGATTTCCTTTAACAGCAAAAATAAAAAAAATATCACTCTAAGTATTTCAAATTAATTTTTATACTAATCCTTTTTTCACTTTAATTTAAATAAAATAATTTATTAGGAACAGGGTTATTCATACAGAATGAAATGAGTCAGTATTATTATCTATTGAGCTTTCTGCTTATACATATGTCTATTTCAGGCATTTGCTCCATTTGAAAGATTTTTAAATAATTATTGTCTGAAAACGAAAAAATCCAAAAAAAAAAATAAATTAAAAATATCCTATTTTTTTACAACTTTTAGAAAAAAAATACTGTAACGTTAAATCTTTAAATAAAAAACAACAACATTTATTTATTTACATCCCTACCTGGCCTAATGGTCATACGGGTTTCGGCAACAGTGGCACTAAGCTAAAACGCGTAGCGTCGCTGATGCCATGGTTCTCTTCTGTTTCTTTATCTTCACTTCTTCCTCTATCACCCCATCACCACCTGCCCAGGGCGGACTTCATCTTCCGGTGGTCTTCCCGGTGGCTGCCCTCGTCTTCTTCCTCGGGCTCCTATGTTAAAGTGTGCTGGCCCCACGATTGTTTTCCATTAAACTGAGGAAAATTGTCCTCAGTAACCAATTGAGGAAATTCTTCTTCAGTGAGGCTGTAGACCCCTAAGGATCGCATCAGTTTGGGCCTTATCGCCTCAAACGCGGTGCAAGACGTGATCACGTGTTCTACAGTTTCGGGAACACCACATGCTACGCATAGAGGCTCGACATCCACGCCAAGACTGTGGAATTTCGCTCGAAATCCTCCATGTCCAGTAAGGAATTGGGAAACCTAATAGTCCGGGAGGACCCACCTAGCGGATAGCCGTGATTTTACAGAGGGAAAACATTTTTTCAGCGTACTCCCGTTCGGGGTTGCTATCCACCGCAAGCTCCACTTCTCTATCGTGTCCTCCCGGATTATCTTTTTCCACTTGTTTAGCTCATTCCCAATTCTCATTCGAAGTTCCTCTGGAAGTACTGTTGGGCCCTCCCTCTTGTATTTATATTTTATGACTGTTTCTTGCAGGAGGAGGTCGAGAGGTACTGCTCCTGCAAGTACTTGCATCGCTTTATGAGACGTTGTCTTGTAGGCTCTAGTGACCCGCAGCAGAGCCATTCTCTGGGTTAAAGCCAGCCTTTTCCTTTGTCGCAGTGTGAGGTTGTGGCTACAGAAGGGTGATGCGTAACTCAAGATACTTTCCACTACTCCTCTATAGATATTCATAGTGGTTGGGTATCTGAGCCCCCAGAATGCAGCTCCCACATGACTCAGACCACATTCTCAGCGGCATCACGTATGACATTAGTAATCCTAGAAACCCTGTAGTCTAGGTCGTCAGCGCCTAGTTCCGCTTTTTCCCAATCTTCATCAGCAATAGCTCCCTCCAGTTGGCACCGAAAGGCATTCCACTCGGTTCTTCGGGTCAAATAACCTCTGTGCGTGCCATAGGAACTTCCTGGATTCTCTACCAAGGAAAATGATATCGTATTGTGGTCCGAACTCGTTTCAGATCTGAGATTCCAATCGAGTATGTACCTGGAGAGCGTGGGTGAAGCAAAAGTGACAATCCAGCTTTCTCCCATCGCTCCAGAAAATGTAGGTGGTGCAGATGGATCATTTAGCACTAAGAGCTGGTTTCTTGCTATAAACTCGCCAATCTTAGCACCCCTTCCATTTGTTCGATTGGACCCCCAGACCGTGTTCCAGGAATTGGTATCTGAGCATACGAATACATTCCTATGACGAGATGTAATTCTCTCCATAGCGGATATATATTCATCAATATTGTTACCGTCTGGCAGGTACGCAGAAACCAGCGTAAAGGAGATAAGCCCCAATTGACGTAACAGGCTATACGATCCGCCATGGCCTATTGCCTCAGATCCATCGCGTCGAGGTTCGGGTTGTTAACCACGATTGCAGCCCTGGGCCTCCTCTCTCCACTGCTCATAGCTATATAAATATATATATATATATATGTATATATATATAAGTTAAGTACTGGAGTATATCAGTATCTGACTTAATACCATTGCTTAGATGTAAACATCGCCAAACTGTATATAAGTAGGATTAGTAGAAGCAATAAAGCAGTCTTATTTCTGACATCAAAAGTGTTCTTTCGTTCTACCCTTTTCCTTTTTTTTTGTGTTTTTTCTCGGAGAAGTTTTAACTGGTGCCGAAACCCGGGATTACGAGTGTGCGGGGCCCGTTTTTTTTTGGCCGATCGTGAACTTTGGAGAGATGACGGAGGCAGTACTCAGACCACCAGTCCTTAACATCCCAGATATCCCGGCATTGCCTCGGGAATCACTAGCGGCGGCACATGCGAACACCCTGGAGTGGATGAAGCTGAGAGTGGCGACCTGTCAGGACCTGCGGAAGGCGATATCCGACCTAGAGCGATTCACAGGAGAAACTGGGGAACTTAATCATTTCCTAAAAGGTGGTGATCGCCTTATGGAGAGAATTGACACAAAGGTAGCCGAAAATCTTTTGAATGCAGGAGACGCTGAAGCACTGAAGGCAGCCATTGTTTGTAGAGTGAAAAGGTGTATCCTTAATCACATCCAAGCGGATGAGGAAACCCCGTGGGCGATAGTAAAAGAAAGATTGAAGAAGGCGTATGGAGGGGGAAGATGGACCCCAGAGGAAGATATCTTCCAGATGTTCCGTGAAACGAAATCGCCTCGACAGACGAGCGGACAATACGCAGGGACGTTGCTCGCCATGTATAATCAAATAACGGAGAAGATGAGGGAGTCATTGAGTGCTGCGGAAGTGGAGGGTCGGATGGCGTTTTTATCGACCATCCTCAAAGTTCAATTAGCCAAAGAAACCGGCAAGAGGGAAGGCCTCCCGAGGGACCGCTCTTTCATAGAATGCGCACAAGAAATGATGGACCATAGTGCCAGAGAGGAAGAGACCTGCATGGACACGGAAGAAGACGGGTGGAATAGAGTAACATACAGGCGACCCAGGTTTACACCAGTGGCCTGGAAGAAGAGAGAGCTGTATACGAACAGGGATAGACCACCGCGGGTGGAGAGAAGACCAGGGCAAAGCAGACCCAGAACCCGAACGCAGAAGGAAGACAGAAAATGCCACGGCTGTGGTAAAACCGGGCACTTGTTAGCGCAGTGCCCACGTACCCGATGCTTCGAGTGTGGGACAGAGGGGCACATTGCCAGACAATGTCCCTACATGTACTCAAGGAGGGAACAGAATCGGGCAGAACCAATGGAAGTAAACGCCCAGGAAATAAGAAGAAGAAGAGGCTCGTCGACGAGGAGTGGGTCGTCTAGGGAATCCACAGACGAATCTGGAACCTCAGAGACCGAAGAGGAGCTAACTGGACCAGAGGACCGAAGGAGTGAGAAACACCGTAGTGGGAAGAGAAGCGGAGGAAGCAGACGATGGAGAACGGAGGAGAGGGCCTGAGGAGGGTGCAGGCAGAGGGGCGACCACACGCTAGCGAGTTATAACGTAAAGAGTGAGTGCGGCTGGTTGCCTATAATTGAGGTGATTGGTGGAGTGCAGTGCCTAGTGGACACCGGAAGTTCTAACACCATAATGACCAGAGGAGCGCTGGAGAGGCTATCGGATGGTGAGAGGATACCCCAGGTCCAGGTATGTGAATGTAAATTAATCACTTTGGGGGGCCCTTGTGGGGTAGAAGGGGAGGCGGAGATAGGTTTGGATAGGTGGAGTACCAGGGGTGGTAAGTTAGTAGTACATGTTGTAGGGCGCATGCCGAGGGAATACCAAACAATCATAGGTTGCGATTTGCTGGGGAAATTAGGCGCGAAGGTCGCGAATAGCAGAGGAAAGTGGAATATTAGAATTGGGGAAAAAAGGTATAAATGCCGTTCAACTCTTCAGGTTGGTAGGGCGCGGATAGGGGCGATTAACCGGACACCAGATTGGAGGCACACGATTAGGAGTGAATTCGATGATATTTTTCAAGGAAGGGGACATTCTGGGGGTAACGGGGAGGACTGTTCATGAAATTCCACTGAAGTAGGAGAAAGTTACCTACGTGAAAGAAAGGAGATACCCGCAAGCTTTGCGCCAGCATATTAGAGAGGAATTGAACGATCTCAAAAAGCAAGGAATAATAGTAGACAGTACGTCGCCGTACAACAGCCCCCTCTGGGCAGTAAAGAAGAAATGTGTCGCGGGGGAAAAGGAAAAATACCGGGTCGTGATCGATTACCGCAAACGGAACGAGAACACGGTCGACGAAAAATACCCTATCCCCAAATTTGAGGATATCTTGGACAGGCTAAACCGTTCGACAATATTAAGCACATTAGATTTGAAGGCCGGATACCATCAAATAAATATGCACCCAAAAGATAGGCACAAAACCGCGTTTACATTCGAAAGGGGCCACTATGAATTCACGCGGATGCCGTTTGGTTTGAAGAACGCCCCTATTACATTCCAGCGGCTCATGGACGAATTTTTAAGAGGGATCGATTAATCGATGTGCCAGATTTATATGGACGATCTCCTCGTATTCAGCAAAACCGAGGCGGAGCATATCAAGCACTTGCAGAGTGTTTTCAAGAGGGTACGACAATTTGGCCTAAAACTGTCCAGTGAGAAGTCCCTGTTGGGTCAGGAGCAGATAAAGTTCTTAGGACACTCAATCTCCAAGGAAGGGGTTAAACCGGATCCGAACAAGGTGGAAGCAATATCGAAGATGGCTGTCCCGAGGGACGTGAAGGGAATCCGCAGGTTGTTGGGAACCCTGAACTATTATCGTAGATTTGTGCCCGAAATGGCGGAATATCTGGTGCCTCTAAACAATTTACTAAAGAAAGGGATGAAGGTGACTGTTACGCCACTAATGGAGGACAATATTCGGAAGTGTATGACACGACTGCAGGAGGAGCCGATACTTGCCTTCCCCGATTTTACAAAACCGTTCACAGTTACAACTGACGCCAGTGAATACGCCCTCGGGGCCGTGTTGTCCCAAGAGGGAAACGGTGGAGAACGACCCGTAGCGTACGCCAGCAGGCGCCTGACACAAGCTGAAACTAGGTACAGTGCCCTGGAGAGGGAATTATTGGGAATCGTGTGGGCTATCGAACATTTCAGACTCTATGTGTTCGGAAGAAAATTCCAAGTCCATACGGACCATAGACCCCTGCAATGGGTCGGAAAATTAAAAGAATCTTCGGCGAGAGTAGCACGGTGGAAGGAATTTCTCTCCCAATATAATATAGAAGTGGTATATAAGCCGGGGAAAGAAAAGGTGGTGGCAGACTGGCCTTCCAGGGCTATAACGGTAAATGCCATAGAAGGGGATAACGGAGAGCCATCCAGGGATGTAAGGCAATTTCTGAGGGAATGGACGCCGGAAGGGGAAGGGGAACAGGTCTCCACCGATTCGGATGACAGGGAAGATTCACCGGTAGAGGAAAATCGGGGTGATCAGCGGACGGCAGATATGGAAGAGTTAGACGACATCGTGAATGATAAGAGCCGGCAGATAATTTGGAAGAGTAGAACTTCGGGGCTCATGAAGGTCCAATACAGTTCTTACGGGCGGTGCAAGATCACGACCATCTGGTCGCAGCCAGGAGCTAGGGAAGACCAAATCTGCAGGGCACTCAAAGACGCTTCTAAACCTGGGAAGACTTATCATCTATACGTTGGGAACTCCACAATATGGGAAAAGATCAAGAGAATCTGGAGGTCGGAGCAGATAGGTCTAGATCGCACTTTTATCCGATGCAAAGTTATAGTCGAGACCCTAAGGGACGAGGAGCAACAGAAGGAAGTAACGCTGGCCTATCACCAGGGAAAAACCAATCATCGCGGGGTACAGGAAAGCGCTGCGTCGGAGATACTTTTGGTGGGGCACGAAGAAGACCATCGCAGACACGATAGGCTCGTGTGATGTCTGTTCAAGCACGAAATACGATAGACATCCTCCCAAGGGCGTACAAGAGGAGACACCCACGGCAGAGGCGCCTTTATGCGATCTACAAATCGACACGTTTACATGGAGAGGATATAAATGGGTGACGATGATAGACCTATTCAGCAAAGCGGCTATGGCGTATAAGGTGCAGGACAGATCAGCGGGAGCAATACTAGAAGCCCTGCAAGTATGGTTCCAATTCTACGGAGTGCCCGATCGAATCTCGTCTGACGGAGGCAGGGAGTTTGACAACGCGAGAATCAGGGAAGAAATGAAAAACCTAGATGTGGTTTGGCATTTGAATACTCCGGGCCATCCAAAGAGCAGAGGAGGTATAGAGAGGCTCCACAGTACCCTTAGCGACCACCTGAGAGTATATCAGCTGGAGAAAGGGTTAGAACCGGACATTGCTATGCAGAAAGCTATAACCGCATACAACCATTCAATCCACACAGTGACAGGATATTCGCCATTCGAAATATTGTTTGGGCTGCGCGGACGGCGTCGGGACTTCGGGGGTACGGTAGCGGACGAGGAAGTGAGGGGCCGCATGGTTTCCAATAAGATTGAACTGGGGAAATTGTGGGAGAGGGTCCGGGGGAAAATCGAAAAAGAGAAGCGCAATAGAGTAGCGCGGGGGAATGTCAAAGTAAAGGACCTGATGGGAGGAATCAAGATTGGTTCAGTCGTTTATCGTAAGCTATCTTCCAATAGAGGGAAGGAATTAATTCGCTATGAGGGCCCATTCAGAATGATAGTCATTAGAGAGCATAACATTGTGACCATCGAAAGCGTCAAAGAACCGAAAAAACGAAGGACGGTTCACATTGAACAATTAAAACTCCCGGTTACAGAACCACAGCAACCTCAGTGATCTGGAGTATCCTCGCATACCCCCAACAAGGGGTGTTGTATTGTAGGGTTCCCGTTTTATTTAAAGTAGTGTGTATGATTATTGTTTAATTTTTGTGTAAGAGTTCTTATGGTGTACCTTACTATGTAAAGCATATGTGGAAAGTATCTTTGAGTTCTTAGAAGCTAAACTTTTTATTTTTATTAGTTTTAATACTGTATTGTCAACTGTACTAGTGCAAGATATTTTTATTTTTTATGTTACTTGTATTTTGTATTTTTAAGTTTCCAAAAAGGTTTTTGTAAACTGGCAGGGGGGAGTTAAGTACTGGAGTATATCAGTATCTGACTTAATACCATTGCTTAGATGTAAACATCGCCAAACTGTATATAAGTAGGATTAGTAGAAGCAATAAAGCAGTCTTATTTCTGACATCAAAAGTGTTCTTTCGTTCTACCCTTTTCCTTTTTTTTTTGTGTTTTTTCTCGGAGAAGTTTTAACTTATATATATATATACATAATCCTGTGACCACATTTCTATGGCAACTCGGTTCTTATATCGCCATTATGTCGTATCGCCTTGCAAGAGCTCGAAGCTCATCTGCTACAATACGACGACGACCCATGTTTAGTTGGGGGATGCTGATTTTATTCGTATTTAGTTCTCCTTGCTATATCCTGAATTTTCCTGATATGCACAGGGCATTCGCGACCACCGGCCTGGTGCCTCGTTTGCTGCCTAGGGGTTCCTTCCCTTATACAATTGGCGCAAGTCGGATCAGATTCTTTTTTTTCACTGGGCACTCTTTGGCGATGTGACCGAAAGCAGCACACCACCTACAAACCAAGGCATTTGCTGTACAGGTTGCCTTAGTGTGTCCGTAACCTAAGCACTTAAGGCAACATGGCGCATCTGAATAGTCCCTGAAGGACAAGGACCACCATCCTCCATCAATTGCTGGCTCCTCCAATAATTTAAAACGTACCATTGGTTGTACTTCTACCACCCAATTTTTCGTTATTCGACTCTTTTTTCTTGTGAAACAGTAAGCGACTGCTCCGGGGGTCTTCTAGAATGAGGAACTCCTCTCACCTCAAGCCTTGGCTTTCTCCTCAGGGCCAGTTTTGCCTCTATCCCCTGTTGTTGATGTTTTTGTGACGCTATCAGTTTCTTAGCGTTGGTATCATCATCTACTCGGACTAAAACCGAGCCACCCTTAGTAGCACGAACTACTCTTGCCTGTACTCCTAACTCGCTCGGGGATGGCAATTTGTTTATAATTTCAAGAGCACTTTTCCCTTCTCTGTTTTTGGTGATGCAAGTAGATTTGGTGGCATTTGATGGTTTCATTGGCAGGTTCTTAAATAAGTCTGCCATAGTTTTCTTTTTGTTGTTCATATTTGGCGCTTGCACAGGAGCACTCTGGCCGCATCTTGACCAACTGTGACCCCTTTTTTCTGCCCTTCTTTTTCTGTTTTCGCCTGCTTTTAACTACTTGGAAGGGCTCTGGGTTTCCTAGATGACTTTCAATTAGTGGAGGAATTTCCTCAGTAGAATATTGGGGCTCAGATGATGAATTATGGACCTGATCATTTATTAAAATTACCTTTCTGAGCTCTTCCATAACCCTGGGCACAGATCTGTCTATAATGCTTTTAGTTATGCACTCGTAAACATCATGTGACGCAAGCGTCTCTCTAATAGTTTTCTGAACAATTGTGGAAACTTCCTCCCATTTTTTACGGTATTCTGTTGAACGGTTAGTCAGAGTCTCAACGATATCGATGAGCTCATTGATTTTTCCGTTCATATGCTTCCTAGTCTGCGTATTATTTCGACCAGTGTCGTGAATGTATACACGCAGTTTTTCTTGAATATGCCTGGCATTATAAGAAGGGTCTCATCATTCTTCTTACCAAGCAGATCACTTGCCAGCCTTCTATTTGAATTCCTAAGGTTTGAAGTGATACAGGTGCTTCTTCCCTAATTCTCTTAGCATCTTCATGGTCTTTTGTTTCTCTCGTTCTCTTATTAGGTTTTAAGCTCTCGTAATCGTTGCACTCCATTTTATCTAACGAATTTACATTTAACTCGTTCATATTAATTTTACACTCTTATCAATTTTTATTGAAAAGTCTAGGTTATAACCTAGAATATTAATCTAATTTATCCTAAGAACTAAATGTTATGCACAAAAAATTTTTACTCACTTATGCTTGCTGCACAGCCAGTAACAGTCTAACAGTAACTAAACAACAACATTTGATTTCAAATACCAGACCGTTTGTTGGAACAAAATATGCGGTTGGAACGAACTGTTTGGGTCAAGATCTTTCGATCCCAGTCCACGCAGACCTAGAACTGTCCACGTTGTTCTGTAACATTCCAGACCTTACCATTTACGATTATATATAAGGAGCGAGTGACTGAACGAGATTGTCTGATTCTGTGATATGATTAGTGTGCTATAACGTGATAATTTTTGCAACCTGCCGGAATATTTGAGTTGTATTGATTCGCTGGCATTGATAATTGTATATTTTTGTTTAATGAATATTTCTTAACCCATGTAAGTGATACAACTAGTGTCAGAAGTGGGATTTAAAGAAGAAAAAATGCCAGGCAAACGATTTGGAGGACTTAAATTAGCGGAGCTGAGGAGAGAATTAGAAGAGCTTGACTTAGACACTTCTGGTACGAAGACGATCTTATTGGCTCGGTCACGCGAGTATTACTTGAGTCAAGCCGTAGATCCTGAAAGAATAGAATTAGAGGATAGCTCATTAAAGGCCGCTTTAAATGAATTGTCGGCTGAGCTAAATGACAAACTGTCCAGCATGTCTGGTGAAATAAATAACAAATTGGCCAGCCAATCAGCTGAAATAAATAAAAAATTGACTAGCTAATCGGCTGAGATCAATGACAGGTTTACCAATTTGTCTGGTGAATTAAATGAAAAAATGGAAAGCCAGTTTGCAGTAATAAATGACAAATTGGCAAAACAGTCCGACGAGCACAATGAGAAGATAAATAGTCTGAAGTTAAGCTTATCGGCTGATATAGCTGACAAGCTGATAAATTAATCTGTTGATATGAATGGATTAAATGAACGGTTGACCAACCTGTCTAGCGAAACGAATGACAAGCTGACCAACTTGTCCGGCGACTTGGTTGAACGACAGGCTGGCTCAACAAGAAGCGGAGGTTGAAAGACTAAAAAGGATGTTGGAACAAGGGGCGAAGATCCGTTATAAGATGGGCAATTATGTGAACCCGCTACTTTGGAGAACCGGACAAGGATAAAGCCACCGACTTTTGATGGTAAGTCGTCCTGGGTGAATTACCTGAAGCAACGCTACGGTCAGTGCTAATAGGTGGTCTCCTAGAGATAAGGCAGTTGCCCTTACGGTGGCACTCAGAGGCGACAATCTGGATGTCCAGACCCTCAACGCTAACGACCCTCATGATTTTGACTTGTTAGTAAGCCGGATGGAGATGTGGTTTGGCCATGCCCACCTTGAACAGTTATACCACACCCAGCTGAAGAGCAGGAAGCAGAAGGCAGCCGAGACTATTCAAGAATTCGAGGCGGACGTTGCGAGGATGGTGAGATGGGCTTATCCAAAAGCTACAGAAAGTTTGTTGGAATGCTTAGCAGTCCAAGCATTCGTCGACGGCTTAATGGACTTAGAGCATAAGAGAGCGGTACGTCTCACTCGCCCTAAATTACTAGTAGACGCTCTATCCACAGCATTGGAATATGAAGCGGCTAGAGAAGCTTCTTTTAGCCTTGCACGTGTCCGAGCCATGGACAATACCGAATCAGAGGATGGGCAACAGTAGTCAGAGAGCCGTACAAATTTTGAAGACGCGGTTCCGAAAGTTGCGAAGGCTTTGGAGTCTAGGAAAAGGAGACCGCTACGCTGTTGGAGCTGTGGGTAGCTCGGGTACGTTAGGAACGCCTGCAAGAAGCAGACCGCCTCTGATGCGCCTAAGTCACAGGGAAACTAAGACGGGTCGACTCCTGGAGGGCGACATCGACCCAACAACGTCTTCAAGACCCTTCCCTTGTGGTGGTAGCCTCATAAATCAATAAATAAAAAAGAGAAATATGGAATTGAAAAAAAAATATATCAACGGGCGCGTTGTATCAAGTAAATTAAAAATAATGGCAAATAAATCTCAGAACACTATCCAATGAAATCGCACTACCGAACTTTACACAAGGACCTGTGGAACACATAACTGGGAGCAAAACAACACCACCTTCAAGAACGCAGTTTGGTGAATATTTTTCTTTAAAAAGAGTATCTCACAGATAACGCGCCCGACGGAGGGCTAGTGGCTAATATAGAAGAAGAAGTGATTCTCGGAATGGACATAATAAACGCATGTGGTTTCCAAATAGACCTAAACCGACAAGTCAGGAGGGAGGAACTTTTTATGCACAATCGAGAATTGGCCAGCTAAGAAGTCACCTTAGGTTAAGACGTGAAACTTCCTGCATGATCCATAAGGTTCATATACCTCTTTGCAATTCTAACGACTACCCGGTCACTATCAAGAAGAGCACTAAGGTGGGATGTTTAGAGCCTGTAACCTCCACGATAATTCAGGCGTCCACAAAGAATGAGCAAACTAATGAAAAACTCCGAAGGATGTTAGAAGGCCTCGACCAGCCACTGCCGAGAAGGGAAAATGAGAAAGTCAGGGACCTTGTGAATCGCTATCGCCACGTCTTTGGCTCGGAATCCGGTAAGCCAGGTAGGACAAGCGTGGTGCGTCATAGAATCGATACTGGTGATGCACGCACCATTCGTCAAGCTGTGCGACGACTTCCCCAAGTTTAAGAAGGAAGAGACTGAGAACGCTCTTCAATTGATGGTGAGAGACGGGGTGGTGGAGCCATCGAGTAATCCATGGGCCTCTCCGATAGTGCTCGTAAAGAAGAAGGATGGAACGACCCGCTTCTGCCTACAATACCGGAAGCAAAAGGACGTGACGAAGGATAGCTACTCATTGCCAAGAATCGATGACGCCTTAGACGCTCTTCCAGGTCCCAGACTGTTTTCAACTCTGGACCTAAAATGCGGATACTGGCAAGTAGAGATAGACCTTGCCGACAAGGAAACGACTGCATATACCACTGGGTCGGGATTATCGCAGTTCACGGTTTTACCATTCGGCCTCTGCAATGCTCCAGCAAGCTTTGAACGCTTGATAGAGAACATTTCAAGAGGCTTGTCCTGAAAGATTTGCCTCATATATCATGATCTCGATGATGTCATAGTTGGCCGGACGTTTGAGGAACACCTATCATATCTTGAAGAGGTTCTCAAAAGATTAAGAGCGGCCAATTTGACACTTAACGCTAAGAAGTGTCATTTTGTCTTCGCTTATTTAGGATACATCGTCAGCGGAGAAGATGTTGAGTAAATTGCGTAGAGGAAACCCCCGTATTTCGGGCGAAGAATGTGTTCCACTCAGTAACCATTCACATGTTTCCCAGCAACAGTTTTTGTTATAGTGGTCGACCGAAACAATATTCATGATGATATTGATTCATATGGTACTTGCATTTTTTTTGCAAGCAGAAGACGACGCAGATCGTTTTATTGTAATCACTGTCATAGAAATATCACAGCTTCAATCAAACGCATATAAAGAAAAAATATTTTCAAAGCTTTGAACCGAAAAATAATATCTGTAATAATTTCTGTAGGAGTATTGATAGTAACCAAAAGTTATTTTTTAATTTTAACGTCATGATAATTAATAATTATCTTATTATCGTTAAGAGAATAAAACGTTCCTCGTTTTTTATCACTGTAAAAGTAAATTATACGAATATATTCATAATCAACCTCTAAGGAAATGCATGATTTTTTTCAAGTCCGAATGGATTTGTCAGTTTGTGATTTAAATCCTAGTTTTCATGCCAAAATTCATAGTTAAATAAAAATTAGTGAAATAAAAATAACATGGGTATTGCGTTTATATGAATGTGTAATGCATTAAAATGATTGCTTGAATCGCTCAAATCCTAATTTAAAATTCAAACAGAATTCTTTTCCCTTTTTTATTTTTTAATTTTGGTATAAATGTGCTTTACTATATAAAAAAAATTCAAATAAAGAATGTAAACATTTTATTGCCACACTTTTTTGACAAAGAACAAAAATTATAGCGTTTTAAAGAATAGCCCGATTCCATAACTTAGAACCTCATTCTAGAAAGGATTCTCGGGGCCAAGTCAGAATTATTTTGTTTTAATGACTTCTGAAACATATGCAAAATTCAGCTTCCCCCTAATCGTACCACCCCAAAACATAACGGTATGTAGGTGAGCCATCTCTAAGGACTTATTATAAATTATGCTTAACAAAATTATATAAAACAATTGAACGTTAAAATATACATAGTTTTTCAATTAAGGATATAATAGACATTTTTTTTTAAACTTCAGTAGAGCGCCCTTCCCATGGAACCACTGATGTAGAAGCTACAACGAACACCCGTTAAAAGTAGTTTTTATTATGGTGGCAACCGAAAAAATAATATATTTCACATTTAGGAAAATGCCGGAAAAAAGGCAAAGGGAATAGGTTTAATGAATAAAATCAATATACTATTTGGTTATGGGAATGGTAAGTGGAAGTAGAACATATCAAGAAAACACTAACTGAAGAAGTTTTGAAAAATGAGAACCCAATCGGCTGAGACCGAAACAGAGCGTTACATGGCGAGACTGGGTGACAAATGGCACTTTACAATAAATAGCACTGACATATTTTATATTACTACGTAAAATATAATACAGCACTTGATACCAAACCAAACCATACTCACGCACTGATTCCTCTCGAAGTCACAAAGGGGAAGAGGTGGTTTGCACTCCAATGGAAGTTCATCCCTTATTGCAGTTTTCAACAAATGTGCCAACGATTGGTCGAAACACTGATTTGGTACCCGATATCTCTCTTCTTCAGGTTCTTCAACCTGAAAGATTAAAATATAATCGCAATTAGCTGGAGATAAACGGTAAAAAAGCAGATGTCCTAAAATCGTTAGAAATGTATATATCGCCGGTCAACAAGAATTGTAACACAACTCACAATTAAAATAATAATTCGATTCAAGCACCAATATATCTAGAATATCGTTCATATTTAAGCCAGGATCGTGTCATGATTGTATTAGTAATACTGTTCAGTACCTATATTTTAACAATGAAAATATTTCTGTCTTTTTGTTAATTTTTTGTGTTATTATATTTATATATTCCTTATTTTCACTCTACCATATTTAAATCATTACAGACTATACTGAACTGTTATTAGTGGTACATTAAAAATTTACATCATAAATCGGCAAAAATCACCCTTGTATTAGATTGCATGTAACCATTAAAATAAATAAATATCTTTGTTTGATGTATCGTATTGATAATTTTAATGTTGACGATTTTGACTTGTGTCACTATTCCTGTCAACCGGCGATTCGTCATTGGAAATAGTTAACCATACTAACTCACTGGTTCCCCTCACAGTCAACGGATATCAAAGGAAGAGAAGAGAAGATACTTGGCCTAGCTAAAAAACCGTTTTTTTCTTAGTTAGACCAGTCTTGCATTTATTTATTTACTTCTGGGGCTCTACAGCCCTTATAGGACCTTGGCCTCCGATACAAACCTTGCCCACTCCTTCCTGTCAACCGCGCTGTCTTCCTTCTACTGCACAGTGGGAAAATTTTGTCACTTAGTGGCCAAAAATCAATAACTCCTGATCGAATGACGATTATGGAATAATTCTTTTTTCATGGGATTTTCTTTATCAGTGAGAATAAAAAAAATATCACTCTAAGTATTTCAAATTAATTTTTATACTAATCCTTTCTTCACTTTAATTTAAATAAGATATTTTGTTAGGAACATGGTTATTCATACAGAATGAAATGAGTCAGTATTGTTATATATTGAGCATTCTGCATCTACACATGTCTTTTTTAGGCATTTGCTTAAATTAAATGATTTCAAAAAAATTATTGTCTCAAGAAGAAAAATTCAAAAGAATTAATTTAACATATCCAATTTTATAGGATTTTTAACGGAAAAATAGATTTTCAAATAATATAACTAATATATATTTTTTGATTTAGCTAATATAATTCAACTATATATAATATATTATAATATATTATATACTATATATAATATATAATATAGTATATATTATATACATTATATATTATATATAATACATACTATACACATATATATAATACATTATATATTATACACATATATATAATATAATATTATATTACTAATATTAATATATAATATATAATATATTATATATAATATATAATATATAATATAGTATATATTATATATACTATATATAATATAGTATATTATATATTATAGCTAATATGATTTAACTATATATATTATATATATATATATATATATATATATATATATATATATATATATATATATATATATATATATGGGGCCGGGATGGCCGAGTGGACAAGGGCGCTTGCAATGGGTAATCAAAGTTAAGCAACGTCCATCGTGGTTAGTACTTGGATGGGTGACCGCTCCATTCGGGTGACCGTCCACCAATGAACGCCACGCAGTCCAAGTCTACCCGCACCCCCGGGTATGTGAGGCCCGTCATCCTACTGGAGGCGACTCACACCGACCGGGCGTAGGAGTGATGAACCTTCCCCGTGTATCTCATCGAGAATCGTGGTGTGGTTTTCCAGGATGTCAGTGACCGCCCGGAGGTTTGGTTCAAGGACGGTATGCTTCGGGGAAAGAAATATAGGTCCTCGGGGCCTGCTGACTCTGAGCTACCATAATCCTTGGACCTAGACCAGTTTGTCACTGTCCTTGAACCCGAGAGAGCTGACGCCATCGGTGGGAAGGACACTGCCAAATTGGCCCCAATGGGATTGGTTATGGAGCTATGGGCTGTCTGCCGCTGCACCATGGTGACCATGGCTTGCAGCAACGTGAGGTTTGGGCTACCCCCTCCAGGCTGTCTGTGCTCCCGCAAGCAAAACAAATGTCTGTAAGAAGACCACATTGCGCGGCCAAAGGTCTCATTAGGCCTAATGCGCCAACCGAAAAAAAAAAAAAAAAAAAAAAAAAAAAAAAAAAAAAAATATATATATATATATATATATAATTTAACTAATATATATTTTTTTGATTTAAACAAATTTAGATAACAGAAATAATAACTCAATAAGTTCTATAGAAAATTAAACACAAAAATAAAGTTGAAAAAGGTTCAAATAAAATAATTTAAATTTACATCTATACATATATACATACACACTCACACCCATAAACACATAACATCATGCACTAAAATTATAAATATATTTGTATATACAATAGTTTCAGCAAAAAAATTGTTTAGATTTCTTGCATCAGTTTTAAAATTGACAACCTTATTAATGTTTGCAGCTATATATAGTGCTTCAAGATACTCGTATTTTAATTTTGGCTCAGAATTTTCTTCATGCAAGATTATAGTTTTGTCATAATCGAAGCTAATTATTGCATAAACTAAACTTATGCTCGGAAGTGTGTTTAGCTAGGGCAGTTTTGGGTTCTTTTATTCCTTTATTTTTATTTTTGTATTCTGTGCATGAATTTTTGTGCAGATAGATTTTGGCAATCCAGGCAATTAATTTTGTAATTCAGGTTAGAATTAAGACCAGTTGCAATTTTATCTTTGAGCGGAGTAAGTATTTGATCAAGTTTATTGCAGGGTTCGTAAGTGATTTTTATTTCATTGATGTCATGTTCTGTGAAGCTTTGTTTTAGGGATTCAGATAAATGCTTTATATAGGTTAGCGTTCTGTACCGAGCCAGGGGGGGGACCATCATTACTATTGTTAGTAGGCATCTTTGGTTTATTTATTTCATTCATGATTTTGTACCATGTGCACCATGTGTGCAATTTCTTGGGATACAGATTTTTATTCAGAATATCAAAAATTCGATCCTTTGATCTTTGATTTGAATTTGATAGAATTTGATCCTTAGTCGGCCGTTGCATTTTATTATCAGCATATCTAAAAACCTAATGCAATTATTTTGCTCTATTTCATAGGTAAATTGCAAATTTTCATTAAAATCATTGAATGCTGGGTGAATAGTATTAATTTGGCTTTTTTTTATAATCATCAAAATATCATCTACATATTTAATTAGTAGTTTGGGTTTTAAATTCAGTTCTTTACATGCCCATTTCAACAGTTTGTTCATCACAATGCCGCTCACGTTTATGCTTTTTAGCATGTTTGGAGCAGCAACTCTATGTTTAGAGCTTACCATCATAGGTGAACATTCCGTTATTACACACTAATTTTAAACCTTCCATGTAAATGGCTTTGTTATTTATAGGTGTGTGACTTTTAATAGTTTCCTATTCATCGTTAAATATATCGTATGCTATCTTCATAGGGACTTGCGTGAACAGAGATTTAACGTCAAACTAACTAATACTTCATCTTTATCCAAATGCAGATCGTTAAGTTTTTGTTTTACTTCCATAGAATTTTTAACGTCAAATTCATTCGAATTATTTAAGAAATCTAATGAAAACTTATAGAACTTGGCTAATTTCTCAGTAGGACCTTTTGTGGTGTTAACTATTGGTCTTAAGGGCTTTTCAGTTTACAGAATATGCCATTAGTGCTTTCTTTTCAGTATCATTAATATAGTTTTTTTTATTTAATTTCTCAACAAATTTGTTGCATTCGTTAGTTAGCTGTTTGAGTCGCTCTCCTTTATTATCATTCCCTAATACTTTATATACATTGTTATCTTCAAATATGATAACAATGATTATCTGGATTATTAATGCATTGGAGAATACATTCGGTTTCAGCAATTATGTTATAGATATCTTTTTTAATGGTAATGGGAAAGACATAGGCATTTTCACCAAGGCTGAGCAAGGTAATAATGTTTTTAGGAATGTCAGAATCAGTAAGATTTTCAACAAAATTTTCTTTATATATCTAGATTTGCCTTTACTTTTCATATGTTGTATATACAAATATATTTATAATTCTAGTGCATGATGTTATGTGTGTATGGGTGTGAGTGTGTATGTATATATGGGTCATTCTCCCAATACATACAAATTTATGTCCCAATGAGATTATATTATTTGTGTGAAATTGCTAATAATACAATTGCATCCACTGGTTAAAAGAAGACCTCAGCTTGTTGTTCAAGAATTTTTATCTCAGTAACAATTGGTTTCTAGGCCTAAATTTAAACTTAAAATGTCAATATGTATCTCCCTCACCTGTCCCAAAGCTCAAATTGCTGACTTTGAGGGCGGAAAAAAGATATGTATCCTTTTATTTATGTCATAAGTTTTTTTCCATACTTGTTAGAAGGTCCTAATTATTTGGTTTTACGGTATATTGCTATTTTCGTATAATAGAAAAAAAGTTATGATCCATAATCTACCTGTCCCATAGATGCAACCTATCTCCCTTACATTGCTTTGAAATCGGACCTCAAAAGTTAGGAAACCTTTATTTCATTATAATTCATTGCTGGCAACATTGTAACAGATTCCCGTCTCAACAAGGATAAACTTTTTCACAGTAGTTCTGCTCTCGTTTCCTCGTGAGGGTGTTTTTATCGGTTAAAACAGTGAGTGTCGTTTCATTTCCTATCTCCCTCACCCACTGACATTTCCTAAAAGGTGAGTTTGATTCACGTTATATTACGGTTAATTTGTAGGTTTACAAGGGATTTCAATAACCCATAAATATTGTTCATAAGAGACTAACATGGAATGGTCTAATTTAATATAACCTCAAAAACCTATCTCCCTCACTCGTGTGGAATGAGGGAGATAGACTTTGAGTTGAGTTTAGTAAAACCTGAACTCTAAACTTATTTGAATATTTAAGGAAAATTTAATTTCAGGTTTGTTTTGAGCACTTTTAAATAATATTTAGAGATTACAAAGACTTAATTAGTTGACACGTATTTGTTTTGTTTGTTTGTTTAACGTCCCTTTATGCAACTTAGGCTAGCCGGACGATGCTTCAGTGGGAGTCCTAAATTTTGCATATCCAGGTATAATTAGGATAGGGATCTTTAACCGTACCGAGCACCGGAAATCGCACAGGCTCGGGTCCTATATTTTTCGTCCTATCTGAGGGACGCTTTCCGCTTACAACTCGCAAACGAAGGGATCAATCGAAAAAATGTATATGACCGAAAATGTTCTCCTTAAAAAACCTAAAAAGATTGACATCATTTAGAAACCTCTAGGGCCATTTTTTTTCCGCAAAAAACGGCCCTAGAGTTTTTTTTTTCGCTTATAACTCGCAATCGAAGGCGAAATGAGTGATTTGTATATTTTTCCGATATAGCGGTTAAGGAAAGGTTTAAAATGATGCCTTATTCATGAAATTTTATAAGTTACTAGTTTATACTAGGTGTCCGGCTTCGCTCCGGTAGTTGTGTGGTAGTTTTAATACCAGAAAAACTTTAAAATTAAAGGAAATATAGAACAAAATTAGCACCTTCTTGAAAATTCGGTTTTAACTTGGTATCAATATTCTGCAAACTTGAGATCTGCTGAGTCCGCCCAAATAAAGAACCCTGTATAATTTACAGGGGGTTGAAAATTGTAAATGAACAATTAATTGCAACTTTGTCGAGTTATGCATCGTTTTGATGATTTCTGTGATTCTGAATCTTATAAGCCCATTCCAAGTAGTCAGAAGATAATAAGTTATTAGATTATTGTTGAAAAATCTGGTATCTCAGTTTAAAAAATTATATTTCGAGTAAAATTTAAGCACTGACTACTATGATGGTCCTATTTGATCCAGAAGTACAGAAAGTACCGAGGATTCATCGAAACTTTTTTTTAAGACCTTTCTTCCATTTCAACTTCCCTTAAGATATCCCTCCGTAATTTGAACGATTTCTGCATATCTCGAATCTTACTACTATTACAAAGTGAAAACCAAAAATCTTGAAGGCACATTTTTTCATCATATTTCTTTTGTCTTGAACTATGAGGGATGATAAAATCTTGAATGCTGTTATTGGAGTTAGTCGTTTTGTCAACTGGAATGCTCATCATACGTAGTAACCAAACCAACTTCTTTTTCATAAATACAATAAGAACACTTCAAACTTTTTGTTTTCGATTTATATTTAGTCAATTCATCTCTTTTTTTATGTCTAATTTTATTCGCTCATTGTACTACTAAGAAATGTTCATTCATATTGCATTAAATTTACTTAAGTATATATTATAAATAGATTAAATGTAATGTACGTTTTACGCCTTAAAGCAAAAACAAACAAACAAACAATGTAATTTGCTGATCATATATTAGCCTTCTTAAGAGAAAACTAATTTTTTAAGGAATCCAGTTGGTTTTCTAATTGATTGCTGAAGTACTTATTTTATTTTGAAACGCAAACTAATTATTTTCTCTTACTTTTTTAGTAATTTAAAAAGAACAGCTGAAAAAATATAGAAGGATTACATACTGGATGAATGAACAATAAACATTGAGTGAAACGCACCCTAGCGCTTCCTGGTAGCCTGGAGCTCGAACTAAATTTTTCATTCATAAACTCGTATCTCAATCTCAGAGAGGCTAATTAAATGGTGCGAGAGGCTTATAATTCCAGTCCTTTTCTCTTCACTTTTACACTCTTAAGAAAAAACGGAAACCTTCTTCTCCGTAAGGGGTCATGTGGCTAAACGAAGACATAACTTCCTTAATCCTACGTGGAGTCGTTTTTGAGCCTTTTCGGCACGCACATTGTACACTTTGCTTTATAATATATATTGATTAAGGAAGTTATGGCGTAACGACAAAAAAAAGGCCTTGAGAAATAATATATATATGTTTCTATGAAGGCATTTTTTTGTAAACACTATTAGCAGCCTACCTTCTAACAATGGAAAAAAATCATTGGAAAATATAATTTTTTCGCATTGAAATTAGAACAATGAAATTTGAATGAAATGGGAGAATGACCCATATGTATAGATGTAAGTTTAAATTATTTTATTTGAACCTTTTTCAACTTTATTTTTGTGTTTAATTTTCTATAGACCTTATTAAGATATTATTTCTGTTATCTAAATTTGTTTGAATATTGGAAACATTGTATATTTCCCTGTTAGCCCTCCTTCCATATGGGAAGGTTTCAGTCTGTTTCTAGCTTGCTTGCGAAACCCTGGTAGCCCTGAAGGCATCCTGAATAGGCGAAAATTTGGCATGTAATCTGCATGATTAAGTGAATTATTGAAATAATACGAGACATTGAGACCTTGCATTCTACATCTATACTTTCTTTTTAAAAATGTACAAAGTCAACGTGGATGAAATCAAAATGCATTTTTATCCAATAATTTTACAGCCATCTTTCTTATTTATAATATATGTGCAGTAATATAAAAAAAGTAAAGCTCAAAAGGAAAAAAAAAATAATGTTAAGCAAAATCTATGCTAATCTCTCTGATATTATTTTTTTTTTCCTATTGAGCTTTACTTTTTATATTATTGCACCAAACAAATTTTATAAATAAGAAGAATGGGTATGACATTATTGCATAAAAATGCGTTTTGATTTTATCCACGTTAACTATGTAATTTAGGAAAAGAAAGTATTTTAATTGATATAAATTCTGTTGTTGGTAACAGGTGGTTCTGATTTTTTTCTCAGTGATTTAGAGTACTAAAATACCATAGTAGAATTGGACCGATCAAATGCGATCGTTTGCCGATATATCGATTTCAAGATTTAATTAAATTATCTACTTTAATTGTTTGATAATATTTTTTTTCATTAAAAGTTGTAAAAAAGGCATATTTAAACATATTTTTTTTGATTTTTTTCGTGTTCATAAAATAATTATTAAAAAAAAAATCAATTGAAAGGAGGAAATACTTGAAAAAGACATGCATATAATCAGAAAGATCAATAGATAATAATACTGACTCATTTCACGCTCTATGTATGACCTTTTAATTGATAAACTATTTTATTAAAATTAAGGTGAATAAAGGATTCAGATTAAAATTAAATTGAAATACCCGGAGAGAAGATATTTATATATTTTTTATTCTTACTATTAAAAGAAATGCCAAGCTCATTAATGAAAAGAGAATTATTTGATTATCGTCATTTAATCAGGAGTTATAGATTTTTGGCCGCTAAATTACAAAATTTTCCCACTGTGCAGCGGTTGATGTAGCAGACTTCTGGGTAGGCGATGTTCCGGCATTCTTTCCACATGGCCAAGCCATTTTCTCGCCATTTTGATGAAAACCACTATGTCTGGTTCACCATAAATATTCATTAGTTCATGGTTATTTCTAGACCGCCATTGTCCTGCTTCGTTAATTGGTCCGGATATCATTCTGAGAACCTTCCTTTCCCAAACCTTGATCATGTTTTCTTGCTCTTGGGTCAGGACCCACGCATCGCTGTCATTTTTTTTCCTATCATATTCAAATTTACTTTTCCACTATTATATTTAAGAAAATTAATATTTGTAATATTTTTTTCTTTGAACTATCAAATGATGGAATTTCGTGCAATAAAACTTCAAGACGTGCAATTTCGTGCAGTAAATCCCAATACGTTCAATTTCGTTCAGTATAAAACTTCAATAAAACATCCCATTAGGCTTGATTCGAATAACTAACTTGAGTTGGCTTTATTCTGACTTACCAATAAAAAGTTGCAATAGCACTGGAATCCGAGCTCTAGTTATCACTTTAGCTCTGCGCGAAAGATTTCGAAAGCGGAAAACCCCCTCCCTGAAGTGCAAATATTATTGTTTGTGGTCACAACTCTTGGCAACACTGTCAAAATTCTGACCTCATACTGAGATGTAAGATTTTCGCTGCCTGTCCCTTCTAGAGCATCGCATATATATTTCAGGATCGACCTCAAGACCAATTTTACTCTCCTGGAATTTTTGAAAAGCACCAGATAATGATGATGTTCTTCCTGTGATGACATCTTCTGCCGAGGCCATATGCTCCGTCATTCTGTTCATAATCGTTCCTCCAGGATTAGTCCGGATGGACTTCACTGATTTTCCAGACCTACATTATAAATAGTGTTGGGGATAGTGGGTCGCCCTTTCTGAGACCATTGGAAGCACCAAATTCCCTGGATCTATCTTCACTCGACACTTTGTGTTAGATAGTGTCATTTTTGTAAGTTGTGCATGTTTCTGTGGCAACCCTAGATTTACCATATTTTTTTTGGAGTTTGTTCTATACATTCTGTCATAGAATCTGAATTGAAATCCACAAACAGATGGTGCAGATCGACGTTGAACTCATATGCCTTCTCCAGCATGATTCTCAGAGAGAAAATGTGGTCAATAGTAGATCTGCCAGGCCCGGAACCACTTTGGTATTCTCCAGCCAGAGTTGGGCAAAAAGTAGTTCAACTACAAATTACAGAACTACATATACAGTAGTTGGAAAGTAGTAGCAACTACAACTACTTTTGTAATTTGTAGTTGGCTGACCACAACTACAACTCTTGTAGTTTGAAAAAAGTAGTTGCATTTTTAAAACTACAACTAGTAGTTGTAATAGTAATTATAGACCTAAAACTACAACTACTTTTATTGGTAATGGATTTTTAATCGATATCAAATATAAATCAATGTCAAGTATTTCAAATTCAGCTAATATATAAAACACGAGGATCGATCAAGAACCAAAGAATAGAAAAGTAATTGACCGCATGAGAATCATGAAAAAAAATTTTTATTACGTACTATTTAAAAACGTATTATCATTCTAATGAAACAAATTCCCATTTAAAATATAAAATAAACTTTTACTTTTAAATAAAACACATGGCGAACGCAGAATTATATTTTTCCCTAGACAGGTTATCACACTGAACTGGACGGGGGGAACCTCTACTCTTTATACTCTCTATATTTTTGTAAATTTTATGATATACAAGTAAATTTGCAGGCAGGTGCTATACCGCTGCTTATATGTTTATGACTTTGAATTTTTCCTGCCAATTATAAGAACACATTCCTCCCACATTTTTTCTAAGGCAGTATCACTTTGAAGGTAATGCTGCTTTGCTAGCCAAAAATCAAATATTATCAAAAATAATTAGGATTCGACATGACATCTTCATCGCGCCCACCACTTCGAGAATCACTGTTATAGAGGATCATACCGACTGTAGACTTTCAAACACTTACCATAACTTTGTACGGGTGCAAGTTTGGTTTTAGAAAAGAAAATATCTTGGTTGTTTATCTTAGTCCAGCTTATCACTACAACGCCTTTTGTTGCGCATAACAACATAATGCGCTTAAGAAATGGGTCGTTTTTATTAACTGTCAAAAGTATGGAATAGCGGCGATTTTTTTGATATTCGTTTAATTGATGAGACTCACCCACTTTACCAACGTGGGTCTTTATCCAGTATTGGACCTCAGCTGGTCGGGGTCAACAACAGAATCGCCGCCACGGCCTTCCTTGTCGCAGTCCAAATCTCAAGATCGAAACTTCAGGAACCCCCGCCGCAAAATGTATTTATTGATAGTCCCCCAACCCTACAATTCATTAAGTAAGGATCATGACAACGAGAAGGACTAGGTTGCAACACATAGAAGGTTTCACCTATGGAGATGATGCCTAGTCTTTCCCTATCAAATCAATGAGGGTCTGAAACTTAGGTCATTGATTTTAATAATTTTTCGGTTAGTTGTTGCATTTATCAATGAACGCAATAATGTAAGAAAAAATAAGAAATTTTAGATTTTTCGCACGGACTGTTTATGAGAAACAAAGTTTTGAAGAATTGAAACAAAGAAAAGGTGCGTTTTTAAAACAGTTTTCGGGTTATATTTCGAAATCAATTAGAGCTAGAAAGCAGAAGCAGGTGTCATTTTTTTTATTATTCTCAGGTCCGTAAGGATGTTATAATGAGTATAATGAGAGGCAAAAGTATCACATACGTTCCACGCATAAATAATACACTATTTCCATCATCCAATATATATGCTTTGCAATAAAGTAAAGTATTCGTATTAGGTTTGTATCACAAACCTGCTGATCTTTTTATTCTATTGTCGATTGCAAAGCTTGCTTCGAATAAAACAAATTCTGTTGGAATCATTTATATCATTTATTTATATCTTTTTCGACAAAATCATTTCTTTTTTCAAGGGAAAAATAACAACGTACTTATAATACGATTGGAAAGAGAGTGATTTGACTACTACATGAATAGAAGAAAATGTATCAGTGGATTGATAAAACTTCGGAGCGAATGTTAATCTTTTTTCCTATGACTGTTTACATATCGTTTACCTCAGGAACAAGAGTGAATAAAAAAAAAAGATACATTTGTCGAACATAAATGTTTATTAAAACAATTAACAAAATTAATGCTTCGGAAATGTTTTTTTTTTTTGTACCGTAGCGTAATAATTGGTTATTAAGTATTTTAATTGTTTGGCATAATAAAAAGTAGTTATAATACAAAATTAAAATATTTAAAGTTTAAAGTGTATTTCATTGATATCATTGAACTAATCCTAAACACAAAATAAATCTTCGTAAAAACATGTGTTCAAATGAGAAGTTGCTTAGTAAATGTAGTTGCAGGTCTAAATTACAATTACAAAGACTAGTTGTAGTTTTAAAAACTAAACTACTTTTTTCCAACTACTGTATTTGTAGTTGGAAACTACAACTACATAACTGGTAATTGCAAAATAGTAGTTGGGCGCTGGCAACTACAGACCACAAGTAGTTTTCTGGGTAGTTAATTACAAATGTAGTTAACTACTGCCCAACTCTGTCTCCAGCTACTCTTTCCATCCAAGCGAGCATTCTTTTGTTGATCGCCACAGTTAGAATTTTGTAGTAAACGCTAAGGAGAGCTTTACCCCTATAATTTCTACATAATAATCGTTCACCTTTCTTGTGTATAGGGTAGAGCAGTGTAATACTCAGATGTCATAAACTAATCTGTATATCTCATCAGTAACTACTTCTCCTCCAAACTTAAGTAGCTCTGCTGGTTCCTGATCTACGCCTGGAGCCTTATTATTCAGCAATCTCTTCTTTCTCTGGAGGTAGTTCTTCATCTGCATGATCTTGCGATTGAATGATCATGTTGTTCCAATCTTGATTCAGTCTTGCATTGTACCAGCGATATTATAAATGACATTAATTCTAGTTGTCATACTTTTTCGACGGAATAGAGAGGAAACATTTTTAGGGCTAACAACTATTATTTCGTAAAACATTGGTTTTATATATTCTAAATTAATATAGCTTATTTTTTTAACTGATTTTTTAAGTAAAAATTAGCTTCGTTTTAAAAGATTGTTTCACATAAGTCTAATTCAGTATAGCCTTTTTATTGTTTTTTTAATCAGCTATAATAATTTAAATTTTACGATCAATCTTAAAACCCTTTACTATGCCCTTTTTAGGAAAGAGTTCCTCCCCACCGACCTCCTTAGTCTGGAAATATCCTCGCGGAAGAGAAAGGGATCATTTGTAGGTATCGATGACCAAGTATTCTGAGGTATGTAATTGTACAAGTCCAAAAATATTGCTTACTGCTCCTACAGAGTAGTTAATTTACACTGACACCTCAAAGACGAATTTGAACTAAATTTAGTTCAAAAATATAATTGAATCTTATTGGAACAGACTTCGGAAGCATAATGTCTGCTATCGAAAATCGGTGTCTAAGTAAGGCATCAGAGATAATAAATTCATTTTGGGCATCGGGAAAAGGTAAAAAGACCGTGATATTGGTCAGGGTTTCATCTCGATGCGCAATTAAGAAGCATACCATGCTGCATAAAGCTAGATAGATATTGTGCAAAGCTACTCTGCTATCGATGCCCTTAAAGGGAAATCGCACCAGACATTTCGATGTATTAGTAATTATTTTTTGTTGAATTAGATGAGTATAACTAATAATATTTATATTGCTAGATATTTTACCAACACATATAGTTTTAAATCATTTTAATACGTAAATAAGAAAGTTTACTTACACATGTGTTAGTTTCAAAATCACATCTTGACTCAGGCGGATTGCAGTAGAGTTCAATACGCCTATTTTTTTCAGTTTTTAGCACGTATGCGATCCTGGGATTCACACAGTGAACTACAGATTGATATTTTGCTGATCGCAAGGTGCCTTTCTTGGAGCCAACCTAAAGAGTAGTAATCATTAGATTTTATTTACTTATTTTCTTGTTCAAGTAATGGTTGTTAAGGTAATCCAAAAAGAGTCATAAACAGCACTGACCACGATAGCTTGATGCGCCACTGCGCAGATGCAAATCTATAAGCGTTTAATAATAAATAAAATAAAATTCTAAATAAATAACGCTTATTTTTTGAACTGATTTTTTCAAATAAAAATTAGCTTCGCATTAAAAGTTTGTTTTACTTAAGTCTACTAAGATAAAGCCTTTTTATTGTGTTTTTGATCCACTTGAATAATTTAAATATTACAATTGCTCACTCAAATCTAAGGAAACGCCCTAGTAAAAAATACAATACAGAGTGAAAATTTCTATCAACTCCATAAGTATGTCAGCCAGGAGATAAAAGCAGTCTAAAGAAGATGATAAAAGATCTTAAAGCATCAACAACCGACTGAAGCATTAAGTTATTTGCAGATCCATACAGGAAACAAACTTAGATGAAAGAGAAATTGTGAAACCCAAGGACTGTATAATGTATAAAAAATCTTGTGCGATGCGCGCAACACACAACTTTCACTTGCGAACTTACTTAGATTATCGAATTGACGTGTTTCGATAATATGTAAACGCCCCACTTTTCCACACTTATATGCTGGAGATATTTTTATATCTCCATAATTTATAATCTGTAATGCAAAACTTGGAAGTTCTCAGTACTTTTGGAGACATTATTGCTTATTTCGTTTTTCATCAACAGTCGAGTTTTGTTTACTGCTTGGTTGTTTTTTACAGCGCTTTGCTTTTTGTAAATATATTGTAAAGGTGAATCGAGTAAAGTTTGTCTGTTATGCCTTTCTGGAAAACAAGAACGATTACTGTTCCTCTAAAATAACTTAATATTGCCTTCAGAAATGTATTATGGAACTAAAGTTTCTAAACTAAAATAAAATTAATTAAATATTATAATATACCATATTTTTTTATATCTCAAATGCTTTAAATAATTTGAGCATCACATATTTATTTTCTAAAGTAACTCTAAATTGCTAAATAAAAGTTTTTATTTTCATCAGTGATTATATGGGATATAAAAATTTTGGCTGTCACATCGCGCGCCTATACACATAGCATAAAATACCTGATAATGAGACAAGATTGACAAAATAAAGTACACCCTCCGATGGACCACTATTGATGAAATTTCAGTTGTCGCATCGCAGGCATATAAATACATCAAATACCCAGTTTGATAAAAATCGTTACAGCTGTTTTTGAGAAAATCGAAAAAAAAACTTTTCGAAATTTATTAAATAAAGTACCCGCTCCGTTAAACCGATTGTGATGAATTTGTTTGCTGTTTTGGTTATTTGGACTCAGGTGACCCCAAAACGTGTATTTCCGTTGAAAACTGGAAGTCGAAATTTTTCACGATCGCAATACTTTCCCTTTCTATATATTGCATATATAGGTAAGTGAAAGTAAAATGTGATAAAACTTAAACACTTGAGCAAGTACAAAATGATAACGTTAAAACACACAAGTGTGTCTTTATCCGGTCGCTGGCGAGGCGAAGATTCTTGCAAACTAGCTCGAGCATGTATTCTATTCTCTCCTGGAGTCCGGATACATAGTCTTGCCCAGATACATCCACCCCACGTTTGCTGCCAAAAATGAGGTCACAAGGTAACCTCATCTCTCGACCGAAGAGAACTCTCGTAGGAGTTTGTCCAGAGGATTCATTAACTGCAGAGCGGTAGGCCATGAGGAAGTATGGGATCTGACGGTCCCAATCTCGTTGATGGTCGGAGGTTGCCTTGGAAAGTTACTTTATAAGGGTTCGGTTCATCCGTTCTACCATTCCGTCGGACTGTGGATGGAGGGCCGTAGTCCTGGTCTTTCGAATCCCAAGCCTCTTGCAGACTTCCTGGAATAAAGTGCTCTCGAAGTTCCTCCCCTGATCTGAATGTAGTTCAACTGGTACTCCGAAACGGGTGATGAACTCTTTCACCAAAACGTCGGCCAAGGTAGCAGCCTCTTGTTTGGGGGCAGCATATGCTTCCACCCAATTGAAAAAACAGTCCACGATTACAAAAACGTACTTATTTCCAGCTTCACTTTCTGGGAATGGTCCTAATATGTCCATGGCCACCCTCTCGAAGGGGCTTCTCGCAATATACTGCTGCATCAGAGCGTGGTGTTTGCGAGCTGGTCCGTTGCTTGCAGAGCAGATGTTACATTTACGGCACCAATCCTCAGAGCAGTTCACCCAGTAGAAACTTTCGCTGTGCTTTCGTCTGGAGTGCTTTCGTCACACCAAGGAGTCCTCCTGACACTTCATCATGTAGCAGACAAAGTACCTCTGGCACGCAGGTCCTCGGTATCAGAAGCTGCATTCTGGATAGGCAGCCGTCTACATTCTCCACAACCCTCTTGAGCAAACCGTCTTCTATTACAAGGGAGTTCCACTTTGCCCAGTACGCCTTCAAAATAGGTGTGAATGGTGCTACCTCCTGCCAGGTCGGACGGTGATTGGCTAGTTTCCAGTCCCGTATCTTTTTTAACTCGGGATCATTTTCTTGCCGGTCCCGAATTGTGTCAGGTGTCCGTTCTTCGCTAACTACTCCAACGGCGCAAAGGTTGACCTCCTTTTGTTCGATTCGACTACAGTGGGAGAAATTAGGTGGGATGGACTTCTAGACAGGGCATCCGCATTGCGATGTCTTATGCCTGGCCTGTGTTAAACTTCAAAGTCGTATTCTCGAGTTTTTGAAGCCATCTAGCAACTTGGCCTTCAGGATTCCTGAATTCAGCAGCCACTTCAAGCTTCCCTTCAGTCTGCAACAAGACTCTTGTACCATAAAAGTATTTGTAAAAATGATCTATGGACTTCCCGCCTAGTCACGCAGTAAAATCGCTCAGGTTTTGATAGCGTTTTGCTGAAATATTCAATGACCCGTTCCTGGCCATCCTGCAATTGTGACCCCCCTATTATTCAATTGTGCAATTGTTCCCGCCTAGTCACGCAGTAAAATTGCTCAGATTTTGATAGCGTCTTTCTGAAATATCCAATGACCCGTTCCTGGCAAGATCCTGCAATTGTGACAAAACCCCTCCAATGCCTTCTTTGCTGGCGTCTGTGTCGAGGATGTATCTGCCTCCTGGAACCGGGTAGCCTAATATTGGAGCCGAGGTCAACCGTTCCTTCAAGGCATCAAACGCTTCTTGACACTCGTCATTCCAGCTACCTTCAGTGTGGTGACCAGTGTCTACCTTCTTCAGTCAATCGACTCAGTGAGGACAGACTTCGCAATGTCCCCAAACTTTCTTACATAACGGCGGTAGTAGGAACAGAGGCCCAGGAAACTTCGAACCTGCTGTTTATCGACAGAGATTGCTGGACTACCTGAATTTTTGCTGGGTCCACCGCTACTCCTTCTCCACTGACGATGTGTCCTAAATAGGCGACCTTCGTTTGAAAAAATGACACTTCTTTGCGTTTAACGTCAAATTGGCCGCTTTAAGCCTCTTGAAGACCTCTTCAAGATTTTGACAGGTGTTCCTCAAACGTCCGGCCATCCACTATGACATCATCGAGAATCGCCGCAGCATTGAATTGCTTCAGGTAATTCGCCCAGGACGACTTACCATCAAAAGTCGGCGGTTTTATCCTTGCTCGGCTCTCCATAACTGCTGGTTCACATACTTGTCCATCTTGTAACGGATGTGGGCAGAGCTCCTCCCTTACGACCGCCTTCGCCCCTTGTTCCAACATCCTTTTTAGTCTTTCAACCTCCGCTTCTTGTTGAGCCAGCCTGTCATTAATTTCATCAGAAAGATTGGTCAACTTATCATTTATCTCGGCTCATTGGCTGATCAATTTCTCATTTATTTCGGTGGATAAGTTGATCAATCTGTCATTTAACTTGGCCGATTGGTTACTCAGCTTGTCATTCATCTCAGTAGTCAAGGTGATCAATTTATCATTTATCTCCCCAGATATATTGGTTAGCTTGTTATTTAATTCACCAGTTTGGCTAGCCAATTTATCATTTAATTCAGCAGACAAGTTAGAATTTAGGCTATTTATCTTCTCATTAAGCTCAACAGACAAATTGGAATTAAGTCAGGTAAACTTTTCATTAAAGCCATTTATTTCGCCAGATAAATTTGAAAATTTAGTATTTATTTCTGTCGATTGACTTGTTAATTTATCATTTATTTCTGCCGATTGACTTGTTAATTAATCATTTATTTCAGCAGACAAATTACTTATAGCGTCTTTAAAAGAGCTATACTCAAACTCTACAGTTTCAGGATCTATGCCCTGACTCGAATAATACTCACGTAAATCAACAAGATCGCTTTTGTCCCTTTAGTGTCTAAATTCGGCTCTTCTAATTTTCTCCGCAGCTCCGTCACTTTAAGTTCTCCAATTCGTTTACCTGGCATTTTTTTTTTCTTCTTTAACCCCACACCTGATACCAGTTGTAAAACTTATGTGGGTAAGAAATATTTATTAAAAGAAATATACAGTTATCACAATGCCAATGAATTTCTAAAACTTAAACACTTGAACAGGTTACAAAATGATAACGTCAAAACACACAATCATATGACTTGCGCTACACAGTCTTGACACAGACTTCCACTAACTCGTTCAGTCACTGCTCCTTATATATATATAATCGTAAATAGTCAGGCCTGGAATATTCCAGAACAATGTGGGCAGTTCTACGCCATCACGGAAAGATCTAGACACAAACAGTTCGTTCTATCCGCTTATTTTGTTACAACAAACGGAGTGGAAGTTTATGCCATATGTTTTTTTATTTATTTTTTTTATTTGCTTAACGATTTAACGCTACAATATATTGCATTTAATTCTAATATATTTAACCAATAAATAGATTTCAATATGTCTATTTTCTTCTATTTTTAGCACGTATGCGATCCTGGGATCCACACAGTGAACTACAACAGATGGAGATGTTACTGATCACAATGTGTGTTTCATGGAGCAAACCTTAAACGTGTTAATCATCTTTTCATTTACTTATTTTCTGGTTCCACAGAATGGTTGTAAAACTAATGTAGTAATAAATTACATTTTGAAAATTATTGATTGTACTATGTCCTAAAACCTTAAATTACTATTTAAAAAAATAATTTGATGTACTAAACACTTTATCGAAACAAGCAATTCAAAATATGGCTATATTTAAATGAGGTTCTTCAATTACTCGGCTCAAGAATGCTGTAAATTACAAAACTGTGAATCAAGTCAAATTTATTTTAGTTTGTAAGCGAAACCCTGTCTCCAGTTAGCTAAATTGTACAGTACGTTTATAACTATTCACTATAAGCAGTTGAACATGGCCTCAGAATCTGGCTTTAGTAATAGTAAATGTGTGGATTATTCATACCTTACAGTCGCAGTAGAATATGTTTCCAACTCATCCAAACAGTTTTCTTCCTTCCTATTCCCTCTTTTCCCATCTTCTTTCAGATCCTAAGAACTCTTGTCTTTTGTCAAAGATTGGCCTGAGTTATGGAGGGGTACCACAGTCTCCTGATGGTCATACCGCAGTCAAATTTGATAAGGAAAAATAAAAGAAAGGAAATTGCAATAAACAAAAGCAAAAACAGCATTTAAAAAAATATCCGGAAAATTATCCGTGTAAGGGTTGCAGAGTACCCTAAAAATCGAAAAAAGTCATACGGGAGGATGCTATTCAAGGTTGAAACAGGCGGTAGTTAGCAACAGGTTACACATCAAGAAAGTATTTCCCTACCGTCAATGCACATTTAGAAGCAAAGTTCGTTTTTTCCCTTCCGCCGGTTAGGATATACGGGGTTTGACGGGCCAGGGGAGCGGGTGGGCAGGAGGCTTTTTGAGCCAAACTTAGTCTATAAAAGCCTAGTAGCTTTGAAGGGATATTGGTTCCGTGAACCCCATATGCGGAATACCGGAGATAGCTTAGCACGTTGTATTAAATTGCACCCAACGCCTTCTATTAGGGAAGATATATACATATATACACTGATGCTGCCGAGAGGCAAGGTGGGGTGGGTATAAAAGAAAGGAATCAGCAAAGGAATCGCCAAAAAAAGCATCATCCTCGTATCACCTGTGCAGAACAGTTCGATCTTTGAGGCAAATAATTAAGGATCGTCACATTTATAAAGAACAAAGAATCGAGACGCGAGTTTCTTGATAATGTATCAGTTAACAATAAGTACAACAACCGAGTTAAACGTTTTATTTAATAATTAGGACTGACACAAACATATAAGAAGTCTAATATACAGTCTCAATCCCGTAGGAGATTATATCTTTTGCTATTTATAAAAAAGGATTACATATATAATCAATATTGTATAAATGACCCTAGTTTCCCGAAAACTTTAGTAGATAAAGTTTATCGTAACATTAGTATATGGGTGATTCTCCTATGAATTGACCCTTTAGTGTCCCCGGTCTTAACATTCGTTTTTCAGACATTTTTTCATATCCAAAATTTTTTTTGTATATTTATCTTATAGTTTTCTGTTATAGGAACATGATGGTAACATTTAAATGAGCCTAGGCATCATAAAAAACAAAATATCTCAATGTAAAATTTGAAAATGTCACGAGTGTTACAGTCCCCAAGCTAGTTTTGCTTAGTTCACCACATCCTAAAATGAACCCCTGATAATTGATTAAATTTGAACAATGAGGTATTTTATTGTAATACGGTGGTATTTTAAGGTATGAATGATATTTTTAATTACCTCTAATACTTCGAATGTAAATCAGGAAAATGAATCTGTCCCCAAGGTTAGTAGAAAAAATCATGAAAAGTGTTGTCGGCTGCCTGGGCAACACTGTTCTTTGAAAATGTTGGGAATGGCCATGATAACCTTTGTTTATAATACCGGCTATCAATAGATGTGCAACCTAGGAGAAGAAAGTATCTAATAAGTTGTGATATGCAAATTAATGTGTGTCACAAAAATTAGTCGTCACGTGTGTTACGTTAATTTTATGTATCAACGTTCATTGAAAATTGCGAATGATAAGGGCAAAAGATGTTGATTTATTCGAGTTTAACCTCTCAAATATATCCGACACTTACTTTTAGTAAAGGATGGAGATTTTCTGTGAAAATGTCACGAGTGTTACGATAAAAATGTAGCACTCGTGATGGAAAAATAATAGTTTAGGTGTGTTGTTATGTTTTAATGCCTATATGATTCATTTCTTTTGCACAGCCATTTTAAGCTGTAGAAAGGAGCAATAGAGAAAAGAAAAATAGACGAAGGATATAACGCATAATATATTCTTTGTATAAAAGAGATGTTGGCCAAGAGAAGGAAAATAAACAAAATGATATCTTGTTAAATTAGAACTATTCAATCTACTCAGCTTGTGAAAATACTGCTCGGTCTTTAACTTTGACAGCAAAGGAGTGAACGAATTAATTATCGGTAAATCGTTGACACCAACTTCATTTCAAAAACTGAGTAAAAACTCAGCGGAAAAATCATATATAGTTCGATTAACGAGATGATCATTTTATATGAGCTGGAAATATCCGAAGAAAAACCTAAGCCTTGACAGAATGACTTATTGTTAGGTAAACTATCGAAAAGAATAAGCTAATACTGAGCTTGGCGAGTAAAGCAGTAGGACTGACTAGAATCCATCCCAGTGATTATTGTATACATAAAGGAAAACAAGATTCGAGGCCTATAAAATAAGTTATTGTACTGTGATATGGAGTGTCAAGAGTGAGCGAGGATAAAAGAAAAAAAAAATTACAAAAAATAAATAAATAAAAATACAGATACGCTAGTCAGTAAAATCATTTTTGAGTTCGAACTGACAAACTATGTTAAAATCTGTATTCTTGAACATCTTATTGATGATATTCACATTAAATTTTAATCACAAAGATGAATTTTTTAAACCCAAAATTCAATGTCTAAAAAAGTCAATTGATCAAATTAAATGAGAAATACCCATAAACTTAGTAATGTAACATACGGACGCATTGATTCATCTTGTAGTCACAGTAGGGTGTAGGTGGTTTGCAGTTCAGGGGCAGATACTTTCTTATTTTTTCATTTTCTAACAAATATGTCCATGAAGGCTCAACACACATATTTTCTTGCTTTAGTTTTGGTTCTTCTTCTATATTACGAGCCTGAACTTTCATATTCTGCAGCATTTTATAATCAAAAAATAATTAGGAGTAGTTGGTTATCAACAAAACAGGTAACGAATATAATCGCCACATTAGTATTAGGCATCATAATTTGTAAACCAAACTCACACACTGATTCCTCTCGTAGTCGCAGTCAGTTGAGGTGGTTTTCAGAGGAGTGGTAGCTTATTCCTGTATTCCTCAATTTCTAATAGATGTGCTACTGACAGTTCGCGGCAATTATTGCCTCCTTGTTGTCTCAATACTGACTCGTTACTTCTGATCGAAATCTCAAAACCTAAACCATTTAAATTTTAAAAAATAACCGTTGTTGGACTTGATAGAACATATAATCCTGATATTTGTACTGTACTTATTAACAGTAAAACCTACTAACACATCGATTCGTCTTGTAGTCGCAGTAATGCGTTGGTGCACTACTTGTCACAGATTTCCTAAGTTTTTAATTTTTAATAAATGTATAATTGAATAGTCAACACAGGTTTCCTCTTCATTCTCCTCTGATTCTGCTTTCATCTGGTTCTTGCAACAATTTCAACCTAAAGCACAAATCTATTTTTATTTTTAACTAATCATTAATTTTATTATGACATAATTACTAATGTACCGTACTAACGCATTGATTCGTCTTGTAGTCACAGTGGGGCGTTGGTGGTCTGCAATTTACTGGCAAATTCTTCCTCTATAATTTAATATTCAATAGATGTGCCACTGAAGGATCAAGACATTTATTATCTTCTTCTGGTACAATATTCTTACTTAATGCTTGACCTTTCATAATCTGATCCATTTACATTTAAAAAAAAAAATCATCGTCAGTTGCTGAAAAACAGTAATCGTTTAAATAATTGTGATATTATAAACCGTATTTAAACATTTGTTTCCGATGATGACCCTAATGGTTGAGGCCTTAAAAAAAAAAAAAAAAAAATTGAAATATTTGCGGCTGTGAGTTATTTATGATTACGCTTAAGCGTGGCATACGTTTGGCCTGCAAGTTACTAAAGCCTGACTGCGACTATAAAGAAATTAATGTTTCAATACGATTTATAATATCACAATTACAGTAATGAACAATCACTGTTTTTCACCAACTAACGGTGATTGTTTTTTTTTTATATATAAATGCGTCAGATTTTGAAAGCTCTATCACGAAGCATAAACAGTGTGCTAGGAGAAGACTGTTGCAAATTCCTAACGGGGTACCACCTTGAATTCATACAACTAAACTTGTTCACGCTGTCGTGTCCGTCCTAACGGTGGTTCACACTAGTTTGCTGCATCGGACACTTTAGTCAATCACAAAACTTTCCACGACGATGTACAATGAGGTAGGATTGTATTGTTTGTTTTATTAATCTTGGATTGTATATACTGCATAATGCCCTTGAATAACTCCTATCCGATAGAGCGAAAATCATTAAGGTAACGCCGCCAATTGGCGAGGAGCATGAATTACGGCCCCGGCGTGAACGTGTTAAAGATCAGTCTGAAGATTCATTTTTTGAAAGGCTTGTAAGTTCGAAACGAATTTGGTTACACATCCTCAATATGATGTGACACCAGTGTGGTCAAACCTGTAATGTTCAAAAAAAAAAAATATATAAGATTAACTCCTTTAAAAATTTAAGATTAACTCCTTAATTATTATTACATAATTCCTATTAATATTCGACTAAAAAAAAAAATAATAATAAGGAAAAATTAAATTTACTGCTCAAAAAACTAAAACGAACAGAAATTCATCTACTAAAACAAATTAACTTCATTATACAAATGTATTGACCTATTTTAAAAATGCTCAATTAATACAATATTATGGTAAAGCAAAATCAAAGATTTACTGTGATAATAAATAAATAGAAATACACCTGTAAGGGGAAACTAAATTCATCACAATTGTCAAATATTGATGGTCATAATTTAAAAAATTAACAATATCTTTTTTTTTTTTGGGTGTAAGCTTTGTAAATATGCTGTTCATTTTAAAATCTCTGCTGCGATCACGTTGAAAATATTTGCATAATAGAGAATCTCTTGAGCTGGACAGAATTGGGCATTCGAGAAGGATGTGTATTAGACTGTTTGTTCCCTTCTTGTTCTTCACACAGTGTACAGGGTTTTGAAGGATCGAAGCTTAGGAAACGGCCGCCTATCAGTAGTCTATGGTTCTTATGGCCCATAAGACGAACCTGAGCAATGACTCGAAGGTCCTTTGAGGAAGTTTCATATCCAGGTATTCTTCTCCTTGGCCTAGTAAACTGAGTAACCTGTAAAATGGGCTGAATCTGCAGTTCAGAATTGATTCAATGTCCTGAGACAAAAGCATATTCCGAAATGAGTCAAGCACCTGTAGAGACCTGTAGTTTTGAGCAAAGAGGTCTACTAAGAGAGTTATCAGTGTTGATCAGTTTACCAGCTCCGATCTTATATAAATAGTTTTATAATTCGGTCACCCAATTAAATGGAATAGAAAGGCAGTCCTTTAGGGCTATCAACATATAAAAACAAATTTTTGGGTACTTATGTACTATAGGGGCCCCCAAGATTTTATATTAAATTACATATTATTTTATATGATTACATACATATAAAAATTACATATTACATATATTTGTATAATTTATTATGAATAAAAATACTAACAACATTTAACATATGTTTATTTACAATTATTTAGTTCTAACCAAAAATCTCTGATATCTGTTAAAATTGCCTCAAAGGGATCCTCTTCTTTTAATTGAGTCCTCCACATAAATTCGGCAAGGTATGAAGAAAGTCTCTATTTGTTCCTCTTCTTTTTTTGTTTCCCCACTTTGCTGATCCCCATAATCTCTCAATTCTTTGAGTTGAGTCAAAGTCTTGGGGTCAACAAAAATAAACTTATGGTTAACAGTTTTATGGGTGTATCCCTTTTTTTAAATGTTCACATAACCCTTCCAACAATCTGAGAGAATTATGGTCCCTGGAAGAATTCTTTTTTGTATAATTTCCAATAATATGTGCTCCGACCAGTCCGGCACCAATTCCAGAAAGCATTGATTTGTTTCCCTACTCAGACCACCAAACACCCACTGTTGAGGTAGCATTCGTCCTACATTGTATTCTCTTCTAACACACAAACTCTCATCTATTTCAACAATTTTACCAGCAACTCCTACGACACGAATCGCACTAGCCATTTTCCAGACACACACCTCTCGTAAGTAATTATACCAGCCAACAATGGTTTTAATACTTATACCTAAATGTTTCTCACAATACTTTATAGAAGTCATTTCTTCTGACCAAGAACAAATAAAATGTATGGATGTTTCTAAAGGAATTTTAGAATCTTGTAGCCACGTCCCACATCTTACTCCGTTTTTCTGTTTACAATTTTTGATTTCTGTTTACGTTACACCTCCATTTAATGGAATCGGAATAATATAGTTTCATTGGATGAAAATTATTGCATACCTTTTCTTTAGGAATAATCTTCTTTGTTTGAAGAAAATTAACTGCACTTTCTTCATTATTAATTGTCCTGAATAACCACTTTAAATTGTACATTGTGAAAATTAACTCTGTACCTCGGAGGGATACAACACTATGTCCTTTTTTTTCCAAAATGACATTATTACAGGGTTAAAATCAGCTTTTCTCATATTTCCTACAGGTATAGAACACTATGTCCAAAACCAGTTATTTATGGATATAGTGTACTTTAAAAGAACACCAAGTCCACTTTCACTTAGAGTGATAGAACACCATGTGGACTTGGTGTTCTATCCCTCTAAAACTTGTGAACTACTACTGGACATAGTGTTGTATACCTCTATGGAGCCTGTGGGATTGTTAGTGAACTAAGAGTACTTTTGCCAGTTCTGATGAGTTTACATAGTTTGATGTATTTTAAGTCATAATATTAGTTCTTTTTTACTAATAGTAAGAATAATGAACAATAATTACCGTGGGAGAAAGATTCTGAAACTATTGAAAAGTTCTGAAAATGATTCTACTACAGGTAAGATACTGTTTTGCTCATTATTTTTAATTTCATATAGATAACCTCAAACAGTTAATGTAATGTTTTGTTATGAACCTAAACTTCAAAATATATCTTTTACAACCAATATTATAAGGCTTTTTTATTTCAGAACCAAATCATACAAACAGTAAAGATGTTGAAAATGAAGAGGATATTGGAGATGATGATGACTCTGATCGGGACAAAGATTATGAACCTCCAAGCTCTGAAACGGATTCCAGTGATGATTTCCCTATATTTAATAAAATACAAAATGAAGTCAGTAGAAATAAAACTAGTGCTAAAACAAACTCAAATGGACATGAGCTACAACGTTTACTTGAGGAAGATTTATATTTAAGCAGCGACAATGAAAATATTGCAGAAAATCAAGTAGGCTTATCTTTGCAAGGATCAGTGTGCGTAAGGAGGAAAGTGAAAAATAAATCTATTTCTACTCAGTAGGTAAAAAACGTGTTGCTCATACCAGTGAATGGGCATGTAATATGTAATATTCAGAAACGTATATTTTTTGCAAGTGAAGAATATGTTAGTAAAAAAGGTAAAGTTGTCTCTGCCAGAATTATTAAACCTCCTTGTTCTTGCAGGCTGAAATGTTCCGGAAAATTATTACGAAGTGACAGACAGGAGATCTTTGATGCATACTGGAGTCAGGACAAGGGAACTGACACAAAACGGCAATTCATTTTTTCATGTTTAGAGAAGCATAGTACTGTCCGTTCAAGAAATAGAGACCCTGCCTCCAATAAGTCAAAACAAAATACTCTACAATACTATTTTTCAGTAAAAGGCACACGAACTAGAGTATGTAAACTTATGTTTTTAAATACCCTTGCTATATCAAACACTGTGGTAGTAAATGTTTTGAAAAATATTGAACCAGGTGGAATTGTAAAAACCGATCTTACCTTAGGCTTACCGAAGGGGTAAGCAAACTCCTGTCAACAAAACACATGATAACACTATTGAAAGTGAAGTAAGACACATTTCTTTCTTTCCAAATTATTGCAGCCATTATACTAGGGAAAAGAGTGATATGAAGTATTTGGGTCCACACCTGAACATAGAGAAAATGTATGAATTGTATGTAGAGGATTGTAATAAAAATGATTTCAACCCTATGTAAAGAGCTAAAAAATGACTCTGCTACGATGTGTTCAACAAAAAATTTAAGTTGACTTTCAAACCACCAGAAATAGACACATGTGATTTTTTTCAAGCAAAATTAAAAAATAATTTGACTCAAGATGAAAAAAAATCAGTTGAGGAAATTAAGGTATGGTTTAAACAGCGAGGACACAAAAAGGGCTAACACTACCTGTAATGAATAGATAACACCTTTCATTTAACAAGGCTTTAATAAGCATTAAATTGCTGTATAGAATCAAATACAAAAATACATGTACTCAACATTTTAAATACTAAAATTAATAATTACTGAACATGTGATATAATTTGATAACAAAGAGGTTATATCACACTCTCCCCCCCCTTTTATTTAAGAACATAGTCGTTCAAATAGGATGGCTGTCGTTTGACACGAGACGATCTTCGCGGGGTGGTGGTACTAAAGCCCGTTTCAACTGAGGAATCGTCTTCTGAAGGGGAGACCTCCTGAGGTATTCCTAGGTCTTGGTGGTTGATGTTCTTCTCGAGCTGGGGGTCCTGGGGAGATGATCTGATTTCCGGCTCGGCGGTGACTTGAGGTTCCTTTGGCTGAGGACCGTCCTCTGAATCTTCAAGTTCAATATCAGGACCTCCTCCAGAAGGTGCAAGGTGTCGCAGGTTTACTGTGGTCTCCTTTCCATCTGGCAGTCGAACAAGAGAGTAGTAGGGATTAGCTTCTAAAAGATGTACTTCTTGTACAAGAGGGTCATACTTACTTCGTCGTACGAAGTTGCGAAGTAGTACTTTCCCTAGTGTACAGAGCCACGAAGGTAAGGCTTCTCCCGAAATATTTTTCCTCTTATGGTAAAACATTCGTTCATGTGGGGTTGCATTGGTAGCTGTGCAGAGTAATGACCTTATTGACTGCAACGCTTCGGGTACAACTCTCCCCCACTGCGATATCGGTAGGCCTTTCGAGTGAAGTGCGAGTGATATTGACTTCCAGATAATTCCGTTGTATCTCTCCACTTGACCATTTCCACAGGGGTTATATGGTGTAGTTCGGCTTGTGGCTATCCCCTTCGAATGGAAGTATTGTTCCAGCTCTTTGGATATAAAAGCTGAACCTCGATCGGAATGAATATAACAAGGATATCCAAAGATGGAGAATATTTGACCCAGCGCTCCGATTACAGTTTTTGCAGACAAATCTTCACAAGGTATTGCAAAAGGATATCTTGTATATTCGTCGACGACTGTCAATAGGTATTTATAGCGTGTGCTTGACGGTAAGGGACCTTTAAAGTCCATACTGAGTCTTTCAAATGGAGCTGTTGCCTTTATAAGATTACCTTGTATTCTACAGAAGCGTGGTTTGACAGCTGCGCAAGTTCTACAAGAGGAAGTCACTTTCCTAACCTCTTCTATGGTATATGGGAGATTTTGAATTTTGACATAATGAACCATGCGGGTGACTCCAGGATGGCATAATGATTCATGTAGGGCCTCTAATTTGTTACTGGAATGGGTAGAGCTGCAAAATCTGGTGAAGGCATCGGCTGCTGCATTTTCTTTTCCTGGGCGATACATGATATCATAGTTATACGCAGCCAACTCAAGTCGCCATCGAGTGAATTTCTCATTCTTGATTTTCCCAGGATGTTTCATGTCAAACATATAAGAGACAGATTTTTGATCAGTTATTAATTTGAAGGTACGACCGATTAAATAATACCTCCACTTCCGAAGTGCTTCGATTATGGCGTAGGCCTCCTTCTCGACTGCCGAGTGATGACGTTCGCTTTTGGATAGAGTTCTGGAGAAGAAGGCGACCGGCCGCTGATTCTGCGTGAGGACTGCAGCAATAGCTACATCGGAGGCATCAGTCTCCACACAGAAAGGAACTTTTTCTTCGACATTGTAGATACAAGATTTTAAAATACTCGTTCGAATGTCATTGAAATCTGCCACCAGCTGAGGGTTAAGAGGAAAAATTTTGCAGTGTACTAATCGATGAACTTTTTCAGAAAATTGTGGTACCCATTTAGAGTAGTATGAAAACATTCCGAGTGCTCGCTGTAAGGAAGCTTTGTTCTGAGGTAATGGAAAATCGATTAATGGTTTGAGTCTATCTGGGTCAGGACGTAGGGTATTATTTTCTATAAGATAGCCAAGAATTTTAATTGATTTTAAATTAAATTTAGATTTTTGCCTATTAATAGTCAGATTATATTTTCTGCAGGCCTCCATGAATTTATTTAAGTTATGGTCATGTTCAATCTGGTTCTTTCCACTGACCGTAATGTCATCCAAGTATATATTTACCCCTTCTAGACCTTCTTTAGTTTTAATTTCATCCATTTTCCTTTGAAATGCTGCAACACCATTTGTTACTCCCATTGGAATCCGTTTAAACTGCCAGAGTTTTCCAACAGCCTCAAAGGCAGTATAGGGTCGGTCTTCTTTTCGAGTTGGGATCTGATAGTAAGCACTCTTTAGATCAATTATACTATGGACGTTATATCGGGCTATGTTGGAGGCAATTTTCTCTATTGATGGTATCGGGTATGCATCCAATAGAGTATACTTGTTAATGGTGAGGGAATAGTCAACGACCATACGTTTCCTATGCGCCCCCTTCACAACTAGAACTTTTGCTCTCCACGGAGAGTTACTTTCCTCAATGACACCGTCTTTAAATAGCTCGTTAATATGAATCCGAATAAACTTCTCGTCTTCATTCGAGTGCCTCCTTGATTTTATCGATATAGGTTTCCAGTTTGGAGCTAAATGTTTAAACAAAACGGCTGGTCCTACCTTAGAGCAGGCAAGACTACTGACGCTTAAAGTTGGTCTACTGCCGCCGAAAGAAACTGTCAAGCTAGAATGTTGTCTGAGGATGCCATGACCCAATATTACATCAGCGCAGCAGTTCTTTAGAACGCTTAGTTCAACATTTGAATAAGAATTGTTCAGCGCTTGTAAGTTTACACGACAGAAAGACTTAATATTGACAGAATAAGAGGACGAAGCCATCGAGACGGCAGAGGTAGTGGGATAGCGCTCGAGGCTATGTTTATTAGCAAACGCTTCGCTAATAAAACTCTGAGTACTCCCAGTATCAATCAAGCCATCAGCTGAATACCCGTCGATTTTTATAGGTATTGTAGACCTAGCAAGACTAGGAGGTGAGGCTGCTGAGATTTTAGATGGAACCAAACAAGGATGGATGGCTGCTGTCGTCGCCCAGTTGTCTTCATCGGAAACGTCACAGTTTTGAGTGGAAGCTGAGGTTTTCGATTTAGATTTGCAGACTCGCGCAAAATGGCCCTTTTTGTTACATCGTTTGCAAAAGGACTCTCGGGCCGGGCAAGATGAACGAGGGTGTCTCGAGAGACCACATAAATAACATTTTTGTGAGTTTACGACAGCGTTAAAAGAGACGTTTGAAGGAGATTCTGGCTGGGGTGAAGACAATCGATCTGGAATACTCCGAGAGGAGGTGGATGCAACTAGAGGTACGTTTGAAGTATACGACTCTGAGAAAGCTTGTGCAGATTCTAGAGCACGAGCTTTTGAAAAAGCTTCATCTAAGGTTAAGTTGAAATTTTCTAACAACCTCTGTCTAATGCTAGATGATAAAAGGCCATTAATGAAGGCGTCTCGAATGTACTCCTCTCTATAGGCAGTGGCACTAACATCTTTAAACCCACAGTCGCTACTAAGAACGCGCAATGATTGAAGGAACTGGTCTACAGATTCATCTGAACGCTGGTGCCTAGTTATCAACTTATGCCTAGCAAAGATTTCATTTTTAGGCTTAATGTAAAGTGTGTCTAATATAGAGATGGCTTCTTCATATGAAGAACATTCACTAATTTGTTCAAAGATTGAATGACTTACGTGATTGAATAGTAGATTTAACTTCTCCTCTTCTTTTGCTTTAATGGCTGTGATGAATACTTGAAATGCCAATGAACCCATTTAGAATTACTTTGGGTTGCTGAATGTTCCGTATCGAATCTTTCAGGTTTTAAGTACTTGTCCATTTCGAAAGTAAAACTAATGCTTATTAAATTGTAATGAATAGATAACACCTTTCATTTAACAAGGCTTTAATAAGCATTAAATTGCTGTATATAATCAAATACAAAAATACATGTACTCAACATTTTAAATACTAAAATTAATAATTACTGAACACGTGATATAATTTGATAACAAAGAGGTTATATCACACTACCCTTAAGGTATTAACTGGTGACCTGCAAAAATGTTTGCCATCACCCCTTGTAACAAATTGCATAAGCTTTTACAAGAGAAAACTTTGGACATTGAATTACACCTTGTATGATTCTTCTGATTCATCAGTCCATTGTATAATGTGGGATGAATCCAAAGGAGCTCGTGGCGGAAATGAAATCGGATCTGCATTACTGAAATGGGCAGATACCGTCATTCCTGGCAGTAAGATAGAAGAAATCATACTGTGGTCGGACAATTGTTATCAGAATAAAAATGTTATCATTATTATGTGTTTCTTTTGGATACTCCATAAGTATCCTCAAGTAAAAGTCATCACTCAGAAGTTTCTTCTAAAGGGTCACACCCACATGGAGGCGGACACTGTCCATGCACTGATAGAGCGGAAGAGAAAAAAACTTAACAACATGTCAATTTTAACGCCGTGGGACTGGCAGTAGTTAGTCAGACAAACCTCAATGAAATATACAGTACATAATATGGAACTTGAAGATTTTAAAAATTTTAGGTCTTTGTACGATGTCAAAACATCTGAAAATCCGCCTTTTATTAGTAGAAAAAAAAAATCAACAAACAACAAGTTCTTCTGTCAAACTGTGTTCAACTGCAAGTAAAACAGAACAGCATGGGAACTCTGTTTTTGAAAAGTAATTTCGCTGATGAAAACCAGGAGATTGACCTTGTTAGGTTTCGAAGGCGACACCTTACTTTGCCAAAAGATTTGCAACTGGTATCACAAAGTCCAATACCTATATCACAACAAAAGTATAATGATCTATTGGCATTACTGCCTTATGTTCCAACAGTTTGCCATGATTTTTATAAAAACTTAAAGCATACTAGTATGTAATACCAATAGTGACTATCCAGAAGGAGACTTACCTGAGGATGACTGAGTGTTTTGTATTTAAAACACCATTTTGGTTAAATACATAGATGTATAAGTATTATATGTATTATTTTGTAATATTTTAAGTATTATTTGTATTTGTGAAGACATTACAAATGGTTAAATACATTTTGTAAGTCAAATAGTATTGTGGTTGTTATTGAATATCCCACACTAAGTCTTATAGTACAATAACTTTATTAGAGGGATACAACACCATGTCCATTAAAAGAGTTAAAAAACACAGAATTTTTTTTTTAAATTATAACAAATGCATCATGTAAATAACAATAAATAGAAAGTTCTGGTAAAATATTGTTGCAGTATCTCAATAAATAGCTGTGGCAATAACATTTATTGTTTAAAAAAAGTTTAAAAATACTCTCCTGTAAAGTTATGAAAATGGACATAGTGTTGTATCCCTCCGAGATACAGAACTGAGAAATAATGATATTATATTTCGAAATCATATGTTTAGTAAAATAAATACACATGGAATAAATGTAATTTAATATAAAATCTTGGGGGCCCGTACAGTACATAAGTACCAATTTTTGACAGATCATCTGCAAATCTGGTTTCAGTTCTAATATAAGCACTGGGGGTATTTTTTGGCAATTAGAACCCATTTAAGAAATCTTAATTGACCTCTTTCCAAGATATGAGGATATGAAGGGCTCAGAACTTCAGCAACATTCAGCAGCGCACTCTCACTCTCATCAAATAACCGACATTTTGTATGCCAGGAGTTAGTTCTGCTTCTCTTGATAATACGCATCACAGCTGCACTAGCGTTACTGCATTTTGTAAGGAAGTGGGTGCTTGCAGTACGAAATTTTCCTGATGAGGCAAATGGTACCCCTAAGTAAATAAATACATTTTTTGTTTGGATAACTTGTCTGCTATACCATACTTTCTTAACTTTTCCTGAGCAACCACCTTTGTAAGGGGGTAGAATAATCGTTTTTTCAGTATTGACTGGCAGTTTGTTCTGATCGCAATAATCTGCTAAAATTCGGAGTTTCTTTTGAGCATCAGGAAGAGGCCAATATGACGAGATCGCCTGCGTACATGAGGAGGAGTAGATCCCGATCGTGACTTATTTGAATCCGGATCCTCTTACTCTGAAGAAGTTGACAATATACGCTATGAAGAGTGAGAATAACGGCATAAATCGTAGTGAAAAATTCAAACGAAATTAATAAAGCACGAGCAATGCATACATATATCTGATTCGCGGTGGTAAAGTGCAATTCGTCACATTTTTGTGTTTTAATTTTTTCATTACTTGCAGCTATTAATATTTGTTTTTACTTATAGAAACAGATTAATAATATTTCTTCACATTTATATTGGCTTTGATATTTAATTGGAAGTATTTCTTATAGTAGGTATATAATAGTATAAGGTTAGATTAAAATCAATAATAAAAACGCATGGTGTATTTCTACCTCAAAAGCACATATATATATTATATAAAATCTTATTTAGGATAATTATATATTAAATACCTCAATTATTATGATGATGGTAAGGAATACAGCCCGTAATGAAATCATAATTGAGCTATGTGTACTGAACTGTATATTCAAGAAGATCTCAAAGCTATCACTTTTTATTAATTATCCTTATTTTATGGAGCAATGAAATTGCAACAATGCATTTATGAATAATTCAATGAAATTATTATTCATTGCTGATAGTAAATTGGTTCCAACAACACTTTGTTTTGAAAAGAAAGATATTTTTATGATCCTTAATATTAGAATATTATCCTATTCTACTAGGGAGTTAACAATTTCTATATTTATTTGTTAATTGTCTGCATATATTTAGAACTAAGAACCGTGTATGCTTTGAAAATGGTTTATTGATTATAATGAGGACTTATGAAGATAAGAGTTCTAAGTGAATTTTTCACATTTTGAGTGAGTCAAATAAAAAGAGTGAAAAAATATTTTTACGTGGATATGAAAAATTAATTTTTTCTAAGATCTCAGTTTAAGTACCGGTGATGAAGGCTCTCTTTGCCTAAAGCCACTCTTAATCTGGAAGTTACTTGAGATGCCTGCTCAAGTAACTTCCAACTTGCAAGTTTTAACCTTGCAACTCGTCCTTTTCAGGGTCATCTGCGTCAATCTTATCAGCTTGTTAGGTATTCCTAGTGAGTGCAATGCCTTTCATATTTTTTACATACAATCAAATGCTTGTTAGAAATCGATAAAGGTGATAAGAGGCGGTGTAAATCGATATTGTACTCGATGATATTTTTTTCTAGCATGTTCTAATCGAAACGGGCTATAGTTGACCGTCGGAAACCGCTCTTTATTCTTGCTTCTTATTTATATAATGTTACTGATAACAGATAGTTAATTTATTTGTGGGCCTTAGAAGACAAGGTGCCTAAGTAATTATTTTTTTAAAAATCCAGTTATTAAAAGCATAATATGGTTTGCTGTTCTTACTCCAGTTATAATCTGAAGTTTGCACCATCGATATTCAACCCATCTTCTTAGCGAATGGTGGTAGATACGAAACTGGATTATAGAAAAATCAGAATGAATCCTTATCAAATCATTATTAGTCTTTTTCTCAAATGTACGATGTCTTATCATGCTGGCATGGTCCGGAACAATATTGTTTCTCTTGCCCTCTAAGACTAAGACGATCGTTAAAGAAGCAAGTATCGCTCTTATTTTCAGAATACTTCAACCTCTACTTGACAGACACTCTAAGCTTCCATTTAATTACAATGGTGATTAGCATGACAACTTCCTACCTTCTAATGAGATGTTGACAACTTTAGGGGCTTCGCTGAATCATACTATTCTTCCTCTAAATGAAAATGGTTCCTTTGCGTGAACTCTAAATGCCCTTCATAATTTCGCAAATGTAAGGCCTTAATATTTTGTAATAAACCATCAATAGTACTAGATAATTTTAACCATTATAAACTTTATTTGTTTCCATCTTATCAGATCCCAGTTTTTCTTTAACAGTCAACCATCGTTTCAAGAAACCGAAACTAACTACATTAATGAATGGTTACATTAACCTGGACAACTTTAGAAATTACAAACAAAACAAATGACATTAAGAACTTTTATTACTACAGCCTAAATTAACAACGCAGTCAATTACTTAACCGAGAGTATAAAAAATACCTGAGTATAAAGTAGTATAGAGAGTATAAAATATATTTTTTTACATTTATGGTAATGGTTTCAATCCTCTAAAAGAGACAACTATAATAATAGAATCGCATGACTATCGCAAGCAGAATTCTCCATAAGTTCTAGGCATATTTTTAAAAAATGATATAGTTACTTTTTTTTTTGTTCCTCAGAATCATATGTGAAGGAAAAGATTAATATAAGGTGCGAAATCCATAATTTTTCCAAAATAATATCCCAGATTATGATCTAGCCATATTCCTTTTCAGTGCCAAGTTTCTATAAAATATCTAAGAATACTTACAGTATCGTTTGTGACATGGACCCCCTACATCCAATCCAAAGCTTTTTATGTATGAAATTTCTCTCACCAAAAAACTTTTCAAATATTTGTCCTCTAAAACGTTTTATGGATATGTTTTCTTCCTCGTTTTAGTAGTAATACTTTTTTGTAGTATTTTCACTGTTTGTGTGGCGTTGTAAATTATTTTTCATTTTATAAACATTGGTTAACCCACATAATTGTTACATTATATTTAAAAAGATAAATTATTTGATAAAAATCATTACCCATCAAGGTCTATTTTATTTTTAAAATACCAACATTATTTTAATGCTTGTACTCATTTTGAAATCAAAGCTCAAAAAGAAAAATTAAAACCATTTAAATAAAAATAGTAGAGGAGAGAGATAGTCAACTGTTCTTCAATTACGATAGGTGAAATGATAGCCAGGATTTTCAGTTTACAATGATTTTATTGTGGTAAGCCAACGTTTCGATCCAAGTTGTGGATTTCCATCAGGGCTAAAAGAAAACAAATTTATGAGTATCTATGCTAGAGGGTAACAATGAATGGATACAGGAGGTACAGAGATAATTGCAGATACCTATGAAATGAAAAATAGGACTTGAGGATGCGAAAGATGTTAGAATAAGTAGATGAAATGATCTCTTTATCTGTTTTATGATTTACAGGGTTATTTTTTTCCAGATGGATGAAAATGGATTCTGAGAGGAGTCGTTTGTCGTGGTTAGGTACAGTTGCTAATATGGAGGGGTTCTCAAAGTCGAAGGAATGGTTGTGGGCGATGGCGTGTTCTGCTAATTTAGACGTAGACGAATAACGCGTGGAAATGCTGTATTTATGTTGATAAATTCGTTTCTTTAAATAATTTTTGGTTTCACCAAAAAAACCTTCCTCAGAAAAAAGTTTACCCAACTTATCAGTTATTCTAACACCTACTCAGTTATTCTACGTTAAAATTTATCCTACCGGCAATAAAGAGTGGGTCCACAATATGTCCTTCACACACATTCCTTCCAACGTTAACAAATTTCTTAGCCTAGGACCCAATTTCACCACCCCTAAATCTAATTCCAAACACCTTATCCCCTCACTCATCACAGACCTCGAACACATACACCGGGACAACATCTTAACCCGTGACGACGATATCAGAGAGATGTCGCGAACTAGGATTTGCAACATTATTACCAATTACCCTTCACAGAAACCCATCCGTTCATCTCCTTTCTCAAGCCAATTCTATAAAGACCTATCCTTAACCCGCTCATTCCTAAATACTCATAACCAATGTAACCACCATTGTAACCCGAGCGGATAAAGGAAACAAAACTGTCATCATGGACCTCGCTAATTACTATGATAAAATTAACACTCTTCTCTCTGACACGAACACTTATCGCCCCACTAAACGTGACCCCACAACTTCTCTCACCACTATTCAACCAACACCTCAAACATCTCCTTGATACAAAACAAATAAATACCCCAACTTACAGATACCTTATCTCCTATGATTCTACTGCTCCCCGTTGTTACGGTTTGCCAAAAATCCATAAACCCAGTAATTCCATCCGTCCCATCATTTCAAATATCAATTCTCCCTCCACTAAGCTTAGCAAATTCCTTCTCCCACCATTACAATCCCTTAGCCACAACAATGCATACGACGTAAAAAATTCCTTCCACCTCTTAGAACAATTAAAAACCATCAAAATTCCCGATAATTTTATCTTAGCCTCTTTCGACGCCGAGAGTCTTTTCACTAACATCCCGACGGATCGTGCCCTCCAAATCGTTGAAGAAAAATGGAACTTGTTAGAATCCCATAGTAAACTTAATCAATCTTCCTACATTGACTCCCTTGCATTATGCTGTAATTCTGGATATTTTTGTTTTCAAAATAAATATTTTCTCCAAACGTCTGGCCTTGCAATGGGTAGCTGTCTAGCTTCAGACCTCTCTGGCATTGTCCTCAACGACCTCCTTGATTATGTGTTACCTAAATTCCCCAACGATATTTTTTTCATTAAAAATATGTAGATGACCTCCTATTGATTCTCAATCCAAACTTTATTACTGATATTCTCGCCGCCTTTAACTCCTACCATCCACGTCTCCGTTTCACTATTGAATTGGAAACCAATTGTACCCTTCCATTTCTAGATATTTCCATTACCAGAAACCCGGACAATTCCATATCCACTAATTGGTACACCAAACCCACTTATTCTGGCCAGCTCCTAAACTATTTTTCCCAACATCCATAAAACCAAAAAACCAATGTCGTAAAAAACCTTATCCACCGTAGCCTGACATTGTCCGATCCACAATTTCATTGTCATAACAAAATCCGCCTGAAAAATATCTTAAAATTGATTTTCCAGATCACTTAATAAAAAAACTTATCAATAACTATGCTAAAACCCACAATCTCTCTAACAACTCTTCCCAACCTCCGATCACTACTTTCCAAAACAGATCTATCCCGTATATCCCCATTCTCTCAAACAAAATTAAAAAATCCTTCTCATCGAGTTTCCCACACATACGCCTAGTATTAAAAAATAACAATAAATTCAAAAATCCGGATACCAAACTCAAAGACCCAGTACCACTCCTAGACAAGTGTAATGTAGTTTATCGTATCCAGTGCTCCACGTATCCAATTGCAACAGTTGCTATATCGGTGAAACCACAAATTATTAAAAAAAACGAATTTATCAACATAAATAAAGCATTTCCACGCGTAATTCGTCTACGTCTAAATTAGCAGAACATGCCATTGCCCACAACCATTCCTTCGACTTTGAGAACCCCTCCATATTAGCTACTGTACCAAACCATGATAAACGAATCCTCTCAGAAACCATTTTTATCCATCTGGAAAAAAATAACTCGGTAAATCACAAAACAGATAAAGAGATAATTTCATCCACTTATCCTAACATCTTCCGCATCCTCAAATCCTAGTTTTGATTTCAGAGGTACTGCAATTATCTCTGTACCTCTTGTACTATTATTATTTTTTGTATTGTATACTTCTTTCTGTACATTTTCCTATTTTTAATGCATTGTTACATTATGTATTATCTCATTTTTATGTTATTAATAAGTCCAGACTTAACTATTTCTATACAGTACCAAATTTTTTGTTAGTTTTTAAAAAAAAATTTGTCCACTCAGTTGAATTGTGCAGTACAGTACAGTACAGTCATTGTGCCTTTCACTTCAGAGGCGTTAGATTTCCCCGTCATAAGCCTTTGAAGTCGGCAACTAACCCCCTACCTTACCCCCTTACCTACCAACCCCTACCTCTCATCTTATTTTTACCTTCAGTCTTAGTATCCACCTGGACTCAGTAGGTAAATATCAGATTCTATTTTATCTTTTTAACCAGCCACTTATTTTAATATTCATGTATACACCATCTTTTACATTATTATCAGTTCTGTAATGTATCCATTCATTGTCACCCTCTAGCACAGATACTCATATATTTGTTTTCTTTTAGCCTTGATGAAGATCTACAAATTGGATCGAAACGTTGGCTTACCACAATAAAATCATTGTAAACTGAAAATCATGACTATCATTTTACCTATTATAAATAAAAATCTGGTGCGTGCGCGCAACACACAACTTTCACTTACCAACTTACTTAGATTAGAAATTAATGCGTTTTGTTAATTGCCACTTCTCAAATGAACAGAACGGCTTTAATTATTAACAATGGTCTGTCCTTAAAGGCGTACTCCGCAACGAGTTTTATGAGTTGACTAAATACTTTTCTTTTTTTCTCCTCTTTATGTTTTCTTTATTTTATCATATCTCATATTTAGCCATTTCTTATTTTTAGGCGTAACGAGAGACATTTAATTTCTCCATATAAACAAAAACAAAGGTACTTTATAGAAAACAAACAAACAAAAAAGGCCCCAACCCCCCCCCCCCAAAAAAGCCCCCTCAGAACATTTTAATAAATGATAAAGCTTACCTGATATTAAAGAACGCCTAATTTTCATTAGACATGACGAATTTGATAAAAAAAGTTAGAGCCGTTTTTGAGATAATCGAAAAAAAGGTAAAAATTGGAAAACAAATTATGAAATAATGTGCCCGCTCCGTTTGACAACTTTTGATGAAATGTTGGCTATCACATCTTTGGCATATACATACATCAAATACCCAGTTTGATCAAAATCGTGAAAGCTGTTTTTGAGTAAATAAGAAAAACACGTGAAAATAATACAAAATTTATTAAGTAAAGTCCCTCCTCCGGTTGATCAATTTTAATGAAATGTTGGCTATCAAATCTTTGGCATATACATACATGAAATACCGAGTTTGATCAAAATCGTTAAAGCCTTTTTTGAGTAAATAAAAAAAACACGTAACAAAAATACATAATTTATTAAGTAAAGTCCCCCCTCCGGTTGATCAATTTTGATGTAATGTTGGCTATCGCATCTTTGGCATATACATACATCAAATACCCAGTTTGATGAAAATCGTTAAAACGGTTTTTGAGTAAATAAAAAAAAACACTTGAAAATGATACAAAATTTATTAAGTAAAGTCCCCCCTCCGGTTGATCAATTTCAATGAAATTTTTACAGTCATATCTCGGGCATATAGATAGATCAAATACTCAGTTTAATCAAAATCTTTAGAGCCGTTTTTGAGAAAATCGAAAAAAACGTAAAAAGTTATTAAATAAAGTACCCCCTCCTTTGAGCAATTTTGATGAAATTTTTGCTGTCACATCGCGGGCATATACATACTCTAAATACCCAATTTCAGGTTCGCACGGTTTATAGTTGCTAGTCTGTTCACACACACACAGACCATTTCGCGGGACTTGGTTAATTGGACTCAGGGGACCCCAAAACGTCTATTTCCGTTGAAAACCGGAAGTCGAAATTTTTCACGATCGCAATACTTCCACTTACTATATATTTCATATAGGTAAGTGAAAGTAAAAATATTTCTCTTTTTTAAAAAATATTTTGGCATAAATAAAATGAAGCTTGACAACCCAACGATCTTGGTTCCCATGGATTAAGGAACCATTCTACCAATAAAGACTTTTCCCCTTTTCAGGATTCAATTGTAATTGCAGATCGGACATCAAACGAATGCCCGAAATTCTTTTTCTTAAAAGGGATATTTTATCTTCCAAGATATATTAGGAGATGGCCTATCATTGGAAGGGATCTATTTGAAATCTAGCGGACTGGAATTTCTTTCCCAAAACAATTTTTATTATTCTTAGCACTGTTACACTATTCCGGTTTATATGACTTATAAGAAAATACCATGCTTAGCAGTGGCTTGTTTTACTATTAAATTTTAGGGAAGTGGTTGAATGTACTCCGGTGAATTTTACAAAGAAACATCATTACACATAGTAGCCTATTTAAAATTACCCAATCCACACTCCTCTACTGAGCAGGAAGGAGCATTGTGTATGTTGGGTATCTTAAAGGATATGAAGGTAGAAAAACTTAAAGGATCAAAAAAATAAATAAAAATAATTTAAGTCGTAACTCTATTAGTAATAGTCCTATTTTTTTCTTGATTTCTTTTTCCTTTTGCTCAGAAGAAATATACTGTTATTCCATAATAATGGATGGAACTTATTTTTTTGTCCAAAAAAAATCTGTCTATTCTTCATGAAATTTTTCGATTGGGGATATGAAAGTACGGCTGAAATTAGTTTAATTTGGGTTTTAGTATTATTATTTTGGTTTTTTTGTTTCTTAAAGAAATTTGAACCTTTTTTTCAACCGACTTTGAAATAGCAGGTTACTCAATTCGAAACGTAAGTATATTTTTTTGTGTTTTTTTTTTTTTCTTTGCATGGTAATCGATTACACCGCGATGGATGGACCAGTTTGAACGAAACCTTTTGTATCTTGTATTTTTCTTATGTGGTCCCATTAAAAGTTTTTTGGGTTCTTAACTTATCTAAGAAGTTATGAAAATAATTTTTTAATTATTACTAAAAATGGTTACTTATTGGAAAAACTATGGCATATATAATAAAAGGAATGCCCCAACAAACAATTAAAACTCATTGATAACTAACAAATCTCAATATTGTTTAAATGCTGGATGAATCAAATAGGAAAACGAACCAAATAGATTCAGAACCAAAGCAGTTGGGGGAGAATATCAGCAGTCTGTTAGTTATCGAGTTATTTTAAGTTTTTGTTGGAACTAAGCTATACGTAATCTTAACTAATTTTTCAACAATAGATTTAAATAAAGATATATAACATCAGCAGAATATAATATCGCCGTCGTTTTCTGTAGCGATTTTAGAAATTAGATAGATATATATATTCACCGATAACAGTAAACCTTCCTTATTTAGATCAAATCGATGGTTGGAAATCATAATCAAAAGACCGCAAAATTTATGGAATTCCAAGAAAGACTGAGTATTGATAACCGTTTTAAAGCAGAATTTAAGTCTTCTTAAGAGGATCATATGTTTGCTAACCTCGTGGAAAGTTATCTTATTTTGTTGTCTTAAAAGCTTGTTTATTCAGACTTTGTAAATTATTATTTATGTGCAAGCAAGTGTTTGTTTAATAATCTTAAGTGATAGTGCTTGGACATAAAAAGGAAATAAGGAGGGATTCAATGCCAGAGATGGGAGAGCCATCTGAACATGAGATAAGTGAGATGGACTCTGATAACAGTAATAATGATCATTTCAGTGGTTCCTGTGAGCCATCAAACAGGTTTAATGTTTTGAGACAAGTACAACCGCCACCGTCGGATAACACACCAAATACAAGAATAACCTCCCAAAACGATAAAGTTTCACCCATTTTCATCAATGGAGTAGAAAACTTCCAAGACCTAATTCTATTTTTAGAAAGGATAGCCGGCCCAAAAACTTTCAAAATAAAATCAACATCAAAAGAAGTCGTTTTATATCCACAGACCCCCGACATTTATAGGAAACTCAACACAGGCTTGCGGCCAGAAGGCGCAGATTTCCTCACTTTTCAACTCCCAGAAGACCATGCCCAAAAGTTTTCAAAGAAATCTGCACCACGCGACTCCTGTAAACACAAATAAAGATGAGAAAACGAAATGGCCTACGAAGGTACCAATATTGTAAATGTTATTTCCCGTTTTAAGCATCTCCTGCCTATGTTTTTCTTGGATATCACCATAGAAACCTTTCGATGGTTTTCACATGGGGGAACATCAATACTCGTCATCTTAAACACAGCCCTATTGGTTTGCCCATTAGTTCTGACATACAATCCACAATACAATCTAAGCATCATACCATAACATTAGCCTCAGTTTATTGTCCCCCTAGGTACAAGCTTACACCCACAATGTTTTTTTAGTTCTTCAAACGCCTCGGAAAATGTTGCATCGCAGGTGGTGATTATAACGCCAAGCATCAATGCTGGGGCTCAAGACTACTCCAAGAGGTAGAAATCTCTGGTCCGTCATCCATCAACTATTATTAGACACTATGACCCCGAATTCACCGACTTATTGGCCCACTTCTCGACGCAGAACACCCGAGTTACTTGATTTTTTCATTGCTAAAGGACTGAGAGCAGTACCATTTACAGTCAGATAAGCTCCCAGTCCTCAGTGCACATGGTTCTCTTCGACAATCCCTCAGAGGCACAAAAATGACCGAAGCTTATAACTGGTAATATAGATTGTGAGGTATATAGAAACCATTTGAACTCCACTATTTGTTCCAGGCTCGATCAAAACAAGCAGACCTAGAGGAAGCTGTTGAAACTTTTACAGAAAGTATACAAGAAGCTGCGTGGTCTTCAATTCCACTTAGGACTCAAAAAGTAATAAACTAGCCTCATTATCCTATGCACATTAGGGAGCTGATAAAAGAAAAGAGAACTGCACGTAAAGTATGGCAGACTAATAGACTTCCTTCAGATAGGCGAATTTTCAAGACTAAATAATGTACTCACGAGACAAATTCAAAAATTCACAAGCACAAACTATGATAATTACCTTAGCAATCTCTCGACGGACGATGGTAGTTTAGGGAGGTACAGCACGAATTTCTTCAAGCATCGTGAGGTGTCAACACCTCTTCGGAGAGAGGATGGCACCTCCTCAGCTGTTTCAGACGAGGAAAGATCTGAACACTTTTCTGACTATCTATCCTGTTTTCCTGCATGTGTGTGTCCTATCTGTTTTTAAAACACTTACAGACTTCATTAACAAAGAACATGTGAACTTTGTAAAAAACATTTTAGACACGCCACTACAGCTCACACCTCCACCCCCTCCTTTCACACCATCACAAGTTGCAGAAGAAATTAGACAATTGCCGAAAATCCCCTGGTCATGATCTGATAAACGCCGAGGCGCTCCAGCAAATGACTAGGAAGGCTCTAGTGTTCCTTACTACAATTTTCAATAGCATTCTCAGGGCCACCAAATTACCAATACAATGGAAGTACTCTTAAATAACAATGATAAAAAAACCAGACAAAAAAAGAAATAGTACTTCCTCATATAGACCAATAAGTCTGCTTCCATTATGCTCTAAATCGTTCGAAAAATTATTATACCCACGACTATTAGATATACTGACAGACAGGCAAATAATTCCTGACCATCAATTCGGTTTTCTGAAAATTACACTCTACAACACAACCTACAAACATCACCTACAAAACATACAGGACTGGTGCAAACTTTGGAAGATCCAAATAAATGATCAAAAGTCCCAACACATAACGTTCACTTTAAGACTAGAAACATGCCCACCTGTTTACCAAGACAACAAACCGATTACTGAAACCGACTGAATACAATATCTAGAACTGACATTTAACAGGAGAATGACATTGGGTCCACATGTCAAGAAAAAGCGGGAAGCATTCAAGAACTAGAAGAACTAAGAAGCATCAAAGACTAAAATTATTCTACTCACTGTTTAGACGACATTCCAAATTAAAAGCAAGACAAAAATTAATAATCTACACATATCTACTCAAGCCAAAGGGGGCTTTAAAGCCTTAAAGTTTGAGTGTGTATGTATATATGTGTAGATGTAAAATTAAAATTACTTTATTTTAACCTTCTTCAACTTAAATGTTGTGTTTATTTTCTATAGACCTTATTCAGTTATTATCTCTGTTATCTAAATTTGTTTGAATGTTGGCAACACTGTATATTTCCCTGTTAGCCCTCCTTCCATATGGGAAGGTTTCAGTCTGTTTCTAGCTTGTTTGCGAAACTGTAGTAGCCCTAAAGATGCCTGAATAGGCGAAAATTTGGCATGTAATCTGCATTATTAAGTGCATTACTGAAATTAGACGAGACTTTGAGGCCTTGCATTCTATATCTATAATTAAATAGTCCCTTTCTAAAAATTTGTTTAATTAAAATGATACTAAATAACTGCAAATAATTAAGGAACCTCTAGTTTAAAAAGAGAAAATAAAATACACATTAAATATTTGCTCGGGTGAAAGAAATTAGTTTTCACATCTAAAAATATATACATACTAGCAGACCCGGCCACGCGTTGCTGTGGCTCAGTAGTTATATCATTATATTTTTTAAACAAATATATATATATATTTTTTTTTAAAGCTAATATTTTTAAACAAATACAGTGATACCAATATTCATTGATAAAGATGAAAACCTTTCAGCTAATCAAAATCCAACGTGATTGAGAATAGAGCATTACACCATTTAAAAGTATTTGGTAAAAAATATAGGAAAGTTAAAGTTTTTATTTTTTACATCACATATTTCAATGTAGTTTGATTAAAAAGGAGCTGATTGTGTTTACGACTCACAGAGCTGCCAACACTCTCGCCCTTTTTTGATGGATCGGTATAAACTAACTCGAAATGGCTGTATTTTTCCACTAATTTTAAAAAGGATGGCTGAAGTAAGTTTTGGTAACCTCAGCCATTGATCTATTGATTATTGGCCTAACACTACTTCAACTTGGTATTGTTAGTTTAACAACGGGTTTAATTTTGCTCAGGGTCATACCAATCTTGGTTAACGCCTCATATGTGTCCTTTTGATAGGCGTTTTTCTCAATTTCTTTGAGACCTCGATTTCCCGACCCTTCGGCAAATAAGTGTTCGGTAGGAGGGTGGTGTGTTGAAGCTTTTAATTTAGCAATATATTTGAGTGATAAGAAATATCTTCTTAAAGAGGTTTTTACATAATACAATCAAGAATTTTTATTTATTCAAGTACTAATTTGTTCAAAATGTTTTGGGTTAACCTGTTTTGTTTTTTTAACACAAACCAAAGATTTGATGATTTCCACACACGTGAGCAGGCGATGCCCATTTCCCACGTGAGTTATGCCATTGCCCATGGGAAAAACACGGATTTTCAAAGTCCAAGTGGAGATTGTTTGCCCTTGGGATTTGTATATGGTCATGGCAAAAGCCAAACGAATAGGATATTGAAGCCTTTTAAATTTTATTGAAAATTCTGACGGTTCAAGGGGAATAGGTGGCAACATATCTCCTGTAAACCTTCCAGGCAACATTTTTGCTTCAATAACATTTCCTGTGATCCTTTTAATGACCAAACGTGTACTGTTGCACAATTGAGGTGGATTTAAGTTACGAAGAAGAATGATCGGTGAGCCAATCTTCAACTGGAGATTGTTTGGGTGTATATCCAGGGAATTAAAAAATTCAGATGGGAAATTTACGGCTTCGTTTACATCTAGAACATTGTCAATTGATTTTGGGAGTTTATTTCATCGAAATCAACATTTTTTGCTGCCAAAATAGCACGACTACCCAGCCAATTATTGTTCAAAATATCAGGAAAGACACTTTATATTTCGTAGACGTTCATTTTTCGTCTCTACAACAGTTCAGAAATTTTCTGGTGATTTGATAAATTTTGAATTTCGATGCAGCTCTATTTCACCGTTTCCAATATACAGCAATATTTTAGAAAATATATCTGCCGATGGATCATTTTGCAGTAGTACTCTCATAATTATGGTGGATAAATCTGAAACTTGCGGTTACCCAAATAACAATTATTCCTGTTCAGTAAAGGTGTAAAAATCAGTATATGCAAAATTAAAAAAATGCCGCGATTTGTAATCCTTTCTTAATCAACAATCATTTAAAGATAAGTAAAAAATTGTATTCTGGTGAAATTAACAACGAAATACCATTCCCAATAATAGCCTACTTTAAATTAAAGAAAGGATTAAAATCTTTGCTGAAATTTCTTAAATTTTACATATAAAGATAATTACAACTCTGCTGAAGAGGAAGTAACAGCCTCTATTCGATTGGGATTAAATTTTCTCAACTTTAAATTATTGTTGATAGAGGAGGAATTACAAATCTTCACTGACATTTTTTTAATTTTACATTTTAGAGCACGTGATAAAAATAATAAAAAGGTTTGGTAAATTAAAAAATCTGGTGCGTGCTCGCAACACACAACTTTCACTTACCAACTTACTTAGAATAGAAATTAATGCGTTTTGTTAATTGCCACTTCTCAAATGAACAGCACGGCTTTAATTATGAACAATGGTCTGTCATTAAAGGCGTACTCCGCATGAGTGGTCTCAATGAGTTGACTGAATATTTTTCTTTTTTTCTCCTCTTTATGTTTTCTTTATTTTTATCATATCTCATATTTAGCCATTTCTTATTTTTAGGCGTAACAAGAGACAGTTAATTTCTTCATGTAAACGAAAACAAAGGTACTTTATAAGAAAGAAACAAACAAACACAAAAGGCCCCCCACCCAAAAAAAAGCCCCCTTAGAACATTTTAATAATGAAAAAGCTTACCTGATATTAAAGAAAACCTAATTTTCATTAAACATGACGAATTTGATAAAAATCGTTGAAGCCGTTTTTGAGATAATCGAAAAAAAGGTAAACATTGGAAAAAATTCATGAAATAAAGTATCCCCTCAATGGACCAATTTTGATGAAATGTTGGCTTTTACATATTTGTTATATACATACATCTAATACCCAGTTTCTTCAAAATCGTTAAAGCCGTTTTTGAGTAAATAAAAAATATTTACACGTGAAATTGGTACAAAATTTATTAAGTAAAGTCCCCCCTCCGGTTGATCAATTTTGATGAAATTTTTACAGTCGTATCTTGGGCATATACATACACCAAATACCCAGTTTGATCAAAATCGTTAAAGCCGTTTTTGAGTAAATAAATAAAACACGTGAAAATGATACAAAATTTATTAAGTAAAGTCCCCCCTCCGGTTGATCAATTTTGATGACATTTTTACAGTCGTATCTCGGGCATATAAATACACCAAATACCCAGTTTGATCAAAATCGTTAAAGCCGTTTTTGAGTAAATAAATAAAACACGTGAAAATGATACAAAATTTATAAAATAAAGTCCCCCCTCCGGTTAATCAAATTTGATGAAATTTTTACAGTCATAGCTCGGGCATATGAATAGATCAAATACCGAGTTTAATCAAAATCGTTAGAGCCGTTTTTGAGAAAATCGAAAAAAACTAAAAAAGTTATTAAATAAAGTACCCCCTCCCTTTGAGCAATTTTGATGAAATTTTCGCTGTCACATCGCGGGCATATACCTACAGTAAATACCCAATTTCAGGTTCGTACGGTTTGTAGTTTTTGAGCTAGTCTGTTCACACACACACACACACACACACAGACACACACACACACACACACACACACACACACACACAGACCATTTCGCGGGACTTGGTTATTTCAACTCAGGGGGTCCCAAAACGTGTATATCCGTTGAAAACCGGAAGTCGAAATTTTTCACGATCGCAATACTTCCACTTACTATATATTTCATATATAGGTAAGTGAAAGTAAAAAACACTGAATTTAAATAATAATAACAAAACGAATAATGAGAATAAAGAAACTTCTGTTAAATAAATAAATAAATCAACTGAAAATATAATATTAAAGTCTTAATTATGCAGTTGTTTAGCAAATCACAAAGTATCCCACAACACCTAATCAAAACACACTCAGGGAGTTTTTATGACTGGTTATCCGCAGTGTAGCCACTAATTTTCACAACTTTTTGGCAACACTGACTCCCCAAGTCAGGTTTCTATTAGGTTACACCTATGACAGTAGGTGCTGTTACAACATTTATAGAGTATTATTTCAAATAATGGCCTATTTTAAATTATTAAAATGTATTTACTTTACTAAAAGTTGATATCAAGGTGGGCCACAGCAAAGCGTTTCGGCGCTTAGCTAATAATTGAATTTAAATACAAATAAAACAGGAAAAGGAAGAAAAAGTACCTACATTTTTTAGAATTTATTGTAACCTTTTCTTGATTTATTTATTCTTTAATGAAAATTAACAATAAATACAAAGATTTGTATTACTAAGAAATAATAATATAGGAACAAATAACTGCATTCACATAACACAATACAAAATTATAATAATGATAACCTGTATTACAATAGCATGCTTATAAACAAAAACGTAATGAAATCGACATATGACGCCATGTTAATAAATCGAAACACGACCTACTGTATTTGCAATAATTCGCTATATAAGAATTATTTTTATTACTAATCAAGTTAAAAACTATCCGGTCCGGTAAGTTGGCCAAAACTATATACATTGAGCCAAATTTCATTAAAATCGGTTGAGTAGTTTCTGAGAAATAGAGAGACAAACATTGGGACACGAGATTTTTATATATATAAGGATTTACACATTTATTTACAGATTGGTTAAATAGTATTTATATTTTCTTAAAAAAAAATAAATAAAATAAAGTTGATAATAAAAAAATAAAATAGAATATATAAGGAGAATAAGAACTTCCATCGGTTTAAAAAGGATGCTGGATGGCTATGAAGTAATGATATAGGCGGTTTAAAGGTGGAGAGGGTATTGGAATCACGGATGAAAGTGGGAATGGAATTTCATAACGAGGTGGACCGGATAATGAAAGATCTATCAAAAGCTGACGTTCGGTGGGCCGGTGTTTTTAGATCTGAAGGCTTAGAGCGGGTATTGCGGGAATGTACCGAGGATTTGCGATGAAGAAGTTCGGAGGAGATGTATGATGGACGGCAGGATCGGATCACTTTGGAAAGGAAGGTTGCCAGGAAATACTTACGGCAGTAGAAGGATATAACCACTTTAACTCTTCGTAAAAAGGCGATATGGACACGTCTCTCGGGATTCCGAATATAAATCGGATGGAACAATTTATTAAACGTTTTAGTTTTGCGTCGAGATCCCCTGAGATACCCCCATACATCGCGTAACAATAGTCGAAGTTGGGGAATATCAAGGAGGTGACCAGAAGTCTGCGTGTTTCGAAAGGGAAAAGGTCACGGAAATGGTTTAGTTGCTTTAATATATATATAACTTATGTTCGAGCGCTTGAAATGAAATAAAAAAAAAGAATAAATGAGAAGGCGAAATAAGCAACACGGATTCAGAACATATACTGACTTTATTTATCATTAGTTCCTCCTTATATACTATCTGGGGTTGTTTACATCTCTTAGATGGTATTAAGCCTAATACTGCCGTACTCCAGACCTTAACTCCCCCCTGCCAGTTTACGGAGGATCCCCGTAAACTTAAAAAGTATTCTGAATGGAATTAGAAGTTAAAATCGTAGCCGGCAGCCTTAGGTTCTTCTACCTCACACATATCTTACAAACTAAAGTACAAAAGAAAAATTATTTCCTGACATTAACTACATCTGTCCCCTGCATAAAAGAAACAAAGCAAAGAAAAATAATATAGGGAAAAAAAAACACACACAAAAAAAAAAAAAAAAAAAAAAAAAAAAAAAAAAAAAAAAAAAAAAAAAAAAAAAAAAAACCACTCTTCACTATGCTATGAAATACATCCAAAAATAGATAGATAAAATAAAAAAGACTTCCTAGACTGAACACAAAAACTAAATAGATTCACAAGCAAGCATGTGTTCACCGTTGGTTCACTGAAACTGGGAGTTTCAATTGTTCGATGTGAACTGTTCTTCTCTTCTTGGGATCTCTCATGCTCTCAATAGTGACTATATTATGTTCCCTAATGACAATCACCATAAAAGGGCCCTCATACCGTAGGAGCTCCTTCCCTCTGTTAGTCCCTATCCTCCGATATACAATAGTGCCTATCCGTAGTTCCTCTGTCCGGTCCCTAACCTTCGCGTTCTCTTTCTGGACCCTTCTCTGCTTTTCCTTTTCTATTTTCCCTTTAACTTTATCCCTTGCTTTCTCCACCTCTATCCTATTGCTAATAACCTCCCTCGCTATCTCCTCGTCCCCCATGGTTCCCTTGTAATCTTGTCGCCTCATGCGCAACCCGAATAACACTTCCAATGGCGAGAATCCTGTAACCGAATGGATTGAAAACTGCTTACTTAACTGCTTTTCGCATCGCTCTATCGGGTTCCAATCCGTATTCTCCCTGATATACGCGTAAGTGGTCACTTAAGGTGCTATGGAGTCTCTCGATCCCTCCCCTGCCCTTGGGGTGTCCCGGGATATTATAGTGCCATGTTATGTCTAACCTTTTCGCCTCTTCCCTTATGACTTCGTTCTGAAATTCTCTCTCTCCGTCCGATGTAATCCTTTCCGGTACCCCGTAGAATTGTGTCCACGTACGCAGGGCCCCAAGCACGGTTTCAGCCGACCTATCCTGCACTAGATGTTCCATTGCTACTTTGCTAAACTCATCGATGATCGTCACCCATTTGAATCCCCTCCATGTAAAGGTGTCGATTTGTAAACTGGTCAATGGAACGCTCGTGGTAGGGGTTTCCTCCTGTCTTCCCTGGGGAGGGTGTCTATCGTACTTAATGCGTAGGCAGATTTCACAAGAACCTATTACTTCCTTAACTGTTTCTTTCATCCCTTGCCAGAAGTACTTCCTTCGCAGTGCTTGATGTTTTCGTTCACTCCGCGATGGTTGGTTTTCCCCTGGTGGTAAGCCAGAGTCACTTCTTTCTGCTGCTCTACGTCCGTCAACGTTTCTACGAGGAATTTGCAACGGATAAAGATTCTATCTACCCCAATCCGTTCGCTTCTCCAAATTCTCTTCACTTTCTCCCATGTAGTGGCGTTGCGTACATAGAGGTGATGCGTCTTTCCTGGTTCGGAAGCGACCTTGAGAGCTGTGCAAATCTGGTCCTCCCGCACCCCCGGTTGCGACCAAATAGTCGTGACTTTGTTTCTCCCGCATTTGCTATAATCGATTTTCATAAGGCCCGACGTCCTCGTCTTCCAGATTATCTGACGACGTTTATCATTGATAATCTCCTCGAGTTCCTCCATTTCTACCGCCCTCTCTGTTTCTGGTGACTCGTCCCCCTCCTGCGTCTCCTCATATTCTGGTTCCCCTTCTCCTTCTAGTGTCCAATCGCTAAGGAACTGCCTAATGTCCTCTGACGTTTCGCCTCTTTCTTCCTCAATAGCATTCAACATAATGGCTCTCGTCAACCAGTCCGCGACTACGTTTTCTTTACCGGGTTTGTAGACAATTTCCATATCATATTGGCTCAAAAGTTCTTTCCACCTCGCAACTCTTGCCGATGATTCCTTTACCTTCCCCACCCATTGTAGGGGTCTATGATCGGTGTGCACCCGAAACCTCCTTCCGAAAATGTACGGCCGAAAATGATCCACCGCCCACACTATCCCTAGCAATTCTCTCTCCAAAGCGCTTTACCTTGTTTCCACGTCTGTTAGGCGTCTGCTTGCGTAAGCTATCGGACGCTCTCCTTTTTCTCCTTTCTGGGAAAGCACGGCCCCTAGCGCGTATTCACTTGCGTCACTTGTGACCGTAAATTGCTTATTGAAGTCCGGGAAAGCTAAGACTGGTTCTTCCTGTAGTTTCGCTAGACACTTCCGGATATTGTCCTCTGTGGCTGGTGTCACGACTACCTTCGCTCCTTTCTTTAGAAGATTATTAAGCGGTACCAACTGTTTCGCCATTTCGGGTACGAACCTTCTATAGTAGTTTAACGTTCCCAAGAGTCTCCGGATCCCTTTTACATCCCGCGGCACTGCCATCTTGGTGATTGCCTCTATTTTATCCGCGTCAGGTTTGACCCCTTCCCTCGAAATGGTGTGGCCTAAATATTTTATCGACTCCTGTCCCAGTTTTTACTTTTCTTTCGACAGTTTGAGCCCAAACTGCTGCATTCTCTTAAACACGCTCTCCAGATGTTTAATGTGTTCCTCCTCTGTTTTACTAAATACGAGCAGATCGTCCATGTAGACCTGGCATACCCTCTCGTCTATTCCCCGTAGAAATTCGTCCATGAGACGCTGAAACGTCATCGGGGCATTCTTCAGCCCAAATGGCATCCTTGTGAACTCGTAGTGCCCCCTTTCGAATGTAAACGCGGTCTTGTGCTGGTCTTTGGGGCTCATTCTAATTTGGTGGTATCCCGCTTTAAGGTCCAACGAACTGAATATCGTCGCCCCGCTCAACCTATCTAATATATCCTCGAACCTGGGGATCGGATATCTTTCCTCGACTGTATTTTCATTTAGTTTCCGATAGTCGATTACCACCCTGTACTTTTCTTCCCCAGGCGCGCTCTTCTTCTTCACCGCCCACAACGGGCTCTTATAAGGGGATGAGCTATTTACAATGATGCCCTGTCGCTTTAGACTTTCTAACTCGTCCCTAATGTGCTGCCTGAGAGCTTGTGGGTACCGCCTTTCCATTACGTACGTCACCCTTTCCTGCTTCAGCGGGAATTCATGCAATGTCCTACCTGTCACCCCCAATGTCTCTCCCTCTTTGAAAAAGATGTCCTCAAACTTGCTGGTTAGGGTTTTCCTCCAGTCCTCGACTCTATTCAGTGCTCCTATCCTACCCTTCTTACTCCCCGCGGATCTCTTACAATTGTACATCTTTTTCCCCACCTTGATTTCCCACCTTCCACGTTTATTTTCGACCAACGCGCCTACCTTCCCTAACAGGTCACACCCCGCTATTACCTGATACTCCCGTGGCATGCTCTCTACTACGTGGACTTTTAGACTCCCCCTTTTCCCTGTCCAGCCCTCTAATCCAATCATAGCCTCGCCCTCTACGCTACATGAACCCCCCAGGGTGATTAATTTACAGTCACATACCTTGATTTCTGGTGTCTCCTCTCCGCCAATTATTATATATAAATATACCTCAACACTAACTTTAAAAATGTTTAAAAATGTTTCCCCAGTCTTGCTTCAGCAGCGGTAGTGTTCAGATCGCGGTTTGCGTTGTTTGAAGTTTCGGCAGCTTTGAGAAGAGGATTAACTGTGTCTTTCTGTTGCCGCCCGGCTCATTCTCTGCAAGCAGGGAGTACCCCCTATTTTTGTTTATAATTTTATTATTTTGTTTTCTTTATAGTTTAATGATTATTTACTTATTTCAATTTTATTATTATTATTTGTTTAATCTATTAATTTTGAATACCATATAAAATATTAATTTCATATGGTGTTTAGAAGCCGAAGTGAATAGTTGCTCCTGTTGTGCTCACTATATTCAAAGCGATAAGCCCTAGTCCTAAGTTTTTTCTTATAGTCAATTAGTTGTTTAGTAAAAATAGAATCAATTTAATATTAGTCTAGTAGATAAAGGAAAAATTTAGGTTTTAAGCTTAGAAAGTAAGATTAGGTTAGGTAAAACATGTGCGAATTAGACCCTAAACCTCCTGACCTTCAGGAATCTTTTTTCAAAACTAAGGGAAAGTGGTCCAATAAGTATCTCATAATGAGTCTAGGAACAAATTCCTTAAATAAAACGTTTAAAGATTTTAGCCCTTTTAGTGTCTGCCGATTTATTAAAAGTTATTGTCCACAAATAAATATAAAATTTTTGAAAAATGGGTCCACTTTACTTACAGTGAATAATGAAAAGGACTTTTTAAATTTAAGTAACGTAAAATCATTTCAAGGAATTCCAGTCACATTTCAATTACATAAATCGCTTAACTTCTCCCGTGGTGTAGCCTACGTACCTGAACTTCTAAACTGCTCTGAGAATGAAATAGTTTCCGAACTCGAGCAGTATGGTGTCGTGAATGTAAAAAGGATTTTTAAAAAAATAAATAATGAAAACAGAGTGACACCTTTATTAATTCTAACATTCGAAAAAAGTGAACTCCCAGAAAGAGTTTTATTAGACTTTATATCCATTAGAATAAGACCCTATGAACCTAAACCACTTCTTTGCTTTAACTGTTACAAATACAGGCACACGAAGAAAAATTGTAACATTATTAACTGTGGAAAGTGCGGTGAAAACACACACAACTCGGATCATTGCCAAAATTCCCCTAAATGTGTTAATTGCCTAGGGGATCATCCAGCGTTTTATACTAGGTGTCCTGTGTATGAAAGAGAGAAAAAAATAGAAAATCTCAGAGCGCATGAAAAAATTTCTTATAGACAAGCAGAACTAATTATTAGTAGACAGGAACCGATTAACAAGGAGCGATCGCCGACTGCTGCCGAAGTAGTACGAGCTCCGCCGACCGTTCCCCCCACTCCTCAAATCACTGAGGCCCTACTAGATCAGATAGGTAAACTTACTAGCACTGTTGATATGCTACACAAAAAAATAGCTTTCCTAGAATCTAACTTAATGAACAACAACACGAAAACGAGCATATTGGAATCTGAAAAGATAGCCGTTAATTTGCCTGTGAAGGAGAATTTTTCTGTAAATAAATCAGTCGTTAGCGTTAATGAACAAACTGTCTCTTGTGAAAACAATATTGAACAACACTCTTTGTCAAAAATTCCGGATTCGGATGCAAATCTAAAAAGAAATAGGACAGCATCAACAAATTCATCTATAAGTGACCAAAGTACTATAACCTCCCAAAAAAAACCCTCTAAAACTGGATCAAAACCAAAACCTAAAGTAGGCAAAAAAAATTCTTAGCTGTAATTCTTAGAACTTTTATTTTTATTTTTTATTCCAACACTACACTTTCTGTAATAAATTTAATCTAAAATTTCTATGCTATTATTAAACATTCTGGTTCTTCTCATCGTTACATTATTAGTTATGTCATCAAAAGCACGATTGACTGTCTTCAGAATATTATTTATTTTTATCATTAGCCTTTTATTTACTAGCAGTGTTATATTTTTCTGTTTTCATTTGATACTCTCTTTTATAATATTGCTATATAGGATGGACCTTTATTACACCACTGATACATATTCATTCTTAGCTATCTATCTTTTACTTTTAATTCTTTTCACTACTAATTATGTTATATCAACACCTTTTCTTTATGCCTTTTCAAGTAAAGTTTGTCATTTAATTTCTCTTCATCCCTTCTTACGTGCCTATATCACTAACAAAGGTATGGATAAAGTATTCTCATTCAAATGAACATACTCCAGTGGAACTTAAACGGTTTTAACCATCGAAGAGATGAACTTTGCTCAATTTTTACGATTGTTCTATTGCTTGCCTACAGGAAACCAACCTAAAAAATGATACAAATATCGAATTTCGGGGTTATGCTATTAGGAGAAAGGACTATACAGCTGGGCGAATAGCTTGCGGAGGGGTTTGTATTTTAATTAGGAATGATATCCCTTTTGTTGATATTGATTGCACTTCTAATTTGCAAGCGATATCAATAAGAATATTATCACAACCCTATCCCTTTTCATTATGTTCTGTCTATCTCCCACCCGGGAGTATTTTTACAGTACGAGAGTTAAAAGAATTGGTTGATTCACTACCACCACCTGTAATCCTAGCCGGGGATTTTAATGCTCATAATCTTCTATGGGGTAGTGACCACCTGGATGAACGGGGAAAATTAGTAGAAACATTTCTTGATACATGTAACTTAAGCGTTATAAATAACCATGTTTCTCAAACCCATATGTCCACCAGATCCGGAAAACTTTCAACAATAGACCTCACCATTACCAGCCCCCAGTTACAGCCGACAACTCACTGGTTCGTTTTAGATGATACGCATGGCAGCGACCACTTTCCAATAATTTTTAGAACATCCGAAAAATGCTTAACTATCCGGGGACATAACAAATGGAACATTAAAAAAGCGGATTGGTCGCGGTACCAAGAGATAGTAAATCTTAACGATATTGATATGTCCGAAAGTGATGCTGATTACCTTATCGCAGATCTAAATAGTAGGCTACTGAGCGCGGCTGGAGAAACGATTCCATACACCTCCTTTTCCAACCGAAAAAATAACAGTCGTGTCCCTGTTCCATGGTGGACAGAAGAATGTGAAAAAGCTACAAAAGCAAGAAAGAAAGCTTTGAGAAAATTTCTGCAAAGACCATCATCCGAAAAGCTTGAAATATACAAATCCGCGAGAAGACATGCTAGGTATATAGTCAAAAAGAGTAAAAAATTATCTTGGAAAAATTTTCTTACTAAAGTCAGCTCTAACACACCACCTGTCATTTTCTGGGAAACGGTTAGAAAGATTAAGGGCTATGGCCTTTCTCCCCAAATAAAATATCTGAAAAACCAAGACCATTATGATACAGACCCTATAACATTAGCAAACGCATTGGCTAAACATTTTTATACCACTTCATCAACAGCAAACTTTTCACCGTATTTTCTCAGTATAAAAAATCAAGTAGAATCAGTACCGCCAGTTATTTCTAATAATCCACTTGATCCTCTGAATCTCCCCTTTTCCATGACAGAGTTTCTTACTGCTTTGAATTCTAGAAAAGATTCTTCACCCGGCCCTGATCAAATCTGCATTGGGATGATCAAAAATTTATGTCCAGCTAATAGATATATAATTTTGGCGATATTAAATAAACTGTTTTTGTCCGGAAGCTTTCCAAACATTTGGAGATCCGCCATTACTATTCCTATTTTGAAAAAAGATAAAGATCCCAGTAATGTTAAGAACTATAGACCGATCTCACTCACCTCCTCCATTTGTAAACTGATGGAAAAAATGATAAGCAATCGTCTGTCATGGTATCTTGAATCCAAAAATTTATTACCGGCATGGCAAAGTGGGTTTAGGAAGGGTAGAAGTACTAATGATAATCTGGTGCGCCTAGAGACGGATGTTTTAGAAGCCTTCGAAAACAAAAGTAAATTATTAGCGGTTTTTCTTGACGTGGAAAATGCTTTTGATAGGACATGGAGAAGGCTAATAATTGACAATTTGATTAACATGGGAATAAACGGTCACATGATCTTGTTCATACAAAATTTCTTAACAAACAGACGATTCAGGGTTAGAATTGGAAACAGCTTTTCTGAAGAATTCGAATTAGAGAACGGCGTACCTCAAGGCTGCGTTTTAAGTGCGACACTTTTTTGTGTTGGTTTTAATCAAGTCTTGAACGAAGTTAAACCGCCGGTAAAAGCTATGTTGTATGCTGACGATTTAGTAATTTATGCGGAAGGGAAACAATTAACACAGCTGCAGGAAGATATTCAAAGCACTTTGAACAAGGTCAATCATTGGATTAGTACTAACGGTTTCAAAATTTCAACAGCTAAGACAGTTGCAGTCCTGTTCAGTAAAAGACAACCTCATATTTTACCATCACTTTCCATAGCCGGTCAACAAATCTCTTACTCCAACACAATCAAATACCTTGGTTTAACTTTTGATCGAACTCTCAGTTGGTCTCCACATATAAAACTATTAAAAGCAGATTGCCTCCGCACCTTAAACCTGTTAAAAATAGTCACTAACACCAGTTGGGGTGCAGATCGAGCCAGTATGTTAACGCTGTACAAAACTCTTATAAGATCTAAATTGGACTACGGCTGCTGTTCTTACAACTCAGCTTCTACTCAAGCCCTAAGAATGCTGGAAACTATACAGAATACGGGTCTTAGGTTAGCATCCGGTGCTTTTCGTTCTAGCCCTTCTAGTAGTCTTTGTGTTGAAGCTGGCGTACCTCCACTAGACCTAAGACGACAAGAACTCGATCTCAAATACTTTGTTAAAATCCTCTCAACCCACCATCATCCTTTGAATTACCTATTCCCCAATAAACAGGTCTTATCCCAGCAACAAGTTTCCTTAAAGAAGAGAACATCCTTTCCAGTCCGTGTTGCAGCATCCTTATTGGACCTAGACCTTGATTTACCCATATTCCATGAGACTGTAACATCTCCGATCCATCCCTGGGGACTTCCAACCCCAAAAATTATCCTTTCTCTCACTAGGCTACTTAAAAGTAGCACCTCACCACTAATATACAAAAACGAATTCCATAAACTAAAAGACAAACTGGGTGACGCTGACTACATTTACACCGACGGCTCTAAGAGCTCTATTGGAGTAGGAGCCTCGATAATATGCAATGATAGGCAGCATCTTTTTTCCTTATCTGCTACTTGTAGCAACTTTACTGCGGAGATCGTCGCAATCCATAAAAGTTTAAATGTTATACAGGACACAAAGAAAACCATAGTTATTTGCACTGACTCACTTTCCGCTTTAATCTGCTTAAAAAATGTTTTCTCTTTAAATCCAATAGTTCAAAATATCCTAATTTCATTAAAGTCGGGCGTGACAAACAATTGCACTGTATTCTTCGTATGGGTTCCAAGTCACTGCGGAATAGTTGGCAATGAATTAGCGGATCAGGCTCCCAAAAAAGCTATAACAGATGGTACTCCTTATCGAGGGGTTCTAGCAGCGGACTTTTTATCCCTCAACAAGCAAAAAATAAAGCAAAGTTGGGAAAACAGATGGTTGAACTTAGTTGAAAATAAATTACATGAAATTAAAAGAGAAGTGATCCCATGGAAGTCCTCTAATAGGAGTAAGCGCAGAGAGGAAGTAATCTTGACGCGTCTTCGCATAGGTCATACGCGCTTGACACATGGATATTTAATGGCTCGCGAAGACCCTACCGACTGTCAGGCTTGTGGCTGTCCGCTGACAGTGAAGCATTTTTTGACGGAATGCAGTGCATACGAAGAATACAGAGCACTTTTAGACATACCAAACGATCTATACAGTATACTGCAAGACAACGTAACAGACAAACTGTACGACTTTCTAAAATTAACAGGATTATATCATAAGATATAAACAGAAATTTGAAATAAAGGGCGATGATGACCCTAGTGGTTGACGCCCTTATTAAAAAAAAAAAAAAAAAAAAAAAAAAAAAAAAAAAAAAAAATGTTTCCCGATTTGGAGTTTCCCGATCTCAGGTGTAGAGTTAGTGTCAAACTGTCTTCAATTCCTCATTCGTTTTGTTTTTTACCAAATCAATTAAACGTGATTTTGGCTTATGCCCTTCGTATTAAAGGTTCTTACAGTAGAAATAACTTGCATACCAAAATTTATGAATGTTACACTAATACTTTTTTGGGCCAAAATTTTGGGTTTAGGCCATATGTCAATATTCATTTTAGAAGAGTATGGAATTTGAGTTATGTCAAATGTTGGAATCAAAGATGGTGGAATTAAAGATTAGCATAATTCCAAGAATTTTAAAAATATGAGACATTAGTTTGATAATTAATTTTTTTTAACAACTTATACCATGCGAAATAGGATTTGTCAACAAATCTTGGTGCCAAAAAAAAAAAAAAAAAAAAAAAAAAAAACAACTTATACCATACGACATTGTATTATCTATGTAAAATATAAATTATTAAAACATAGAGTGATAATTATTTTATAAAGTTTTTACTTTCACTTACCTATATATGAAATATATAGTAAGGGAAAGTATTGCGATCGTGAAAAATTTCGACTTCCGGTTTTCAATGGAAAGACGTTTTGGGGTCCCTGGGTCAAAATAACCAAGGTCTGCGAAATGGTCTGTGAACAGACTAGTTCAAAAACTATAAGCCGTACAAAACTGAAATTGGGTATTTGTTGTATTTATATGCCCGCGTGGTGACAGCAAAAATGTCATCAAAATTGGTCAAGCGGCGGGGATACTTTATTTTAAGAATTTCATCTATTTTTTAGGTTTTTCTCGATTTTCTCAAAAACAGTTCTAACGATTTTGACTAAACTCGGTATTTGTTTTACAGTCTAAATTTCATTCAAATTGATCAATTGGAGGGGGCGCTTTACTTAATAAATGTTGTCCCATTTTCAAGTGTTTTTTTTCTTTACCTACTAAAAAACGGCTGTAACGATGTTGATAGAACTGGGTATTTGATGTATGTATATGACAATGATGTGACAGCCGAAATTTCATCAAATTGGTCAAAGGAGGGGGCACATTATTTAGAAATTGTTTTTCAGATTTTAAGTGTTTTTTTTTTTTCTCCGAAAAGGCTGTAACAATTTTGATCAAACTGGGTATTTGATGTATGTTTATGTGACAACCAAAATTGTATTAACCGTATTATGAAAACAAAAATTATTTTGCTTAGGAGAGTAAATACGTGATGCTCAAATTTTTTAAAGCATCGAAGGTGTGTAAAAATATGGTATAAGATAATAGTCTATAATGATATATATTTTATGAAACTTTTGTTTCATAATAAATTTCTGAAAGCAATAAAAAGCGATTTTAGAGGACCAGTAATCGTTCTCGATTTCCAGAAAGGCATAAGAGACAAACTTTACAACAAGGACATAAATACACCCATCGATTCACCTTTACGATATATTTACAAAAAACAACTCGTAGTAAAAAACAAACAGTACTCAAAGCGAAAAGAACTCAACTGTTGATGAAATTAGGTCCCTTCAAAAAGTAAATATTTGAATGACGTTTATATATTATCAAAACACGCCGATTTCTAATCTAAGTAAGTTTCTAAGCGAAAGTTGTGTATTGTGCGCATCGCACCAGATTTTCCTATCTGTCAATGGTATGAGTGAGCTCACTTAATACCATTACAGGCGCCTGATTGAGACACATTGTAATATTAAAATGAAGAGTACATTAGAAAGTAAAATAATTGTTAAAATATAATTGTTGCGTTTCTTTAAACGGAAGCCATTATTTTTTAAAATCTTGTTTTTTTTATAGTGATTTTTTTTATATATACCATTTCCAAGTTTATTTGAACTGTCAACTGTAACCACTTCCAAGTCACAAGAAACCTTTTCCAATTCAAACTATAAAAAATCTGGTGCGATGCGCGCAACACACAACTTTCACTTACCAACTTACTTACATTAGAAATCGGCATGTTTTTTAATTGCCATTTTTATAAATAATATAAAAAATATGACTTAAAAATGATTAATTTAATCAAAATCATTAAAGCCCTTTTAGAGATATTCCAAAAAAATGTAAAAATTGGAAAAAAAAGTTATGAAATAAAGAGCCCCCTGCATTTGACCAATTTTGATGAAATGTTGTCTGTCACATTGTGAGCATATACATACACCAAATATCCAGTCTGATAAAAATCATTACAGCCGCTGTTGAGTAAATAAAAAAAACACGTGAACATAAGTTTATTAAATGAAGTACCCCCTCCGTTTCACCAATATTGATGAAATTTCGGCTGTCGCATCGCGGGCACATACCTACATCAAATACCCAGTTTCATCAAAATCATCATAGCCGTTTTTGAGAAAATAAAAAAAAACGTAAACATTAGATAAAATTCTTTAAGTAAAGTCCCCCCTCCGGTTGATCAATGTTGATGAAATTTTTACAGTCGTATCTCGGGCATATACATACATCATATACCCAGTTTGATCAAAATTGTTAGAGCCGATTTAGAGTAAATAAAAAAAACACGTGAAAATGTTACAAAATTTATTAAGTAAAGTCCCCCCTCCGGTTAATCAATTTTGATGAAATTTTTACAGCCATATCTCGGGCATATAAATACATCAAATACCCAGTTTGATCAAAATCGTTAAAGCCGATTTAAAGTAAATAAAAAAAACACGTGAAAATGTTACAAAATTTATTAAGTAAAGTCCCCCCTCCGGTTAATCAATTTTGATGAAATTTTTACAGTCATATCTCGGGCATATAAATAGATGAAATACTCAGTTTAATCAAAATCGTTAGAGCCGTTTTTGAGAAAATCGAAAAAAACCTAAAAAGTTATTAAGTAAAGTACCCCCTCCCTTTAAGTAATTTTGATGAAATTTATGCTGTCACATCGCGGGCATATACCTACACTAAATACCCAATTTCAGGATCGCACGGTTTATAGTTTTTGAGCTAGTCTGTTCACATACACACACACACACACACAGACACACACACACACAGACCATTTCGCGGGACTTGGTCATTTCGACTCAGGGGACCCCAAAACGTGTATTTCCGTTGAAAACCGGAAGTCGAAATTTTTCACGATCGCAATACTTCCACTTACTATATATTTCATATATAGGTAAGTGAAAGTAAAAAGGCAGAATTTCGGATTCCTTTCACACGGGGGTCCAATTTTATGTTATCGGTGAGGGCGATTATGAAAAAAAATTTATATTTTATTTCAGTGGGAGGGGGGGGGCTAAGACTTTCCGGGTTTATTCAGTAGCAATTTTCATCTTCATTCATTTTCGGATTTCTATAAATTAGTTGCTATTTTAAAGTCACGAATCTGCAGATTATTGTCATTGTTTTGAAAATAATAAGATGAATATTTAAATTTTTCATAGTGCGCCCTCCTCCCCGCCACTAAAATACAAATTGAATATTTAAAAAAAAAATTGTTCTCGATAACATAATATTGGACCCAAGTGTGAAAGAAATCCGAAAATATAACTTTTTCATAGCACAACCACCCCCCCCCCCCCCCACTGAAATAAAAAATGAAATTTTTTCAAAAATATCGCCCCAGATGACATAAAATTGGACCCCTGTGCGAAAGAAATCCGAAAATGTTACCATCTTCAAAAGATTTTTTCAAGGGTGTCAATTGAAATGGAAACGTTTACAATCGAAGATGGGGTGACGATTGAGTTGGAAGGGGTTCCATTTGATTTGGAAAGGGTAACGTCTGAATTGGAAAGGGTTTCTTGTGACTTGCAAAGGGTTACAGTTGACTTGGAAAAGGCTACACTTGTCTCGGAAAAGGTTCAACTTGACTTGGAAAGGGTTTCTTGTGACTTGTAAAGGGCTACAGTTGTCTTGGAAAAGGTTCAAATAGACTTGGAAATGCTATAAAAAGACGAATATTTAACTTTTTCATAGAGCGCCCCCCCACATCCCCCTTCCTCGGCACTAAAATGCTATTGAATATTTATTTCAAAACACTGTTCTCGTGAAATATTGGACCCAAGTGAAAGAAATCCGAAAATATAACTCTTTTATAGTACGCCCCCTCCCCACTGAAATACAAAATTGATTATTTAAAAAAAAACACATCTACCCTGAATACATAATATTAGACCCCCGTGAGAAACAAAATGAATATTTTTTCAAAAATATCGTTCCCGTTAACATAAAATTGGACCGGCGTGGGAAAGAAATCCGAAGTGTGACAATTGAAATGGAAACGGTTACAATTGAAATAGATAGGAGGACGATTGAGTTGAAAGTGGTTCCATTTGATTCGGCATGAGTTGAAAAGGAAAGGGTTTTTTGTGACTTGGAAAAGGTTCAAATAGACTTGGAAATGCTGTATGTTGAATATCTCTTAAGGATTAAATTAGCTGTTTTAGAACATCATGCTATGTTACTAAAAAAATATTTACGTTATTAAAACAAAATTTATATTACAATCAGGAGAAATAAATTGCCAATTTTATTTTTTAATTTATTATTTTACATTTTTTAATCTACAAATAGAAAGTTTTATTTGCATAATGTTTAAGAATTTTAGAAGCCGTTTTTCTCCTTATACTAAATTAATACACATAAGCTTACATTTTAATAATGCATATGAATGTTTTTTATAATTAATTGTGCCCACCGAAGATTGCACTAGTATTCTTTTGGCTATTGCATAAGAAAGTCGAAGCTCTGCAGAATATTTCTTCAATTAGCTGGAATTCTTTATACTTTCTTACATATTGAAATATCAATACAGTTGATTGTAATCTAGTAATAGTCTCCATCTTCGTCATTATCTCGAAGAAAACGCTCCTCTGAGACCTAAAATTTTAATATATTTTTTAATAATTAAATAACGTACGTATGAAAGCAAAATAAATTAATGATGAGTACCATTAAAAGAAAATTAACAATTCACCAAAACAGAACATTTATTAATTACTTTAATAAATTAACATTAGTAGAACTGTTCTGTATCGAAATCTTCACATAATCAAAAATGTTGCCTTTTCACGTTTTGGGGTAAACTGAACATGAATCCAAAGGCAGGCAATCAGACACCATTTTATTTCACGTTTCTATTTTGTATCATGAAAAGAATGTCTTTAGGAACCTTAAACATTTTTTCGGCACTGTAAAAAAAAGAAGCTATTACATTGTATAACAACAAGAAAAATTAATAGACCTTACATGTCAGGCTTAAAGATTTTGTTTGGACAAATAAGCACTATTGAAGTCAAAAGAAAATTAAATGAAATCGAAAAAAGAGCTTGGTTTTAAAATTTGTAGCAACATTTTTTGGGAAACTAAAGAGCTACAGATGACCAAGACATACTTACAGAAATATTTTAATCATAAAATGGTTGCAAAGTATCGTTAAAGATTAATTTTTAGCACTGCTATGGGATTTCACCCTTCGAAATCGGGAGCAGCTTTGGATAAACACGAGTTCATCTAGATATAACCTAAATAGGGAAGAGTTTTGAAATCAGAAGATGTTTGGTTGTCTACTGGACACTGAAATGGGAGACAGCTGATGAAAAATATAAAAAGATTTGTGTCCGAAAAATTTCTCGATGCCTAACACCGTCTCGCAATTTTTTTCAGATGTAGATAAATTCAAAATCAAATTTATTTGATAAAGTTTGATGAAAAAAATTTTCAGAATGTCGAAAAAACTTTGTTGTTTTTTTAACTAAAACAATGATTTGATTTGAAATGGTGCCTGGTAGCTTTTATTTTAAATTCAAACACATGAAAATAGAAAAATCAGGTCTCTTTTATGAAGGTGAATTTTATTTATTAATTTATATGTTTTTTCATGCTAGTGTAATCAGACTCTTATTTCATTATTGTAATCTTATAAAATAAAATGGTGACACAATTGACAAATTCTATTTCATGATTCTTTATATAATATTCAACAAAAAAGGAGCATATAAAGCATGGTTTGAATAAAATTTTATAATTCAATTAAATATGCTATTTTTTTTTCATTCCAAGAGACAATGAAGAGAATATTGGTGTGTTAATGAAGTTGGGTATTTTATATCATAATTAATATAAAAAAAAACTAGTAAACATGTATGTAATCATGTTTTACGAAAACAACTTAAAAAATAATTAAAATTACTTTTCGGCGTTGATGACCAAGGCATTGAGGTTTTACTCATTTAAGTCTAAACAAACAAATCCACTTACAGGCAAAATGTGAAATCAGCAGAAAATCAGAACATTACTCCATGATAGATCAGATTTCTGGTTTTCGCATATTATATAAAACACATAGTATGACTTAAGATTGGATGACAAAAATAACTTCCTAAAAACTAATAGTAAGTTGCAAAGGCTGATAAATATGTTAGTTACATAACTGATACTATAGTATGCAAGAATATAATGAAATGTTAGAGTGTCTATATCTTGGTTATTTCTTATCTGTATTGGTTAATAAACTATACGCAGAGCTTCTTGGTGTGGTGGTGAGTTTAAGTTAGTATGGGAATGGCATTCTTATATTTTTTTTTTCCTCCATACTTTAAAACAGAAGAGAAGAAGTTATACTAACAAGACTGAGAAAAGGCCACACCCGCCTAACTCACGGATACCTTATAGAGAAGGAAGCTCCCCCAAAATGCACTGTAATGTAAGGCTAACCATTGTTCACATTTTTGAGGACTGCCCGCTTTACTCCAACTACGTTTTAAATTGCAAAATCGAAAAAAAACTTCACTGCAAATTGGGAAATATTTCTTCGAACGTAAATAAACTCATCGAATTTCTAAAAAAAATTAATCTTTATCACTAAATATAGCAATAGATAAAAAAACATCAAAGCAAAAGCTAAAGCAAAAGGACATTAATGACCTTTGTAGTTGAGTGTCCATAAACGATAAAACCTAACCTAACCTACAAATTATAACGGTTAATTTTCAATGCACGCCAATATCGATAACAATTGAACAATCCAAAAATGTAGGGGTCTGTGGACCCAACTAAAGACCTTGTTTCATGTTCAAACATAATTTTATCCGAAGCTCACCCACCCCTTACCCAATAGTGGACGGTTGGTTACCTTACCTGAAAGGCTACCTTATTAAACAGGAAGGAACTAGAAAGCAGTGTAAAACTTGATGATTTCTAATGGGTCATCGTAGCTCGGACGGCAGTTGCACGCTATCGCCGATAAAAATTGGAAAATCCAAAAATAGAAGAGTAGATGTGGAAATGTTTTCCAGAATTTACGAATACCGCGTAAAAAGAGAAAATAAGCATGCGTTAGTCAATTGTTGTATGTCGCTATGTAGAATGTCGTTCTTTATGCACCGAGCATCTTATTTTCTCTCGGCGGAACCTGCCCGCTAGAGGGCGCGTCCCTCTGGGTGGCGGATTGAGGGGCCCCTCCTAGGAGGGGTGGTCGGAATATAATGAATAAGGAGCCGTGGACTAAGAGGTACCCAGTTCCGGGGGTATAGCCCGGCCACCCTTCCTCAGAGGGGATATAAATATTCGGAATGCCAGTTGCCCCGAGGTTACGGGGCCTATTTTGCTGGGCTCATCACCCGCAAACTAGTTCTATTGATTCAGAGCTTATTAAGTAGCGTCGGACAGGATGGAACTCAACGGTTACGACATGGCATTCATAAGGAAATTCGACTAGCTACAAGGAATATACGAGCACTTAAGGGAAAGGAAGAGGAGATATCTTCAGAGATAATGGCTTACCACGTAGACCATCTAGGCATAAGTGAGGTGAAGAAAAAAAGTAACGGAGAGGTAAGGCTGCCCAGGGACCATACCATGATATATTCGGGAGTCCAGTGGAGGATACCAGAGCAAAGGAAGGAGTTAGAATAATCATGAAAGATAACATCTTTCACCTATTCGACTTCGACCTATTAATTTGGAACTCCCTATTTCCTCATAAAAAAGTCCACAAGATCACGATAACCTGAGGATGTATAGATCACTTGCGGAAGAGAAATTCTTGAGGCAGTAGAAGGCTATAATTACCTAGGCACAGTTATCAGCAGAAATGGCAAAATTCAACAAGAAATATCAAACAGGATTAAAAAGTGAACAGCATTTATTACCAAATCTGCAATACTGTTGTGGGGAAGCGCGAAGTCGAAAAAAAAAGGTCAAATTGCACATATTTAATTCAATTTGCCTTTCCACCCTACTCTACGGAAGTGAGAGCTGGGTCTTATTCGACAGATTGAGGAATAGAATCACCGCCTCAGAAATCAAATGCCTCAGAACAGTAGCTGGCCGAATACGTTTAAATTTAGCCTTAAATTACGTTTTTCGCAAACTGTGCATAGACCTTTTTTCGCAAACATATCCTGATCCGCCTTCTATGCACAATTTGCAAAAACGTGTCCCGACCACGATGTGTTAATAGTTTCCGAATATCCTAGCCCCCAAAACTGGTGCACTCCCTTCTACTTGAAGATGTGACGAGACCATGGAATACAAGAGGGGATTTTCACTTTCCAACGCACCACACTTGCCTCTTATCCCTTTACCCACTGGATAATCATTGTAATATTTAACTAAGATTCTAAGCTAATCTGAAAAAAAAATCCGAGAAAATTGATTGGAATATTTTCTAATATAAGGTGGGTATGCCAATGGTATTCAAAGTGATTTTGAGGCCAGGCTCCTTGAAGGCCCTTTAACTGTAAATAGGTTTGTAACCTCGCAAAAAAAGTTGTAGCGGTTAACAAACTATTATACGAAAATGTCCAAGAAAGACAAAGAACAAAGCTCATAGAACTAAGCTTTAGGTCGAAAGTAAGCTCCAGGGGAAATAAGAAGACTCGCTTAGGATGGGTAGCATTGGAATAGGGTCAAGTTTTCCATTTTTGTCACGTTTTTGTAATATTGCAGGCAACTTTATATATACATTTAAATGGCCAACAATCCTTCAATCTTGAAAACACATGGAAACATCGAATGAAGATCCGCCATTTGGGTGTCATGAACATCCATTTATTTAATCTCCTAAGCATAGGAGATATTGTAGATGACGAAGGAGGTTGAAGGGTCATATTATAGGAATGAAAACAAAATTCAAACTGCACTTTAAAATAAAGAGTATGGTTGCTGTCTCCACCCAAAAATATAGGACACTCTGTGAAACTATTGTCTTACAGGACGATTATTAAAATTTGTCAAAACTTCATGAAATATAGGATCTAAGTCATTATTTTTTGGATAGCCATAAATAAAGACTATGTTGATAGCATTCCAAAGACAGCACCAAATGAAATAAATTATTCTTTATTTGCTAATGAATTTAAACCTTATATAAAAAACAATTCTATCGTATGCATTAAATTGAAGTTGCAAAAAAACATTGGAAACCTTGAAGCATGGTCCAGAACTATAGGTTTCAGTTTTTCTGGTTCAAAAACGTAGGCTGCTAATTTCTGCAAATAAATAAAATACCAAAAAATTTCTTATTGACTCAATCAAATCCGCCTATTTTTGATAAGAAACTTTGATAAAAATCTAACAAACCAAATCTGCCATGTGAAGTTAAAGGCAAAAATTTATTTGAAGTTCTTGCAAACACTCTTGATGATTCACCGTACACTGGTTAGATCCTTCATAGATGGGGCAGTTGCTTCCAGCTCTGCAATTGTCTCAACATTAGAACTCTTGGGTACAAATATAACCATGCACTTCGTCTCTGCACAGCTACTCACAGGACCACGCCAGTAGAAAGTATGTATGATGGAAAATTTAGCTTTGGCTTATGCTGGCACATTGATGTAAAGAGGAAACCACACGCGAACTTACGTGGCATTAAATTACAAACGAAGTACATTTATTAAAACACAGGAAAGCACACACTTTGCTTAACGTTCTTATCATCGAACACATTCACCGGACTGCGAGGCCATTGAGACAGGAAGGAAACAGTGCACAATTAATAGAATGCTGCCTTAAAAAATTAATATAGTTTTAAAAACATTTAGATATTATCACATCATTTAGAACAACTATTGTTATCATTGAAATAGAACCATACGCATATATTTTATTAACAACTACTAAGTACACCCCATAACTCAAGTTATCGTATTCGGACAAGTAACTATGTAAATCTTTGTGAGAAATACTCTTATTGTAAATACCAAAAGCTATTATCTATGTATGAAGCTAATAATCTCATATGGATAGATATTATTTTCTTGTTCTTTTGATTTATTACTTACTTCTTTACTTTCTACAGAAGGTGAGCTAACTTTTTGTATTTTTCGTCTTACTTCCTCTTTTTTTAGAGGTTTGCTACTTCCCCATTGTTCGCCTACCTGAAATGTAAAAAAAATATATATTCATATATAAATAAATAATCGCCAGTGAGTGAACAATACCATCTTATTTTTTAGGGTAATTCAAACCAAGTTGCCACAGAAAACAAACTAGATTACCGCCAGCATATCGCACTGTAATTGTCACACATGGATATATTCCATTAGAAATATAGAATCTATACTTTCCCTTAAACTGCAGATCAATTAAAAACTTTTTTATGTTTGGACTTTCCACAGCACATCCATCACTTCTGTTTTATTTGACGGGAAAGAAATATATCCATACATTGATAATGTTTTTTTTTTATATCACAGCTCCTCTTTGCTGAACCCGAATTCGAATCGAGGGATGCCATCTCATGCACTACGTTTTGTAAATGAAATCATCTACTCTTGAAGATATGTTAAAACAAATTGGTAACTAGTTTTTGCCGATTTTTCCGTTTAACTAGTTTTTGACATTTTATTTCCACGCTTTATTTGACAAAGAACACAAAGGTTATGGCGTTTTAAGGAATAGTCCCACTCCATAACTAAAGAACCCATTTCTAAATGGATTCTCGGGGGTCAAGTAGGAATTATCTTGTTTTAATGACTTCTGAAACTTATGTGAAATTCAGCTTGCACCTAATCATTCTACCCCAAAACATTACGCTATGCAGGTGAGCTATATCTAAGGACTTATTATAAATCATGCATAAAAAAAGTATACAAAACAATTAAATATTAAAATTCAATTAGGGATACAATAGACATATTTTTTTAAATTTCAGTCGAGCGCCCTTTCCATGGATGTGGATGAACCACTGATGTAGAAGTTACAACGAACACCCGTTAAAAGTAGTTTTTATTATAAATACTTATGTGGCAACCGAAAAAATAATATATTTCACATTCAGGTAAATGCCTGGGAAAAGGCAAAGGGAATAGTTTTAATGTATAAAATCAATATAATATTGGTTATGGGAACGGTGAACAGCACTGTCATATTTTATATTACTTTTATACTATATTTCATAATAATCAAACCAAACCATACTCACACACAGATTCGTCTGGAAGTCGCAGACGGGAAGATGTCCTCCGCACTCCAATGGTAGGTAATCCCTTATTTCAGATCTCAACAAAAATGCCAAAGATTGTTCGTAACACTGATTTGTTACCCGATATATCTCTTCTTCAGGTTCTTTAACCTGAAAGATAAAATATAATCGCAATTAGTTGGAGAAAAGTAAAAAGCCAGATATTCTGGAATTGTTACAAATGTATATATCGCCGGTCAGCAAGAATTGTAACACAACTCACAATTAAAAAAATAATTCGATTCAAGCAGCAATATATCTAGAATATCGTTCATGATTGTATTAGTAATACTGTTCACTACCTTTATTTTAACAATAAAAATTTTTATCTTTCTTTCTTTCATTTTTTGTGTTATTATATTTATATTTTCCTTTTTTTCTCTCTGCCATTTTTAAATCATTATAAACTAGACTGAACTGTTATTCGTAGTACATTCAAAATTAAGATCGTAAGTCGGCAAACATCACCCATGCAGTGGATTGGCTTTAACCATTAAAATAAATATATATCTTTCTTTTGATATATTGATAATTTTTATGTTGACGATATCGACTTGTGTCACTATTCCTGTCAACCGGCGATACGCCATTGGAAACAATTAACCATATTAACATACTGATTCCCCTCCCCGTCAACGGATATCAAAGGAAGAGAAGAGAAGATACTTAGATATCCAGCTAAAAAACCGTTTTTTTCTTAGTTAGACCAATCTTGCATTTAATTTTTTATTTATTTACTACAAGGGCTCTACAGCCCTTATAGGACCTTGGCATGTCTTTTCCATATTATTGCACCCCTATCCGGCGCAGGTCCGCCTCCACGTCCTCAAGCCACCTCAGCCGTGGTCTCCCTCGCACTCGTCTTCCTTCCAGCGCACAGTGGGAAAATTTTGTCATTTAGTGGCCAAAAATCTATAACTCCTGATCGAATGACGATATTCCAATAATTCTATTTTTCATTAAAGAGCATGGGATTTTCTTTATCAGCGAGAATAAAAAAAATATCAGTCTAAGTATTTCAAATTAATTTTTATACTAATCCTTTCTTCAATTTAATTTAAATAAAATATTTTATTAGGATCAGGGTTATTCATACAGAATGAAATGAGTCAGTATTATTACCTATTGAGCTTTCTGCTTATACATATCTTATTCAGCCATTTTCTCCATTTAAAAAAAATTTAAATAATTATTTCCTCAAAAAGAAAAATTCAAAAGAATTAATTTAAAATATCCAATTTTTTAGGACTTTTAGCGGAAAAAAATATTATCAAATAATTTAACTAAAAGTATATATTTTTTGATTTATTCTAATTCGAGGTCAAAAATATATTGAAAGTTCAAATATATGGATTTAAATCTTAAAACCAATTGCATTTGATCGATCAAATTCTATTAAGGTATTTTAGCACCCTTCACCCTACACGACTGTGAAAAAAATCAGAACCAACTATTGCCAATAGAAGGATTTATATAAATTTTAATACTTTCTTTTCATAAATTACAAAGTCAACGTGGATGAAATCAAAACGAATTTTGATCCAATAATTTTACAGCCATCATTCTTATTTATAAAATATGTACAGTATTATAAAAAGTAAAGATCAAAAGGTAAACAAATTTAATTTATTTTAAGCAAAATCTATGTACATCTCCCTGATATTATTTTTTTCCTATTGAGCCTTACTTTTTATATTATATAAGCATATAAGTAACATTAATGGCTGTGAAATTATTTGATAAAAATGCTTTTTGATTTTATCTACTATAACTATGTAATTAAGGAAAAGAAGTATTTCAATTGATATAAATTCTGCTTTTGGCAATAGTTGGTTCTGATTTTTTTCACTGCGATAGAGGATTTAAATTTCGTAGAATAATATAATAGAATTGGACCGATAAATGCAATCGTTTACCGTATATCCATTTCAAGATTTAAAGCCCTGTATTTGGTCTTTGAATATATTTTCGGCCTCGAATTGGACTAAATCCTAAAATATACTTCTACTTAAAATATTTGATAATCTTTTTTTTTTTCATTAAAAGTTGTAAAAATAGGATATTTTTAATAGTATTTTTTGGATTTTTTCGTTTTCAGACAATAATTATTTAAAAATCTATCAAAAGGAGGAAATACCTGAAAAAGACATGCATATAAGCAGAAAGTAAATAGATAATAATACTGACTCATTTATTAATACACACTCTATTTATGACCATTTACCAGATAAACAATTTTATTTAAATTAGAGTGAATAAAGGATTTAGATTAAAATTAAACTGAAATACCCGGAGAGAAGATATTTATATTTTTTTTATTCTTATTATTAAAAGAAATGCCAAGCTCATTAATGAAAAGAGAATTATTTGATTATCGCCATTTAATCAGGAGTTATAGATTTTTGGCCGCTAAATTACAAAACTTTCCCACTGTGCAGCGGTTGATTTAGCGGACTTCTAAGTAGGCGATGTTCCGGTATTCTTTCCACATGGCCAAGCCATCGGATTCTCGCCATTTTGATGAAAACCACTATGTCTGGTTCACCATAAATTTTCATTAGTTGATGGTTATTGCTAGACTGGCATTGTCCTGCTTCGTTAATTGGTCCAGATATCATTCTGAGGACCTTCCTTTCCCAAACCTTGATCAAGTTTTCATGCTCTTGGGGCAGGACCTACGCTTTGCTGCCATACGTTACCACAGGTCTGACGATTGTCCTATATGTTATCACTAAAGCTCGGAATTCCGTGCGGTAAAAATTTGAAACCGTGCAATAAAAACTTCAAAACGTGCTAAAATGTGCATTGGATTGCTTGAAAACTAATCATTAAATTATTTTTGGTAAAAAAAAATTTCTACTTTGGGAAAAAATGAGTAGCGGAGAGTATATTGAAATTGAAACTCTTTTGTTTACAAATTATTTTTATAATAATGCTTTTAGTATACATTTTGGTAAAAAACTGAATTTTGGATCTTTTGTATAACACTATTGATCTATTTTTATAAATATTTCCGATAAAAAAAATCGGAACATAAAATATTTACTTAAAATAGTAACAAGATGTGGAATAAAGAGTAAAATACTCGCATCTAAGCTATAATTATATTGGAAATAGAAAGGTGTTAATATAGGAAAGGTACTACTCAAATTATCGAATCACTACATGCAATATCTGGTGTGTAGGCTTTTTTTTAATTCATTCTGGTACATGAACGGATCCAGCCGATTATAAAAGGGTGGGGGCTGCACTTGAACTCTGAATTCAAGTTTTAAAGGATGTAAATCCAAAAACAAAGTTAAGTTTTTCATTATTAAAAAAAATTAAATAGATGAGGAAGGTAACCCTTTAGATTTCAAAAAAGTATCAGCGTTTTTTATCAATAAAAGCCTTAAAAGTTTAATCGGTGTAGCAAAGACAGTAAACAAATTAAGAGATGGGACTCTTCTAGTTGAAACGTCGTCAAAAATTCAATCGGGAAAGCAAATGAAATAAATTTTTCTTTATTCGCTAATGATTTTAAACCTTATATAAAACACAATTCGTATACATTAAATTGAAGTTGCAAAAAACATTGGAAACCTTGAAACATGGTCCAGAACTACAGGTTTCAGTTTTTCTGGTACAAAAACATTGGCTGCTGATTTCTGCAAATAAATAAAATGCAAAAAAAAATTTCTTATTGACTCAATCAAATCCGCCAGTTTTTGATAAGAAACTTTGATAAAAATCTAACTAATCAAATCCGCCATGTGAAGTTAAAGGCCAAAATATATTTGAAGTTCTTGCAAACACTTTTTGGGGATTTTCCTGGCCGGCACTACTGATTATTAACCGTACACTGGTTAGATCCTTCATAGATAATGGGGCAGTTGCTTCCAGCTCTGCAATTGTCTCAACCTTAGAACTCTTGGGTACAATATATAACCATGCACTTCGTCTCTGCAGAGCTACTCACAGGACCACGCTAGTAGAAAGTAAGTATGAAGGAAATATTCATCTTTGGCTTATGCTGGCACATTGATGTAAAGAGAAAACCACATCGCCTCTGAACTTACGTGGCATTCAATTACAAACGTAAACAAAAGTACATTTATTAAAACACAGCAAAGCACACACTTTGCTTAACGTTCTTATCATCGAACACATTCACCGGACTGCGAGGCCATTGAGGCAGGAAGGAAACAAAAAACATTTAGATATTATCACATCATTTAGAACAATTGTTATCATTGAAATAGAACCATACGCATATATTTTATTTTCAACTGCTCCCCATAACTCAAGTAACCGTATTCAGACAAGTAACTATGTAAATCTTTAAGAGAAATACTCATATTATAAATACCAAAAGCTATGTATGATATGTATGAATGATATGTATGGTATTATCTATGTATGAAGCTAATAATCTCATATGGACAAATTAATTATAATTAAAAAAGATCAAAGCCGATTGCTAATGAGCAATATAACCACAACAGCACTATAGTTGCTACAAATGAATATATTATACTTATTAATAATAAACTTTACTTACACATCTCTCCTTCTTATAGTCGCAGTAGGGTGTCGGTGGCTTACAGGAATTCAATATGGTACAGAGTGTGTGAAGCTTTTCGAAAGCATATTTCGAAGGATCATTATTCTCTTCTGGTCTTACTTCCTTACTTTCTACTGGAAGTTTGGTAACCTGAAAAAAAAAAAAATATATATATATATATATATATATATATATATATATATATATATTCATATATAAATAAATAATCGCCAGTGAGTGGTGAACAATACCATCTTATTTTTAGGGTAATTTCAAACCAAGTTGCTCCACAAAACACACTAGATTACAGCCAGCATATCGCACTGTAATTGTTACATATGGATATATGGCATTTGAAATAATAGACCTTACTAACACATTTATTCTCCTTGTAATCGCAGTAGGCCGTCGCACAGTGGTCCAAAAAAGCTGAAAATGGGAAAAACCTAATATCTATTATAATTACTTTGCTAGCGGCCTAGAACCACTCGTGTATTGATTTTTTGAGATGCCGAATCTAATGAAATCAAAATCAGTGCAATGGGAGCAATAGATCGAGTCCAAATTTGAGGTCAAAAAGTCAAAAATATCAAAAATTCGTGTTTGATATAGTCTTATATGTTTTTTAAGGAGCCGAATCTAATGAAATCAATATCACCGAAATCAGAGCATCAGATCAATTTAAAATTTGACGTGGAAAATAAAAATTTCTATAGATTTTATTTTATTTATCATTTTTATGTACAATAATACAAATAGGATATAATTATTTAATCTTGTTTAAATAAATTCTATGCTTCCTCGGTTAGCCCTTTTTTCATTTTATACTTGTATACTGGTCTTAAATCCGTAATATATGGGTCGCTTGTTACAAATAATTGGTGGAAAACATCTTCATTTGTTGCGACTGGAGATTTCTTCCAGGAATGATGTTCCCGGTACTGCTTATAATTTTTGTTCCTACTCTCCATGAGCCTCTTCTGACAGGAAACCGATACAAAGAGCTGCGTGCTCAATCATGTCTGTTACATGGAAAAGAATTTTGTGGGCGGTCGATGGGAGATAGTACCAGGGGTACCGAGTCACTGCCATCTCAGCCGTTTCCGCTGCATGCTGCAGTATCAATCGGATACAGAGAGCAAATTACATCTAGGACTGTTTTTAATCTCATACTGTTAATTAGTTCTTCATTTATCCCTGTAATTTGCGCCGTTAATGAAGGATTTTCAAAAAACTTGAAACAATAACAGCATCAAACTGAAATAAATGTACCCCCTCAATTTTCAGGGGTGAGAGCTCTAGTGCATAGGATCACCATACACCTTACATACACTTGTAGTTGTAGTTTATTTGATTATTTAAAATACAAAATAAAACAATTTTTTATTAGTATTTTAGAATTAAAATTAAAATAATTTTAATAACATTATTTTCAACTAATTTTACTAACATAATTTTCAATTAACATATGATCGATTGAATTGCAAATTACCTAAAAACTTTAATCAATATTTAATCTGTCATATTTTGGTACCAGAAGACTAAAAGAAGAAAAAAGAACCTCAAACGATAACACTACAAGGCACGTTTTAATTAGGAAAGTTATTTTGAAAAAAGCTCTACCTCCAGAACAAAAGGTTAGTCCTTTAATCTAGAGTTAACTTAAGGAGCTTATACGCTTCATACAAGGAGCATTGCGGAAACCGCAAGTCCTTAGACCTGCAAGATGACTAAGCCTCAGAAATCAAAAGTGGTAACTAGTAGAAAAAGACCTCCGGCTTTTATAAAGCCTACGAAATCAAATAAGCCCGAATCTCCTGATAAGGGAGCCTAACAGAAATCTGTTCCTAAACAAGCTACACCAACTAACGAAGCAGCTTTTCAGCTAGCTTCTAGCTCGACCTCTAACCACGATAGACCATCCACTTCTATTTCTAGACCTCCACCTATTCATATAAAACTTGCAACAAACTACAAAGAATTATGCTTGAGCTTATCTTCCGAAGTAGGTCCTTGTGGATTTTACTGTCGCTCTTGCATTAACGAAACAATAGTTTACCCATCCACTCCGGACGATTATCGCAAGATCATAATTTAAAAAAATTATTGCAAACCTAGAAACTATCCTATCACACATACCAACTAAAAGAGGAGAAACCCTTTCGGATCGTTATAAGAAATCTCCATCACACTACCGACATCGAAGATATCAAATCTGAATTAGAAGAAAATGGATTCAATGGAAAAACTATTGCAAATGCACATCACCCTAAATCAAAATGACCGTTACCAATATTTTTTGTAGATCTCCTAAGGAATCCAAAGAATCCAGATATCTTCAAACTAGAGTTTCTGGTTTATACCAGAATAAAAGTAGAAGAGCCGTATAAGAAAAATGAGCCACCTCAATGTCAGAGGTGCCAGGCTTTTGGTCATACTAAAGGGTATTGTAGCCTACCAGCAAGATGTGCTAAGTGTGCTGGAACTCACATTTCATCAGAATGCAGAAAATCGAAAGATACCCCTGCCACTTGCGCAAGCGCAAATTGTAATGGAGCACATCCTGCTAACTACAAAGGATGCGCAGTATTTAAAAAGCTAAAGACTTAAGAAACAAACAAGCCAATCACAATCAAGCACCAGGAAATGTACAACAAGAAATTCCTCCCTCTCAACTCACACCGACTACTATGGAACTTCCCTCCTCTCATCACACAACATCTTCTATTGACCTCTCTATAACAAATGAACCAAAAGAAGAACATGCTAAGCAGACAGGTAAAACTTCAAGAGAGAATAATCCTTCTTTGGAGAGAGGAGGTGAGCCAACTACAAAGGTAACAGGGAGTTGCCTGTCCACACTTTCTGCTCACCCTCTTTCCTCTTCGTTTGATATCTCTTCGGCTATAAAATCTTCCATTGAACCTTTCCTATCTGAACTGAAATTCCTTCTATCTCCCATTCTTGAATTGCTAACAAAATTAGTTCCATCCCTTATTTCTAATCCTATCAATGGCTAAACCTAAACCTGCTTCTCTTAGAATACTGTGGAATTCCAATGGTCTGCTCCAACATAAAAACGAACTGGAAATTTTTCTAAAAAAACAGGACATAAACATCGCACTGGTAACAGAAACTCACTTAACGGACAAACAAACAATTAAACTAAACGGTTACAAAATATAGAAAAGATCACCCCGATACTAAAGCTCATGGAGGCACGACAATTATAGTAGACAAACCGTTAAATCATCATTTGTTAACAGCTGCACCAACAAATTCTATTCAATATACCAACATTTCTCTAAACTCTCCAAAATTCCAGCTTTCGTAGCCTGCTGCAGTAGCCTCAGTTTATATTGCCCCCAACAAAAAAGTATCAATAAATGAGTTTAAAAATCTTTTCTCAGCAATGGGAAAACCATTCCTAATTGGTGGAGACTTCAACGCTAAAAACACAAGATGGGGCTCTCGATTACCAAGTACTCGAGGAAAAAGGCTACAAAAATGTATCGACAATCTCAAGCTGTCTGTTCTTTCCCCATCACAACTTACCTATTGGCCTACTTCACTATCAAAATCTCCCAATTTTCTTGATTTCTTTATCACTACCTGTCTGCCACTCGCACTCTAACGTTTCCTCTCTTCATGACCTTTCTTCCGATCATAGCCCAGTTTTCCTTGAACTGTCAAACCACCCTTTCACAAAACCAAAACCACCAACATTAATCAATGGCTACATTAACTGGGAAAATTTTAAAAATTACATTGACAGCAAAATTACATTAACCACTTCTATTACCACGGCTGACGACCTTGACAACGCAGTAAACTATTTAACAGAAACCATACAAAACGCTATTTGGCATTCAACCATACCAAAGAAACCATACACTAAATCTGATCCTTACCTCCCCCAGAAAATACGTAATCTCCTAAAAGAAAAACGTATAATCAGGGCTCAATGGCAAAGGACCACATATCCATCATACAAGATAAAAATTAATAAACTTACCCGAACACTCCACGACGAACTAATAGCATTCAAAAGTAATAACTACAGAGACTACATAGACTCCATGAACAAACACAATGGAATAATATGGAAAGCAACAAGACGAATACTGAAGACGAAAGACACCAATATCCTCTACGACGTACAGACAACACCTGGGCAATAACGGGCGAAGAGAAAGCCAATGAATTCGCTGTATTCTTATGTCAGGTGTTTGGGACTGACAAAACTCACGACAATAGAATCACTCACGAAATAGAAGACGACCTTGCCACACCACTACCACTGTCACCACCTCCTCCAGCATTTCAGCCTAAAGAAGTGTACAAAGAATTAAACTGCCAAATAAGAAAGCTCCTGGCTATGATCTAATCTAAACCCTTCATCCTTCGCCACTTACCACGAAAAGCTGTCATCTTTCTAACTTACATCTATAATGCAATCTTGCGCACAACCTACTTTCCTCTTCTTTGGAAGCTTTCCACTATCAAAATGATTCCTAAACCTTCCAAACCCACCACTAATCCTTCATTCTATCCTCCTATTGCACTTCTTCGAATCATGGGGGAAAATATTAGAAAAACATTTTCTAAATAGATTAAAGCCAATCCTGGAAAGTTGTGAAGTGATTCCAAACCACCAATTTGGCTTTCGGTCTTATCACTCAACTATTCAACAGTGTCACAGAATAATAGATGCAATATCTGTCGCTTTCGAGAAAAAAGAATACTGCTCTGCTGTTTTCCTCGACATTGAGAAAGCTTTTGACAGTGTATGGCACAAGGGCTTGCTTTGGAAAATTAAACCGCACATTCCTTCTATTTACTTCCTGATTCTTCAATCTTTCTTTCTTAACCGGTATTTCTGTGTTTCAGTTGACTCTTCTCTTCCCTCCTTCTTTCCTCAACTTGCGGGTGTACCACAAGGTAGTGTTTTATGTCCTTTACTCTATTCCGTCTACACATTAGATATCCCTGAGCACCCTCGCACCACTATCTTTAGTTTCGCTGATGACACAGCTATCGTTTCAACACATCAAAATCCTACTATCGCATCCTTCGCCCTTCAAAGTCATCTATTTGAAATAGAAAAATGGTTCGAAAAATGGAAAATAAAAATGAACTCCTCCAAGTCAAGTCACGTAAGTTTTTCTCTACGAAAATCTACTTGCCCACCTGTGACAATTAACAATGACCCAGTCCCCCCGAAAAGAATTTCGTACTATACCTTGGACTGTACCTAGACAAACGACTCACGTGGAACATACATACCAAATTTAAAAAACAGGAACTCAACAGACGGTACAAGCAGCTTTCACATCACCTGGACTACAGATCAACAATCACCTTAAGAAACAAGCGAATAATTTACACGACTATTTTAAGACCTATTTGGACATACGGAGCAGAACTTTGGGGTTCCGCGAAAGACACCCACATCAACAAAATACAAACATCACAATCCAAAATTCTCAGGTGCATCACAAATGCACCTTGGTTTATTTCGAATAATACACTGCACAATGACATGAACATACCGACAGTAAAATCTTTCATACACGACAAATATCAAACATTCCACTCTTCAACACTAAATCACCCTAACCCACTCATCCATACTCTTTCCTCCTCCCTGTTACCTGGTCAGCCACGACGTCGACTGAAACGAAGGTGGCCAAGAGACCTCTTACTCTAGTAAATTATAATGCAAGAAAGTCTCAAGAAAGTCAGATTCAAAAGCAGCAGTGACCAAATTTGCTCGATGCGCCACAGCGCAGGTGCAAATCTACATGGAAAACATAAATAAAATAAAAATTATTTTAATATTTTAGGATTAAAATGAAAATAATGTGTGATTTATTTTATTTTAATTCTAAGCGAGTCCCCCTCCCTTAGAGACCTATAGGAGGATTTTTCTTAACTAATAGTTCCTCCCCAAGGTCATCCGCCTTCGCCACTCGCACCGTAGCGAAAAGTTTAAATCCTTATAAATCCCAAAGTTGGCCGAAGTTGGCGCTGAAAATTTTACTACAGTTCCTCTACTACCTACATTTACATATTAAACCATTGCGACCGTAACGCAACTTAACGCAAACTTTTTATAAGCCAACAAAGTAAAAAAATCATACTTATTTAAGCAAAGATTTCGAAAATTAATTGCTTCTCTAACTGTTGATATTATTTAAACATGTTTAGTCCATAACAGTGCACATATAGATGACACACTCCTGATTTATTTATGAATATTTTATTGTTAATCTTATACAGAGTAGAAAAAAAATGGTAAAAAAGTACGATTTTTTCAATCCTTAAAAAGTTCAATTTTACTGGGACACACACATTTTAATTTTGAACTAGTTAAAAAAATATATTCTTTCCATTGTTCTACAAGTATCTGAGTATTCGAAAACCAAGAAAAAATCAGATTTGGGCTACTTTCATTTATGAGGTTTTTTCCGAGGTTGGACCACAGTGCGTCGCGTCGCCAACCAGCGACGCGTCGGTGGTTTGCAGGTATTTGTCTTATGACGCCTGATTATTTTAATTTCTATGTAATCTATCGAATGATCAACACTGGAGTACTCTTCTTGTACTTGTGATTTTCCTTCATTGTTTTGTTCTGTTGGTTTGCTAATTTTGCATTACATTATTTATGATAATTAAAAAACACTACAATTTCATTACTTCGCTGACAAGGCTTGGATAGGCCCCGCGGATAGCTCAATGATTAAGAGCCTGCAGCGATGATGGAGAGACCCGGGTTCGATTCTAGGCTGTGGTCAATCTTTTCTCTTCAGATGAAAATTAAGTAAATATATTATTATAGTTTTACTACTTTAGTACGATGACTAAATATTTATATTTATTGTTTCATATACGTGCACAGTAATTTTTTTTAAGGGATTTAGTCCAAAAATAATTTTCTGTTTTATTTTAATAAAAAAATAAAGTGCTTTAACGCATTCATAAATTAATTTAAAGTAACGTTCACAGGCATAAATAACTCAGAAACTCAATCCTTTTGATTTAAGTGAGACAAAATCTTTTTAGCATTTTTGAGGTTCAATAGAAAATTGTGGTGACTTATAATTGGTGGGATTGGAAAGCATGCATAAAAGGGTAAATAACAAGTAGGATAGGCAAATTCCCTTTTAAGATCAAATTTGTGGGACAAAAGCATTGGATTATAATTACATATGACTAACATCATTGAACACAATATTTTTTTCTCACAGAATCTATACTTTCCCTTAAACTGCAGATCAATTGAAAACTTTTTTATATTCGTACTTTCCACACCACATCTATCACTAGGGTTGTTTTAGGATTCCATGGTCTGAATCTACTGTATGCATATCTGCTTCAGGGTTTTACCAAGTAACAGGTTTTCAAATGCCAAGCTTTCACCCATCTTGTTGTGGGCTTTTTCATGGCCAATACAAGAATTCTTGTATGTGCAGTGGATTCTTGTATTGGCCCTGAAGAAACCCACAGCAAGATGGGTGAAAGCTTGGCAGTTGAAAAACCTGTTGTATGGTCAAACCATGAAGAAGATATGCATACGATCTATCACTTTTGTTTAATTTGACGGGAAACAGATATATCCATACATTGATAATTTTTTTTTTTTTTATATCACAGCTCCTCTTTGCTGAACCCGAATTTGTGATCGAGGAAGGCCATCTCCTGCACTATGTTTGTAAATGAAATTATCTACTCTTAAAGACAAGTTAAGAGAAATTGGTAACTAGTTTTTGCTGATTATGATAATTATAGTGCAAAAGATGTTGAGTAAATTGCGTAGAGGAAACCCCCGTATTTCGGGCGAATAATGTGTTCCACTCAATAACCATTCTCATGTTTCCCAGCAACAGTTTTTGTTATAGAGGTCGACCGAAAGAGTATTCTAGATGATATTGATATGGTACCTGCAAGAAATTTTGAAATTTTTATCATTTCATTGTAGTCAATGTCATAGAAAAATCACAGCTTCAATCAACTTCATATAAAAAAATATTTTCAAAGCCTTTTACCGAAAAATAATATCTGTAATAATTTCTGTAGGCGTATTGATAGTAACCAAAAGTTGTCTTTTAATTTTAACGTTATGATAACTAATAATTATCTTATTATCGTTAAGAGAATAAAACGTTCATTGTTTTTATCACTGTAAAAGTAAATTATGCGAATATATTCATAATCAACCTCTAAGGAAATGCATGATTTCCAGGTCCGAATGGATTTGTCAGTTAGAGTTTTAAATCCCAGCCTTCATAGTTCAAAAAGAGATTAGTGAAATAAAAACAACATTGGGATTGCTTTTATATGAATGTATAATGCATTAAAATGATTTCTTGAATCGCTCAAATCCTAATTTTTTATGGCATCAACCATTATTGCCTTCTCTTACAGCATGGAATTATAAAACGGCAACGTGGTAGTGTAATTATAATTTATAATGAAGATTGATGTGTTTTATGAAATCTAGGACATGGACGGGGTATACGGATTCACGGGTACTCTCCGATATGATATGCCATCACTGATCGCTCTTTTCGCAGCCTGATCCGCTATCTCTGAAACATTATGGACTGTTATTGGGTTATTTTGTAAAATGGTATGAAGATGCTCTGGAAGGTACAGTAGTCTTGAAGATTCGTATGAGTGGCATTCACTTAGCATGTGTTTGATTGTAAGGGGAGTTCCGAAGAACCGACATTAAGGCGGTGAATCGTGAGACATTAGATATCCGTGTGTCCTATACGGAGCCATGTAAGGATCACCTCATCTCTTCTTTTATCACGAAACGACGAGACCCAGGGAGAAACGTCGTGATTTACTTCTCTTAATTTCTTGATTCAATCAAGAATTTAAGAAGAAGGAAATGAAATCATTTACGGGTACTCTCCGATATGATATGCCATCACTGATCGCTTTTTTTTTTTTTTTTTTTTTTTTTTAAAGGCATTGGATAAATCCATACAGCCAGAAATTAATTTGTTGTCGAATTATTATTATTAATAATCTATTAAATGTATTTCTTAATAGATTTCAAGAAATTCACTACGCTAGCTACCTGTTCCCAGCTGCTCAGTGACAATATTTGTTTGTATGTTATGTTGTTATTGCCGAGGGCTTGTAAAAGTACTCTTCTCTGGCGTTCATAAGCATCACATTCCATTATAATATGATAAAGTGTTTCGGGATTAGTACAATTTACACATTGAGCCGTATTGGAAATCCCTATACGATGTAAATAACTATTACATAATCCGTGGTTCGACCTGAGTCTACAATATATTTTTACTTCGTCTCTATACAGATTTGTTGTTAAAAACCATGGCTTACGTGAAATGTTTGGAAATATTGATTTATAATACTGGCCTGTTTGTGATTGTTGGTATTGTTGTTGCCAAGTGTTCCTGCTATCTTCCTTAATAGCTAAATAAAAATCAGTATAGGGGACCGAAATGTTGACTGGCTCGCCTGTATATACCATATAGCCTCTTTTGCAAAACCATCGACTTTTTCATTTTCTAAAATCCCTTCGTGAGCTTTGACCCATAGGAAAACAATCTGTTTATCGTTTTTTAAAGATTCGTGATGCAATTTAATGATGTCCAATAGGACTTTGTTATTGTTTATGTTTTTAAAATTATTTATTGCTTGCAATGAGCTTAAGCTATCTGTTAATATTATAAATTTAAATTGTTCCGACTGGTTAATATATTTTAAGGCTTCCAGAATAGCATATAATTCTGATGTGAAGGATGAACAACCTGGTGGTAACTTAAACTTTGCCATATGGTTGAATTTTGGAATGTATAATGCGCTGCCTGATAAGTCCCTTATTTTTGATCCGTCGGTATAGATGCAAGTGTGGTCAGGCCAATTATCAGAAATAACGGCTTTTATTTCCTGGTTTGCTGCTATTTGAGGTAACGAATTTAATTTTTTGTTTATTATTATTTTGAATTTTTGAAAGAACGTTTCGAAGTCAACCGAGAACTGAGGTAGTATATTAGCCGGATGAACGTGGTCTAGATTTTTTTGGTATTTTATAAAACTATTATAAATCAGTGGTGTGTATTTTTTTTCTGCCAATAAGCCTTGCTTAAAATTAGCACGCATAAGTTTACAATTTTATTGTAGCATATAGGGTTTCTGGCTTTTACTTTGAACATGATTTTATCACTTATGAATTGTCTTCTAACTTTTATTGGCATTTCTACTGCCTCGTTTAATATAATATCTATTGGGGTGGACTTAAGGAAACCTAAGCATATTCGTAAACATCTATTTTGTATGACATCTAGTTTTTTTAATGATGTTTCTGTCGCTTCGCCGTGTATAACTGCTCCGTAGTCAAATATCGCCCTTACAGTAGCCCTATAAAACAGTAACGAAATATTTGGATCCGCACCCCATTTGGCGTTGGCACTAATCAGTCTTAAGGTGTTAACAATTTTTTCCGATTTTTTTATAATTTCTGCGATGTGCTTATTCCAATTTAATTTCCTATCGAAATACATCCCCAGAAATCTGACACTAGAAGAGCACGGAAAAGCTATTCCCTCCAAAATTAATTCGTCCCTTAATGGAAAAATGTGTTCCCTACTGAATGGGCAAACTACTGATTTTGTTGTCGAAATTTCCATGCCACAGTCGAGTTGCCATCGTTTAAAACTTTTTATAGCTTCATTTAACAGCTCTATCGCACTATTTATATTTTTATGAGAAGTGTATAAGCGTATGTCATCAGCGAACTGAAGGATTGAAACTTCGTCCGGAATAAATTTTCTTAAATCGGATGAAAACATTATAAACAATAAACAACTTAGAATTCCTCCCTGAGGTAGACCTACTCTCGCATTTCTAGTTAAAATGATCGAATTATTGACTTTTAGATATATTTTCCTATTATCTATTAGATTAATTATAAAATCTGTAATTTTACGTGGAATTTCAATTTTTTCCATATTTCTTGCCAGTATATGTATGGGGACGGTATCGTATGCTTTCGTTATGTCAAGGAATAGAGCTATTGTTTTTTTCCCATTAGTGAAGGCAGTTTGGATATCGGTGTGAAGCGCCAAAAGACTATCGATCGTGGACTTTCCTTTTCGAAAACCGTATTGATAGTTGGGTATTTTGTTCTTTGATTCTAACCACCATTCTAGTCTGAATTTGATCATTCTTTCGAATGTTTTTAAAATGCAAGAACTAAGAGCTATGGGTGGGTAAGAATTAGCGATATTAGGATTGTTTCCTGGTTTGAGCATTGGTATAACACAATATTCCCTCCAAGAATCCGGCACTAAGTTTTTTTCCCATATATTATTAAATATTTTTAGAAGGCGATTTTTTAATTCGAGTGGTAGTTTGCTTAACATTATGTAGTGGATGTTATCTAATCCCGGAGCTGTATTATTGTTATATTTTAGTGCATTTAAGAGCTCTGGTAGTGTGAAATTTGATAATATTTTATCGTTACCTGGTTCCCCTGATTTACTACTATTGCTATTATTAATAGTTGAATCGACAGTTATCTTATTATTATTTTCTGAATTCGGTGTTAAATTACTGATTTTGTCTAAGTAAATAGGAATGCTAACCAATGGGGGGGCCAACTGATCTATGAATTCTTCGCACCATTCGCCGACAGTAATAGAGAATTTATTATTTGTTTTCCGTTTGTTAAGTCGTGATAACTTATGCCATATATCTCTAATAGGGGTATTTTTGTTTATGGACGAGCAAAATGATTGCCATGATTCCTTTTGTTTTTTTCGGGTGATATTTTTAAACTGAGCATCAGCCTTTTGATAATTTATGAGGTTGCTGCTGGAAGGGGATTTTTTGTACGTTTTGAATGCATTTTTTCTGTTTTGTAGGGAATAAGAGCATTCTTTGTCCCACCAATTTTTACTAAATTTATCTTTATAGACTTTTTTGTATTGGGGAATTGTTTGAGTGCTTACTCCGTTGAGATATTCAATGAACTCTAGGTAGGTTGGTGTATCTGACAGGGTAGAACAATTAGATATGGCGTTAGCTTCAAATTCATCCCAGTTTGCTGACTTAATTATCCATTTTCTACTAGAACGTAGAATCGGAATTATCTTGGGATTATTGCTTTGATAGGAAATTTTCATGATTATAGGTAAGTGATTTGATCCTAAAGGCTGGTCATATACTTTCCAATCTATTGTATGAGCAATATTGACCGTACAAAAAGTGACGTCCAAACAAATATTTTTAGATTGGCGAATATTATTTACTAAAGAAATGAATGAAAAGAAATGATTCTAAGCTATTTTTGTTCGAAATAGCTGATCTAGCATTCCATTGTATTATTCTTATTGTATCGGTCACGGAAGGTTCTGTATTAGTCTTAAAATGAAAAAAATATATTTATTATTTTGTTTATATTAAATAGCTTTTAGTTATTAATTAAAAACTATTATTTTACAAATATGTTAATATTTATAAAATAATTAAAATTCATTTAAACATTTGGGATTATATTTGAAGGCTTTCGCTTCTGTCTCTAATCATATTTCTAATTTCTTCTTCGGTTATTGAAAAATTTTTATTGGATATTATTGTATTAATTATTGAAAATATAGCTTCTGAAACATTATTTATTTTCGTAGGTTTAGTGTACAGTGTACCGGAAGGTTTATTTTTGGGGATATTACTGTTTGTAAATATTGGGGTTGTTGGGTACAAAGGTGCGGAATAGCTACTGTTTATATCTCTTGTTTGTTGAATCATTTCATTCCCTTCTTGTTTTACTGGACTTGTGACTCGAAGTCTTTTGTTTACACTAATTTTACTTTTAATAAATGAATTAGCTTTAAGTGTAGAATTTATTTTATCCGCGTGATCTAATGTTGGAAACGATTCCGGAGTTTGCCTAAGAACAGCCCAGTTGTATCATTTTCCTTCCAAACTGTTTATTGCTTCTAAGTACGTTAAATTTTGATTGGCCATTAATTCTTTAATTTTTTTTTTATTGTTGAATTCCGGGCAAAGATTTTTCGCTAATGAAGAATGATTCCCATTACAATGTACACATTTCAATAAAATTCCTGGAGTACACTCTTCTTTGGTATGTTTTTCGCCACAGACTGGACACCTGGGCTTTGTGCTTTTACACTGAGAGGTGGGATGCCCATACCGGAAACAGTTCTGACACTGTATAACCGATTGAATGTACCGGTGCACCTCGCATCTGACGTAATGTATACTGATATAGTTAGGTAAAAATTGACCTCTAAAAGTAATTAAGATAGTACCTGTCGGTTTATATTCGTGTTCTTTTGTGACGTTGTTAAAAACTTTCTTATTAAACCTTTTAACACCGACGATTTTAAGAGATTCGGAATATAACGTTTTAGCGTTGCTAAGAATGTCTTCCTCCGATAAATTTATATCATCACCCCTTATTACACCTTTTCTCTCCAGCATAAATTGCGGAATATATACTACGAAGTTTTCTGTTTTTAAGATTTCCGATGTAACCAAAGCGTTCGCGTGTACTCCCAACCTTGTTTCTACTTTTATTCTATTACGTCCTGTTCTATTTATTGTTAAAATGTTATTGTATATTTCCGGACTCGATTCATTTAATATTTTTCCTATGGTCATAGGGTGAATACGGCTTATCCCGGCCCCTTCGTTCGATTTACTTTCAATAAATACGCAATAAGGCCCTAAATCTCTTTCTTCGTATAATCGAAGTGGTTTGTTCGTATTATTAATATTTGTATTTGTTTCGATTGCTGGGCTATTTTCTACTAGAGTCGTATTTAAATTGTGATTATCAACACCTTCCATTTCTACTTCAGTTGAATTTAAATTAGCGGGTTGTTCCTGAGATAAGTTATTGGTTAAACTATGTGATATATCTGGGGGAATATCATTTCTACCATCACTGGAACCTGGCATTTTCGCTTCTAACAATAAAAATAATTAAAACAATATAAAATTAACACTATTTAACAAAACCTCTCGAACTAATATAACTTAAATTGGTTATATGGTGTGGCTGTGCGGTAAAGCGCCGTACTCCCATGCCGGAGCTGCGGGTTCGAGTCCCGCCCTGGGTGGTGCTTTTCTTTCGTAGGATAAGTATCACCCAGTGCCATGGGTGTTTGTATGGGCAGTATAGGGCTTCAGTGGAAGCCTTAAAGTCCCAAAAAAAAAAAAAAAAAAAAAAAAAAAAAAAAAAAAAAAAAAAAAAAAAAAAAAAAAAAAAAAAAAAAAAAAAAAACTTAAATAATTAAATATCACTGTAAAATAAAAAGAAAATAATGAAAGAAATTATTTGTAACTAAATCTCTTATCTGGCCTGAAGGCTGCTAATTCTGCGGAGATCCTCACTGTTCGAAGGTTAACCTCAGACTGCACTGATCGCTCTTTTCGCAGCCTGATCCGCTACCTCATTCCCTCCTATCCCACAGTGTCCGGGGCCCCATATCAAAATCACAGAAACATCACTCCTATTCAGGGCGTATATTGCCATCAAGATATTTTGATTTTTGATGTTGCGTGTAAAGAAATCTCTGAGGGGGAGAAGAGCTGCTAAGGAGTCCGTACAGATGGCTAGTTTTTTACTTTTAGTCGGAAAAATCACGTTTAAACTTTTCTCTATTGCAACCATCTCCGCCGTAAAGTTACTGCATAATGGAGACAAAGAAAACAAGAGCTGTCATTGCTCATTGCAGACTACCGATTCACCTACACCTACATTGATTCTTCGATCCATCAGTGAATACGAAGTCGGTGTCTCCTATTTCCTATTTTAAGTTAACGAATTTTTGTTTGTATTCGTATGGTGAGGTAACCTTTTTTGAGTAGCGCCTTGATAGAGAGGTACACTTTGGGTGTTGGAACTTCCCAAGGGCAGGTCGGTGAATGCGCTGCTCCCTGTAAAGCTGGTAGCTCAATACGCATGCCATAGACACCCTTATCGCAAAAGATTGTTTCCGTACCGTAATTTGTTCTTGAGGAAGAGGTCGTCTATTTGGGAACAACGGAACAGTCAAAGGGTGTTTGTAAGTCGCAATGATTTTGGCAAAGTAAATGAGATCGAGTTATTGTCTTCGTATCTTAAGAAGGAGACGATCTGCACCACAGCTGGTGTTTCCGACCATTTTCAAAAGATTGAGGGATCGAAGAAAACTCGCCTTTAGTTGTTTAATATGTTGAGACCAGTTTAGGGTTCTATCGAATACTATTCCCAGGTACTGGACAGAGTTAGAAAGAGCTATTGGTTTGTTATCTATCGATGGGATTATGTTCGTTGTCTTTTGCTGAAGATTATTACAACGGTTGATATTCTAAAGCCATGTTCCCGTACTAATTCGGTATAGAGTGGATTGAATTTTTTCTTGCATGGAGATTACATCTGTACACTTTGTGTACATCACAAGATTATCAGCATAAAGCAAGCCTTCAACCGGTGACATTATCATATTCAACACCTGACTAAAACAGATACAGAAAAGCAGTGATCAAATGGAACATTTAACTCTTTTCATTTAAAAGTAAAAGTTTAACTTTTATTAATATGTGTTGATCGATAAAAGTATATTTTTACATTCAAATACCTATCTTTTTTTTTTTTTTTTTGGGTCCTCCCCTTCCTCGCCGTTTAGGCTATACGGGGTTTCCCGGGCCAGGGGAGAGGGTGGGGGATTAATGCCGAGTATTATTAAATTTCCCCTGGCTCTGGGTTTCGAACTTGAAATTTTTCTGGTTCTCAAAGTTATGTCCGGTTGTCCGTGGAAACGCGTATTTTTTAACGCGTTTGCTCACTCGGCCATCCCGCCACCCGCACCTATCTATGAAATATATAGTAAGGGAAAGTATTGCGGTCGTGAAAAATTTCGACTACCGGTTTTCAACGGAAATACACGTTTTGGGGTCCCCTGAGTTCAAATAACCAAGTCCCACAAAATGGTCTGTGTGTGTGTGTGTGTGTGTGTGTGAGAGAATAGACTAGCACAAAATCTATAAACCGTACGAGCCTGAAATTGGGTATTTGTTGTAAGCACTTGCCCGTGATGTGACAGCGAAAATTTCATCAAAATCGGTCAAAAGGAGGGGGCACTTTACTTAATAAATGTTGTCCCATTTTCACGTATTTTTTTTATTTACTCAAAAACGGCTTAAACGATTTGGATCAAACTTGGTATTTGATGTATGTATATGCCCGCGATCCGACACCCGAAATACCATTAAAATTGGTCAAACTGAGGGGGCACATTATTTAGTATATTTTTCAAATTTTTACGTGTTTTTTTCTTTTTTTTCTGAAAAACGGCTGTAACTATTTTAGTCTAACTGGGTATTTGATGTATGTATATGTGACAGCCAAAATTTTATTCACCGTATTATGAAAATAAAAACTTTTATTTATTAATGAAAAGATTTATTTTACTTAAGAGAGTAAATAAGTGATGCTCAAAATTTTTGAAGCATCGAAGATGTGAAAAAATATGGTATAAGATAGTAGTATATAATTAATTATATTTTAGTCTAGAATCTTTTGTTCCATAATAAAATTTTGAAAGCAATATAAAGCGATTTTAGAGGAACATTAATCGTTCTCGATTTCCAGAAAGGCATAGGACTCAAACTTTAGAACGAGACGTTACTACTCCTATCGATTCACCTTCACGATATATTTACAAAATGCAACTCGTAGTAAAAAACAAGCAAGCAGTAAAAAAATCTCGGCTGTTGATGGAATTAGTCCCTTCAAATAATTAATAAGCAATAATGAATCGAAAAGTGCTGAGAACTTCCAAATTTTGCTACACAGATACTCTATAGCTTAAGGAGATAATCAAATATAAGTACATAAACGTAGAAATATGTATGAAGTTTAGGAAAGGCGTTTATATATTATCGGAAAACGTCGATTTCTAACTAAGTAAGTTCGTAAGTGAAAGTTGGGTGTTGCGCGCATCGCACCAGATTTAACTTTTACTTTTATTTATTTTATAGTCTTTCAAACCTAAATAATAAAAGTTTTTATTTACCAGTTTTAATAAACTATTTACATAAATAAGTTTTAATAAAATAAGTTATATGCTTTTACATTATTTCTGTTATTCTCATATCTGTCTATTATTATGTTGTCTAGGGTGGCGATTTTGAAAAAAATATCCAATGAATGAACTATCATTAAAATATCAGTGTATCTTCGTGAGGTGAAGGGAATGAAAACCGAAAGGTATGATTTTTTTATAAGGGAACCCCTTCACCTCACGAAGATACACTGATATTTTAATGATAGTTCATTCATTGGATATTTTTTTCAAAATCGCCACCCTAGACAACATAATAATAGACAGATATGAGAATAACAGAAATAATGTAAAAGCATATAACTTATTTTATTAAAACTTATTTATGTAAATAGTTTATTAAAACTGGTAAATAAAAACTTTTATTATTTAGGTTTGAAAGACTATAAAATAAATAAAAGTAAAAGTTAAATCTGGTGCGATGCGCGCAACACACAACTTTCACTTACGAACTTACTTAGTTAGAAATCGACGTTTTCCGATAATATATAAACGCCTTTCCTAAACTTCATACATATTTCTACGTTTATGTACTTATATTTGATTATCTCCTTAAGCTATAGAGTATCTGTGTAGCAAAATTTGGAAGTTCTCAGCACTTTTCGATTCATTATTGAATCGACAACAATTATTTAATGATAGTTCATTCATTGGATATTTTTTTCAAAATCGCCACCCTAGACAACATAATAATAGACAGATATGAGAATAACAGAAATAATGTAAAAGCATTATTATTTTACATCGATTATTATTCATTATTCGAAAATATCATTTTAATGAAAATCAGACCTTTGCTGGGCTAAAATTCAATTGAAATAATTTTAATCGGTTAACATCACGATAATATTTGTTTGAGATTGCGGCGGTTAAATAAATAATATTATGATTTTTTTTCCCTTCGTAAATTCGAATAACTTGATATCTCCGTCCCCATCAACATTTTGTGTTGTATGCAAATTCTAATTTGCTCGTTCCCCAATCAAAAATACAAAAATAATATCAAAATTCAAGTCTCTAACATAATTTTCATTCCAATGAAATTGGTAAGTGATAGATTACTGGTAATGCGAGCACCCCTCTCCCTACCACCGAAATTTCAAATTGATAATATTTTCGAATTCTAAGTATCTGGAAACAAGGATGCACCCTCATTTCAATAAAATCAGTAAACTTCAAATTAATAGTTATACGAGTGATATTTTTTAATAACCCCCCCCCCCGAAATGCATAGTAAATATTTTTTTTTAAAAACCACCACGCTGGATAACACTATTACATTCCAGAATATCAAAGATATTCGAAAAGTATAAAATTTTGATATTTTTTAATTCCCCCTCCCCCCCCCCGAAATTCATTATTAAAACTTTTTCGAGCTAGAACTTTTATATAACACTTTTGAAAAAACTTTTATCGCTCAGAGGTTATTAATAAAAGTTTTTTTATAACAGTTAAAGTTGAACTTTTTCGTAATAAGTTATAACTGTTTCAATCCCTGCAAAAAAGCGTAGCACTCAAAACGCAGGCTTGTGGAACTCATTTTCTTGTTCAAATTCTTGTGAAAAAGCGTCACCGATTCTTACTCGAAACCGTCAATTCGTTATCAACTATGAACCTTTTCCACGTTCGGTCAAACACATTTTCTATGTCCAAAATAACTGCCAATATTTTTTTCTCATTCCCAAAAGCAACAGAAATTTTGGATTCTAATCGGACGGAAGTTTTCCCTTGCGCTTCTGTCTTTCCTAAATCCGCTTTGCCTTTTCGGCAGCGCGCCTTTAGATTCAAGATACCACATTAGCCTGTTGCTTATTAATTTCTCTATCAGCTTACATATAGATGAGGTTAAGGTGATTGGTCTATAACTCTTAACATTCATCGGATCTTTTTCTATCTTTAGAATCGGAATGGTGATCGCTGTTTTATGTTATACATGCCAGATATGAAGAAATTTTTCGGAAAGAAATTTTTTTTTTTTTTTTTTTTTTTTTTTTTTTTTTTTTTTTTTTTTTTTTTTTTTTTGCCCTATAGGGTAACTGCACCAATGACTGACACTTAAAGAAAAATTTCATGATTTTTCATCAATTTCTCCCTTATTCGTTGACCGATCCATAAAATTCAAAGTTCTCCTGTTAGGCCAATATCTCTTATTTTTATTTGGGTCATCAAATGATTAAAAATGATAATTTAATCAATTATTTTACTTAAAATTCGGATGGATGTTTTTTCTCCTATTACTGACACTCATGCACCAATTACTGACAGTATAAGGAACCAATTACTGACACCCTGATCAAACATTGAATAATTTTATTTCCAACTTTAAAATTAGTATCTAAGTATATTTTAATATTACTTACTTAACTTAATCTACCCTTTACCACATAGCAGTATTGAGGCCTCTGCAAACAGAGCGTTTCTCTGTCCTGAACCAGCTGACTTCTCCTCCTCGAATCCGTTTCACTCCTGTTAAAGGCTTTTTTAATTCCTTCTTCCCAGTTCTTTCTTGGTCTTGTCCGTGGTCGCCTCCTATTCACTCTCACCTAGTGAGTAGCCTTGGCAATTCGGTCTTCGGCCATTCGTTAGTTCTCTTAATTTTTTTCTCTGCAGATCTCAGGTACAAGTTTGCTCTTAAGGTTGAATTTCTTACATGGCCCCGTCTGGTTTTCCACTCCATTTTTCTTAGATTTGGCTCTTGTGCTTGGATATGAGGGTTCAAGACTCCCTTGCATAGTTACTTAGTTCTTCAGGAGATTCAGTTGAGTCCAATGTAATTTTTCACCTACAAATGGATGATGCTTGGAGCGTTATGTTGGCAGAACATAGAACTCCATCTCTTAGTTGAGTGCCAATGAACTGGCTTTGTAATTCATTCAAAATCTCTTTTCTAGCAGGCTCCATGAAGCAACTTCCTACCATTTTGTACCTGGATTAATGAGTGAGAATGATTGTAGAACTGCGCCCCTGGAAGGTGGCTATGATCCGAGTTCGAGGGAACACCGCCGTGGTTCTCATGTTCCATTACACAAGTCCGCATTTTCTGAAGACATTTTAACTATTGCCTGACAGATTCCTTTTATGACCTAATTCAATAAGAGGAATCCTTCAAGTCCTTTTTCAGCATCAAATTTGGTAGGTTTAGGGATTGCAACTTCGTCTTCCAGTGGTCTGTTCCATGTGCACCAACTTCTCTTTTTATATATGGGACTGAAAGAGACGTACAGTGGTTGTATAGAGTGGATACTATTTGGGAGCAATGTTTAGATGTCTTTGAGGTGTGCTTATCTGATAAGGAAATCTGCAAATTCAAGATTGCTTCTTATAAAGAGATCGCGAAAATACATTGGACGAGGTGTCAGCAACTGGGTATGCTTACTGTCAGTATCTGGTGTGCGAGGCTTCCAATTACTGACACCCTCAAAACCAGTTACTAACACCCCCTGTCAGGAATTGGATCCTTTCCTTTTTTTAGAAAACGGAAAGCACCGTTGTTTTCAACGTTGAAAAAATAACTAATTAGGCATTGTAACTAAATTTCTTCATGATACCCAATTACTGACAAAAGTGTCAGTAATTGGGTAAAAGCACGTTTTTCGAGACCCATATCCTGACATCCCCAAAACATGTATTATTATTGGAAATTCACATTAGAAAAAAGTATTTTTATTATCTTACATCATTATTAGAGTGCTACAAACAGAATTCAAGAGGAAACCGAAGAAGAAAATGTTAAATCAGCCAAAATAGCTACTCACCTCCTTAGCAAAAACCTTAAGGATCTGGCAGCTGAAGGTATAGTAAGAATAAAGCTTCATTCCCGCACCCCTCATTAGTCAATTCTGACTTGATTTTGGTGGAAATCTTTGGCAGATGAATATAGTTTTGATTGACCAAACTTTCAATTTGCTAGGTGGCCTTAAATGCTTGTTTTTCAAGGAAGAAGGAGCAAGTGTCAGTAACTGGGGCAGTGTCAGCAATTGGTGCCTTTACCCTACTGCCCACACTAACACCCATGGCACTGGGTGATACTTATCCTACGAAAGAAAAGCACCACCCAGGGCGGGACTCGAACCCGCAGCTCCGGCATGGGAGTACGGCGCTTTACCGCAGAGCCACACCGGGCCCCAAATAATTTATTTAAAAAATTTAAAATGAATAATTTGTTGGAGGAACTAAGACTTTTTATCATATAGATGCAGGTCTGGTCTGACCCTGTTGAACTATCTTTTCTGGAATTTAATGCTGCAAGAGACATGAGAAAGACTGGTTAAAGGATCAAGGGGATTATTCGTAATAACTAGTGGTACTAATTCGGTTATTTTCTTTATATTAAGGAATTGTTCCAAGTAATTTGAGGTTGCTGATTTGGAATAGAAATATTTCGCTCATTTGTTTGCAAGGGTGAAAGGGTTGTACGAATTTTTGTACAATTTATTTGAGGAGTATAATCGAATCCGATAATTTTCCTGACTTTCTGCCAAAATACTGAACTTGGTGTATTACATGTGACCTTGCTGAAAAAGTTCTACCACGATAATTTTTTACTTTTCTTAATAAGATATCTTGCATGTTTTTTGGCAGATTGATATGTTTCAAGCTTCTCAGAGGTTGGCCTACGTAGAAATTCCTTAAGTGCCCTTTTTCTGTTTGTTATCGCTTCGTCACATTCCCTATTCCAACAAGGTATGGGGGGGGGGGGGAGAACAAGTGTGCCCGGTGCCGGATGTGGAAATAAGTGGAACTGCTGCATGGGCAGCTTGAAGTAATTTTGTATTGATTTGAGATGTAATTCGGTCAGCGTCAAAATTAGATAGGTCTATATCCGTAAGCTGAGTTATCTCTTGGAATTGAGGCCAGTCAGGTTTTTTGATTAGCCATTTATTGGGTCTACCTCGGGAAAAGCACTTCTCGAGAGTTTTGAAAATGATAGGAAAATGGTCGCTGCCATAAGTATAATCGAGTGTATACCACTGAGTTGTAGCTTGTAGTTGAGGGCTGGTTATTGTTAGGTCTATAGCTGATAGTTTTCCTGAACGGGCGGACAGGTGAGTTTGATAAATATGATTATTAATTATATTAAAGTTGTAAATATCAAACTATGATTCAACCAATTTTCCTCTCTCGTCTAGATGGTCGCTACCCCACATTAGACTATGAGCGTTATAATCTTCAGCGAGGACCACCGGGGGAGGCATCGATTCTAATAAATTCATTAATTGTTGAACCGTGAACGCTCGGCCAGGGGGGAGGTAGAAAGAGCATAACGTGAATGGGCGAGGTTGTGATAAAATTCTAACCGCTACAGCTTGTAAATTAGATGTAATATCTATATCTGAAAAAAATATATTATCTTTAATTATTAAGCAAACCCCAACATAAGCAATGCGACCCTCGGAGTAATCTTTTCTCATAATTATATATCACACAAAAATCAAAACTTTCAGTACCTTTTTAGTTTGTTTCTTGTAAGCAGGCAACAGAACAGTTATGCTCACTCATTAAATATTCGAATTCACTCATTAAATTCCAGTAAAGTAATATAGCTGGTAGCAGCTAATCAGGCGATTCATAGAATATGGCTTACTTAAAAAGGAAATTAAATGAAAAATTGTGTCTGCAAACACATAAATAAAAGGTTTAGATATGAGATAATTAATAATGAAAAGGCATAATAAACTTAAATTATAAATAGTTATAATAAATATGTGGGGCCGGGATGGCCGAGTGGACAAGGGCGCTTGCAATAGATAATCAAAGTTAAGCAACGTCCATCGTGGTCAGTACTTGGATGGGTGACCGCTCCATTTGGGTGACCGCCCACCAATAAAAGCCACGCAGTCCAAGTCTACCCCCACCCCCGGGTATGTGAGGCCCGTCAGCCTACTGGAGGCGACTCACACCGACCGGGCGTAGGAGTGATGAACCTTCCCCGTGTATCTCATCGAGAATCGTGGTGTGGTTCGCCAGGATGTCAGTAACCGCCCGGAGGTTTGGTTCAGGGACGGTATGCTTCAGGGAAAGAAATAAAGGTCCTCGGGGCCTGCTGACTCTGAGCTACCATAATCCTTGGACCTAGACCCGTTTGTCACTGTCCTTGAACCCGAGAGAGCTGACGCCATCGGTGGGAAGGGCACTGCCAAATTGGCCCCAATGGGATTGGTTATGGAGCTATGGGCAGTCTGCCGCTGTACCATGGTGACCATGGCTTGCAGCAACGTGAGGTTTGGGCTACCCCCTCCAGGCTGTCTGTACTCCCGCAAGCAAAACAAATGTCTGTAAGAAGACCACACTGCGCGGCCAAAGGTCTCATTAGGCCTAATGCGCCAACCGAAAAAAAAAAAATAATAATAATAATAAATATGTACCAGTGATGTGATCAGTATAACGTTACGAACCAATCACGAAACTTTTATTAAACGAAAAATCCAGTGAAAACAAAAATATAAAACACTTATAGTAAACAAATGGCAAATTCTAAAATTGTTTATGATGCTGAAAACGACCAAAATTACTTTTGATAATATTACTAATAATAATGTAAGTACTTAGAGGGTTTAATATCATAGAAAAGATTTAAAATTAAATTTATAATTACAGCTGGAATAAATTATGTCTTAGGGTTAGGAATTATTTTTACCAACTTTGGGTTTTTTGTTTAGTTCCGGTATGAAAAGGTTTATTTTGCGATGAAATTCTACTTTGATCACTAAGAGAAGAATTTGTAGATGCTGGCCTGTTTCTTTTTAAATTTGTATCCACCTTCGGACTGATTGTTTTGTTTTACATACATTTCATACACACCAATTTGTTCATTCGTACTACATACTGATTTATTTCTATACACACTCTCCTTTGGCAAATTAATTTTTCAGAAGTTATTACCTTGTTATCTGAATTATTTTTAAAATGTTAGATTCTAATGCTAATATTTTTTTAAAAAGAACGTCAACAGTATTGGATAGTTCAGAAATTTGTTCTATGAGTGCCACGGTAACTGATAGAGGGGGGTCACCTGTGGTGTTGTGGTTAGCATGGCAACCTACAATACTAAAGATCGCGGGTTCAATTCCAACGGTGGCCCTAGGATTTTTTAATGGGAGTAAAAAATCCTTAGCTATGCCGTCCCTCGGATAGGACGTAAAATGGAAGTACCTACCGAGCCTGTACGATGTCAGGTACTCGTTAAAGATCCCTATCCTAATTATACCTGGATAGGCAAAATTTAGGACTCCCACTGTAGCATCGTCCGATTAGCCTTAGTAGCATAAAAATGGACGTTAAACAAACAAACAAACAAACAACTGATAGAGAGCTTCCTATGGAACGGCTGGAGTGGGGGGAGCAGTTATCACTTCGGCAAAAGACCTGGCCTGGTGCGGCACGGGAGCTGCTTGCCTATTAACAATTGATTCGGCCTGGCGATATGATACTTTTTCCTACGTTCTAACTTTTTCTATTGCTTTCTCCCTTTGGTAAAATGGGCAAATGGTATAAAATTCAGAGTGTTCTCCCTGGCAGTTTATACAATTTGGAGGGTTTACACAATTATCACATTTATGTGAATTTTCTGCACATTTTCCACAATTCGTAATTCGACGTTTTTACTGGTGTGACGACAATTATAACAAGATTATAAGTGATTATAACAAGAAAAAAAAAAGGAGTGGACTTGGTTCGAAAGGTCTTATTCTAATGGATAAGAAATCCAACACCAATCTCTCGAGAAGTTCACTTTTCCCAAAGGTTAGTATCAATAATGGGGTGGATTTCTTCACGATATTTATTTTTTTAAGAATTCTTTTCACTTTAACCACCCCGTTATGTTCGAGTTCGGAGACAATTTCGTCCTCTGAACAATTCATTAATTCGGGGACATAAGCGACACCACATGAGAAATTGAATGTTTGTGCAACTCAAAGATTAGCGGTAGGTTTTGAAAAAATTTCATATTTCCTAAGTTGATAAAATCTTCTTCATTAGGTACTGTTAGTAAATTTGAGCCATTTTTTAGAAATTTAATATCAACTTGTGGGCTGTAGCTTTTAATATATCTACACAAAGTAAAAGGACTGAAGTTCTTAAACGTTCATAACAAAAATTTCTCTCACACATATCAAAATATACTTTTTTAACCATTTTCTTTTTAGTTTGAAAATAGTTTCCTGAATATCAGATGGCTTTGGGCTTAATGCCGTTGCCATAGCATACCAAATGAAACTGAAAATTACACAAATTAATTAAAATTAAAAGTAAAAGTTAACTGGTAAAAAAGGGAAAAGAAAATTTAATAATAAATGAATAACTGGTACTCCCCGCTAGCAGTGAGGTACGACTATTAGCTGATATCAAGCCTGGGATCACAGTACACTACATGATGTGAACAACACGAAAATAAATTATGATTAAAAAAAGTAAATAAAACAATTGAATGTTAAAATTCAATTAAGGATACATTGACATATTTTATATTACTTCGTTAAAAATAATACAGCAGTTGTAACCAAACCAAACCATACTCACGCACTGATTCCTCTCGAAGTCGCAAAGGGGAAGAGGTGGTTTGCACTCCAATGGAAGTTCATCCCTTATTTCAGTTTTCAACAAAAATGCCAATGATTTATCGTAACACGGTATTGGTTCTGGTTCTGGTTCTGGTGGTACTGCATTAGGATCTTCAACCTGAAGGATTGAAATATAATTGCAATTAGTTGGAGAACAGTAAAAAAGCAGATATTCCATAATCGTTACGAATGTATAATGTAAGGTATATATCGCCGGTCAGCAAGGATAGTAACACAACCCACAATTAAAATAATTATTCGATTCAAGCACCAATATACGCGTATCTAGAATATCGTTCATATTTAGCTAGGAATGTGTCATGATTGTACTAATAATACTGTTTACTACCGATATTTTAACAATGAAAATTTTTATCTTTCTTTTTTTTCATTTTTGGTATTATTAAATTTATATATTCCTTTTTTCTCTCTACCATTTTTAAATCATTATAAACTTGACTGTACTGATATTAGTTGTAAATTAAAAATTAAGATCATAAGTCGGCAAACATCACCCTTGCAGTGGATTGGCTGTAACCATTAAAATAAATAAATATCTTTCTTTTGATGTATTGATAATTTTAATGTTGACGATTTTGACTTGCCTGTCAACCGGCGAAACGTCATTGGAAATAATTAACCATACTAACTCACTGATTCCCCTCCCCGTCAACGGATATCAAAGGAAGAGAAGAGAAGATACTTGGCCCAGCTAAAAAACCGTTTTTGTCTTAGTTAGACTAGTCTTGCATTTATTTATTTACTACAAGGGCTCTACAGCCTAACTAACTCCTACAACTAACTACAGCCTAAATAACTCCTGATCGAATGACGATAATCGAATAATTATTTTTCATTAAAGAGCATGGAATTTTCTTTATCAGCGAGCATAAAAAAAAATATCACTCTAAGTATTTCAAATTAATTTTTATACTAATCCTTTCTTCACTTTAATTTTAATAAAATACTTTATTAGGAACAGGGTTATTCATACAGAATTAAATGAGTCTTTATTATTATCTATTGAGCTTTCTGTTTACACACATGTCTTTTTCGGTCATTTGCTCCGCAGTCAAGTTGCAGAAATACTGGGAGGGACCCTAAGTGATAAAGAAGCGCATCAACAATGTGATCTACAGGGCTTTCAAGTATCCCAAAGGAAGGCCTATGATCGTCCATTACAATCGCTTGGCGCCATATGCAGGGAACCACAAAGAAGAACAGGTACAGCGGATTGCGGAAGAGACCTTTCGTTCGACCTTGGGAGCCGGGGCATAGGGAAAAGAAAACATCCAGGAGGAATGTCTCTAAGGAGGGGGCAGTGTAACGTCAAATCGTTAAAAAAAGAAAATAAAACATTTGATTTCAAATCCCAAACCGTTCTTTGGAACAAAATAAGCGGTTGGAACGATATGTTTGGGTCTAGATCTTTCGAGCATAGTCCACACAGACCTCGAACTGTCCACGTTGTTCTGGAACATTCCAGACCTGACCATTTACGATTATATATAAAGAGCGGGTGACTGAACGAGTTAGTCTGATTATGTGTCTTGACTGTGAAGCTCAAGTCATATGAGTATTGTGCTATAATTTTTGTAACTTGCCCGAATATTTGAGTTGTATTAATTCGCTGGCATTGATAAGTGTATAATTTTGTTTAATCGATATTTCTAAACCCACATAAGAGTTACTGCTGGTGTCAGAAGTGGGATTTAAAGAAGACAAAAATGCCAGGCAAACGAATTGGAGAACTTAAAGTAGCGGAGCTTAAAAGACTAAAAAGGATGTTGGAACAAGGGGCGAAGACGATCGTAAGGGAGCAGCTCTTCCCACATCCGTTACAAGATGGACAAGTATGTGAACCCGCAGCTACGGAGAGCCGAGCAAGGATAAAGCCACCGACTTTTGATAGTAAGTCGTCCTGGGCAAAATACCTAAACAATTCAACGCTGCGGCCAGCGCTAATGGGTGGTCTCCTAGAGAGGCAGTTGCCCTTACGATGGCACTCAGAGGTGACTCTCTGGATGTCCTCCAGACCCTGTGCTAGAATTTTTGTATCCTGCCCGAATATTTGGATTGTATATTTTTCTTTAATAAATATTTCTTAACCCATGTAAGTGTTACAACTGGTGTCAGAAGTAGGATTTAATGAAGAAAAAAATGTCAGGCAAACGAATTGGAGAACTTAAAGTAGCGGAGCTGAGGAGAGAATTAGAAGACCTTGATTTAGACACTACTGGTACGAAGACGATCTTATTGGCTCGGTTAAGTGAGTATTTCTTGAGTCAAGGCGAAGATCCTGAAAGAGTAGAATTTGAGGATAGCTCATTAAAGGCCGCTTTAAATGAATTGTCGGCTGAGCTAAATGACAATTTGTCCAGCAGGTCTGGCGAAATAAATGACAAATTGGCCAGCCAATCAGCTGAAATAAATAAAAAATTGATTAGCCAATCGGCTGAGATCAATGACAGGTTTACAAATTAAAAGGTTTACCAATTTTTGTGGTGAATTAAATGAAAAATTGGAAATCCAGTTGGCAGTGTTTAATGACAAATTGGCAAAACAGTCCGACGAGCTCAATGAGAAGATAAATAGTCAGGAGTTCAGCTTATAGGCTGATATAAATGACAAGCTGACCAACTTATCCGGCGACATGGTTTGGTTGAACGACAGACTGGCTCAACAAGAAGCGGAGCTTGAAAGACTAAAAAGGATGTTGGAACAAGGGGCGTTTATACATAAGGAGCGAGTGACTGAACGAGTTAAGGTCAGGCCACACAAAACCGCACCGCAAGCGCACCGGATCCATCACGATTTTAAGGATCGGGTTTGGCACGGACATCCACAAAGTCCGTTCACACATCACCGTACCGAATCCATCACGATTATTTTCAGCGCCGCATTGGGTAACCTACCGAACCTGACATCAGTGTAAACTTCACTCTTGTTTCCTGTGTAGTTTAGAATGTTTTAAGTAGCTAATGTGGCAAGCACAGCTCTAGAACTAGAAGAAAATGATAATCGGAGTAGTAGTGTGTAAACATTCTAAATTTAAAAGAACAAACTAATGTAAACAATGTTTTTTTGTCTAACAGATTACAAATCAACTTAACGGTTGATCCCGGATGCTTCAGGATCACAATCCAAAATATCTTTACTGTAACATGAAGATAAAAATGAGATTGAAAAAATCTGGTGCGTGCGCGCAACACACAACTTTTACTTAACAACTTACTTAGATTAGAAATTTGTTTCTCCTCTTTATGTTTTCTTTTTTTTTTATCATATCTCATATTTAGCCATTTCTTATTTTTAGGCGTAACGAGAGACAGTTAATTTCACCATATAAACAAAAACAAAGGTACTTTATAGAAAACAAACAAACAAAAAAGGCCCCAACCCCCCCCCCCCCAAAAAAAAGCCCCCTCAGAGCATTTTAATAATCATAAAGCTTACCTGATATTAAAGAACGCCTAATTTTCATGAAACATGAAAATGATACAAAATTTATCAAGTTAATCCCCCCCTCTGGTTGATCAATTCGGTGTAATGGTGGCTATCGCATCTTTGGCATATACATACATCAAATACCCAGTTTGATCAAAATCGTTAAAACCGTTTTTGAGTAAATTAAAAAAAAACACGTGAAAATGATTAATAATGAAAATTTATTAAGTAAAGTCCTCTCTCCGGTTGATCAATTTTGATGAAATTTTTACAGTCATATCTCGGGCATATAAATAGATCAAATACTCAGTTTAATCAAAATCGTTAGAGCCGTTTTTGAGAAAATCTAAAAAAACTTAAAAAGTCAATGAATAAAGTACCCTCTCCCTTTGAGCAATTTTGATGAAATTTTTGCTGTCACATCGCGGGCATATACTCGTACATACACTAAATACCCAATTTCAGGTTCGCACGGTTTATAATTTTTGAGCTAGTCTGTTCACACACAGACACACACACACACACACACACACACAGACACACACACACACACACACACACACACACACACACACACACACACACACACACACACACACACACACACACACACACACACCATTTCGCGGGACTTGGATAATTGGACTCAGGGGACCCTAAAACGTGTATTTCCGTTTAAAACCGGAAGTCGAAATTTTTCACGATCGCAATACTTCCACTTACTATATATTTCATATATAGGTAAGTGAAAGTAAAAATGTGATAAAACAATGTTAGGTGGTGTTAGTCTCAAACTTTATTTCTCTTGAGGTTAGCTTGGGGGGTTAGAGACTGCAATATTCTTCTAATTAAGATGTTTGTGATTTAATATATGAAATGTATCAAATATTTATTAATATTCTTCAATATATTCTTTGATGCCTAGTTCCAACCTTTATTATGAAAAGGAGGTGTAAATGTTAGATATGTGTAAATTAGTAACCAACTTATTTTAAAAAAGATGTGTATTGGTATTTGAAATATTAAAGCTTCAGTTTCTAATTAAATAAGGGGACATTTATTTTCAACAACTTCATATTCTTAGATGAATTATTAAAAACTAATTTTTTACTTTAGAATGTTATTACTTTTTATTAGCATATTAATAATTGAAAAATCTTAGTGGGTGTACATGTGTTTTGACATTAAAAAATCAAGGAAATGAGCTTTTAAGTTGTTAGTTTGCTATTTGCCTCGGTTTGAATCATTCAGCAGTTTTGTTGAACGATATGTTGCTATTAAAAAGATGATATAAGAGTTGATATAATATCTTTAATGTAACTAATAATTTGTTTTAAAATGTCTCTTAACAAACTCATCCATACTAATTGTAAGCTCATCTACTTAAAATCCACGTTTCATTTATGTTAGTTACTTCTACTCTGTATTAATAAGTTTTTTTATTTCATGTTATGTATTGTTTTGTTTTTTATTGATATTTATAACTTCAGTTTAAGGAATCCATTTTTTATTTTTATATTTTCAGTTAACTACGATTATTTAATTTATATTCATGCATTGTATTATCTGTTTAAGTTTTATCTTTTAACATGTTATAAAGAATTGGGTTATTATTGTGTATTACGATTCTGTTATTTATTTTTCATTTTCATGTAATAATAAATAAAAGTTGTCAGTGTCGGATAAGGGGGAGTTTCAATTAGCAAATGTTTTTATTTAGAGTTTTAACCAATTAATGGAAGAGATGCGAACATCTTTCAACTCCCTTCTCGAGGAATGTTTCAATTTAAATCGGTGTGTTCCCGAAGATATAGAAGAGCAATTTCTTCAAGCTCAATTAAATGTCATAGAATTAGAACCAAAGTTGCCGAACCGCTCCGAGTCAGTGTTCCCCTCTCACCGGATACCGGATGTGCGCCTTCCTTTGCTTGATTTACCTAAATTTAATGGGGATATTTGTCAGTTTCATACATTCAAGTCTACTTATCTCCCCATTGTTCACCATAATAACAGTCTAAGTGATGGGATGAAACTCACTTACTTAAGAGTTGTTTATCGGGCGAGGCACTATCCGTTATTGGTCATTTAGAAAATTTAGATTCAAATTATGCCCTTGCTTGGGACGCATTAAGTAAACGTTATGATGACGCATCAACTCTCGCCGCCCACATCATGACTGATATGTTAAGTTTCATTCGCCCATCGCCCGAGGCTCTTGAGAATTTTCTAAAAATATACTCCGAGTTTAGTCAACAGTTAAAGACTATGCATATCCCCGATTTTATTGACTATTTATTATATTTCACGGCCTTCCGCAGTTTGGATCCCGTAACGCAGAGGGAGTTCAAATTCCACCTCCCCGAGGACTTTCCCACCTTGGCCGATTTGTTGGGTTACATCAGCCGGCTCCGAGTCGCATCCGCCTCCGTTTCCGGATCGTCTCCTCTTAGGAAACGCGACGTTTCTCCGATGCGCCAGCTATCTCGTTCCATCAACCGCGTAGCGCGCGCGTTCACCTCCAGTCTCCAGTGCCCTTATTGTCGTGAGACCCATAATATCTATCACTGTCAAGAATTCAAAAAACTGTCTGGCCAAGATCGATTGCAATTCATCCGCCGATCCGGGTTATGTTTTAATTGTCTGGGGGCCCACCCTCAAAACCAATGCTAATCTAATCGGCGTTGTCACAACTGTCATGATTTCCACCACACTTTGTTACATCGAGGTTTTTCGGAATCCTCGCGCCCGGAGCCGGTCCCGCGTTCTCCTCCAAGCTCACCCTGGCCAGCCTGTCCCACAGTCCGTCCTCCCCTGCAGCGCCGCTACTCCGCTCAACGTCCTCCGGTCGTTGCGCAAATACCTCGTTCCTCACCGCCTATGCCGGCGTTTCACGTTTCACCGCCATCACCTAACCGGGGTTCACCGCGCAGTTCACCCCCACACCATGGGTATTCGTCGAGGTCCGCGACAATTCACCGCCTTCGCCGCCCTCTGCCTTCAATGCCCCAATTTCTTATCACCAACCAGCGGGGTCATTCCGCCCTTATCGCAATGATTCCTCACGGGGACCCTCTCCGCCGCATGGACCCTCCCCTGCTCGCCGATCACCAACATTAGAGGCCACCGGTCGCGATCATTGACTAGCTACCGCCGTCGCCGCTCCCGCTCCTACTGGCCCAGAATTTCAACGCTCGCCGATAACCGTTGCTAACCCTGATCACCGCTAATCGGGTAGGAGTGATATGGAATCTGATGTTTCTTCGCCGTTCTCATCACCAGTTTTGCTCGTCGCCCCCTGATGTGATTATAAAATCTTATAAGCCACTAACTTTATTAGGTTCTTTCGGGAATTTTTCTCCTGCCCTTCTTCCAACTGCGCAGGTCTCTGTTCGACGTCCTATCTATCCACCCAAGCTTCTTCGCGCTCTTCTTGATTCCGGGAGCCTGGTAAGATTCATCACCGCCGATTCCGCCTCCCGCCTAGGTCTGCCTATCACACCCTCGCCCGTCGGAGTCAATGTTCTTGGGGCACCTTCAAATATTTTCTGCCCGGGGTACATCACCGCTCCCATAGAAATCCCGAACTCCTCGTCATTAAGGGTGCGATTATTTGTAATTAAGAAAATCACTGAAGCTCTTCACCGCCACATCCTCTGTGGATTTGTCTCCTTGGCCGCATTTTACCCTCCTTACCTTCTGTTCGGGATAGATATTCTCCCCCTCATCATCCTGGGAATTGCTGCCGTATCTCAGGGCGGAACCATCGCCCTCGAAACTGTATTTGGCTGTTGCATTGTGGGTAGTTGTCGCCCCTCGCCAACAAACGCCGTATCACCTTGGCTAATGAGGTAATGGACAATGAAGGAAAGACTTACCGCCCACCGTCTCGCCGCCCCCCTGAACAAAGCCTGGAAGCCCCAATTTCAAAAGATTCACTTCCAGTAGTTCCCACTCTTCCAGAAGCCCTAACAGCATTTAATGCTCTCACCAACCTCCAACTCAATAGAGTTCTTCAAAAATTCTAGGATCTAGAGGAAGTGTCCGCGATTCCCCCTAGGTTCTCTGCCGTGAGGATCTGTTCCAGAAGTCCGTCTCCACAGACGCTGACGGTCGCTAGAGTACTCCTTTGCCATTAAAATCCGTTGACATATGGGAACCTTACGACCGGGCTCTTAAACAATTTCACCGACTCGAAGCTCGCCTTCAACGGGAACCTATTCTCCGGGATGTCTATGTCGCGAATATCTTGACCTCGGCCATATGTCCTTAGTTCCGGAGCCTGTCTATCACCTTCCTCACCATCCTGTTCATCGACCTGATGACCCACCGTCTAAAATTAGAGTAGTTTTCAATGCTTCCTTACAATCATCTAATGGAAAATCCCTCAATGACATTTCCTACACCGGGCCCAAATTACAAGCGGATATTGTTGCTTCACTTATCACCCGCTCTCGTAATCACCGATATATATTCACCGCGGACATTAGGCAAATTTTAGCTCCCCCTGAACAGCAAGACCTCCAAAGAAACATGGGGCGGTTTTCACCAGATGAGCCTGTGCGCTCTTATCGCCTACGCACTGTCATCTACGGAGTTAGTTCCTCTCCATATCTAGCTATTCAGTTACTTCACCAGTTAGCTCAAGATGAAGAGGACCGTTTCCCAATTGCTGCTCCGGTCCTACGCAATCGTACACCTATGTGGACGATATCATCATCGGGTCCTCCTCACTCGCCGAAACTATTCAATTGAGGGATAATTTGATAGCTCTTTTGCACGCCGGGAGATTTGAACTTAGGAAATGGGCCGCCAATCATCCCTATTTACCCGCCGACCATTGCCGTATAGGACCCCACGCCTTTGAATTTGAAACGACTGATTTGCCCACCATTAAAATCTTGTTTTCAATCTTTATTTGAAATTTTATTATATACTTTTTTTCATTTGTATAAATATTTTAATTTTTTTATATAGTAAAGCCCATTTACACCAAAAATAAAAAAGTCAAAAGAATTCTGTTTGAATTTTAAATTAGGATTTGAGCGATTCAAGAAATCATTTTAATGCATATAAAAGGAATACCCATGTTATTTTTATTTCAATAATTTGTTTTTAACTATAAATTTCGGCATGAAATCATGCATTTCTTTAGAGGTTGATTATAAATATATTCGTATAATTTACTTTTACAGTGATACAAATCAAGGAACGAAATCAAGATTTCGTGTTTTATTTTATTTTTGGTTATTTTTTACTTTCACTTACCTATATATGAAATATATAGTAAGTGGAAGTATTGCGATCGTGAAAATTTTCGACTTCCGGTTTTCAACGGAAATACACGTTTTGGGGGCCCCTGAGTCAAAATAACCAACTCCCGCGAAATGGTCTGTGTGTGTGTGGTTTTTTTTTTTTTTTTTTTTTTTTTTTTTTTTTTTTTTTTTACGATGGTAGGTGGAAATCTTCAAAAGACACGTATAGGACCGTACCTGTTACGTGTGTGGGATTTTTACCCACTAAAACCACCTCCCTTTACACCTGGGGACCGCCGTTAGGCATTACTTCGTGGAGGGATATGGCTGGTTGCCGCATTATTGATCTATTAGCATGGTTTTAACCATGCTAGTCGACTCTTCTAGCCTTCTCTTCCACTCTCAACTTCTTAAGGACTACTGCTGCGAATCTCTTCACTTCGTCCCAGTGTTGTTCGGAGCGCAGCATATGGCTTACTAGGTTTTGTGTGTGTGTGTGTGTCTGTGTGTGTGTGTGTGTGTGTGTGTGTGTGTGTGTGTGTGTGTGAACAGACTAGCTCAAAAACATTAAACCGTGCGAACCTGAAATTGGGTATTTAGAGTATGTATAAGCCCGCGATGTGACAGCAAAAATTTCATCAAATTTGCTCAAAGGGTGGGGGTACTTTATTGAATAACTGTTTACGTTTTTTTCGATTTTCTCAAAAACGGCTCTAACGATTTTGATTAAACTGAGTATTTGATCTATTTATATGCCTGAAATATGACTGTAAAAATTTCATCAAAATTGATCAACCGGAGGGGGGGACTTTACTTAATAAATTTTGTATCATTTTCACATGTTTTTTTTATTTACTCAAAAAAACGGTTTTAACGATTTTTATCAAACTTGCTATTTGATGTATTTATATGCCAAAGATGTGATAACCAACATTTCATCACAATTGATCAACCGGAGGGGGGACTTTACTTAATAAATTTTGTATCATTTTCACGTGTTTTTTTTATTTACTCAAAAACGGTTTTAACGATTTTGATCAAACTTGGTATTTGATGTATGTGTATGCCCGAGATATGACTGTAAAAAATTCATCAAAATTGATATACGGGAGGGGGGACTTTACTTAATAAATTTTGTATCATTTTCACGGGTTTTTTTTTTTATTTACTCAAAAACGGCTTTAACGATTAACAAAAATAAGATATGAATGTAGAAAAATGTGTGACTTTGGGAAATGATATATAGCAAAACATGTCAATTTCTAATCTAAGTAAGTTGGTAAGTGAAAGTTGTGTGTTGCGCGCACGCACCAGATTTTTTCAATCATTTCAAGCGTATTCGAATACATTCGGAAAAAAATGTAAATAATTTCTGTAACATTAATTGAATTAATTTATAATTATTATTAATAATTATCATAGTGTTGCAATATATTCTTCTTATTATATGTTTTGATAATATTGTCTTCTTCATCAAGAAAAGTACACTTAACAACTCTTTCTACAAACTAAAAGTTGAACTTTTTTTGGCCGCAAAATTGATGAATAAATAAATACTTTAATAACTGAAAATTAATCATTAATTAAAATGCAATTTCAGACGACTTCGATTATTAATGGCTTCAATGGCTCCAACCGTTCAAAAGTGAACGGTGTAAAATTATATAATGTGAATATGATAAGACATTAGGAGAGCGGACCGGGAGTGGAGCGGGAGCGAAACCGATAGTGTGAATAGTCTCTAAGGTAAGGCGCACATTGAACTGTGCCACGCAGGCGACACAGAGCAGAGCAGAGCAGGCGGAACGAAAAAAAAACTGCGTCGCACGGTTGCTCGCGCACATTGGAGAGCAGTTTCTGAGCCGCAGTTTCGGGAAGGCAGGGGCTTTTTTAGTTTAGTTAAAGTATGTTAGATTTACAATCTAACAATCTATCGAGTCTGGTGAATTACATAATTACATTGAAGTTACGGGTTAAGTTAATTTTTTAAGCTTAAAACCATTACTTATCGTGATGTTATAAAATTAGGTAATGAGAGGTCTGGTTAAGCTCTAAGTTTGTAGAATTATAATAGGCACAAAGCTTTTAAAGTCCTTGGATACGATCATTATGGAATAATTTTTTTTTTCATTAATTTATTCTTTTTTTGCTTGGAAAATTATTTTAATTTATTACCGTTATTATTTATTTGATTAATGAATATATTATTCACTACTTTGTATACTTTTATCTTTTTATAAATATTTATTAGGGGTTTTAAATGTAAATATTATCTTTAATTATCCACCATTACTTTAATTATTTGACCAGTTGCAGTTTTATTTTTTGTACAAGTCTGTTATTCTTAAGAAATCTTGTCCCAGAACAAAATTTATTTTCTCTTCTTTTCTATTCATTATGAGGATAAAATTAATTAAGTATATGATATAACAGAGATGAGTTATATTTAAATCAAATATCTTATTAATAAAGTTCCTATCAACACAGGGTCCATTGTCCACTCTTTTCGATTAATTGCGATTTTCGATTTAATAAACAGCAGTTTTTTTTTTTTTTATTTACTCAAATATATTTTAAAAAAGAAATATACATTATTTGTTTTTTTCAATCAACGTTTCCATATAACTAAATTTCCTTTAAACCTATGTTTTTTTCGGTGAAATAATATCAGTCAAATTTTCCTGAGATCATAACTTGTTAAATCGTTTAATTAACTTCTAGTATATATTAGAGGAAAACTTGTTTTCCTATTTCTTTAACGTGTCACAGTAAGACGAATAAAAACTAACCAAAACCGGAATAAGGTATGACAAATAAAATAACAATATTAAAACTGTTAGGGCAAAAGTATCTACTTTTAGAACTTCAGGAAGGCCCTAATCTAACTTTTAATATAGGAGTATATATTAGTTGTAATTTAGTAAAATTTAGTTGTAAAATTATTTTAAAAAAATATATATAAATATATATTTTTTTAAAATAATTTTACAACTAAATTTTTTATCCTGAAATTGGTTAGTATTAGAAATTTAAAACACCAGACTCAGACGGAAATAGTTAATAGATTGTTAGGGATATTCTGTTTGCAAATTCTTTCGTGAGCAGGTCTTTTCTCCATTTCCTCATTGTATCTCAATACTTTTTACCTTGACTTTTGATAATGCAAATTTATTGTGTCCAACTCTATATCCGAATCAGATTCTGAGCTTAAATCCAATAAATCTAACATACTTTAACTAAAAGAGCTCCTGCCTTCCCGAAACTGCGGCTCAGAAACTGCTCTCCAATGTGCGCGGGCAACCGTGCGACGCAATTTTTTTTTCGTTCCGCCTGCTCTGCTCTGCTCTGTGTCGCCTGCGTGGCACAGTTCAATGTCCGCCTTACCTTAGGGACTACTCACACTATCGGTTTCGCTCCCGCTCCACTCCCGGTCCGCTCTCGCTCTACCCCATTCACACTAGCGCTCCGCTCCCGCTCCACTCCCGGTCCGCTCTCCTAATGTCTTATCATATTCACATTATATAATTTTACACCGTTCACTTTTGAACGGTTGGAGCCAATGAAGCCATTATTAATCGAAGTCGTCTGTAATTGCATTTTAATTAATGATTAACTTTCAGTTATTAAAGTATTTATTTATTTATCAATTTTGCGGCCAAAAAAAAGTTCAACTTTTAGTTTGTAGAAATAGTTTCTTGATAAAGAAGACAATATTATCAAAACATATAATAAGAAGAATATATTGCAACACTATGATAATTATTAATAATAATTATAAATTAATTTAATTAATGGTGCAGAAATTATTTACATTTTTTTCCGAATGTATTCGAATACGCTTGAAATGATTAAAAAAAATAACCAAAAAGAAAATAAAACACGGAATCTTGATTTCGTTCCTTGATTTTTATCACTGTAAAAGTAAATTATACGAATATAATTATAATCAACCTCTGCATGTTTCTAGGTCCGAATGGATTTGCCAGTTTTTGCTTTTAATTCTAGTTTTCATGCCGAAATTCATAGTTAAAAAGAAATTATTGAAATAAAAATAACATGGGTATTCGTTTTATATGCATGAAAATGATTTCTTTTGACGTTTTTTATTTTTTATTTTTGGTGTAAATGGGCTTTAATATATAAAAAAATTAAAATATTTATACAAGTAAAAAAAAATCCTTATATATATAAAAATCTCGTGTCCCGATGTTTGTCTCTCTATTTCTCAGAAACTACTCAACCGATTTTAATGAAATTTGGCTCAATGTATATAGTTTTTGCCAACTTAATAGATGGGATAGTTTTTAACTTGATTAGTGACAAAAATAATTCTTATATAGTGAATTATTGCAAATATAGCAGATCGCGTTACGATTTATTAACATGGCTTCACATGTCGATTTCATAACCTTTTTGTTTACAAGCATGCTATTATAATTACTGTTATAATAATTTTGTATTGTGTTATTAGTAAGTGCAGTTATTTGGTTTTATTGTTCCATCTTTATATTCTGCAGGCAAATAGTAGTAAAAACCTTTATATTTATTCTTAATTTTCATTTATGAATAAATCAAGAAAAGGTTACAACAAAGTCTCAAAAGTGTATGTATTTTTCCTTCCTTTTCCTTTTTTATTTGTAATCTTTCCAATTTCTAACTAAGTGCTCAAACACTTTGCTGTGGTCTACCCCGATATCAACTTTTAGAAAAGTAAATACATTTTAGGCTATAATTATAATAGTCCTTGTGTATATGTAAAATTTAAAAAATGTCAGCGAAGATTTTGTATTGTATTATGTAAGTGCAGTTATTTGTTTATAGAGTTCCATCCTTATATTCCACTGGGAAATAGTTGTAAAATCTTTGTATTCTTTCTTAATTTTAATTAAAGAAAATAAATCAAGAAAACGTTACAACAAATTCTCAAAATTGAAGGTATTTTTCCTTCCCTTTCCTTTTTTATTTGTATTCTTTCCAATTCCTAGCTAAATGCTCTAACACTGTGCTGTGGTCCACCCTGATATCAACTTATAGAAAAGTAAATACATTTTAATAACTTAAAATAGGCTATAATTGGAATCGTCCTTTTATATATGTGAAATTTAAAAAATGTCAGCGAAGATTTTGTATTGTATTATGTAAGTGGTGTTATTTGTTCATAGTGTTCCATCATTATATTCCACTGGCAAATAGTTGTAAAATCTTTGTTTTCATTCTTAATTTTAGTTAAAGAATAAACCATGAAAAGGTTACTACAAATTCTTAAAAGTGTTGGTATTTTTCCTTCGTTTTCCTTTTTTATTTGTATTTCATTCCAATCACAAGCTAAAAACTAAAACAATTTGCTGTGGTCCACTGGTCCATCCTGATATCAACTTTTAGGAAAGTAAACTCTATTATTCTAAATAAATATTTGAAAATTAACCTTAATCTTTATCATTGAATATTGATTTAACTTTGTATTTATTTAAAGATATCGTTAAAGGTCCCTATCCTAATTATACCTGGATAGGCAAACTTTAGAACTCTCACTGTAGCATCGTCCGATTAGCTTTAGTGGCATAAAGTGGCATAAAATATAACAAACAAACAAAGATATTAGGATATAATTAATTCAACGCATTATAGCTAATGAGCCACAGCAACGCGTGGCCGGGTCTGCTAGTATATAATAAAATTTCAAATAAAGATTGAAAACATTTTATTTCCACACTTCTTTTGACAAAGAACAAAATTATAGCGTTTTAAGGAATAGCCCGACTCCATAACTTAAGACCTCATTCCAAAATGGATTCTCGGGGCCAAGTAGGAATTATTTTGTTTTAATGACTTCTGAAACATATGTGAAATTCAGCTTCCCCCTAATCTTTCTACCCCAAAACATTACGCTACGTAGGTGAGCTATATCTAAGGACTTATTATAAATTATACTTAAAAAAAGTATATAAAACAATTGAATGTTAAAATATATATAATTTTTCAATTAAGGATATAATAGAAATTTTTTTTAAACTTCAGTCGAGCGCCCTTCCCATGGAAGCACTGATGTAGAAGCTATAACGAACACCTCTTAAAAGTAGTTTTTATTATAAATACTTATGTGGCAACCGAGAAAATAATATATTTCACATTCAGGTAAATGCCTGGGAAAAGGCAAAGGGAATAGTTTTAATGAATAAAAGCAATATAATATCTGGTTATGGGAACGGTGAGTGGAAGTAGAACATATCAAGAAAACACTAACTTCAGAAGTTTATAAAAATGAGAACCCAATCGGCTGAGACCGAAAAAGGAGCGTTACATGGCGAGACTGGGTGACAAATAGCACTTTACAATAAACAGCACTGTCATATTTTATATTAATTGTAACCAAACCAAACCATACTCACACACAGATTCCTCTCGAAGTCGCAGACGGGAGTAGGTGGTTCGCACTCCAATGGAAGGACATCCCTTATTGCAGTTTTCAACAAATATGCTAACGATTGGGCGTAACACTGACCTGGAACCCGATTATTCTCTTCTTCAGTCTCTTCAACCTGAAAGATTAAAAAATAATCGCAATAAGTTGGAGAAAAGTAAAAAAGCAGATGGGTCATTCCATATCAAGTGGCCAAAGTTGTTGCTCGATCATTTTTGAAAAAAATTATAATTTTACCACCAACTACGTATGGAATCGCTAGTTCAAATCAATATTTTTAAAAATTTTTGGGATCAACCGTTTCAAAAGGGCAGCCATTTTTGTTTCACATTTTAGGCCGATTTTTGAGTCATAGGCTAAGAATTCAAACACAATTGTTTTGCTTAAAGTCTGTTCTATATTTCGTGTTCTCTTTATTATTTGAATATTTTGCAGTCCAATACTTGAAAAGTGCTATTGAAAACAACTGCTTTAAATTCTCAAAACACCGTTTTTGAGGGTAAGTTTTGGTTATTAGGGCATGTACGCCAAAGCTGATTTTTGGCATGATAATAAACCTAACTAATTAGCTTTCATTAAAAGGACTCTTAATCCGTATATTATTTACCATATTTTTTTATGAATTTTTAAACTTCACATTTTTTCAGTTTTTTGTTAACTTTAGGCTCCAATATCTCTGGTTAGTCTAACTAAGTAGCTTTCATTAAAAGTACTCTTAACCCGTATATTCCTTACCATATTTTTTTATATATTTTTAAACTTCACATTTTTTAATTATTTGTTAACTTTAGGCTCCAATATCTCTGGTGGGCTAGTTGATAAAAATCTCATTTTTTTACATGTTACGCTTACATGAAACATAAATCAACTACAAGAAATATCAACCTGTATATTTGAGTACATTAGTAGCTAAACTTATGAGTAGATTTTAATTATGATTAAACCAAATCTTTTTTTTTTGCATTAAACATAGATAAAAATATAAGGGGTATTAAAAGTAAAAAATTCACAGACAGTAAAATTTTAAAGAAGTACGATCAAGTTTAGCTACTAATGTAGTCAAATATACAGGTTGAAATTTCTTGCAGTTGATTTATGTTGCATGTAAGCATAACATGTAAATAAATGAGATTTTTATCAACTAGCCCACCAGATATATTGGAGCCTAAAGTTAACAAATAATTAAAAAATGTGAAGTTTATAAATTCATAAAAAAATATAGTAAAGAATATACGGGTTAAGAGTACTTTTAATGAAAGCAACTTACTTAGGTTTATTATCATGCCAAAAATCAGCTTTGGAGTACATGCCCTTTTAACCAAAACTTACCCTCAAAAACGGTGTTTTGAGAATTTAAAGCAGTTGTTTTCAATAGCACTTTTCAAGTATTGGACTGCAAAATATTCAAATAATGAAGGGAACACGAAATGTAGAACAGACTTTAAGCAAAACAATTGTGTTTGAATTATTAGTCTATGACTTACCAGTCTTGAGAAAATGAGTTTTCTGTGAGAGATTAAAAACTCAAAAATCGGCCTGAAATATGAAACAAAAATGGCTGCCCTTTTGAAACGGTTGATCCTAAAAATTTTTAAAAAATTTATTTGAACTACTGATTCCATACGTAATTGGTGGTAAAATTATAATTTTTTTCTAAAATGATCAAGCAACCACTTTGGACCACTTGATATGGAATGACCCAGATATTCTGGAATCGTTACAAATGTATATATCGCCGGTCAGCAAGAATAGTAACACAAATCACAATTAAAAATATAATTCAATTCAAGCATCAATATATCTAGAATATCGTTCATATTTAAGCAAGGAATGTATCATGATTGTATAAGTTATACTTTCCACTACTTATATTTTAAAAATAAAAATTTTTATCTTTCTTTTTTTTAATTGTTTGTATTATTATATTTATATATTCCTTTTTTCTCTCTATAATTTTTAAATCATTATAAACTAGACTGAACTTTTATTAGTAACTAGAAGTAGTAGACCAGTGTTGCATTAATTTATTTACTTCAGGAGCTCTACCCCTTATAGGACCTTGGCCTCCGATACAATCCTTGCCCACTTCTTCCTGCCAACCGCATGTCTTCTCCACCTAGCCACCCCTATCCGGCGCAGGTCCGCCTCCATGTCCTCAAGCCACCTCAACCGTGGTCTCCCTCGCATTCGGCTTCCTTCCAGCGCATAGTGGGAAAATGTTGTCATTTTGTGGCCAAAAATCAATAACTGCTGATCGAATGACGATTATCGAATAATTCTATTTTCATTAAAGAGCATGGGATTTTCTTTATCAGTGAGAATAAAAAAAAGTAATCCTCTAAGTATTTCAAATTAATTATGATACTATCCTTTCTTCACTTTAATTTAAATAAAATATTTTATTAGGAACAGGTTTATTCATACAGAATGAAATGAGTAATGAGTCATTTCATTATTAATTGAGCTTTCTGCTTATACACATGTTCTTCTGGCAGTTGCTTAATTTGAAAGATTTAAAAAAAATTATTGTCTCAAGAAAAAGAATTAATTTAAAATATCCAATTTTTTAGGACTTATAGCGGAAAAAAATATCATCAAATAATTTAACTAAAAGTATATATTTTTTGATTTATTCTAATTCGAGGCCGAAAATATATTGAAAGTTCAAATATAGGGATTTAAATCTGAACCCTTTGTTACTGGCCTTCCTTTAATCTCACTCAACCTGTCCTCGGGTCTATATGGCCCGAAATTTTAAAATTAAATAAAAATTAGTTAACAAGAGATGATTAAGGAGTCAATAATTTTATTAAATCTTTAAAACCAAATTAAGTAGTGTAACAATACCTGGATAGGCAAAATTTAGGACTCCCACTGTAACATCGTCCGATTAGCCTCAGTGGCATAAAGTGACGTTAAAAAAAAAACAAAAATAGTGTAACATACAAAAATAAAGTTTTGATAATTACAGATCATTAAAATAATTTTCTTCTGCCGTCTTACTTTAGACACTAGATTTCTTTCATCACTTTTAAAAATGTATAATTACATTATTTAGTCAATTTTTTACGGTTTTAATTATCAATACAGTCCTGGCATATTATTTTTTGATGTGATTTACAAAGAAATACTCTGCATGTTGAACATCTGTGGATGTTTTGTTATCATTTTATTTATTTATTTATTTCGCCCTTCCTTGCCTTTCGGCAACACGGGTGTTGGCAACATTTCAAATGTTGCTATTGGGAATCGTTGGAGGTATACTTCAGTTGATGTTGTTTTGTTTTTTCTGTTCCTTCTTCTTCTTCTTCCTACTTCAGTTTTTCAGCTCCCCAAATCACCTACTTCCTGGCCTTCTTCTTCATCTCCTCTTTCAGGTGGTCTTCCAGGCAAAGGTCCCTGCCTTGTCAAATTGAAATGGGAAAAGCCAACTGCAGTTTTCCAGCCGTACACAAAGGACTTGTAGTACGGGTAGTTTGTCTCAGTTACGAGCTGAGGGAAATCGTTTTCTGCCACTATGTAGAGTCCAGTTTCCCTCAACAGTTTGGCAATAAGTGCCTCAAAGAGTGTGCAGTCCACAATGATGTGCTCAGCCGTCTCCGGAACCCTGCATCTAGGGCATAGGGGATCTATGTCCTTTCCAAGACTGTGCAGTTTGGCGCGGAAACCCCCATGCCCCGTGAGAAATTGCGAAACCCAATAATCCGGAATAACCCAAGTCGCCAATAACCGTGATCGGACGGTGGGGAAATATTTCCTCAACGTAGCTCCTTTCGTTGTAGTCACCCACCTCCGGTTCCATTCATCAATTGTGACTTCTCGCATTGTTCTTTTCCATTTTCTTGGGTTTTCAGTAATTCTCGTGCGGATATTTTCCGGTAGAGCTGCTGAGCCTTCCCTTTTAAGGACATCCTTTAAGGAATCTTCACGCAGGAGAAGGTCGAGAGGTACCCCTCCTGCTAGGACCTGCACCGCCTCATGAGAAACACTTCGGTATGATTTTGTAACTCGTAGCAGAGCAGTACGCTGAAGCGACGCCAACCTGCGTATCTGCCGCTGTGAGGGATTCTTGAACCATCCGGGGGACGCGTATCTCAGAATACCCAGTATTAATCCGTTGTAAATGGTCATCGTCGCTAGGAATCTGAGACCCCAGAAGGCGCCCCCAAGACGACTCAGCCCGTTTAAGACTAGTGCCACCCTATTCCTGAGGTGGTCCAAGTGAGGGGTTATGTTAAATCCCCTACCGAATCTCACACCAAGGTAGTTGACTACCTCACTTGGACGTATTCTTGAACCCTCAATCACGAGAGTTATACGGTGTGCCCTGTCAGTTTTCCCTCTTAGAAGAATGGCCTGAGTTTTCTCAGCTGCCATTTTCAACTTCTTCGCCTCACACCATCTTCCTATCAGGTTGGCGCATCGTTCTGCTTCAGCTTTTAAACCGGCTCTGCTGTTGGATGCCACTACAGCCGCCAGGTCATCGACGTAGGCTGTTGCGAGGAACCGCTCTTCCTCAAGCACCCCTAGCAACTCGTCAAATACCAGCTTCCATAGAGCTGGCCCAAGAACCGATCCTTGAGGGCATCCCCTCTCTATGGGAGCTTCTACCTCAAAGGAGCTACCTCGAATCCTTACGAACCTGTCCTGGAGGTAGCTTTTGATGAGGGCATATAAGTTGCTAGGGGCATCATACTTCTGCAGCTGCTGGAGTATCAGAGGCCACCAGACGCTGTCAAAAGCGGAGGATATATCGAAAAGCAGTAACATGACATACCGCTCCGCCCTCTGTTCAACGTCTGAGCGAACTCGAAGCAGCGCATCAGCGGTTCCTTTACCTTTTGTTGAACCGTATTGCCGTGGATGGCTTGCTGTTCTTAGAACCGGCTCTAAACTGGCTAAAATAAGATGCTCCAGAACTTTGCTTATCACAGGGAGGAGACATATAGGTTGATATGACTTAGGAAGCTGCTTATCCCTTCCCCCTCCCTTGTAGAGGAGTCTCAGATCGGCGATTTTCCATTTCTTCGGAAAGTATCCCCTGTCCAGGCAATCATTGAAAATCGTTAATAGTCGATCTTCTATTAAGGGGATACTATTCTTCAAAATCGCCGCGTCAATAGCATCCAGTCCTGGAGCGCGACCAACTTTCTGCCTATCCACGGCAATACGAAGGTCGAATATGTCCCATGGCGGGCAAAAGTCCGTGCCTGGAGGGTATACCGTCGTGCGCCGTACAAAGGCCTCCTCTTCATTGTCCTGGGATGAATCATCGCTGGGATATGTCGCTTGTATAAATAGGGCAGCCGATTCCTCAAGAGTAGTAGCTTCAGCACCAGCATGTTTGATGGCTGCTAGCGGCTGCGGAGGAAATAATTTACCCCAAGGGTTTTTGATGGACTCATCGACCATAAACTCGTCCCAGGATCTTCGATTCCGTGAACGCACCTCGTTGCGGTACACCTTAGCCTTGGACTTATACTCGCTCCGAAGTGCAGTGCGCCTCTCGTCACATCTGCACTTCTGGTACGAACGCCGGGCCTTGTAGAGCTCTCTCTTCATCGTTGTTAGGGCCGGCGTCCACCATGGGACAGGTTTGACCCTCACCTTTCGGTGCTGAAGGGAATTCTCTGAGGCATCTAAGATAATATCGGAGATCCTGGTCACTCTGTTGTCCAGGTCATCAGGATAATCATAATGCCCCTCCTCCCAATCTTCATCGACAATTTTACCCTCCACCATGCACCGAAAGGTACTCCAGTTGCTAATGCGGGTCACAAAACCCTTTTGAATGCCGTGGGAATAATCTATATCCTGTTGCAAGCTAAAAGCGAGGACTTTGTGGTCAGAACTCGTTTCAGGTCTGAGGGTCCAATCGACTATGCGCCCTGCGAGTGTTGGTGAAGCCAGCGTGACATCAATCCAACTCTCCCCCATTCCACCAGAGAACGTAGGGGAGGCAGTGATATCGTTTATTACCAGTAGCTGGTTCCGTGTGATAAACTCACCGAGTAAACCACCTCTCCTGTCTGTTCGATTGGATCCCCAGATCGTGTTCCAAGAGTTGGTATCTGAGCAAACGATCACGTTCCTTCTATGGCATATGATCGTTTCTATGGCAGATATGTCTTCTTCGATATCATTTCCGTGAGGTAAGTATGCCGAGAGTAGCGTAAAAGCGACTGCGCCCCACTTGACATAACACGCAACTCTGTCTGCCATAGAATATTGCCTCAGATCCATCACGTCGAGGTTCGGGTTGTTAACCACGATAGCAGCTCTAGGCCTCCTCTCTCCACTGCTTAGAGCTATAACCTTCGACGTGAGGCCAAACCCCGTGACCATGTTCCCACGGCAAGTGGGTTCCTGGACCGCCATAATGTCGTAGCGATGAGAAAGAGCGCGAAGCTCTTCTGCTACAACTCGCCTTCGGCCCATGTTAAGCTGGAGGATAGTTAGTTTATTCATAGAATGTCCTTTTCGCCATTTCTTTGCACCACGTCAAGTGCACAGGGCACTCCCGGCTCCCAGACTTGTGTTTTGTTTCGCTGGGTCGAGCATTTGCCCGGACGCAATTTATACAAGTAGGGTCAGCCATTGCTTTTTTCTTTGGACAGTCCTTCATGATATGTCCATTTGCTGCACACCAAATACAAACTACGTTATCCGCCGTGCATGCAGCCTTAGTATGCTCATAGCCCTGGCACTTAGTGCAACGAGGGGCATCAAGGTAGTCCTTGAATGATAAAGAGCACCATCCTCCATTCAATGTACCCAGTTCCAACAATTTGAAACGAACTATGGGGTGTACCTCTAGCACCCACGTCTTTGTGAGACCATTCCTAGATACAGTGGAAAATAGTGGGCGAAGATCGTCATGGACCAGTGGAGTGGGGACTGACTTATCAGGTATTCGTTCCCACAAAAACCTCGATAATTCCGCTGGGCCCCATGCATGAGGTACACTCTTAACTTCCAGTTTCGGCTTTTTCTTTAAGGCCAGTCTGGCATGTAACCCGTTATCGCGGAGCCCCTTCCACCCAATGACCTTTGTGACGTGGGAGCTGTCTTCTATGCGGACCAAGATCGAGCCTCCCTTTGTTGCTCGCACTATGGATGCATTGACCCCAATTTCAGTAGGGGATGGCAACCCATTTATAATGTCCACTGGGCTCTTACCAGATCCACCGATTGTGAGATAGGTCGCTTTGGATGTCGGAGTCGGCTTTGTAGGCAGTGACTTTACTATATCTGCCAGTGTCTTAACCTTTAACTTAGTAGATGAACCATCACGTGGAGACGTCTCAGATAAAGCTCCATCAGTTTTGGTCTTTTCTTCTGTATGGCCGTTTCGGCGCGACTTTGCCTTTCTTCGGCTTCGTTTACTCGCCACAACGTGAAAACTTTCATTACCCTCTGCTGGTACATTGCTATAAGATGGTCCAGGAATGGGCTGCTTAGGGCTTTGAGTTGAAACCTACTCTCGCGGTAGCACTTCAGTTACCATGGGCAACGTATTATCTATAATTTTATCTTTTATAAAGTTTAGGACGCAGAGAGACATAAGGGTTTCCTTTACTACCTTCTGAACCAGGTCCGAGACCGGAAGCTCCGTGAATTTCTGCCCACATTCTTTATTTTTAGTGAATAACGTATCAATGATATTGACCAATCGATTAATCTTAGTGTTTATATGATTCCTCGCTTTATTACTAATTTTTTTATCAAGGTTTTGTAGGAAAACTGTTAAGTTGCCTCGAATAGATTTAGCTTCCTGCAAAAGACAAGCAGTTCCTTCGGGTTCCTCCGCCAAATCTGAAGCTCTGCTTCTAGGCCTTTTGGCAGAAGGCTGTTGTGATTGAGTGCCTTCATCTTCAACACAGTCTTCCTCCATCTTTACACGCTTATTACAAACTTTAGGAGGACTTTTGATCGATTATTTATAAAAGTAAGCAGTATAAGAAACCAAGTTAACTACTAACCTAACTAGTAATAAATTCTTTAAGATTAATTATTTAGGAAAAAAGTCTCAACGAAACTCAACTTTAATCAAAAACTTGACTAGTCTCTTACCTTTCCTCAATTCAAATGTCTTTATTAGTGCACAGTTCAGGAAGTATAAACCTCGTAGATAACCACTTGGTTTAACCTAACCTAATGTTTCACTAAAAATCTAAAAAAAATAAAATAAGAAAAAGCAATAAACTGAAACAACAATAAAACTCAAGAAAACATTGGAAACAGGAAATAATAACACAAACTAATGAACAACAACTAAAGATTAAAGATACTATTACACAATTAAACACACACTATTAACCCGCAGTCTTCACTTCTCACTTCTTCATGATGTTTTGTTATCATTGGAACTTGGGCACTTAGCTCATCTTTTCCATTTTTTACGTCTTGATGAAGGTTCGGAGGAAGTATTTCCTGTGCCTTCTAACTCCATAATCATTACTCTATCTTCCTCTAAGTATAATTTTAGTTTGATCTTTAGGGACCATGGTATATGTTGATTCTGGGACCTTCTGATAATGTGAGTATCAATTGATGGCTAAAATTGATTATGAAATTTCTTCTCCATGAATTCCCATGATTTTCTTTATTGTTTTGCTTAAATATTACATAGCTATTAAGACTTGATATATTCAAAAAATGATAGAAAAGAGTCAATGGTCCTCCTCCCTACATTGCAGTTACTGCACATTTGAAGGTTTGAATCGACCCCACCTTTTGTACAATTGTAATATAATATCATTTCTGATTTATTATTTTGTTCTTCATTTGTGTTAGTATCGTGATGTAATGATGATAAAAGAATTCCTGCCTCATTAAGATGTGTAACTATGTTATGAGTTTAAATCTTTAGTGGAGCCAAATAAATTAGGATTCTTTGTTTATGAGGTAAAAATTGTATAGGGATATCTGGCTTATTTTTTCTAAGAGTACCAACTACCGTTAAATTCTCTTGGAACAACGCATTTGCTAATTTTATGCTAGTGTAGCAATTGTCGGTAGTGGCATTTCTGCTACTCCCTTTTATTGGCTCAACAAGACGAAGAACTTTTTCATGGGGGTTATTTGGCTTCCAATATGGGTCTATTGGTTGGGTTCCTACATACACCTCAAATTTACTCAAGTAGAAAGTTGATAAATCTAACATTGCAAAAATCTTTAAACCATGAGGTTTTGGTGGTTATTGCCTGAATCCACAACGGCCTCTAAATGGCACCAGCTGTTCGAACTACTTACTTCGGTATACAGAAGATCCTAGGCGATGTAAACACTTACAAATCCACTTGTTTACTGAAATCCTAGCTCTGTAGATATTGGAATTTCCTGTAGGATCTTGACTATGTGTATCACAGAGCACACAAACTGTCCTCGGGTCTTTTCGAAGCCAGAAGCCACGGCACACGTTCTGTCCTCGGGTCAATCCCGGAATCTTCATGTTTCACAGACACTGGCCTCGGGTCAAAGTGTTGATATCTTTGAAAATATTACCAATATTAAAATAATATTATAAATAATATATTTACCAACGAAAACCAGAAGATTACATTGAGGTGAAATAGTAGAACTTAATAATGAATATAAACTTATAAGATCTAAAGTTGGCACCGGGTCATTTTGACTCGAGGACAGTGCCCAGTAACAAAGGGTTAAAACCGATCGCATTCGATCAATCAAATTCTATTATGGTATTTTAGCCCTCTACCACTGTGAAAAAAATCAGAACCAACTATTGCCAATAAAAGAATTTATATCAATTTAAATACTTTCTTTTCATAAATTACAAAGTCAACGTGGATGAAATCCAACGCATTTTTATCCAATAATTTTACAGCCATCCTTCTCATTTATAAAATATGTGCAGTAATATAAAAAGTAAAGTTTTACAGGAAAAAAAATTAAATTTATTTTAAGCAAAATCTATATCTCTGATATATTTTTTTTTTTTCTATTGAGCTTTACTTTTTATATTCTTGCACCAAACATATTATATAAATAAGAAGAATGGCTGTGTAATTATTGGATAAAAAATTGTTTTGATTTTATCGACGTTAACTATGTAATCTAGGAAAAGAAAATATTTAAATTGACATAAATTCTGTTGTTGGCAATAGGTGGTTCTGATTTTTGTCACAGTGTTAGAGGATTTAGAGTACTAAAATATCATAATAGAATGGGACCGATCAAATGCGATCGTTTACCGATATATCGATTTCAATATTTAAAGCCCTGTAGTTGAACTTTGAACATATTTTCGGCCCCAAATTGGACTAAATCCTAAAATATACTTCTACTTTAATTAAGTATTTGATAATATTTTTTTCATTAAAAAAAAAAAAAGGATATTTTAATATTTTTTTTTCGATTTTTTCGTCTTCATAAAAAATTGTTTCAATCATAAGGAGGAAATACCTGAAAAAGACATGCATATAATCAGAAAGATCAAAAGAAATGCCAAGAGAGAATGAAAAGAGAATTATTTGATTATAGTCATTTAATCAGGAGTTATAGATTTTTAAATTTACTAATTACAAAAATGCTAAATTACAAAAATTTTCCACTATGCCGCGGCTGATGTAGCAGGCAGGCATCCTATCCACATGGCCAAGCCATCGGATTCTCGCCATTTTGATGAAAACCACTATGTCTGGTTCACCATAAATATTCATTAGTTCATAGTTATTTCTAGACCATCATTGTCCTGCTTCGTTAATTGATCCGGATATCATTCTGAGAACTTTCCTTCCACAAACCTTGATCATAACGTCGCCACCATGCTAAAGTAACGTATATTCATATGTTTTTAGTTGCACATTCGTTACTTTAGCATGCTGACGACGATATTTTCGTGCTCTTGGGTCATGCCCCACACTTCGCTGTCATACGTTACCACAGGTCTGACGATTGTCCTATATGTTATCACTAAACATCGGAATTCCGTGCAGTAAACATTTAAAAACGTGTAATAAAAACTTCAAAACGTGCATTAAAAACATCAAAACGTTCACAAACATGCAATAAAAATCAATCAAATGCATGAAAATCAATCGTTAAATTATTTTTGTGAACAAAAATAGCTACTTTAAAAATAGCTGGATTAAATAAGTAACGGAGAGTAAATTGAAATTGAAACTGTTTTATGTTTACGAATTGTTTTTATAATATTGTTTTTAGTATACATTTTAGTAAAATAACTGAACTTTGGATCTTTTGTATAACACTATTGATCTATTTTTGAAAATATTTCCGATAAAAAAAATCGGAACATAAAATATTTTCTTAAAATAGTAACATCAACATGTGGAATAAAGAGTAAAATACTCGCATGTAAGATGTAATTATATTACAAATAGGAAGATCTTGGAAAAGGAAAGATAATACTCAAACTATCGAATTACTACATGCAATATCCGGTGCGTAGGGTTATTTTTAAATCAGTCTGGTATATGGGCGGATCCAGCCGATTGTAAAGGGGGGCTGCAGTCCTAAAGGGAGGGGGCTGCAGACCCACAGCTCCCCCCCCCCCACCACTGCATCCGCCAATGGTCTGATAACTCGCATTATGCTACTGGGGTTAAAAAAAATTAGGTACTTACTTGTGCTGCAGTGGGAAACAATTTGTGATTTCCTCTCACACTCAATATTTTTATCACTAGATATACAAACACAACACTACCATCTCTATTGAGTTCAAAATATTTTTCAATCCGTCCCGCAATTTTCGAAGACACTTCCTCCAATTTTTGGCATTTTTAGTAACAATATACTCGACAGAAGCTAGTTTGATACTAACAGAACAATAAGAATTAAGAAACAAAATGTAAACATCAAGGAACTCCTCAAGAACCCTCAGTTCTTGGAAATTGGAGGTTTGTGTTTGTTTACATCTCCCTAATTCCCTTTTTCCCCCCTATGATATTCACATTTATTTTTCCACTATTTTATTTAAGAAAATTAATATTTGTAATATTTTTTTTTAAACTATCAAATGATGGAATTTCGTGCAATAAAACTTCAAAACGTGCAATTTCGTGAAGTAAACCCCACTATGTGCTATTTCGTGCATTATAAACCTTCATTAAAACACCCCATTAGGCTTTATTCTGACTTACCAATAAAAAGTTGCAATAGCGCGGGATTCCGAGCTCTAGTTATCACTTTAGCTCTGCGCGAAAGAGTTCGAAAGCGGAAAACCCTCTCCTTGAAGTGCAAATATTATTGCTTGTGGTCATAACTAAGGTATCTGGTCTTGGCAACACTGTCAAAATTCTGACCGCATACTGAGATGTAAGGGTTTCCCTGCCTCTCCCTTCTAGAGCATCGATATATTTGGTCTTTTCAGGATTGACTTCAAGACCAAATTTACGTTCCTGGAATTGATGGAAAGAACCAGATAATGATAAAAAAGTTCTTCCTGTAATGTAGTGTAATGATAAAAAGTGTAATGACGACATCATTTGCGTAGGCTTTATGCTGCGTCATTCTGTTCATAATCGTTCCTCCAGGATTAGTCCGGATGGACTTCACTGATTTTCCAGACCTACATTATAAATAGTGTTTGGGATAGTGGGTCGCCCTGTCTCCGACCATTGGAAACACCATATTCCTTGGATCTATCTTCACTCGACACTTTGTGTTAGAGAGTGTCATTTTTGTAAGTTTTACAAGTTTCTGTGGTAACTCTAGAGTTACCATATTTTTTAGGAGTTTCTTATATACATTCTGTCATAGGCCTCCTTGAAATCCACAAGCAGATGGTGCAGATCGACGTTGAATTCATATGCCTACTCCAGCATTATTCTCAGAGAGAAAATGTGGTCAATAGTAGATCTGCAAGGCCCGAAACCACTTTGGTACTCTCCAGCTACTCTTTCCACCCAAGCGACCATTCATTTGGTGATCGGCACAGTAAGAATTTTGTAGTAAACGCTAAGGACAGCTATACCCCTATAATTTCTACATAATAATCGTTCACTTTTCTTGTGTATAGGGCAGAGCAGTGCAGTACTCCATTCCTGGGGCATTTGCTCATTTATCCAGATGCCATAAACTAATCTGTATATCTCATCAGTAACTGCTTCTCCCCTAAACTTAAGTAGCTCTGCTGGTACCTGATTTACGCCTGGAGCCTTGTTATCCAGCAATCTCTTCTTTCTCTGGAGGTAGTTCTTCATCTGCATGATCTTGCGATTGAATGTGATATGTTCCAATCTTGATTCTGTCTTGCATTGAACTAGCGATACTATAAAGGACATTAATGAAAGTTGTCATACTTTTTCGACGGAATAGAGAGAGAAAATTTTTAGCGCTAAATACTATTATTTCGTATAACATTGGTTTTATTTATTCTATAGGTTATTTTTTTAACTGTTTTTTTTAAATTAAAAATTAGCTTCGTTTTAAAAGATTGTTTCACATAAGTCTAATTCAATATAGCATTTTTATTGTGTTTTTAATCAACTAGAATAATTTAAATTTTACGATTGCACACTCAAATCTTATGAAAACCCTTTACTATATCTTATGAAAACCCTTTTGAGGAAAGTATTCACAACCCACTAATTACACAAGTGTTTGTTTGGAGAAGAGATATTCTGACCATGATAGATGGAAGGTCGAAATTTTTGATGATTTATAAAAGATGTATACAAAGTGGAGACAATGAGCTGATTTATAAATCTTGAGAGTTTCTCCCCACCGACCTCTTTAGTCTTTAAATATCTTCGTGGAAGAAAAAGGGACCATTTGCAGGTATATCGATGACCAAGTATTCTGAGGTGTGATTGTACAGGTCAAAAAATATTACTTACTACTCCTAGAGAAATTCAAATATCGATAAGTAATTAATATAAATAATAATATTTATATTTTACCAACACATATAGATTTCAAATCAGTTTAATATTTAAATAAGAAAGTTTACTTACACATGTGTTAGTTTCAAAATCACAGCTTGTCTCAGGCGGATTGCAGTAGAGTTCAATATTTCTATTTTCTTCTATTTTTAGCATGTATGCGATCTTTGGATCCACACAGTTAACTACAGATCGATATTTTGCTGATCGCAATATGCCTTTCTGGGAGCCAACCTATAGAGTGTTAATCATTAGATTTTATTTACTTATTTTCTTGTTCAAGTAATGGTTGTTAAACAAATACAAAAAAGTCAAAAACAGCATTGAGGACGAGTGAAAGGTGAATCGAAAGGAGGTGTATTTACGACTGGTAGTAAACTTTGTCTCTTATGCCTTTCTGGAAATCAAGAACGATTACTGCTCCTCTAAAATCACTTTATATTGCATTCAAAAATTTATTATGGAACTAAAGTTTCTAAACTAAAATATAATTAATTAAAGATTATCTTATACCATATACTTTTTTACATCTTAAATGCTTTAAATAATCTCAGCATCGCGTATGTACTCTCTAAAGTAAAATAATTTTTTTTTATTGTTAAATGAACGTTTTTATTTTCATCAGTGATCATACGGGATATGAAATTTTGGCTGTCACTTACCGGGTATATACACATAGCATCAAACATCTGATCATGTGACAAAATTGATGGTGTTGGCCGTCAGCCGTGTTTGAGTAAATATCGTCTCTACGATAAAGTGTTATAAAAGTGCTCATATCAAAGTGAAATTTGGTGTAGTAGCATATTACGTTTAGTACTTCATAACAGTGTTGGGTGAAAAGACAATATTCAACGCATACGGGCATATTCTCAAGTATTTAAAACTGCAGAAAGAGTGGGACTTGAAACAGGAAAGTTTCCCGTCCTAGCAGGTTTTAAACGTACCCGGTAAGTTGGCCTTTTATTTCCATCGTCACAACAAATAAACTAATAACTAATAAAGCTTTGTGACTTAATTAATATTAAGATGTCAGTAAACCAGGAGATATCCCTGATTGATGTAATGGAGGAGATAAAAAAAAAAATAATAATGAATCTAAAACCATTAAAGATGGGATGTTAAAAATTCAGACACTGATGGAAACTATTATTGCAGAATTAAAGTCTACAACTTCAAAGTGCACGGAACTAGAAAATAAAATCAGTAATCAGGCAAAAGAAATACAATTTCTGAGAAAACAACTTAACAGAAATAACATTATAATTTTTAATGTTCCCGAACAGGAAGAAAGAGAATCAGAAAAAATAGTACAGACGGTGACTGAGTTATTTGATAAAAACGATATAAAAGTAATGGAAGACTCATTCAATTTTTGTCATAGAATAGGAAATGGTGAGGGTATACGTCCAATCAGGGTGTCATTTGTTTCAAATGTACTGAAACAGCGTGTTATGGAAAAAAAAGAATGTTTTAAAAAAATGAAATTTCCCATAGCTCACGATAGATCCAAAAAAGAAAGAAAAATAGGAAAGAGGATTTTTCAATGTGTTCAGTTTTTGAAGAATATCGACAAATCTATAAGTGTAAAAAATAGGAGAATCAAGTTTAGAGGGTCATTCTACAGTCTAGAAGAGGCAGAAGAAATTGTGGCAAATACTAGAGAACAAACACCAGAATCAACTAAAAAAGAAAAAAGGAAGATAGCAGCCCACAACAATGCGAAGAAGTGCTTTTTCGGAAACAAAGGGATTTTGATAGTACTCAAGGTGGTGTAAATTATTTATCTAAAAGTGTTCCCAATAAAGTAAATATAATGCAGACAAAAAGGTGTGAGGTAAGGATCTCAATTAAAAAGAATCATGAATTAAAAATATTATCTTATAATGTACATGGTTTAGGTAATAAAACTTGTGATTTCTTCCAATTCGTAACAAGTTTTGATGTAATATTCTTAAGTGAAACTTTTGTAGAAAAACATAGCACTGATAAATTCGGAAAATATTTCACTAATTTTGAACTTAAATGGACCCCGGCCAAAAGGGAAGTAAAATATGGTAGAGCGAGTGGGGGCTGTGTTTTCGGTATAAACGGAAGTTTAAAAAATAAAAATATAGCAACTTTCACTCAATTTTTTGATAAGGCCATTATGAAAATTAACATAAATTACAGGATAGTTAACGTAATACCAGTTTACTTAAACAAATGGGAGGAGGATTTTTCAAAGTTGGTAGAGATTTTAAGCGAAAAAAATTTAGTGATCGGAGATCTAAACGCCAGAACAGGTGATATACAGAATATTCCAAAAAATTGCCAAACCCAACATCTACCAACATCAAAACATGTAGAAACTCAAAAGATAAAACCATTGACAATAGGGGAAATAAATTGGTTGAAACACTGGATACACATGACTTGGTGATATTAAACAGAAGAACTAACAGTGATTCCGACGGAAAATTAACTTTTATAAACTCAAGGGGCTCATCAGTAATTGACTATTGTTGCGTTTCTAGGGAAACATTATCATTAATAAAAGATTTCACCGTGGGTACACAAATATTCTCGGATCACATGCCGCTATTAGTGACATTGGAAACAGAATTAAATAACAAAAATGAAAATTTAATAAAACTACCACCAAAGTTGAACTGGGCATTGGAAGGTGACAGTAGGCGCTGCAGGGGATCGGGTACTGAGACAACACGATAATGTTGTTGGGGACGGAGATATTCAGTTATTCGAATTTTCATAAGGAAAAAAAATTATAATATTATTTTTCCGCAGTTTCAAACTAATATTATTCCTGATGTTAACCGATTAAAATTTGGCCAATTGAATTTTTGGCCAGCAATGCGAGCGACCCCCCCCCCCCCCCCACTCCCACGTCGGAAATTTATATTTGATAATATTTTCAAATTTTACGTACCTGAAAACATAAGAATGCTCCTTCATTTCAATGAAATAGGTATATTTCACATTATTGCTAATCAGAGCGCCTCCCCCCCCCCCCCAACACCACCGAAATACAAACTTGATAATATGTTTTAATTATACCTATCGGAAAACATAAGCATGTAACCACCTCAAATCCCAATCGGAATGAAAGATCCTTAAAAATAAATAAAATAACTGCACAAAACGTTTACTTAACAAAATGTACTCTAATAGGGAAGAAATATTTTCCTGTACTTTTCTCAAATGCCGTACTTGATGACCGGTGTACTCGCATAATAAAAAAAGTTGATCGTAAGAGTTGTGAAGAGTACACATCCCGTATCCGTACTTTTTGTTCATATTACTATTTGCCTATCATTGAAACTGTCAAAGAATTCCAAAAAGTATAAAATTTTAATTTTAAAAAACTCACTATCGAAATTGGAAATAGATAATTTTTAAAAACACCACCTCGGGTAATACATATTTATTGTAATTTTTAAGTTTTCTGTAGGAAGATTTAAGTAAAAGTTTAACTTTTACTTTTTTATTACATTTATAAATGTTTTAAAACACTTAAAACTTTTTTGAGAAAGAGCTTTATGTAAAAGTTTTGATAAAAACTTTAATTGCACAGAGGTTATAAATAAAAGATTTTTTATAACAGATACAGTAAAGCGTTTTTTTTTTTTTTTATCGAACCGGACTCATATTAATTGAATTACCCCAATTTACAAAGTTCATAGTTAACGAATACAACCACGTATAGAAGAATTATAAAAAAATAAATAATTTAAAAAAGGTAATCTTCCACCACGAAATTTATAGATATACCCTTCGAAACCACCACCCTGGATAACATGATTAAATTTCATTACATTAAACATAACCGAAAAGTTTAATGTTTTTATATTTTCGAAATACACATAAGAATTAGCCCCATCCCCCCGAATTTCTTAGTAGATTTAAAAAAAAAAAACACCCTGGATGACATGATGACATTGCTTAATATCAAAGATTTCAGAAAAGTATAGTGTTTTGATATTTTGAAATACCCCCCCCCCCCCCCCCCGCCCCTGAAATTCATACTAGATATATTTTTTAAAAACACCCTCCTGGATGACATGATAACATTGCTTAGTATCAAACATTTCCGAATTTCCGAAAAGTAAATTTTTTTGATATTTTGAAATACCTCCCCCTCCCCCCGAAATCCATAATAGATATTTTTTTTTAAAAACAACCACCCTGGATGTTAACTTATTATCAAAGATTTACGAAAAGTTTAATGTTTTGATTTTTGAACAAATGGCATAGTGGTAAACAATTAAATCAAAGAAATCCGAAAAAGATATATTTTTTTGTATGAGGGTACCGCCTTTATAAATTTTGATATAGATATTTTTTTATAAATTTTTAAGTTTTGTGTTACAGGTAATAAGTAAAGGTTTAACTTTTACTTTTTTATTATATTTATAAAAGGTTTAAAACAGTTAAAACTTTTATGAGCTAGAACTTTTATATAACTGTTTTGAAAAAACTTTTATCGCTCAGAGGATATTAATAAAAGTTTTTTTATAACAGTTAAAGTTGAACTTTTTCGTAATAAGTTATAACTGTTTCAATCCCTGGTAGTAATAAATAAGAAGTTTCAGGGCGGTACATTAAGTTATATTGTTTATATATGTTTATTGTAATTAATTGTTTTTTTTTTTGTGGGTTGTTTACTTTTGCTTGTAATATTAGTTATGTAGTTATATCATAGTTATGTATTAAAATGTATAAGGCCAGCTCCGGACTGACGGTCTAATAGACCACAGTTCTGTGAATTTTTTGATTTATTTAGTAGTTGGTATGTACCTGGTATGTGAATGAAACTAAATAAAAACAGTACCTATAAAAAAAAAAAAAAAAAAAAAAAATAATGAGACAAAATTGACTAAATAAAGTGCCCCCTCCGTTTGACCAATTTTGATGAAATTTTGGCTGTCGCATCGCGGGCATGTATATATATATATATCAAATACCCAGTTTGATGAAAATCGTTACAGCCGTTTTTGAGGAAATCGAAAGAAAACTTTTTGAAATTCATTAATTCATTTTTTGCTGTATTGATCGAATGGATTGCTCAAGATCGAAGAAAAGTATCCACAATCCACTAATTACACAAACTTTTGTTTGGAGAATAGACACTTCTTCCATGAGCGAACTTTTTCTTTTTTTAATCCACTACGCCTTCCTGGTCATGTTTGGCACACAGTACCCTCTGTACTAGTATTTCCAATATATTCTGACCATGATATATGGATGCTCGAGATTTTATGCAATGAACTGATTTATAAATCTTGAGGGTTCCTTCCCACCGACCACCTCAGTCTTGAAATATCTTCGTGGGAGAAAAAGGGATCATTTGTAGGTATATCGATGACAAGTATTTTGAGGTATGTGATTGTACAGGTCCAAAAATATTACTTACTACTCCTAGAGAGATTCAAATATCGAGAAGTAGATAATGTACACTGACACCTCAAAGACGGATTTGAACAAAATGGAGTTCAAAAATAAAACTGAATCTTGTTGGAACAGACTTCGGAAGCATAATGTCTGCTATAAAAAATCAGTGTCTAAGCAAGGCATCAGAGATAATAAATTCATTTTGGCAATTGGGAAACGGTAAAAAGACTGTGTCTAGGTTTCATCCCAATGCTTAATTAAGAAGCCGACCAAAATGCATAAAGATAGATAAGTATTGTGCGAACAGGTACCGAAGGTAACCATGCCCTTAAGGGGAAATCTCACAAGAAATTTAGCTATATTAAAAAGTATTTTTATGTATAAATAGTGATATTTATATTGTATTTATTTTTTAATATATTTAATCAACAAATAGATTTCAATACGTCTATTTTCTTCTATTTTTAGCACGTATGCGATCTGGGAGTCACACAGTGAACAACAGATAGAGATGTTGCTGATCACAATGTATGTTTCATGGAGCCAACTTTAAACGTGTTAATCATCTTTTTATTCACTTATTTTCTGGTTCCACCAGAATGGTTGTAAAACTAATGTAGTTATATATTAAATTTTGAACATTATTGATTATAATTTGTCCTAAAACCTTAAATTACTATTTAAAAAATAATTATATTTACTAAACACTTTATTGAAACGAGATATACAAAATATGGCTATACTTAAATGAGGTTCCTCAATTACTCGGTTCAAGAATGCTGTACATTACAAAACTGTAAATCAAGTCAAATTTATTTTAGTAGCAGTTAACTAAATTGTACAGTGCCTTTATAACTGTTCACCATAAGCAGTTGAACATGGCCTCAGAATCTGGCTTAAGCAAAAATAAGTGTGTGGATTATTCATAGCTTACAGTCGCAGTTGAATGTTTCCATCTCATTCAAACAGATTTCTTCCTTCCTATTCCCTCTCTTCCCATCTTCCTTCAGATCGTAAGATCTCTTGTCAAAGATTGGCCTGAGTTATGGAGGGGGGCCAGAGACTCCTGTCGGTGATACCGCAGTCCAATTTGACAAGGAAAAATAAAAGAAAGGACATTGCAATAAACAAAAGCAAAACAGCATTAAAAAAAATCCGGGAAATTATCCGTGTAAGGGTTGCACTGGGTTGCAGAGGACCCTAAAAATCGAAAAGTCATAATGGAGGATGCTATTGATAAGCGTTGCTATAATATTGCAACACCCAACTTAAAATCCTCCGCATCGTTGAAGAACGTACAAAAAGTGTATAATGCAATAAAAAACCTCCGTGACTGGCCGCGATGTCGGTGCCAGCAACCAATCATATCATATCCCTAAGAAGCAGTGCCACCAATAATAACGTTGCTTCTACATTATACAATACATCAAAATAATGTAGTTAATATTATCTATGTAACAGCATATTCTTCTTCGTGAAATATTCTTCACCCATTTTTTCCCCTAAGCTAGTCTTAAGAGGTTGATGAAATAGTATAATGTTTTTTTTAGAGGATTCGTTCTCGGGAGGCGATGAAATGGGGCCATCCAGTTTTAAATTGGGCCTAAAATCTCCTGTCCTATCATAAGAAATTATGGTAATTAATAATAATATTAGATAATAATCGTTAGAAGCAAAAGAGTCTATTTTTTGAGAATTAAAAGTTGACCAGGTTGAAAAAGTCTATAAAAAAGGGGGGGAAAGGCACCTTTAATCCAATGACAGTCTCAAGACACATCATCTGGTTTAGCCTGGCTGTCATCAAGTCTCCTTCTCTAATCTTTAGAGTTATGACTACAATCAAATGCAGTCATGACTCTAAACTACATTTTTTTGTAGTCATGACTCTAAACCGATAAATTATATCTCATTTATTGTAAATTGACTCCGCTTTGGCACTTATAGTTTTGGATAAAGGCTATGAACACATGAAGGTAAACCAAAGGGTAATCACTTTAGATTAATACTATTAAGATATAAATATGTTAATCCCAGATAACAAGCCAATCAGGCTGACGTATAGCTAAGTTCCTCCTCTTAAGTACTCTGTTCTATTTCCATTTCATGTTATCACAGCAGCTCAGATATAATAAGCATTCAGTCTAAACTCAACTTCCTATGGTTTCAAATTTTGCTCCGCGAATGATTGAATTACTTTAATTTTATATTTGACAATGGATAAACTGTATTGTTATTTAGAAAAAAAACTTATATAAATACAAATAGATAGATATAAATTTTTAGTACTTTCTGAAACTGTGTAAATAAAGGCACGAGCAATGCATACATATATATCTGATTCGCGGTAGTAAAGTGCAATTCGTCACATTTTTGTGTTTTAATTTTTATATTACAAGTGTTAACAATTTTTTCATTACTTGGAGCTATAAATATTTGTTTTTTCCTCACCTATAGAAAAAGATTAATAATATTTTTTCACATTTATATTGGCTTTGACATTTAATTGGAAGTATTTCTTAAAGTATTTAATAGTATAAGGTAAGATTAAAATCAATAATAAAAACGCATGGTGAATTTCTACCTCAAGATCACAAATATATATTATATAAAATCTTATTTAGGATAATTAAATATTAAATACCTCAATTATTATGATGATGGTAAGGAATACAGCCCGTAATGGAATCATAATTGAACTATGTGTACTGAACTGTATATTCAAGAAGATCTCAAAGCTATCACTTTTTATTAATTATCCTAACTTTATGGAGCAATGAAATTGCAACAATGCATTTATGAATAAATCAATGAAATTATTATTCATTGCCGATAATAAATTGGTTCCAACAATACTTTGTTTTGAAAAGAAAGGTAATTTTATGATCCTTAATATTTATCCTATTCTACTAGGGAGTTAACAATTTTTATATTTATTTGTTAATTGTTTGCATATATTTAGAACTAAGAACCGTGCATGTTTTGAATTAACATTTTCAAAGTGGTTTATTGATTAAAATGAGGACTTAAGAAGATAAGAGTTCCAAATTTTTCCCATTTTGATTGAGTCAAATATAAAGAATGAAAAAACATTTCACGTGGATATGAAAAATTAATTTTGTTTTAGTTTAATTACCGGGCCTTAGAAGACAAGGTGCCTCAGTAATTATTTTTTTAAAAATCCAGTTATTAAAAGTATAAGATGGTTTGCTGTTCTTATTCCAGTTATTTCTCAGTTATTTTTAAAGTATAAACTGAAGTTTGCACCATCGATATCCAACCCATCATCTTAGCGAATGATGGTTGATACAAAACTGGATTATAGAAAAATCAGAATGAATCCTTATCTAATCATTATCAGCGTTTATCTCAAATGCACGATGTCTCATTATGCTGCCATGGTCCGGAACAATATTGTTTCTCTTGCCCTCTAAGACTAAGACGAGCGTTAAAGAAGGAAGAATCGCTCTTATTTTCAGAATACTTCAACCTCTACTTGACAAACAAAAAAGTTATGAAATAAAGTGCCCCCTCCGTTAGACCAATTTTGATGAAATGTTGGCTGTCACTGTTTATGAAGAAGCATGTTCCTGCTTGACCAGTTCTCTTATCCGGACCACTGTATAATACGGAGAATTCCTTTTTATCAATTCTCCCACTCCCACACCATCTGATTTCTTGCAATGCCGCAATATCTATATTATGTTTGATGAGTTGGTCAGCAATTTCTTTCATTTTGCCCGGTCTTAACATTGTATTTACGTTCCATGTGGCTAATGAAACCTCTGATTGTTTCCATTTAAGTTTATTCCGTTGAGAGCGCTTAGGTCTTTTCCCATTAAAAACATCCGGCTTTTCCTTTAACTCAGTTTTCTGAACAATAGAGTTTTTCCAAGGAGGAGTTGTTGGCCCCACGCTCAACCCCCAACCTGGAGGACCAGGTCTTTTGTCTTCAGGGTTTCCCTCCCTTAGGCTGGCTGCTTTCACCACAGCTGAAGAGCCCAACCTACCCTTGGTTTGATTTCGGAGTTGCCTTCTCCTAGACAGATTGCCTTCACTACGGCAATGAGGTATGTCTCCTCAGGATGCAGTTTAACGTCTTGCCCAGGACCTCTCCGTATTATACAGTGGTCCGGATAAGAGAACTGGTCAAGCAGGAACATGCTTCTTCATAAACAGCAAATTGCGAAAGTCTATTCTTAATTTTGAACCAATATCTGACCGGTTATGTAAATTAAGAATCAAGGGTAGATATAGAAATATATCTTTGTTTTCGCCATACGCACCAACAGAAGATGCTGATGATGGCAAGAAAGAGGAATTCTATGATATTCTGGGAAGGAGAATTGAAAAAGTGCCCAAATATGATGCCATCATGCTACTAGGAGACTTCAATGCACAAATAGGGAGAGAAGAGGCTTTAAAAGAAGTCGCTGGAAAGTACTCATTGCATGAGACAACAAATGAGAATGGTATGTGGTTGGCCCAGTGTGCGGAGATGTATGGATTGCGAATAAAAAGCACATGTTTTCCACATAAGAAGATACACAAAGGCACTTGGAAGGCACCTGGAAGGGATGTTGTCAACCAGATAGATCATATTTTGATATCTACAAGGCATGCATCAAACATCATAGATGTGAGAAGTATGAGAGGCCCTAATTGCGATTCGGACCACTATTTGGTGAGGGCTAAATTAAGGCAAAGAATAGCGAGGGTGGCAAAAACAGGGACAATTAAGCGGACAAAATGGAACACTGAGAAATTAAAGATAGAGAATGAAGTTAAGAAATTTCAAGATGTGATGGATAGGGAGATGGAGAGGAAGATGAGAGACCAAAATACAACAGAAGGGGAAATTAAGGAAAGTGTACCAATCGAGAAGAAATGGAAAATTGTAAAGGAGGCTATAAGCATGGCAGCAGAGGAGATACTGGGGGAGAGTAGGATAGGAAGAAACGAGGAATGGTACAATGAAACATGTGCCAGAGCTATTGAAGCGAAAAATCAAGCCAGGCAGAAGATGTTACAGAGATTCACAAGACAAAACCAGGAGATTTATAGTATGAGAAGAAGGGAAGCGAAGAGGATTTGTAGAGAGGAAAAGAGGAAAATGATTAATAAGAGACTTGAAAGCATAGAAACGTTAAACAGTGTACATGAGAGCAGAAAATTTTACAAGGGAATTAACTGGTTTAGAAAGAAGTACCAACCTAAGCTTAATAATTGTAAAAGTAAAACAGGAGAGGCTTTGGAAGGGGAGAGAGAAGTGATGAACAGGTGGACGGAGCACTTCTCGGAGCTGCTGAATGTTGGACTGGAGGAACAGGTTGATGAAATTGAGGAAGAGTCTCGTGCTTGGCAACCACAGCCGCTAATTGTTGAACCTGACCAAGAGGATATTGAATTTGCCATCATGGATTTGAAGAATTATAAAGCCCCCGGTGAAGACAGGATAGTAGCAGAATTAATTAAAGGAAGCAGCACAAAAATGAAATCCTTCATTCATGAGTTGATCTGCGATATATGGAGAGATGAAAAGATGCCGGATGATTGGAGGATAGGACTGATATGCCCTATATTTAAAAAAGGCAGTAAGGATGATTGCGCAAATTATAGAGGAATAACCCTACTAGGAGTCCTCTATAAACTCCTTTCTAGTTTAATATTGAAAAAACTGAGAAAATATGCTGAGGAAATTTTAGAAGATTACCAATGTGGCTTTAGACCAGGAAGAGGTACCACGGATCAAATTTATCTAATAAGACAGATGATGGAAAAATGCTACGAATATGATATTGATCTGCATTTATTATTTGTAGACTACAAGCAGGCATTTGATAGCATCAAGAGGTCGACTTTGTTAAAAGTGCTTTTAAACAGTGGGGTGCCACTTAAGTTAGTAAATTTAATTAGCATGACAATGGAAAACACATCATCCAGAGTTGTGATAGGAAATAAAGTTGGTGAATTGTTCAGGGTGCAATCTGGAGTTCGCCAGGGAGACGCCTTGTCTGCGACGCTGTTCAACATAGCTCTCCATGATGCTGTTAAAGATACAGCTAAAAAAGGCACTATCGCTGATAGGACATGGCAAATCTGTGCCTATGCTGATGACATAGTGATTGTTGCCAGAAGTGAAAATGCACTTAGAGAGGCTTCTGAAATAATATTTGAAAATGGAAAAAAAGTAGGGCTTGTGGTTAATGAAAGCAAAACAAAATATCTGAAATTATCCTCAGCAGCGAACAGAAGATCCTGCAGCGACTTTCATTTCAGGAATTTTAAGTTTGAAAATGTATCTATATCTTGACATTTGTATATCTCGGGTCCGCCTTAAATAATGAAAACATAATCAGCCAAGAAATTAATAGCAGGATATTGGCTGGTAATAGAGCCTATTATGCAAACATTAAACTTCTCAGGTCTCAACTGCTATCAAAAGCAACTAAGTTAAAACTATATAAAACTCTTATTAGACCAGTAGTCACCTATGGAGCAGAAACCTGGTGTTTGTCACAGGAAGACGGCCGTAAACTTATGGCATTTGAAAGGAAAATAATAAGAAGGATTTGCGGTGCTACAAGACTTAACGGTGAATGGAGAATTAAGAATAACAAGGAAACTGAGACAATATTAGAAAATAAAAACATTGTTAATTGCATAAAGGCAAGCAGGCTGAGATGGGCAGGACATGTGGCCAGAATTGAGGATGAACGCGCACAGAAGAAAATATTAGAGGCCCAATTCAGTGGAAAAAGAAAGAGGGGAAGACCGAGAAGTAGGTGGAAGGATGAAGTGGAAAGAGACGCGAAGAAAAGAGAGAGGCGCAGGACAGGGAGAAGTGGAGGAGAATAACTTAGGAGGCCAAGGGTCATGCTGGCCTGTAGCGCCAGGGAGTTAGTTAGTTAGTTGGCTGTCACATCTTTGGCATATACATACGTCAAATACCCAGTTTGATCAAGATCTTTAAAGCCGTTTTTGAGTAAATAAAAAAAAAAAAAAAGATACCAAATTTATTAAGTAAAGTCCACCCTCCGGTTGATCAATTTGGATAAAATTTTTACAGTCATATCTCGGGTCTATCAATACATCAAACTTAGTTTAATCAAAATCGTTAGAGCCGTAATTGAGAAAATCGAAAAAAACGTAAAAAGTTATTAAATTAAGTACCCCCACCCTTTGACCAATTTTGATGAAATTTTTGATGTCACATCGCGGGCATATACATACACGAAATACCCAATTTCAGGTTCGCACGGTTAACATTTTTTGACCTAGTCTGTTCAGACACACACACACACACACATACACACACACACACACACACACACACACACACACACACACACACACACACACACACACACACACACACACACTCACACACAGACCGTTACGGAACTTGGTTATTTCGACTCAGGGGACCCCAAAACGTGTATTTACGTTGAAAACCGGAAGTCGAAATTTTTCACGATCGCAATACTTCCACTTATTATATATTTCATATACGAGTATAGGTAAGTGAAAGTAAAAACGATAAATATCAGTACTTATCGTTTTTTCAGTCGATCTTTTGCGTCTCAGAAGTATATAGTTTCGATGTAAAACAAAAAAGCATCAATATGGAAATCAAAAAGCCGAATATTGAAGGCAAAAGACGTACCTATCGCTTCTATTGTCCTTGAAAATCATCTTTTTTATAATCCTTTTTTTGGACTCGAAAAAAGGTTAAAAAGTCCAACATCGACACTAAATATAAATGAGTGTCAGAGGTGGACATTTTTGTAGATACTGGGTAGGTATTTACTCAATAACTACGTAATATGACTCCGAATTTACTTAGACCATAGGCTCACTTGGAGCATCCTTACCAATTTATAAAGCGAATCAGGCACTTACCAGATGTTACATACAACTTTCACATCTTCTGGACTACAGATAAACTTCTTAATATGATAAGTATACACGATCAGTTTGTATGTTGATACTTAGTTGAGTGCGTATGTGTAGTTTAGTGAGCTCCTGAGGATTAAATATCTGCTAGACCGATAAGTAACATTTTCCTTTTTCTGAATTTATTATTTTATTACTATTTCTATTATTATTATTGTTTTTCTTTTAGTTTACTTTTCTTATTGTTTAATTTATTTTTCTATGAAATTAAGAAATAACCATGGCGGAATCTCCGCCCGTAAAAAGGAGAAAAGCCAAATTTAAAGGAACAATCCCGTTACCATTGAATGTAAACCAAAAAAAAAATATTAGATTCTTAAATATAAGAAGAATAGGTAGCGATGATGACGGAAATCGCCTCGATTTCAAAATGGTCTCTCCTCTCTTGATATGCAAAAGTATAAACAGTTTGATCGGTGAGGTCAAAGTCGTTAAAAAGCTAAGAGACGGGACACTGTTAGTTGAAGTAAATTCATAAAATCAATGTGAGAAGCTTCTAAAATGTGAAAATTTTCATAATAGCCTGTTAAGGTAGTATCACATGGTAGGCTGAATCAAAGCAAAGGAATTATATGGTGCCCTAATCTAAATTTTGGCTCTATTGAGGAAATAAAAAATGAATTGAAATCACAAAATGTAGATGACGTGAAGAGATTAACATATTTCAAAAATAACAACGATAAAAACACAATAGTCACAATTACCTCATAACCTTCAACAATCCCACTATCCCCACACAAATAAAAATAGGTTTTAATAATATTTCAGTTAAACAATACATGTCAATCCCAACACGCTAATATTTGTGTCTTAAATTCGGTCATACTAAAACAGTTTGTAAGAAAGAACCACTATGTAGATTCTGCGGTAAAAACAAACATGAAGGAGCGGAATGTAATAATCCGGTAAAGTGTGCCAGGGCCAGCATGACTCCGTTTCTAAAAATTGCTCTGTTTTCTTAAAGGAAAAAGAAATCAAAGCTATTCAAAAGCGGAACAAATTACATATCTAGCCGCAAAGAAAAAATACGAATCACTCCACCCGATAACTATGCAAAAGGGTTTCTCAAATATTTTGAAAAATAGAAAATCAGTAGGTTGTCAAACAGACGATTTAAGCAATGATAATTTTATTTTTTTAAAACCGTTAGTGCCAGTGCCTAATCATAAACCTTTACCTATCGGACGTCCCGCCCGATGTGAATAACATTCGGGAGCTCCCCACCACGCTCCTCCCCACCCTACCACTCCCTTTCACTTCCTCGCTCCCGCAAGCCACTTTTCTTCCAGCTTCCACCTCGACAACTTCCTCAATCCCATCCCGGGTTCCTACCCCATCTTCCCGCTCAACCTTTTCTAAACCTCCCGGGCAGAAGTCTGCCAAAAATCATGAAGCCCCCAAGGAACCGAAGGCCCTACCTTCGGAAAAAGTGACCGCTATTGAAATTAACTCTCCCCGTGGTCACCAAGCTGACCCACAGGGCGAGTGGACATTAGTAAAAGAAAGACGCTCTGGAAGTGAATCTCGAACTAGAGCATCCAATCGAAATTCGTGTAACGTCTCTTTCAATGTTAAATTAGTTTACTAAATAAGATAGTAAAACTTACCCAGTCGGTTTGGGGAGTGAGTTCTTTCTCAACGAGCTACCACATAGCTCGCTACTAATTATCAAATATAAATTTAACAATATCGGAATGAGCAACAATATATTATTAACATGAACAAAAAACTTTACATATAACAACATTAATGAATTCAAAAGTCTTACAACATTGTTAGCACTTTTTTCCAAAAACCAAATCCAAACAGTCTTTAACCTAGCAGTAATTAAGCAGTAACCTTCCTGCCTATTTTTTTCATTTTTAATTATTTTCCACCTGACTTATTGATAAGGGATATAAACACTATTTATCTAAAACACTATAGTCTATCTTGACATTCTCCCCTCTTTCTGGGGTTGGGGAACGTTAGTTCCAGCATCCGAAGACTCTACCTTTAGCTCTTCAATGTGCCTATTGCCTAATAGTCTTCCTGTTTCGTCCACTACTTCATATATCAGATGCGACAAAACCTTTTTAATAACACCTTTCGCATATTTAGGCGCTAGTTTGGCGGTAAAATATTTACCTAAGTCTGAAATAGGGTGCGTTTTCACCCATACTTGTTGACCTTCTTCCAATCGGGCTCGTCTCCGTCTAAGATTGTAATAACAGGCATTTTTATCTTGGGCCTGTCGTAACCGAATTTTCACATCTTCTTGGATTAACTTAAGCTACTCGTCAATCTTGCCTATGCTTTCCGACCTATCAATTACCATATACTGCGAGGCGTGAATAAATAGTTCGCGACCAAATTTAAGGAAGGCTGGTGTGTATCCAGTTGCCTCATGAGTTGCAGTCCTCAGCGCGAAGCCGAACTCCGCAATATGTCTGTCCCAGGAGCGATGGTTATCTCCCACATAAGATGATATCACGGTTTTGATCACCCTATTTACTCTCTCAGTGGGGTTCGCCTGGGGATGGTATACTGGGTGGTACCTACAAGCATTACCATATTTGTTCAGCATATTCTGAAAGTTCGTATTGTGTACTTGTATTGTATATGTATATGTGTACCATTGTCGCAAATTCCACTTCAGGTACTCCAAACATGAGAAACACGTCGTTCTCTATATGTTTAGTTACTGCCTGCGCAGATGCCTGCCTTAATCGAAACAGCAAGGTGAATTTTGTGAGGTAATCGGTCACCACTAACAAATACCGATTCTGTTTGGATGAACGAGGAAATGGTCCTATGAGATCAGTAGAAACCACCTGCCAGGGCTTTGAAGGTAGGGGCGTCATGCCCATCAATCCAGCAGGGGCTTTCTTTCCGGCTTCATCTTTTGGCAGATGGAGCACTTTTTCACAAATCGAGCGACGTCTCGAATCATGCTCGGCCAGAAATAATTAATAGGTATTCTATTCTTGGTCTTGTTAACCCCCATGTGCCCTGCAGTCGTGTCTTTGTGGTATTGTTTGAGAACTGCTTCTCTTTGGTCTTTCGATACCACAATTTTCCATTGATTGTCCCCAACTTTTAAGGGATTTCTCTCAAACACATGTTTGAGGAGGCGACCTTCGGTAATCCGCCAAGTTGGGAACTCCTCTGGCTTATCTGTGACCTTTTTCTTCATATCCTGATACCAGGGATCAGCTCCTTCTCCGTCAATCACGACTGCTGCTACAGTAGGGTTTCGAACACTGGAAGCACTGTCTATCGCACGTGATGAAGCATCAGCTGCCGTATGCTCCTTTCCTGGTCGATGTTTTATTTGGTAATCATAATTCTGGAGCCGTAATGCCCATCGAGCCATTCAACCTGTCGGATCTTGTAGGCGATGAAGCCACATCAGAGAGTGGTGATCAGTGACCAAAGTAAATTTTGTTCCTTCGATATAAGGTCTAAACTTCTCAATCGCCCAAATTACCGCTAAACATTCCAACTCAGTGGCGGAGAGTTTTTGTTCAGCTTTCGTTAGAGCTCTGCTGGCGTAAGCAATAACTTTCTCTCCTTCGACAAGCTCTTGTGATAAAATCGCTCCTAATCCAACGGATGAAGCATCTGTCTGAACTATGAACGGTTTTGTGTAGTCCGGGCATTCTAAGACGGGTGCTTCTACCAATTTCGTTTTAATGTCTAGAAACGCTTGTTCTTGTTCCTCACCCCAGGTCCACTTCTGACCCTTCAAGAGACCTTTCGGTCCTTTTCGATTGAGTTGTTGATCTAACAGCTCTTGAAACTGTTTTCTTTCGTCTTCTGAAAGATAATCCTTCGAAACCAGAGCGCTAGCAACGGGACAGTTTTTAGTTAGATTGGAATCCGTGAACTTCCAAATATTATTGCTCAAATCCGGAACAACCTCCATCGATTTCCAGAAATCTACTCCCAGGATTAAGGGGATAGTTAAGTCAGGCGCCACCAACGTAGTTACCACCCAAACTCTTTCTTCTAATTTGAAGGGTATAGTTACCTCACCTAAGACGGGACATCGTTGACCAGTCGGGACCAAGATCCCTTCAATATTAGATTTCCGCAACTGTAGATGCCCTTTTACAAGTTCCCAGCCAGGGCCTCCTAAAACTGTCCGCGATGCACCTGAATCTAGTAATCCAAACATGTACCTATCAAAGATGTTCACTCGTAGGTGGGATCGTTGGTCATGAGGATCAGGACTACTTTTGTAACTTCCCGCAGAAGCCTCAACCGTGGACGAAATTTCTTCTTTGTTTTCAGAAGAAGGCCCCATAGGCGGCAGAGAGGTATGGGGCACGTCTAGTTCCCCTCTGCCTCGCCGTTTTCCTTCTTTAAGGATTTTTCCGCTTTTCGGTCCCTACACACGCTGCATTGGTAAATCTTCACCCCTTTCTTACCGCAGCTATTGCAGAAAATAACCCGAGCTTCCTTACAGTCCCTAAATCGATGCCCCTGTACGTTGCAGTTCCAACAGACTGCATTGCAGACCTTTAATTGTTGCTTAGGACATTTCAGCTGTTCAAGAGAATTAACTTCCACTTTCCACGTTCCACTTCTAAAGCCCTTTCGGGAGAAGTTTCGGTATTGAAAGTGGCGATATTTTTGGTGTTCCTAGTCTGGTTCCCATAGTAACCCAAATCCGGCTCTAACAAACCGCTTAGTGGTGGTTCTCTAAACCTTGTGGCAAGCACCTTGCCCAATGACAATTTACCTAGAATCTCTTCTAGCTCGTCGATATTATCGTTCCGCGTTAATCATAGAAGTTTCAGGTTTTCCGGCCTTAAATTTCTTTCAATTATGGCAACTGTTCCCTATCGGTTAACGGTGTTGACAGTCGGCCCAGGAGTGACCTAATCTTTGCAATAAATACAGCTGGTGATTCACTTGTGCCCTGTGTCCGGCGGGTGATCTCGTTCATATGCATTCATCATAATCTGGGTCCCTGAATGCCTGCTTAAGTCGGCTGACCGCCTCGTCCCAATCAGAAAACCGATGATGATTCATCCGGAACCAGACCAAAGCCGACCCAGTAAAAAGATCTGCTGCTCGAAATAACTCTCCCGGACTTATCCCTCGTGCTATTCTTCGCTCTTATACGCTTTCCAGAAAAGAACTTAACGAAGGGCCGGAGGAATCACCCGAGAACTGTATACCCCACTTGTATGCTTTTATGTCCCTTAACACCACTTCTTTAGGATTCGGTTCATCAGTGGGTTGTGAAGAGGCTTTATCGATATGAGCAGAAACTGGTAACCTAACATATGGTTTCTTTTCCCAAAGTTCTGCTATTATAAAAGTAACCCGCTCAAAAAGCTGTCTCCTACGTTCTTCTAACTCAGTTGGGACAACTAACCGTCCTAAACGACTATGAAGATGCCCAACTCGTGCATCAAGACGCCTAAATTCCATCAAGTCATTAATCGATAGCTCATCGATACGTTCGGCAAGTGCCGAATATTTACCCATACAAATGTCTAATTCATTTTGCACATTTAATGAAGATATTATTTCTGAATTTGGTTGCACCTTATCACTAAGTGCTTTTGATAATCTTTTCTTCAAATCTGAAGCATCGCCTGACTCGGATAACCCCCTAATGTGTAGCTCGTACACCAACTCACCCTTGAGTAATTTGGTTGCATCCATTTCCTTTTTAAATATTCTTAAGCCCCACGTTGGGCGCCAATCTGTTGAAATTCGCTGGATCATGCCTATCCTTTTGATAAATTTAATCACATGGTGATGTGTTGCTCATTATCACCTAAGGCCTCAGAGAGCTGACGAGGTACAAGTGAGTCAGTGCATATTAGTTTTAATTGATCGGTTGAAGAGGCGGGTAACTGCAATGCTTTAGAGATTGCAATCAGCTCAGCTGTAAAAATACCGCAGACACTGTCCAACTTGTATTTTGTTGCTTTATCTCCGTAGAGCATTGCACAGGATGTTGAATCGTTGGTTTTTGAGCCATCGGTATATATTACTTTATCATATTGACATTTTGTGATTTCAGCGAGAAAATTTTGATAGATTTCTTGAGGGAGGCAATTTTTATTTTTGGACACTTTCAACATAGCACAGTTTATATTTGGAGGTGATAATGTCCACGGTAGTAGATTTCTTTTTGTCTCCGTCAACTGATGCTGGGTTAATTCAGAGATAACCCATCTCATTCTGTACCAAAGAGGACGATATGAATTTTTTAATCTTTCATATTTGTCGGCATTGCTACGTTGTAATATGGAATCGTAAACTGGATTATCTGGCTGCGTAAATATTTTCGTTATATATTTAGCTCCGAGCTTTTGGCGACGATGAGACAGAGGCAATGCTCCAGCTTCCACACAAAGACTGTTTGCCGGACTTGTTCTAAAGGCCCCCATGGATAGGCGTATACCGGCATGGTGAATTGCGTCGAGTCTTTTAATTTGATTATGGCTTGCGGAAGAGTAAATAAAACTGCCGTAGTCAATTTTATTGAGAATTTTTTTTTTTTTTATTTAATAGTGCTTTATTTATATATACAATTTTATATTTACAAAATCAGAATCATCATACAACTATACATAACACACACACATTAAAGCACAAACAGCAATGATCGGTAGACCGTCAGCTGGAGTTGGTCCCCGCATATAGTATCATTTAAAAAATAAGATGTAAACAATAATAACTAATAACAATAGTAAAACAGGTAAACAATATTATAAGAAAAACAAAAAACAAAAATATGACTTTGACATTCCTTCCGATAGATCAAGTTAATTAATTAATAACCAAAAATCAACTTTTTGAAAAAATAAAAATAAAAAAATAAAAATAAAATAAAATATATATTTATATACTTTGAATAGCAACAATGGACCAAAAGTTATCTACACACTAACCTGTATATCTCAGAGAAGGCTACCAATTAAATTCAGTAATAAGCATTTTTCTGTAGCTCAAAGCATCTCTAATAAAATAATATAGTTGGTCCCAATTATATCCATCCAAATATTGAACAAGTTCTACTTCATTGATTATTTCTTTATGAAAATATTTTACTCTAAATTCTGACAAAATCGGACACCTGGCCAAGAAATATTCTATATCTTCGGCCTCTTTCAAATTGCACAAGGAGCATAGGGGAATTTTATCAAGTTGAAAAGGATTGTAATTTAAAGAAAATAGTTCACCTCTTGCTTTCATGATCAGTCTGGACTGCTTTAGGGTTAAAGTGTGGATGTAACCTATGTTATAAGACAATTTTGGGTAAATATTTCTATGGCTGGCTTGTCTAGCTAATATTTCCATTTCTTCACTATGGCTTTCATTTATTTGTTTAAGCAGGTGGTTAGTAGTTTCTTGCCAATTACGTATAAAATTAGAACTGTTTGCTATTGAAATGTTATGGTTCGCACATAGATCTTGCGAAGATTTAAACCAGTAGATGTTGCGTTTAATTATTTCAGATGCGATAATTTTTGGAAGTCTGTGATCTGGTAGCTGCATTATTTTCAGTATGTACCTAAAATGCAATTTAATATAATATTGAAAACTACTGGGTAAATTAGTTTCTAGATGGATTATGTAGTTAGGAGTATTTTTCGGAAGGAAAAACAATTTTTTAATAAAAAACCTCAATAATTTTTCACTCTCCTCAAACTTTTTAAAACCCCATACCTGACTAGCATAACCAAATATACATCTTGAAGTCGCATTATATATTTTAATTTTTGATTTTACAGGAATATGTGGATTATTAAGAATTTTATCCCAAGTACTACCTAAACCTCTTTTAGCAATTGAGAGTTTATCATTTAAATGCTTATGGAAAGACAAAGATGGAGTAAGAGTGACGCCTAGATACTTGTATGAATTCACTATTTCGATTTTGTTTTTCCCTAGATGCCATTCCTCACTTTTCTTCCTTCTGCCACCACTTTTCTTTTTACAGATCATGATTTTTGACTTTTCTAGATTAATTTCTAGACTCCAGTTCAGACAATATTTTTCAAGTTGATTAATCATATTTTGAAGCGACACAGGGTCATTTAATAGTAGTACTAGATCGTCTGCGAATTTCAAAATTTTAATGACCGTTGAACCAATGTTAATTCCCCCTCCAAGATTTTCATCCAAATCATTCAAATAGATTGAAAAAAGTATCGGGGATAAAATACAACCTTGCTTTACTCCTGCTGAAGAATTAAAATAACCAGAAATTTCGTGACCATTCCAAACCGCGGCTTTAGAATTGCAATAGAGATTTTTAATAGCGTTAACAAATTTTGTAGATACTCCGATAGACGATAACTTATAGAACAGAGCTTGCCTTGATATTCTGTCAAAAGCCGATTTAAGATCAACGAAAAACAAATATACTTTACTATTGTCAAGTTCTGTTTTAATCCTTATAGCATTTACCAAAGTAAATATATTATCAATAGTGGAGTATCCACTTCTAAATCCAGCCTGGCTTTCTGTCAATATATTGTTAATATTAAGCCAGTCATTTAATCTATTGAGTAAGACACCAGTGTACAACTTTACAATTGTATCAATAAAGGAAATGCCTCGGTAGTTAGTGACTAGATCTATATCACCTTTCTTGTATAACGGGAAAATTATAGCTTTTTTAAAGCAATCAGGAGTTGATTCTTCAGTGTAGATTTTATTAAAATTGTTTACTAAACAATTAAGTAAATTTAATGGAGCATGTTTGTAAAATTCGTAGGGTATTCGATCTTGGCCTGGAGCTTTGTTGTTCTTAGCTCTACTGATAACCAGTTCTAATTCAGAAAGTGATATCGGCTTATCAAGCTCAGTAATACTATAGAAGGGTTCAGCATAAGAAATCATGTTGTGTTTTATTTCTGGGTTATATAGTTCGGAAAAGAAATTGTAAAGAGTTGTTATATCTATTTTTTTGCTTAAGTGATGCTTATTGTTATTGAGGTAAGAAATGATTGACCAGACAAGTTTTACTATCCCCTATGTCCTTTAAACGATTAATTTGAGAATTATAAAATTCTAAGCGTTTACGTTTACACAAATTTTTATAAAGCCTGTTGCTAGCTAGATAAGATTGTTTCATTTCAATAGAATTAGAACGTCGAAAGAGTGCCAATAATTTAAATGTTTTTTTTTCTAAGTTCTAAGCATTCCCAGTCAAACCATTTTTGAACCTTGTTTAAATTACACTTATTCTGAAAAGCCGATTTATAAATTGACTCGATCAAAAAACTAATGCTCATACAAGCCTATGTTTGTATGATTCTTTATTTTTATCAAGCCATTTTAATTTAGGTAGTAGTCTCAGACAATTCTCTTTTCTATTAGGAAATTGGAAATCCAGCCACAATGTTAAAGGCAAGTGATCCGAGAAAATTTGATTTGTAACATTAAAACCTTTAACGTATGGTAGAAGGGAAGTGTTGACACAACAGAGGTCAATGACTGAGCAGCCAGTAGTGCTTACGTATGTAAACATACCTTCCTTATCTCCTTCAGTCCTACCGTTTAAAACGACTAGGTCAAGATCATTACAAAATTCTAGCCATTTTTTCCCTTCAGAGTTTACTATTTTATCTTTCGATTTTTGAATTGAATGAATAATAGGATTACAATTTACGACTTCCTCCGGTAGAATTTGGCAGTTCGATATCCTAGCGTTAACATCTCCAATTACAATAATTCTAGAGTTATTTAGATCCAATAATGTATCTCTGACTGATTCAAAATCAACAGCCCATTGATTGAAATTTAAATAAATAGGAATAATATATGAAGCCTGGTTATTAAAAACAGTTCTGATGAACTTTTTTTCTTTTACCCAGGAAAAACTGCAATATTTGACTAATTTAGATTTAAATCCTAATAATATCCCTCCCTTAGCTCTACCAAAATTATTAGTCCTTTCAGCAAATTCCCAACACAGTTTATAATCAACAAAATATTTTTCAAAATTTCTATAATTAGACTCTTCAATATGAGTTTCTAAAAGAAAAAAAATGTCAAAATCATGTACATAATTAAAAAAATCTCTAATAAAAATTTTATTCGCCAAACCTTTTATATTGTATGCTAAAATTTTCAGTCCTTTATCAGCCGTGTTGTGGTAGACAGTCCCTAGTCCGGTGTCTCCTCGCGTGTGGTTTGATGCTATTAATTTCAGAGTGTGAAGGCTTTTTGGGTTACCATTAGGGTTGTTATTTTCTATTGTTGATTCCTGTAGGTGTAGTCATGCTATATTGGACTTCCCTGGAGTACTAGCTGCTCGAGCTCGGAAGAAGGGGTGAATAATTTTATGCGGTTCATCTTCTGTTCGTTTTCTTTTTACCATTTCTTCTTCTTTTTGATCAATTATTTGTAGTATTTCTTCTAGGTTAAAAAATTGATCATGTAATCTGAAGACACCTGCCTTATATGTTGCCCCTGGGTCTATTTTTTTCAGAGCTACCATGGAGGTAAATATTTTCTTAGCCTCTTCTCTTTCTTTCTTTGACCTATCATGTGCTAAACGATAATTTAGATCTACAAATTCATTACTCTTCTGCATTAGGGATTGTTTTAATAGGTAGCTATTCAGTGATAACAATATGGGTCTGCAATTATTACCAGTACTTCTCCCTAATCTCAGACAATTATTTATTGAAAGGTATGAAATTTTTACTCCTACCTTTTCACATATTGCTTTTGTCCTCTCTATTGTTGATTCACCTTCACTTTCCGGGACATTATATATAACACAGTTATTTCTTTGCATACCGCGTCTTAGAAATCTTACTTCTTCTTCCAAGATAGTGTTTTTCTTTTCTAGATCAGCACATCTTTTTTCAACAGAATGTACGCTGTTATTTAATTGGGACAACATATCTTTTAGCTGTTTTGTTTCAGCGGTAGACTTCTGGATTTCCTCCGCAAGTTTCTTAGTTTCAGCTGTATTAGAATTTAGTTGTTGTGACAGTTCCAATATAAGTTGTTTTAATTCCTCCTTTATATTCTAATTATTCTTGATGGTACGAATAAATATATTATTTATGATTACTGTAATGATCCTATGTTAGCCGTGGGTGGTGGTGGGGGTCTCCTGGTTGGTTCCTGTCTAATAATACACACAACGCGTTGGTTATAGGGTTTTCTTTCTTTTTATAATTTAAGCTCTTCGCATTAACTAATACCACTTAAATTTTTCACATGCACTAACTGAAATAACATCAGGTTTTCACTCAATTTTTATCACAATCGGGACACTTTTTACTGGTTTTACAACAAACTAATACAGAGCCGATGTTCACCGTGTCAAGGCGCGGGGCCAACCCCTTATTCATCCCAATCCCCCTGCGCAAGGATGACACGCAAAATCGTGAAGCGTTCCACATTATTGAGAATCATTGCCTTGTAGACGCGGAGCATAGTACTTCTGTCTGATCCCAATCTCGTGTTGCCTAATTTCTTCAAAATCTTCAGTAGGTTTTTGGTTTTGGCTTTGAGTTATTCTATCTGAACTGACCATGTCAACTTTATATCAAGATAGAGACCTAGGAAGCAAATATTGTTCGTGTAGAGTAGTGGAATATTATTAAAAACGATTTGAGGAGGGGTACTGGGGTTTCTACGACGGGTGAAGTGTACGCATCGGGTTTTATCTGTTGAAAATTTAAAAGCTGTTGCTTGCTTGCACATATATGAGTGATGTCAACGGCCATCACACCTCTTGGGGATCCTCATACTGCTCTTCGCGCAGGAACATAATTCGGAGAATTATTGACTCTACTGACGCGATTATTTTAAACACGGGAAATCCAACGTATTTAAGTCCGGCCTACAATACTTTATCCTCAATTGACCTCAGCTGGTGTTCGCCTAGTATTTTCACCCATTTCAGTTGACAAGTCTCCCAAGATCAATATTCTAGTGACCATTTTCCAATAATTATTTGCTATGTATTGTGGGTGCTGTCATGATAGGAAAAGTAAATTGAATTAATAATTTAATATCAAAATATGTAAAGTACTGTATATGGTCAACCCGGTGGTCAGTTTTACCTAAAGGCGGCTAGGTCTTGGAAATACTGCCTTGTAAGTTATTGGGGCTACCTAGGGGTACCTAGGGAAATACCTAAGAAGATTGTTAGAGAAATTTGTGGCCATAAACTCTGGTTTTGCCCCGGCAAAGAGGCCGTTGGGAAACATGGTAAATATGGAAAGGAAGGGAAATTTTAGGCAGCTAGCCAATCATGGGAAGTCTGGAACCAACCAATCAGGAGAAGTCTGTAGCCAGCCAATCAGAGGAAGTCTGAAGAAAGTGGGGGAAAGAAGACTTATATGGAGGAGAGAGAAGTTCGGGGGGGGGGGGAGAGTTTCATTCTGTGTTCTGCCTTTTACCTGTGAACATCTAGCTGCTCTACCTGCTCTCAGTGTGACGTCACAGCACCAGGCCAACAGTTTTAACGGTTTTCCTGAGACCACGTGGGTACGCCATGTAAACACGTGAGTAAGTCCTTTGCTTCATTTTCCAGTTTTCTGGTTTATAATTTCTTACATATATATTGTGTATTTTTAAGGTTAGTTTTATTATTATTTTTCTTACATTATTTAAACATGTTTATGGATCACACAAATGGGCCACAAAACACACCACAGACATCACATATTTTTACACCTCCACTACTATCACAGAATACCACAACCACAAAACAAACGGAAAAGAATTAAGGTGACTCACACCGACAGTGATGGGTTTTCCCTCCCCAAAAAAACCATCAAGGCTGTCCCCCGACCCTCAGATGGAACTACGCATATCGAAGTTTCGAACAACTGACAAAAACACAGGAAACCACAAATTCTAACGACAATCAACAAGACACTACTACGCAACAAACTACACCGACAAATATACAAAGACCACCCCCCCATTGAAATAATAACACCGATATCATCGGCGGTAATAAAACAAACTCTTTTAGAGTGGAACATAGCACAATTTAGCCTTCGATGCTCTAAGATCGAAAACAAATTCTACTTAAACAACGACATGGACTATTACAGAACACTAAGAATCATCAATACGAATGATGATATATATTATCATTCATATCCACCACGGGGACCTAAACCTCTCAAGAGGTTCCTCCTAAAGGGGTTCGATATCGATCACCCCTTAGAATCTATATCCGCCACCCTCCAAGCCCGATTCCCAGGGTTTAAAAATATTTGGAGGATGACCAAAACAAATGAACATGGACAAAAAAGACAGCTGTCACACATTATCGTGACAACTGAGCACGACACTACCATCACCCAACTGAAGGACATTGGTCCTATAGACTATATGTTTTATTCAGTAGAAGCAATGAAGAACATTGCTGGCCCCAGGCAGTGCCACAGTACTGTGGACGGAGACACATATGTGTAAAATGTGGTGAAAACCACGAATCGTCTACATGTCCAAGAACATATCCCCCTCCCCCCAAATGCGCAAACTGTGGAGGCCCTCATGTGGCCTCTTATCGCAATTGCGAAATCAGTCTTAATCTTATAAAAAATAAGATCAACAAAAAGGTGGAAAAAGCGCCTGTTAACAACAACCCTCCCAGGGAGACATCTCGAGCTCCCCCTGCCACATCAGCCCCGAACCTCTATGCCGGGGTCACGGTTAGTGGACCATACCCCCCCCCTCAACCCTCTCCACCTCCACCCCCACCCCAACCACTCAATCTCCGTCCTCTGACAGACAGACAACACATTATTGTAGGTGACTTAAACGCCAAACACCACACTTTGAACTGTACAAAACCAAACGCATAAGGAAACCACCTCACCAAATGCAAATACACTATTATACACCCTAATGCGTTCACATATAGACACCACGCCAACCCATCTATCACATCCACACTAGATTTATTGCTCACACAACAGCCTCACAGATTCACAGACTGTACAACAATCAAGTTCAGCGACAACGACCACATCCCGGTTTTATACAAACTAGGACAAGACAACACACCAACCCAACATACAGACTGCAAATATAAATTTCTGTACGGAGACTGGAAACTATACAAAAACTTAGCGTACGAAAACACACCCTACATCACCACCCTACACACTACAAATGACATCGACACGGCCATTGTTACACTAAACAACATCATACACAAAGCAGCCCAAACTTCTATCCCCACATTTACCCCCACACCGATACACCTACGCAAACCCCCAAAACATATACTAACACTCATAAAACAACGCAACAACATCAAAAACTGTTGGTATAGGACGAAAGACCATACTTACAAACCCATCATTACCAGTCTCACAAAACAAACCACATCCCTAATGTCGCAGTGGAAAACGTCCCTCTGGCATGAACAGTTACGCCTCACACATAATGACCATAGGAAATTCTGGAAACTTACCAGAAGCCATAACACCTAATCAAAATCAGTGAAAATTCAACGAGGCGATGGGCTCCTCACCCCCGCAGATTAGGCTGACATTCTCTCTGACTATTACATAGAAAGGGACAACGCACGCAACAATAACACATACCACCACAACCCCTCCACTGATAACACACAGAATGCAATATTCTCTACATATAAAGACCTGCCTGCAATCCTGAGGAAAACTAAGGGAAACAAATCACCCGGGAAAGACAATATTCCATACGTCCTCAAACAACTACCCAGAAAAACCCTAATGTTTCTCCTTAATATTTTTAATTCCTGCTCACGACTCAGATACTTCCCTCCGGAGTGGAAACATGCTATCGTCGTTCCACTCCTCTAACCCCGTAAACGAGGAGCGGTTCCGGAAGAATACCGGCCAATCAGTATCTTCTACCACATCTCAAAAATATATGAGAAACTACTCATTATCCACATCCGAAAACACTGCGAGACACACGACATCATACCCCCGGAACAAACGGGGTTTTCGCGTGCAAGTAGCTGCTATCACCACGTAGCTAAGCTGCAATACGATATAGCTAACAATCTCCATAAAAACCTTGCCACAGCAATGATTTCACTCGACTGCAGACAGGCTTTCGACTCTGTGTCCTATCCCATCCTAATCCATAAACTCACACACTACTAATTCCCGAACCAACTGGTCGACATCATAGGATCATACCTCACTGACCGGTACTTTGTAGTCCGGGTCAGAAATGAAATTTCAGCCCACCGCCAAGTTACATGCGTAATTCCCCAGGGGCTCTGTCCTTGCGCCTATACTTTTCAACATATATATTGCCCAAGTAGTAGGGACAAAGATTGAAAATACTTATATAATTATAAATTGCCGCTTATGCTGATGACATTGCTATATATACAGCCAGCATGAATGCGAAACATCCATTGCGCAAGGCACAGAAAGTAGTTCAACTAATCATAGACCAATTAAAAGACATCAACATACTCATTAACACGCAGAAAACAGATGCTATCACATTCTCATACAAGAAAACACCTGATTAAACACCAACATTAAACGGTCACACTATCACAACAAAAAAAACACCTGACAAACCTAGGCATTAAACTCGAATCACACTTATCATTCACAGCACACATACAGAACAGAATTCACACTGTCAGATCAACATCAACACAACTACAGCACCTACTCTACTCACCAGGGCTGTCACTCAGACTCAAACTACTCATATACAAATCTATTCTCAGACCATCTCTTTTACACGGAGCACCACTCTTACACTATCTCTATCCAACAGCCCTGAAGAAACTACAGTAATATCAGAACAGCATACTCATGAAGATATATAGAGGCACCATATTAGAAAGACAAAACACGAACCACATTCACGACACATTACAACTCGACACAATACAAAAACACATATCACGTAGGCACATTAAATTCTTTGATAACCTACCCTCATCCTTCAATCCCTATTCCGCACTCTCACACCATCCTTACTCCCAGCCAGATGGCAAGGCCGTAAGGGTTCAATCAACCCAATCAACTTCATCATATAAACCCGCCTTACGGTTTTCCCCCACTAACTCCTCCAACCCTGACCCTTATCCTATTATCCTTCCCCCTCCCTTTAATTTTATTATTTCTATGTTTTTTATATAATAACACGCGGAGGCCCCTCAACTCCTATCACATCATGATGAGCTGCACCACAGCGAAAATAACATAACTCAACATCTCAACGCACCTTCAAATACCACAGGTAGTATAAGGTAATGAGGTAAACCAGCATCGTTCCATTAGTATTAATGGTTCGAATTTCACATTTTAATACTGTCTTTCTGATTTAGAGGGATAAGAAAAAAAAAAAAAAAAAAAAAAAAAAAAAAAAAAAAAAAAAAAAAAAAAAAAAAAAAAAAAAAAAAAAAAAAAAAAAAAAAAAAAAAAAAAAAAAAAAAAAAAACGGGGGAGAGTTTAAGGGGGCAGTCATTCAGTGCGGATCGCTTTAACTATAGAGAAGCCCTGTCTGTTTCTGTGGAATGATCTCGTTTAGATTGCGCCTTGAAGCTGTTTTGACAGGCATGGGCAGCATTTTGCTCTGACGAGTTCGCAACCCGCTTTTTCACGTATTGCTGAAGTTTGTTTGAACGTGCGTAAACATTTTTTCTATAAACTGTGCATCATACAATTGACTGCGTAGAAGCACCTCTGCCGGATACAGATGAGGAATCTCATCAGCCACCGAAGAGAGCCAGAAATTGGCCAAAAAGGAAGAAGGCCAGGAAGACCAAAAAGGACACCCCGCCTCCAGTTACTGTGACAAATCAGTATGCCCTACTGGCTGAAATGGAAACGGAGGAACGAAGTTCGGCATCCCAAGCAGCGGCAGCGGTTAAACAAAAACAAGAAGCAACAACGTCATGGACTAACAAACCGGCGACATGCAAAATTCCACCGGTTATTATAGACAAAGAAAATATCACCCTCTATCAGGTAAGGGGATTCCTATCAAAAATAAAAATCAGTGACTATTATCTTCGTCTTACAAGAAAGGAGATATTAATTTATTTAGAAAAGGAGGCAGACAGGCCCACACTTCTAACGCATCTAAATTACTGTGGCATAGGATACCACTCTTATGCTACAAAAAAGACAACCGTCGCCCAGAGCAAATATGTTATAAAAAGTTTAGATACGTCGATTCCTATGGAAGATGTCAAGGAGGCCCTTAGAGCAGTTAGTGCGATCGACGCTAGGAGCACAGCATCTGATGGCTCTAAAACCGATCTCACTCTAATTGTAATAACAGTACCGGCTGGTATCACTATTAAATCCATCACCGAAAAAGTCCCTCATATCAACAGGTGCAAATTCGCTGTAGTAAATTATATACCGAGGAAGGAAAATTTACCACTACAATGTTACAGATGTCAACTAAAAAGACTCACTTAAAAAACTTCAAACGTTTCAATCGAAATTAGCAATCAAAATTGTTATGACTTATTACGATAGCACCATGGTACGTGCCAAACAAAACTTTACTTAAAGGCCTCCATCTACCAACAGTATATCAGCGCGCAACATAGCGACGCTTTACAAACAATATTTCTATTATTAATTTGAACGGAGATCCAAACAGTTTAATTAGGGAAAGTAGTAGGCTGAGTATTTTATTTATTTTTTTCGTCAATATTAATTCAAATTTTAATGTTTTCGAATGAATAAAACAAAAGAAAAAATATTTTGTTTCAACTTTGAAGAAGATTTTAATAAGGAAAACAATAAACGGTTTGAAAATCACAAAGACCACTATTTATGAAAAGGTAAACAGGCAATGCCTTTCCATAAATAGTGGTTTTTGTGATTTTCAAACCGTTTATTGTTTTCCTTATTAAAATCAGGGATCTTGTAGTGTATTGATATCAGATGATAATAATAATGCAAAATAATTAAGATAACAGACCACATTTGTTAGTCTCAAATTCAAGGATTTCTTCTGTTTAATTTGTGATGTATTCTTTAATATCTAATGAATCCTATGATACAGAAAGTTTCTCATTTAATCACAATAAACACATTTGAAGTTTATCCTTATATTATCTTATTGCTTTATTTTATTATATATACATTTTATCATTACCATTTAGATCTTCCATTCTGTTAGGTCTAATTGATCTGAATACAAATCACTGTAAATGCTGATGCAAGTTGGACCTAAGTCCTTCCAACCGGACATTTCTCTAATCTGACAGTAATCGATCTGAGTTATGCTCTACAGCAATCTGTTTCAGCTGCACCACCAGCTGATAGGGTCAGTGTAGATTGTTTATTAGATCACAGAATATTACCATTAAACAAGAAGTTTGTTTATAGAATGATATGAGTCGAGACTCATATTTTCACTTTTACTTATAATTAGCCCTTTTTTTTTTTTTTTCGTTCACAATTAAGATAAAACGAATTGAGGAATGTAAGAGCCTAAAATAGAACAAAAAAAAAAAAAAAAGAAAAAAGAAAGAAAATCAATTGGAAAATGACATAAATTTCTTTACAAATGCTCTGTAAATATGCGTTCTGAGAGACGTTTATTATAGGCGCGGTTTTACCTAAGAAAACGCTGTAAGGACGTTACGGTACCAGTGAAGTAACTTATATTAAGTACATACCTCAAAACGTGAAATTTTCAGATAGTGAACAGTTTTTGGACGGTTCTAGTCTTGGTAAATTAAAAAGTTGATACCTGATTTTTCTATGATTTGTATAACATTACAACAGTCGTGTTCTTTTTCTTTCTTTCCTTTATTAATAATTTAATAAGACTGTTTGGTATTATCCCTAATGTGTCTTTATTTTTTATTCCAAAATAAATTCAATAAATGTTAATATATAGCAAAACAAAAAAGGCATCTTCCTCCTTTAAGCCCCTTCAGAATATTTTAATAATGATAAAGCTTACCTGATACTAAGGAGGAATTGATTTTCATTAAGCATGACGAATTAGATCGAAATCATTAGAGCAGTTTTTGAGAAAATCGAAAAAAAACGTAGGAAATGGAAACAATTTATGAAAAAATGTGCCCCCTCCATTTGACCAATTTTGATGAAATTGTTGCTGGCACATCGCGGGAATATACGTACACCAAATACCTAATTTCAGATTCGTAAGGATTATAGTTTTTTGAGCTAGTCTGTTCACACACAGACATACACACACACACACACACCATTTCAGGGGACTTGGTTATTTGGACTCAGGGGACCCCAAAACGTGTATTTCCGTTAAATACCGGAGGTCGAAATTTTTCACGATCGCAATACTTTCCCTTACTATATATATTTCATATATAGGTAAGTGTCCAGACACGGACCTCTGCTCGCCATGGGACATATACGACCTTCGTATTGCTGTGGATAGGCAGAAAGTTGGTGGCGCTCCAGGATGCTATTGACGCGGTGATTTTGAAGTATCCCCTTTACAGAAGATAGACTATTGACGATCTTCAATGATTGTCTAGACAAGGGATACTTTCCGAAGAAATGGAAGATCGCCGATCTGAGAAACCTCTACAAGGGAGGGGAAGGGATAAGCAAATTCCTAAGTCATATCGACCTACATGTTTCCTCCCTGTGATAAGCAAAGTTCTGGAGCATCTTATTCCAGCGAGTGGTGTGAGACGAAGAAGTTGAAAATGGCAACGGCGAAAACTCAGGCCATTCTTCTTAGTGGGAAAACTGACAGGGCACACCCTATAAATCTCGTGATTGTGTGTTCAAAAATACGTCCAAGTGAGGTGGTCACCTTCCTTAGAGTGAGATTCGGAAGGGAATTTAACATAACTCCTCACTTGGACTACCTCAGGAATAGGGTGGCCCTAGTCTTAAACGGGCTCAGTCGTCTAGGGGGCGCGCTTCTGGGGTCTCAGATATCCAGCGACGATGACCATTTACAACGGATTAATACTGGGTATTCTGAGATACGCGTCCCCCGGTTGGTTCAAGAATCCCTCACAGCGGCAGATAAGCAGGTCGCTTATCATTATGTGCTTAAGCAGGTCGCTTCAGCGTACGGCTCTGCTATGAGTCACAAAGTCACACCGAAGTGTTTCTCATGAGGCGGTGCAGGTCCTAGCAGGAGGGGTACCTCTCGACCTTCTCCTGCGTGAAGATTCCTTGAAGGATGTCCTTAAAAGGGAAGGCCCAGCAGGTCTAACGGAAAATATTCGCACGAGAATCGCTGAAAACCCAGGAAAATGGAAAAGAACACTGCGAGAAGTTACAATTGAAGAATGGTCACGGTTGTTGGCGACTTGGGTTATTCCGGATTATAACTGCAAAGCTAGGAAAGGGCATAGATCCCCTATGCCCCAGAAGCAGGGTTCCGGAGAAGGCTGAGCACATCATTATGGACTGCACCGTCTTTGAGGCACTAAGTCCAAACTGTTGAGGGAAACTGGACTCTACGTGGTAGCAGAAAACGATTTCCCTCAGCTAGTGACTGAATCAAACTACCGATCATAAAAAAATTGACCCCCGCATGAAAGAAATCCGAAATTCTAACATTCTTATAGTGCGCCCCCCCCCCCCCATCTACCACCAAAATACAAAATGAATTTTTCTTTTCAAAATTATCGTCCCCGATAACATAAAATTGGACCAACATGGGAAAGACATCCGAAAATTTAACCATATTCAATAGATTTTTTCAAGGTTGACAATTGAAATGGAAACGGTCACAATTGAAGTAGAAATGGTACTAATTGAGTTGAAAAGTGTTCCATTTGATTTGGAATGGGTTACGTTTGAATTGAAAAGGGTTTCTTGTGACTTGGAAAGGGCTACAGTTGACTTATAAAACGTTACAGTTGTATTGGAAAAGGTTACAGTTGACGTAGAACAGGTTCAAATAGACTTGGAAATGCTATATATTGAATTTTTCTTAAGGATTAAATTAGCTGAATTAGTACATCATGCTATGTTACTAAAAAAATATATACCTGATTAAAACAGTATATATAAGGAGCGACACTATAAATATATAAAGTGACACAAACAACATAAATAAATTGTCAATTTTATTTTTTAATTTATCATTTTTTAATCTACAAATAGAACGATTTATGTGCATAATTTTTAAGAATTTTAGAATCCATTTTTCACATTGTACTAAATTAATAAACATAACCTTCCATTTTAATTATGCACATGAACTTTTTTTATAAGTAATTGTGCCCACCAAAGATATCACTAGTATTCTCTATAGCATAAGAAAGTCGAAGCTCTACAGAATATTTCTTCAATCAGCCGGAATTCTTTATACTTTCTTAGATGTTGTAATTTCTTAGATATCAATACAGTTGATTGTAATCTAGAAATAGTCTCTATCTTCGTCATTATCTTGATGAATACGCTCCTCTGGGACCTAAAATTTTAGTATATTTTAAATTTTAAGTTAAATAAAGTACGTATGAAAGCAAAATAAATTAATATGCGATGAGAACCATTAAAAGAAAAATAACGATTCACCAAAACAGAACATTTATAATAAAACAGTTCTGTAATGAAAAATAATGTTGTCTTTTCACGTTTTGAGGTAAGCTGAACATGAATCCAAAAACAGGAAAACAGACACCACTTTATTTCACATTTCTATTTTGTTTCATTGACTGAGGTGTTTTTTAGAAACCTTGAACATTTTTTCGGCACTGTACAACAAAGAAGCTATTACATTGTTTAACAACAAGAAAAATTAGTAGATCTTATATGTAAGGCTTAAGATTTTGTTTGGACAAATAAGCACTAAGTATAAGGTCTTTAAATTCAAAATAAAATAAAATGAAATTGAAAAAATAGCCTGGTTTGAAAATGTGTGCCAACATTTTTTGGGAAACTAAAGAGCTACAGATAACAAAGACATACAGAAGTGTATCATAAAATGGTTGCAAAGCATCATTAAAGATTAATTTTTAGCGCTGCCATGGGATTTCACCTTTCGAAATTGGGAGCAGTTTTGGATAAACACGAGTTCATCAAGATATAATCTAAGTGAGGAAGAGTTTTGAAATCAGAAGGTGCTTGGTTGTCTACTGGAAACTGCAATGGGAGACAGCTGATGAAAAATATAACAAGATTTGTGTCCAAACAATTTGTTGACGCCTAATACCGTCTCGCGATTTTTTCAGATTGTGATAAATTCAAAATCAAATATTTTTGATAAAGTTTGATGAAAAAAAATTTCAAAATGTCGAAAAAACTCTTGTTTTTTTTTAACCAAAACAAAAATTTGATTTTAAATGGTGCCTGGTAGCTTTTACTTTTTTTTACTTTAGATTCGAACACAGCACTCCTGAAAATATAAAAAAAATAAGCAATTTTTTAACCATTGAACACTACTCTGGGGTACTGGTGTAAATAAGAATTTACATTTATTGTGTTCTATCCCATATTTAGGGATGATGTGTGGCTGTAAAAAAAAATTGTTTTCATTTTAATTGAACATTTACAGGGAACATTTTGAACTAACAAATATTGGGGTCCCGATGACCCCACCTTAATATGGACCATACCAGTTACGGGTTAATACAATTTTTAAAAACATTTAGATATTATCACATCATTTAGAACAACTATTGTTATCATTGAAATAGAACCATACACATATTTTATTTTAAACTACTAACTACTCCCCATAACTCAAGTAACTGTATTGAGACATGTAACTATGTAAATCTTTGAGAGAAATACTTATATTGTAAATACCAAAAGCTATTATCTTTATTATCTACGTATGAAGTTAATAACGCCATATGGATAGTTATTTTGTTATTGTTCTTTTAGTTCCTTACTTACTTCATTGCTTTCTACAGGAGGTGTTTGAGGAATTCCCCAATATTCGCTAACCTGAAATGTAAAAAAAAAATATATTCATAAATGAATAAATAATCGATAGTGAGTGGTGAACATTACCATCTTATTTTTTATGGTAATTTCAATCCAAGTTGGACCCCAAAACACACTAGATTACAGCCAGCATATCGCACTGTAATTGTCACACATGGATATATGCCATTTGAAATGATAGACCTTACTAACACATTTGATCTCCTTGTAATCGCAGTAGGGCGTCGCGACGCCAACCACTGACGCGTCGGTGGTTTGAAGGTATGTGCCTTATGACGCCTGATTATTTTAATTTCTTTGTAATCTATTGAATGATCAACGCAGGAGTACTCTTCTTGTACTTGTGATTCTCCATTATTGTTTTGCTCTGTAGGTTTGCAAATTTTGCTTTACATTATTTATGATAATTAAAAAATACTACAATTTTATTACTTCGCTGACAAGGCTTGGATAGCTACCGCGGATAGCTCAATGATTAAGAGCCTGTGATGGAGAGACCTGCAGCGGTGAAGGAGAGACCCGGGTTCGATTCTAGGCGGTGGTCAGTATTTTCTCTTCAGATGAAAATTAAGTAAATATATTATCAGACATTCGTCCGTGTTTTTTTTCTTTTTTTGTTAATTTTGTACACTTGTAACCATTTTCACTGGAACTAAAGCCACTGTTCATTTTAAAACTTAATAATAATAATAAAATCACTTTTATAATGTTAAACACTGGAATAGATTAGAATACAGTTTACATTCAACTGAAGAACCAACAACCAATATTGATAACCTCCATCCACAAACATCATTCATCCCCAGAAATGGACTTACTGTTAATCATTCCCCGAAGCTCAGGACTTCAGCTGTTTTCCCCCTCGTATCGATTTCAAACAATTGATTTTATGTGGACTATAGTTTTTTTTTTTTTTCTCGACTGTAACAAGTATGAAAAAAATGCACTTCCTATACTATGAGATGGCACCACTTGTTTCAAATCAACAAAAAGTGGACACTTTTTAAGACACTAGATTACAGCCAGCATATCGCACTGTAATTGTCATATATGGATATATGCCGTTTGAAATAATAGACCTTACTAACACATTTATTCTCCTTGTAATCGCAGTAGGCCGTCGCGACGCCAACCACGCGACGCGTCGGTGGTTTGAAGGTATGTGCCTTATGGCGCCTGAATATTTTAATTTCTATGTAATCTATCGAATGATCGACACAGGAGTACTCTTCTTGTACTTGTGGTTCTCCTTCATTGTTTTGTTCTGTAGGTTTGCTAATTTTGCTTTATGAGTTCTGCGCATGCGCTAACTTTATTAAATCACATGTTACATCGCTCTCTAAAAACTTACCTACTATTTTCACAGTGAAACAGTGAAGTTGATAGTGAAAAAACAGTGTAATTAGTTATAATGACTACCAAGGAAGAGAAACCAAATAAATAGAGTGAGTAATCACTTGTTTATAACATTTTAAGAGAACAATATAAAAAAGCTGCAGTTAGTGAATACGAGAAGACAGCCATAATCTCTTCAGTAGCCCTCTGGCTTCTGGAAAGAGCACAAAAATGCTCGTTTATTTTCTTAAAGTTTACGTAATTATTTACGTACTTTAGAAGTGTTTATTATTATTTTTTTTTTTCTCGTTCGTCTTCAATATGAAATGCAATACTTTCAATACAGTGATGTCCAGCAAAGGTACAGTAAATAAAAGATCAGGTAGTTTGGACACTACAAAAGGCTCCCCCCAACCGAGGCCAAGGCGCCCATAATGGAGCTCACGACCAGCTTCAGCTGGCAACTTGAACGCACCGGAATCACAGTCTCAACCGCAGCCGGGAAATTCTTCACAAATCATGGCTGAAGAGTCACCTTTTTTCACACCTAATCCCTATGAACCTCTATCCAACCATCAGACTGAGGACATGGAAGCTGCAACTAACCCCAGGGAAGCCAAGCCTCCACCAATATTTATAAGAAATATTAGAAATTTTCAACTTCTGTGCCAACAATTAAATAAATTAGTGGGGTCAGGAAAGTATTTATGCCAAATCCGCACTAATGACACAAAATTAATACCCGATACCCCTGATACCTATTGAAAAGTCGTGAAATATCTGACCGACATAAAAGCCGATTTCCACACTTATCAGCTACGCCAGGAGAGGGCTTTCAGGGTTGTTATTAGGGGACTATACCCAACCACACCTCTCGAAATAATCAAAGAAGAGCTCACATCTGCTGGGTTTACTGCTCGTTAAATAGTTAACGTATATAGAGAAGATAAGGACGAAACCGGAGTAAAACATAAAACCGCCTAACCCCTATTCTTTATAGACTTAGAGCGGACTCCTGGGGTAGAAAATATATACAGCGTTACGAGCCTATATTATACTAGAATTATTTATCCGAAGCGTGATATAGTGCAATGCCACAATTGCCAGGCTTATCATATCATCCACGACATTACCGCCACCATATACCAAGGTGTGTAAAGTGTGGAGACCACCATCACAGGACTGCAGGAAGCCAAAATAAACAGCCGCAGTATATGCTCTGTCACCAAGGGCATCCAGCAAATTACAAGGGTTGCAAAACATACAATGACCTAAAATCAAGGATAAGGCAGCTCCCCGACAGGAAGAGACCTCAAGGCCTCCTCGGCAACAAAGGAAACCATACAGGACTGTGGACACAAGCGTGACATACCTACAAATGTTGGGAGAGACAGGTCAGCCTACATCATCCCAGACCAAGCCACAACCACAACCCCAAACCACTTATCCCCAAACCCAGTTATTCCAAATTCCTAGTCACCATCAAATTTCGTACAATCCTCCTCCTAGCAATTACAATGATATCACTAGCCTCCTGACATCATTCCTGTCCGATCCTTAGTCACCCTACCTATTAACCTACTTACAAATCTAGTTTCAAATCTTATCCCACTGCCAAGAAATCCCTAAATGCCCCTGATGAAGTCCCTGTCCCTTCTCCTCTGGAATGCGAACGGTGTTCGAAATCACACCAACAAACTAACAGTATTGCTAAAAGACAGAAATATTGACATTGCACTAATAGCTGAAACCAGACTAACCACTAAACAACTGTTCAACATACCTGACTTCAAAGTCTACCGAACTGACCATCCCGATGGAACAGCCCATGCCGGCACTGCTGTCTTCATCAATCAATCCCTCTCCCATCACTTTATTCCACTTCCCATCTCAGACACAGTCCGGTATCTTTGCTTCCTTCTAGACAAAATATTAACATGGGACCCACACACTACTCTTAAAAGACAAGAACTCAACCGACGATTTGGCCAACTATACAAGTTACTGATTTACAAAACAATATTGAAACCCATCTGGACCTACGGACTCGAACTGTGGGGTACAGAAAAACCTTCGAACATCGGACGTATCGCATCCTTCCAATCCATAGTCAATGCCCCATATTATGTCTAAAACAAAACCTTGCACCACGACCTTAACATCCCATTTGTCCTTTACCTTATCCCATCCTGATTCTCTAAATTTCACCAGAACCTTAATCATCATCCCAATCCTTCAGCACAAACCCTTTACAGCACCACCCATCCCTACAATCCTCCTCCAAGGTAGAAGCGGCAGTGGCCCAGAGATCTTTTGTAATATAGTTTTTTGGAGTCCTGGCGATGGCCAGCTTCTCCATTCAAGCCATGTACAGTAGTAGCTGAAGTGCTCTCACCAGTCTCCACTGGTTTTATAACAGTGATGCGGCTGGGAGAGAAAGCACCGGGACCTCCTAGGGTCTTGCTTTGCTTTCCATAAATGAGAGGCAAAGCGGGGGTCAGAGATACCTAGGCTATATGTATATATTGTATGTAAAAAAAATGCGTGTATATATATATATTTTTTTCCCTATTTTTATTTCAATGGTTGGTTGTATATATTTTAGTTTCTATTTTGATTGTATATATTTTATTTTTTATCTTGGTTGCATTTATCTTGTGTGAATGTATCTTTTGAGCACTAATATTAAATGCCCTTAAGTGTGGCAGATTGTATTAAAATAAAAAAAATTTGCTTTATATTATTTATGATAATTAAAAAGCACTACAATTTCATAACTTCGCTGACAAGGCTTGGATAGGCCCCGCGGATAGCTCAATAATTAAGAGCCTGCAGCGATGATGGAGGGACCCGGGTTCGATTCTAGGCGGTGGTCAATCTTTTCTCTTCAGATGAAAATTAAGTAAATATATTATATTTTTACTACTTTAGTACCATATATTTATATTTAGATGTTTATATTTATTCGTTCATATACGTGCACAGTTGTTATTCTTAAGGGATTTAGTCCCAAAATAAAATTCTGTTTTGTTTTAGTGAAAAAATAAAAAAGGTGCTTCAGCGCATTCATTAATTGAGATTAAAGCAAAGTTCACAGGAATATACTGGGTGTCCCAGACCTAGTGTAAAAAAAAAAATTGGGTAATACTGCATGTTAAACGGAGTAGAATGGCGCAGGAACGAGTTTCCTATCTCACTCTGTTGAGGAGATAGAATTTTTTTTGTTTTTATTTTGAAAATCTTACTTTTTTCTGAAAAATTATAGTTTTCTCTACTTTGGTTTAGCGTAGAAACAAAAACGATGATATTTTTATATCAGCATTAAATTTTCTAAAAGATGAGATGGGTCTGGTTATTTTAAATTTACTTTCAGTGGGACTTTTAACGCGATAAACACATTTATTAAAATTTAAATTTTTAATAGTTTTTGAAAATTCCTCACTCCCCACTGGAGCACCCTAGAAGCTGTCGAATTTCCTAAAAACTGCGGAATTTAGTTAGCTTTTCAGTGGTGTACCCCATGATACAATTGCACTTCACCTTTTTAGTCTAAAAGAAGTTTTTCTGATGAAAAACACGCAAGAGAATGTCACTGCTGGGGCAATGAGGAAGCCCGCTAGAGCCTGCATCCAAAGTAATGATTGACGAACTTCCCATTAGTTAGAGTTAGTTTTACTTTTTTAAGACTAGAAATAAGAATGTATGAATTCTAAATAATATAAACAGGGTAAAATTAAAAAAAAAAACTCCTTAGTTTAAATTTAAAAAATACTTTCTTTAAAATAAATTAAACTTTTTTTTCTTCTCTTGTACTAAAATTTGAAAAATCCTGCATAAAAATGTTGAAGATAAAAATAATATTATTATTGTAAAACCATATTAAAATGGATTATTGCGGCGCGTGTTCAAAATTTCCTCCATTACATACTTTGGATGCAGGTAATTGAGCGCTTCTCTAGCGCTCTTACTCATTGCCCAGCAGTGACATTCTCTAGCGTGTTTTTCATCAGAAAAACTTCTTTTAGACTCAAAAGGTGAAGTGCAATTGTATCATGGGTTACACCACTAAAAAGCTAACTAAATTCCGCAGTTTTTAGAAAATTTGACAGCTTCTATGGTGCTCCAGTGGGGAGTGAGGAATTTTCAAAAACTATTAAAAATTTAAATTTTAATAAATGTTTTGTGTTTAGCGCGTTAAAGTCCCACTGAAATTGGAATTAAATTAACCAGACACATTTCATCTTTTAGAAAATTTAATGCAAATTAAGAAAATATCATCGCTTTTGTTTCTAAGCTAATCCAAAGTAGAGAAAACTGTCACTTTTTTAGAAAAAGTAAGATTTTAAAAAGAAAAACAAAATAAATTCTATCTCCTCAACAGATTGAGATAGGAAACTCATTTCTGCGCCATTCTACCCCGCTTAACATGCAGTATTACCCATTTTTTTTTTTTACACTAGGTCTGGGACACCCAGTATAACTCAGAAACTCAATCCTTTTGATTTAAGTGAGACAAAACCTTTTTAGAATTTTTGAGGTTCAATAGAAAATTGCGGTGACTTATAATTGGTGGGATTGGAAGGCAGTGATTTCTTGAATCGCTCAAATCCTAATTTAAAATTAAAACAGAATTCTTGTGCCGTTTTTTTATTAAAAGTAAAAAAAAATCGAATTAAGATTGAAGACATTTTATTTCCACGTTTTTTTTTTTTTTTGACAGAGAACACAAAGGTTATAGCGTTTTAAGGGATCGCCCCACTCCATAACTTAAGATCCCATTTCGAAATGGATTCTCGGGGACCAAATAGGAATTATTTTCTTTTAATGACTTCTGAAACATATGTGAAATTCAGCTTGCCCATAATCTTTCTACCCCAAAACATTATGCTATGTAGGTGAGCTATATCTAAGGAGTTATTATAAATTATACTTTAAAAAAGTATATAAAACAATGGAATGTTAAAATATAAATAATTTTTCAATTAAGGATGTAATAAACATTTTTTTTAAACTTTCCTTCCCATGTCACCACTGATGTAGAAGCTCAGCGAACACCCGTTAAAAGTAGTTTTTATTATCAATACTTATGTGGCAACCGAAAAAATAGTATATTTGACATTCAGGAAAATGCCTGGGAAAAGGCATAGGGAATAGGTTTAATGAATAAAATCAATATAATATTTGGATATGGGAATGGTGAGTGGAAGTAGAACATATCAAGAAAACACTAACTAAAGAAGTTTTTAAAAATGAGAACCCAATCGGCTGAGACCGAAAATGGAGCGTGACAAGGCGAGACCGGGTGACAAATGGCACTTTACGATAAACAGCACTGACATATTTTATATTACTTTTATACTATATTATAAAATAATCATACCAAACCATACTCACACAGGTATTCCTCTCGAAGTCGCAGATGGGAAGATGTGATTCGCACTCCAATGGAAGGTCATCCTTTACTTCAGATTTCAACAAAAATGCCAAAGATTGTTCGTAACACTGACCTGGTACCCGACATATCTCTTCTTCAGGCTCTTCAACCTAAAGGATTAAAATATAATCTCAATTAGTTGGAGAACATATTCTATAATCGTTACAAATGTATCGCCGGTCAGCAAGAATAGTAACACAACTCACAATTAAAAAAATAATTCAATTCAAGCACCAATATATCTAGAATATCGTTCATATTTCAGCAAGGAATGTGTCATGATTGTATTAGGAACACTGTTCACTATCTATATTTTAACAATAAAAATGTTTCTTTCTTTTTTTCATTTTTTAGTGTTATTTTTTTTTTTTTTTTTTTTTTTTTTTTTTTTTTTTTTTTTTTTTTTTTTTTTTTTTTTTTTTTTTTTTTTTTCCCTCGGCGCTACGGTCCTGATAGGACCTTGGCCTCTTCAACGATTCTTTTCCATTCGTTTCGGTCCTGGGCGATATTCCTCCATCGCCTCACCCCAAGCCGCCGCAGGTCGTCCTCCACGTCGTCCAGCCATCTCAGTCGTGGTCTGCCTCTTCTTCTATCTCCACCTGGTCGACTATACATTAGGTTTCGAGGCAAACCCTCTTGAGGCATTCTCTCGACGTGTCCTAACCATCTGATGCGCCCACTTTTGATTACAGCTACCAGGTCTGGAGAGTTGTAGAGCTGTTTAAGTTCTGCATTCGTCCTTATCCTCCATTGTCCATTCTGGTATACTGGGCCGTAGATCTTCCGGAGGATTTTCCTTTCCCATATAGCAAGCATCCTTTCATTTTCTCGGGATAACACCCATGTTTCGCTACCATACGTAACGATTGGCCTTATCATAGTTTTGTAATTTAACTCTCGGGCCCTTCTAGACAGTATCTTGAACCGCAGTGCCTTTTGGGCAGCATAATATTGCCTGTTTCCAGCTGCTATCCTGGCTTTGATTTCTGTGAGGATGCCATTGTCCTTTTTTAGTGTTATTATATTTATATATTCCTTATTGAGGAATTTAAATCGCATTTGTAATTTAAGGGTGGGAAGACAGGGTCTCCTTTTGAGTGGGGGTATGTTTGGTGTGATCATATGGACATGCTAGTCCTTGGAGGGTTAAATTTATTTCAAGCAAAATCAATGATCATCTCTCTAATATTATTCTTTTTCCTATTGAGCTTTACTTATATTATTGCACCAAACATATTTTATAAATAAGAAGAATGGCTGTGAAATTATTAGATAAAAATTCGTTTTGATTGTATCCACGTTAACTATGTAGTTTAGGATAAGAAAGTATTTAAATTGATATAAATTCTGTTATTCGCAATAGTTGGTTCTGATTTTTTTTTCACAGTGATAGAGGATTAAGAGTATTAAAATACCTAATAGAAATGGACCGATCAAATGCGATCGTTTACCGAAATATATCGATTTCAAGAATTAAAGCCCAATATATGAACTTTGAATATATTTTCGGTCTCGAATTGGAGTAAAAGTTAAAATATACTTCTACCTTAATTATTTGATAATTTATCTTTTCATTAAAAGTTCTAAAAAAATAGGATATTCTTAAAATATTTTTTGGATTTTTTTGTGTTCAGACAATAATTAGTTAAAAATCTTTCAAATGCAGCAAATGTCTTAAAAGAGACATGCGTATAAACAGAAAGTTCAATAGATAATAATACTGACTCATTTTAACCAATTTATGACCATTTACCTAATAAACTATTTTATTTAAATTAAAGTGAATAAAGAGTTTAGATTAAAATTAAATTGAAATACCCGAAGTGATGATATTTATGTTTTTTTTATTCTTATTATTAAAAGAAATGCCAAGCTCATTAATGAAAATAGAATTATTTAATTATCATCATTTAATCAGGAGTCATAGATTTTTGGCCGCTAAATTACAAAATGTTCCCACTGTGCAGCGGTTGATGTAGCAGATTTCTAAGTAGGCAATGTTCCGACATTCTTTCCACATGGCCAAGCCATCGGATTCTCGCCATTTTGATGAAAACCACTATGTCTGGTTCACCATAAATATTCATTAGTTCATGATTATTGCTAGACCGCCATTGTCCTGCTTCGTTAATTCGTCCGGATATCATTCTGAGAAACTTCCTTTCCCAAACCTTGATCATATATTCGTGCTCTTGGGTCAGGAGCTACGCTTCGCTGTCATTCGTTACCACAGGTCTGACGATTGTGCTATATGTTATCACTAAAGCTCGAAATTCCGTGCTGTAAAAATTTGAATTGTGCAATAAAAACTACAAAATGTGCATTGGAATGCTTGAAAATTAATCATAAAATTTGTTTCGTGACAAGAAATAGCTGTTTTGTAATATAATAAGTAGCGGAGAGTAAGTTGAAATAGAAACTCTTTCATGTTTACAAATTAGTTTTATAATATTGTTTTTAGTATAAATTTTGGTAAAATAACTGAATTTTGGATCTTGTGTACAACACTATTGATCTATTTTTGAAAATGTTTGCGATAAATAGAATCGGAGCATAAAATATTTACTTAAAATAGTAACATCAAGATGTAGAATAAAGAGTAAAAGACTCGCATGCGAGCTGTAATTATATTGGAAATAGAAAATCTTAAAAAAGGAAAGATACTATTCAAATTATCGAATCACTTCATGCGTTATCCTGTGCATAGGCTTATTTTTTAATCATTCAAGTACACGGGCGGATCCAGCCGAGTGTAAAGGGTAAACTGCATTCCTAAAGGGAGAGGGCTACAGCCCCACAGCCCAAACCCACTCCACCATTGCATCCGCCAATGGTCTGATAACTCACATTACGCTACTGGGGTTAAAAAAAATTAGGTACTTACTTGTGCTACAGTGGGAAACAATTTGCGATTTCCTCTTACATCCAATATTTTTATCACTAGATATACAAAACACTGCATTACCATCCCTATAAAGTTCAGAATATTTTTCAATCCATCCTGCAATTTTTGAAGACACTTCCTCCAATTTTGGGCATTTTTAGTAACAATATACTCGACAGAAGCTAGTTTGATACTAACAGAATAATGAGAATTAAGAAACAAAATGTAAACATCCAGGAACTACTGAACCCTCAGTTCTTGGAAATTGGAGAATTGTGTTTTTTTTCATCTCCTAAGTTCCCTCTTTTTCACCCATGATATTCACATTTATTTTTCCAGTATTGTTTTGATGTGTATTTAAGAAAAGTTTGCAATTTCGTGCAAATAAACTTCAAAACGTGCAATTTCGTGCAGTATAAATTTTCATTAAAACATCCCATTAGGCTTGATTCGAATAACTAACTTGAGTTCGCTTTATACTGACTTACCAATGAGAAGTTTCAATTGCACGGGAATCCGAGCTCTAGTTATCACGTTAGCTCTGCGCGAAAGATTTCGAAAGCGGAAAAACCTCGGAAGTGCATGCAGACACCTACTCCCAGCTGCCAGCCTCGCTTTTATTCCTTCCTTAATATTATTGTATGTGGTTATAACTAAGGTATCTAATATTGGCAACACTGTCAAAATTCTGACCACTTACTGAGTTGTAAGGGTTAGGTTAGTGGTTTATCTGGTCGATCAACTTCACGAGTTGTAAGGGTTTCCCTGCCTGTACTTTCTAGAGCATCGAATGTATTTGGAATCTTTAGGATTGACCTCAAGACAAAATATACTCGCAGTCTCCTCGAATTCTTGGAAAGCACCAGATAATGATGAAAGAGTTCTTCCTGTGAAGACATCATCTGCGTAGGCCATATGCTGCGTCATTCTGTTCATAATCGTTCCTCTAGGATTCGTCCGGATGGACCTCACTGCCATTTCCAGACCTAAATTATAAATAATGTTGGGGATAGTGGGTCGCCCTATCTGAGACCAACAGAAACTAGAAATTCCCTGGATCTCTCTTCACTCGACACTTTGTGTTAGATAGTGTCATTTTTGTAAGTTGTACAAGTTTCTGTGGCAACCCTAGAGTTACCATATTTTCTTTGGAGTTATCTTCTATCCATTCTGTCATAGACCTCCTTGAAATCCACAAACATACGGTGCAGATCGACGTTGAGCTCATATGCCTTTTCCAGCATTATGCTCAGAGAGAAAATGTGGTCAATAGTAGATCTGCTATGCCCGATAATAAAAACAAGAAAATGTTTCAATTCAATTTTTTCTAGGATTCTAAAAATGATGATATGAGTAAGCCAAGATATTTTCGTTTAAAAATCGTATAATCTTTTTTCTTTTTCAGAGCTTGATGTGAAACTTATTAAGAGGGAATGAAATATGAAAACGAAAATACGTAATGAATTACTTGCGTAGCTAAAGCCCGACAGCTCGCTTTTTGTCGATAAAATTGGAATCCAAAAGTAGAAGGGTAGGTGCAGTAGGTTATGCATGTGGTTTATTTTCTCTCTATCTTCTCTCTCTATTTTCTCTCTATGTTTTAAAAGTTTTATTTAATGTTTTAATTGAGGAAATTAAGTTATTTTTATTGTCTTTACTTCGTATTAGTAAGTATAACAAGTGTGCGATTGAAGGAAGTGAATCTTTTAGTGAAGCGGGTTCCTCCGCTTAAACAATGAATGAACTGCAGAGTTCTAGTGGTGTACCTATTGAAATAGACAATAGTGACAGTACGGAACACGAAATAATCTCTTAGGATGTTAATGGTATCGGAAAGAGACCCTCGGAGACACTCCTAAGGTTAGTGATAAAATTGTTATACAAAATAGTTTCGCGCCTTTATCGAACCTAAAAGAAGATTCCCAGCCACCAAATAAGCCACCTTTAACCACTAAACCTCCACCTTTAAAACACTAAACCACTTAAGTGATGTTAAAGACTATAGAGCGCTAGTAACCTCCCTTCACAATGAAGGTGGCACCAACAGCTTCAGGCTGAAAATATCTGTGAGGGGGTTAGTGTCTATCCATAAAATGCAGACGTGTATCGAAAGTTCGTTACCAGTTTAAGAAAAGGAGGTGCAGACTTTCATACGTACCAACTCCAGGAAGATAAAAGCCCTCGAGTGGTCATAAAAAACCAGCACTTCGCTATACCCGTAGAAATCATCAAACAAGAACTGGCAAACTACGGTTATGAAGCTACAAGTATAGTGAATGTTATTTCGAGAAACGCATCGACTTAGCACTCATGACAGAAACACATTTGACACCACATTCTAAATTTTACATTCAGGGTTATAAAATCTACCGGACAGACCACCCGGACGGACAACACTCAACACACCTAGATACAAATACCCATAACACCTCACATCCAAGCTACAGCAATATCACTATTCACTAAACATCAAAACATTACTTTTGCTGCGGTTTACTGCCCTCCTAGATAGTCTTGTCGTCTACAATGTTTAGTAACTTCTTTAAAAGTCTAGGTAGATGCTTCATTGCAGGAGGTGACTTTAATGCTAAACATGAGTTTTGGGTTTCAAGACTGTTTACCCCAAGAAGAAGTAGCCTAAGGTATGTTCTTCACGAGCTTTCATTTCACTCATCATTCATTCATTAGACACCATATCACCGCATTCACCTATTGGCCCACTTCTAGACGGAAAACACCAGACTTACTAGACTTTTTCATTACTAAAGGACTCCGAGACACACCACATTCCATAAGTACCAGCTCAGATCTTTGTTCTGATCACTTCCTTGTGCATTTAATCTTACTAGATGAGCCTTGCCAAGCTACACAGAGACCGTATCTAATAAATGGAAGAATGGATTGGGACCGATATAGAAGTTTTCTGGACAACTCTCCTTCTCTCTCTCTATCAGTTCCTCTTTCTATCAGGAATTAAAAGGACCTTGAAGATACTGTTGAATGTTTTACAAAGAAATTACAAGAAGCAGCTTGGTCTTCATCAGTATCCAAAGCCCAAAAAAACAGAAAGTCTTCCTATGTATCCACAATACATAAGGGATCTGATAAGGGCAAAGAGAAGAGCAAGGAAAATATGGCAGACTGACAGACTTCCATCAGATAAACAAGTTTACAATAGACTCAATAACGACCTCAACGACATAATCTAAAATTTAAACGAACAACTTATGACAACAAACTACAAATCTTTCAGGCAAAAACATTCAGAACGATCACTAAAGCACCATGGTATGTTAGCAACATAACTTTACACATCGACCTATACATGCCGACTGTCAACGAACACATACGAACCCACTACAAATGATTCCATGACAAATTACAAGGACGCCTTCAAGTTACGAAGGATAGTAGCGTTTCTAGCTTCCCGCTTTTCTAAGGCGGGTGGGGGTAACCAGAAACGGCTTATTTCAAGTGATTATATGAAATTAATATATTTAATAGGTATTAATGTAAATTGGATACTTTTCCACAGGTGACCTGTTTACCAATTTATTTTATTTGAAGAAACCTGTGGCATGGGGTGAATGAAAGTAAAGAAATAATAAATTGAATTCTGACCATACTACTTCAATTTATTAATAAGATCATAAATCATAAATATCCCCTTTCTAATAAATCCTATAAAGATGCTTTATTAATACAACTTAGTTAATGGATGCTGACTGGCAATTTAACATTATTTGATAAATACAGACCACACAATATTACAACTACTACAGTATATTAACCTTATCTGGTGGGAACTCTCTAGCGTTGACCCTGGCCTATCTGCTGGATCAGTCTCTGCCATATCTGACGCTCTCTCAAACTCAGCACAGCATCCCCTCACAGCCTATCGGGAAATCTGGTCCCTGCCGCTCCTATATATTGATCCTCTGCATTTCTCGTCTCCACTCTCGCCCTCTTGGCACTGTCCCCGAACTCTCCCCAACTTCTCCCTCCTCTTCTCTTTTCTTCCTCCATATAAGTCGTCTTTCCCCCACTCTCTTCAGGCTTCTTCTGATTGGCTGGCTCCAGACTTCTTCCGATTGGCTGGTTTCAGACTTCTTCTGATTGGCTGGCAATCCTAAAATTTCCCTTCCTTTCTATATTTAACGTGTTTCCCAGCGGTCTCTTTGCCGGGGCAAAACCGGGGTTTATGGCCGCAAATTTCTTTAACAATCTTCTTATTTCTATATTTCATGGTATTTCCCTGGGTGTTTTTCGGCACCATTGTCGGTCTTAGGCTTTACTTATTTTGAAATCTAACCGAGGTTTATGGCCCAAAGAAAAAAACATATCGCGTCTGAACTTACGTGGCATTAAATTACAAACAAAGTAAATTTATTAAAAAACAGCAAAGCACAACTATTTGAAAGTTTTGATTCTCTAAGATCTTTAGAAAAAAAATCCAAACATATTTCCGTGACAAAAATCCAACTTGAGGTATAATGCATGCTTTTATGAAAATCCATATATTTCTTTTTGAGTCCCCCTCATTTTAGTATTGAAAGAAATTAGGAAGCAGACCTTGCTGCGACTGCGGTACCGAAACGAAGAATGGCGGAACTACTTACTAAAGACTTACTTACTAAAGAGAGTAAGTAATACATGTATAAGACAAGTAATTGAAGAAGAAGAAGTGAAAAATTAAATTTATTTCTAATTTTTGGTAAACTACGGTGAGGAGAAACCGACGTGGAGAATTTTTGGCATGGATGTTTAACGGTCTTATCATCGAACACATTTTACCGGACTATGAGGCCATTGAGGCCGAAAAGAAACAGTTTAAAATTAATAGAACGCTGTATTAAAAAATTAATAAAGTTTTTAAAAACATTTAGATATTACCACGTCATTTAGAACAACTATTTATTACTATTTATAACTATTTAGTTATTGAAATAGAACCATACGCATATTTTATTTTAAACTACTAACTACTCCCAATAACTCAAGTAACCGTATTCAGACATGTAACTATGTAAATCTTTGTGAGAAATATTCATATTGTAAATACCAAAAGCTATTATCTATGTTTCAAGCTAATAATCTCCTATGGATAAATTAATTATAATAAAAAAAGATCAAAGCCGATTGCTAATGAGCAATATAACCACAACAACACTATAGTTGCTACTTATGAATATATTATACTTATTAATAATAAACTTTACTTACACATCTCTCCTTCTTATAGTCGCAGTAGGGTGTCGGAGGCTTACAGGAATTCAATATGGTACAGAGTGTGTGAAGCTTTTCGAAAGCATATCTGGAAGGATCATTATTCTCTTCTCGTCTTGCTTCCTTACTTTCAACTGGAAGTTTTCTAACCTGAAATGTAAAATAAAAATATATTCATATATAAATAAATAATCGCCAGTGAGTGGTGAACAATACCATCTTATTTTTTAGGGTAATTTCAATCCAAGTTGACCCCCAAAACACACTAGATTACAGCCAGCATATTGCACTGTAATTGGAACACATGGATATTTGTGATTACACATGCTATTTGAAATAATAGACCTTGCTAACACATTTATTCTCCTTGTAGTCGCAGTTGGGCGCACAGTGGTTCAAAATGACCAATTTAGGGACAAAACCCTTAACCGGTGACTAATGACGATTATAAATAGACATTCCATGGTTTTTTGGGTCGCTGAATCGATTTTTGCCACTTTCAATTTTAAAGGTTACAGGGTAAAAAAAAATTTTAAAAATACAATTTTGATTTTACTTGGATCGTATAAAATATTATAGGAACCAATAGAATTTGAACTAAAATTGAGTATAATGTTCGTAAAATAACTACGAAAATAAAATTAGTAGTACTCTTTTTCTAACATAAACAATATAAATAAAATTGTAGATTGGCTTCACTTGTTACACCATCTTCAGTACAATATAAGATTAATATTTATTTATATACATATTTATGATGTGATATTACTCTTCTATAATTAAATCTGTCGTATCGACATCCAGAGGTATTTTCTTTTTTTCCAAATCAGGCCTCACGTTACTGATGTATGGGTCAGATGACACCAACATAAAATTGAATACATCTTGGTTCGCTGCTCTTCAAGATTTCCTACTACATTCAGAAAAATCTTTGGTTGGTCTCCCCCCTACCCAAATATCTAGAACCAGCTTCACGGTCGGTCTCGCAACCCATCGGCGCAAAGGGCGCGATAAAGTTGTTTTCCAACCATTTACTGTTTTTTCTTTAAAAAACGTCCTCATTTTATGAGGCTTCCTTAAAGCATTTATTAAAATGTCTAACAAATCTTTTTTTTATTTCCGATCCAATTGTAAATAAGAGCTCACCTTCCACCCCTGGAATTAATGCTGGTAACGCCTGCTCTAGCGACGAATTCTTATTCATCAGCATATCACATACATCGCAATAGGAAAAGACGTATTTATACATAGTAAATTTTAAATAAATGATTATTATGATGATAAATATTTCACTCTCTTCGCTGAAAGAAAACTGAAAACTGTGGCAAATAAATAAATGTTGACATATTGACAAATCCATTTTGATCCAGAAGCATATTCGTTTGAGCTTATGCAGTTTGAATAGAAGCGTATTAGCGATTGAAAACATAGCACCTGGAAGAGGGGACACTTAAGCAAACGGCACTCCCGTTCACGTATTCCTCACTATGAAATGATCTCATTCAACGATTTCGGATCTGAAATCTTTTGGAATATCTTCAGTGATACCTCTGCATTGATTTAATATCAACCAGAAGACGGAGGTCGGCGGAGCTAACATTGAAAAAGACCAATAACCATATCACTTATGACAAGTCTCAAGAGATCACCAAATTCTCTTTTCCATCCACCCTAAACTTTTTTTTTTTGAAATCTTGGATTAAATACCTTTTTTCAGGATGTCTAAATAAGATATTTTCGAAAATTACGGCCTCGGAAAAATTTGGGCTTTCCTAATATCACTTCGAAATAGGACGTTAACAAAAAGTGTTTTCGTGTCATTCCTGATTTCCTGATGCCCAAAACTACCTTATTTTCAAAGGTTTAATGAATTTTAATCTGAAATATTGCTGTGAATCCTTACTCTAGAGGTATTTAGGTTTCAAAAAAGTTCCGGTTGGAGCTAAAAATGAAGCCCCTTCATTTTTTAGGGTTTTGTCCCTATCCGCACCACTGTGGAGCGTCGCGTCGGTAGTTTGAAGGTATGTGCCTTATGACGCCTGATTATTTTAATTTCTATGTAATCCATCGAATGTTCAACACTGGAGTACTCTTCTTGTATTTGAGGTTCTCCTTCATTGTTTTGTTCTATAGGTTTGCTAATTTTGCTTTATATTATTTATGATAATTAAAAAAAACTACAACTTCATTACTTCGCTTGGATAGGCCCCGCGGATAGTTCAATGATTAAGAGCCTGCAGCTGTGATGGAGAGGTTCGATTCTAGGCGGTGGTCAATCTTTTCTCTTCAGATAAAAATTAATTAAATATATTATATTTTTATGATAGCTAAAATGATAGTCAGGATTTTCAGTTTACAATGATTTTATTGTGGTAAGCCAACGTTTCGATCCAACTTATGGATCTTCATCAGGGCTAAAAGAAAACAAATATATGAGTATCTATGCAAGAGGGTGACAATAAATGGATATGTACAGAACTGATAATAATATAAAAGATAGTGTATACATGAATATTAAAATAAGTGGCTGGTTAACAAGATAAAATGGAATCTGATATTTAACTACTGAGTCCAGGTAGATACTAAGACTAAAGGTAAAAATAACAACGCTTTTGAAGTGAAAGGCACATGACAACTGAGTGAACAAACATTTCTAAAAACTAACAAAATAGACGGTACTGTATACAAATAGTTATGTCTGGACTCAATAGACGTAGACGAATTACGCGTGGAAATACTGTATTTATATTGATAAATTCGTTTTTTAAAATAATTTTTGGTTTCACCGATGCAGAAACTGTTGCAATTAAGCGTGGAGCACTGGATACGATAAACTACATTACACTTGTCTAGGAGTGGTACTTTGGTATACAGATTTTTTAATTTATTGTTCTTTTTTAATACTAGGCGTATGTGTGGGAAACTCGATGAGAAGGATTTTTTAATTTTGTTTGAGAGAATGTGGATATATGGGATAGATCTGTATTGGAAAGTAGAGATCGGAGGTTGTGAAGAGTTGTTAAAGAGATTATGGGTTTCAGCATTGTTATAGATAAGTGTTTTTATTAAGTGCTCGGGAAAATCATTAGATATTAAGGTATTTTTCATGCGGATTTTGTTATGACAATGAAATTGTGGATCGGACAAGGTCAGGCTACGGTGGATAAGGTTTTTTGCGACAAAGGTTTTTTGGTGATGTGGATGTTGGGAAAAATAGTTTAGGAGTCGGCCAGAATAAGTGGGTTTGGTGCTCCAATCAGTGGATATGGAATTGTTCAGGTTTCAGGTAATGGAAATATCTAGAAATGGAAGGGTACAATTGGTTTCCAATTCAATAGTGAAACGAAGACGTGGATGGTAGGAGTTAAAGGCGGCGAGAATATCAGTAATAAAGTTTGGATTGAGAATCAATAGGAGGTCGTTTACATATTTTTTAATGAAAAAAAATATCGTTGGGGAATTTAGGTAACGCAGAATCAAGGAGGTCGTTGAGGGCAATACCGGAGAGGTCGGGAGCTAGACAGCTACCCATAGCTGGGGTACCTATGGTATGAGCTATACCAAGCTCCCGCTAAACTGAAAATCCTCACTATCATTTTACCTATTGTAAATGAAGAACAGTTGACTATCTCTCATTTCTACTATATATTTATATTATATTATATTTTTACTAATTCAGTACGATGGCTAGATATTTATATTTATTCTTTCATGTACCTGCACAGTTGTTATTCTTAAGAGATTTAGTCCCAAAATAAAATTCTGTTTTATTTTGAAAAAATAACAAAAAGGGTTTTAACGCATTCATAAATTAAGATTATTAAGACTTATTATTGGTGGGATTGGAAGGCATGCATTAAACGGTAAATAATAAGTAGGATAGTCAAAATACCTATTTAAGCCCAAATGTGTGGGACAAAAGCAAAGTATTATAATTACGTGTGACTTACATCAGTGAACACAATCATTTTTTCTCATAGAATTTATACTTTCACTTAAACTGCAGATTAATTGAAAACCTTTTTTATATTTGGACTTTCCTCACCACATCTACCACTTTTGTTTATTTTGGCGGGAAACAGATATATCCAAACATTGATATATTTTTTATATCACAGCTTCTCTTTGAGGGAGACCTCAATGCAAGAACTGGTAGAAACCACCAAAAGGCCTTTGGATGTATGGGTCCGCATGGAGGTGAAAAAAACCTAAATAATAACGGCGAAAAATAGATAGAGTTCTGCGTAAACAATGGCCTCGTGATCGGTAACTCGCTCTACCAGCATAAACCAGCCCATATGATCACATTCTCAGCAATCGAAAGGAATGCCAATAGCGTAATCGATTACTTCCTGTACACCAGGGAGTTAAGGAGATATTTTACAGATGTAAAAGTCATTCGTGGAGCTGAAATCGGCAGTGATCACATGCTCTAGTTGCCGACACTAGAATCCTTCTGGAGAGGAAGACTCCCTCGAAAGCATATGAACGCATTGAGGTAAAACAGTTCAACGATTCTGAAATAAGAACAAGCTACGAAGATGATCTGAAGGCCAGACTCCAGGAACTCGGATTTCGAAAAGGAAATGGATGATGTATGGCTTTTTTTTTTTTTTTTTTTTTTTTATATAATGTTTTCTATTTAATTATACATGATTACAAAATATAGCAAACATTATTAGGGCTTGGTCTCTTGACCGTTAGCTCGGTATTGGTCACTGATATTGAATACATAATGTTAATATAAAAAAGAAATTAAAACTACAATATATATACACAATTAATTCAATTATATACACATACAATTTAAAATCAAACAATCAATACAAATTAAAAAAAAATAAAATCTGGTGCGTGCGCGCAACACACAACTTTCACTTACCAACTTACTTAGATAAGAAATTAATGCGTTTTGTTAATGCCACTTCTCAAAGTTACACATTTTCCACATTCATTTCTTATTTTTGTTTTCATTTGCACTATAAACCCCTCAGAACATTTTAATAATGATAACGCTTACCTGATATTAAATAACACTCAATTTTCATTAAACATGACGAATATGAAGAAAATCATTAAAGCCGTTTTTGAGATTAGAAAAAAAGTTATGAAATAAAGTGTCCCCTTCGGTTGATCAATCTTGATGAAATGTTGGCTATCACATCTTTGGCATATACATACATAAATACCCAGTTTGATCAAAATCGTGAAAGCCGTTTTTGAGTAAATTAAAAAACACGTGAAATTGATACAAAATTTATTAAGTAAAGTCCCCCCTCCGGTTGATCAATTTTGATGAAATGTTGGCTATCACATCTTTGGCATATACATACATCAAATACCCAGTTTGATCAAAATCGTGAAAACCGTTTTTGAGTAAATAAAAAAAACACGTGAAAATGATACAAAATTTATTAAGTAAAGTCCCCCCTCCGGTTGATCAATTTTGATGAAATGTTGGCTATCAAATCTTTGGTATATACATACATCAAATACCCAGTTTGATCAAAATTGTGAAAACAGTTTTTGAGTAAATAAAAAAAAACACGTGAAAATAATACAGAATTTATTAAGTAAAGTCCCCCCTCCGGTTTATAAATTTTGATGAAATGTTGGCTATCACATCTTTGGCATAACATACATCAAATACCCAGTTTGATCAAAATCGTGAAAGCCGTTTTTGAGTAAATAAAAAAAAAACACTTGAAAATGATACAAAATTTATTAAGTAAAGTCCCCGCTCCGGTTGAGCAATTTTAATGAAATTTTTATAGTCATATCTCGGGCATATAAATAGATCATTTTCTCAGTTTAATCAAAATCGTTAGAGCCGTTTTTGAGAAAATCGAAAAAAACTTAAAAAGTTATTAAATAAAGTACCCCCTCCCTTTGAGCAATTTTGATGAAATTTTTGCTGTCACATCGCGTGCATATACATACACTAAATACCCAATCTCAGGTTCGCACGGTTTATAGTTTTTGAGCTAGTCTGTTCACACACACACACACACACACACACACATACAGACCATTTCGCGGGACTTAGTTAATTGGACTCAGGGGACCCCAAAACGTGTATTTCCGTTGAAAACCGGAAGTCGAAATTTTTCACGATTGCAATACTTCCACTTACTATATATTTCATATATAGGTAAGTGAAAGTAAAAAATAAAATCTGGTGCGTGCTTACCAACTTACTTAGATAAGAAATTAATGCGTTTTGTTAATGCCACTTCTCAAAGTTACACATTTTCCACATTCATTTCTTATTTTTGTTTTCATTTGCTCTATAAACCCCTCAGAACATTTTAATAATGATAACGCTTACCTGATATTAAAGCCGTTTTTGAGATAATCTAAAAATCAGAAAAAAAGTTATGAAATAAAGTGTCCCCTTCGGTTGGTCAATATTGATGAAATGTTAGCTATCACATCTTTGGCATATACATACATAAATACCCAGTTTGATCAAAATCGTGAAAGCCGTTTTTGAGTAAATTAAAAAAACACGTGAAATTGATACAAAATTTATTAAGTAAAGTCCCCCCTCCGGTTGATCAATTTTTATGAAATGTTGGCTATCACATCTTTGGCATATACATACATCAAATACCCAGTTTGATCAATATCGTGAAAACCGTTTTTGAGTAAATAAAAATCTGGTGCGTGCGCGCAACACACAACTTTCACTTACCAACTTACTTAGATTAGAAATTAATGCGTTTTGTTAATTGCCACTTCTCAAATGAACAGAACAGCTTTAATTACAACGCATTGGTTTGTCATTAAAGGCGTACGGCGCATGCGTGAGCTCAAGGTGTTTTATGAGTTGACAGAATATTTTTCTTTTTTTCTCCTATATATGTTTACTTGATTTTCTTCATATATCATATTTAGCCAATTCTTATTTTTAAGCGTGATGAGAGACAGTTAATTTCTCAATGTAAACTAAAACAAAGGTACTTTATAGAAAAACAAAAAAGGGCCCTTCCCCATTTAAGCCCCCTCAGAACATTTTAATAATGATAAAGCTTACCTGATATTAAATAACAACTAATTTTCATTAAACATAACGAATTTGATAAAAATCGTTAAAGCCGTTTTTGAGATAATCGATCAAAAAGGTAAAAATTGGACAAAATTTATTAAGTAAAGTCCCCCCTCCTGTTGATCGATTTTAATGAAATTTTTACAGTCATATCTCGGGCATATAAATACATCAAATACCAAGTTTGATCAAAATCTTTAAAACAGTTTTTGAGAAAATAAAAAAAACACGTGAAAATGATACAAAATTTATTAAGTAAAGTCCCCCCTCCGGTTGATCAATTTTGATGAAATTTTTACAGTCATATCTCGGGCATATCAATAGATCAAATACTCAGTTTAATCAAAATCGTTAGAGCCGTTTTTGAGAAAATCGAAAAAAACGAAAAAAGTTATTAAATAAAGTACCCCCTCCCTTTGAGCAATTTTGATGAAATTTTTGCTGTCACATCGCGGGCATATACCTACACTAAATACCCAATTTCAGGTTCCCACGGTTTATAGTTTTTGAGCTAGTCTGTTCACACACACACACACACACACACACACACACACAGACACACACACACACACACACAGACCATTTCGCGGGACTTGGTTATTTCGACTCAGGGGGTCCCAAAACGTGTATTTCCGTTGAAAACCGGAAGTCGAAATTTTTCACGATCGCAATACTTCCACTTACTATATATTTCATATATAGGTAAGTGAAAGTAAAAAAGACACGTGAAAATGATACAAAATTTATTAAGTAAAGTCCCCCCTCCGGTTGATCAATTTTGATGAAATGTTGGCTATCACATCTTTGGCATATACATACATCAAATACCCAGTTTGATCAAAATCGTGAAAGCCGTTTTTGAGTAAATAAAAAAAAACACTTAAAAATGATACAAAATTTATTAAGTAAAGTCCCCCCTCCGGTTGATCAATTTTGATGAAATTTTTACAGTCATATCTCGGGCATATAAATAGACCAAATACTCAGTTTAATCAAAATCGTTAGAGCCGTTTTTGAGAAAATCGAAGAAAACTTAAAAAGTTATTAAACAAAGTACCCCCTCCCTTTGAGCAATTTTGATGAAATTTTTGCTGTCACATCGCGGGCATATACCTACACTAAATACCCAATTTCAGGTTCCCACGGTTTATAGTTTTTGAGCTAGTCTGTTCACACACACACACACACACAGACCATTTCGCGGGACTTGGTTATTTCGACTCAGGGGGTCCCAAAACGTGTATTTCCGTTGAAAACCGGAAGTCGAAATTTTTCACGATCGCAATACTTCCACTTACTATATATTTCATATATAGGTAAGTGAAAATGCGACACTTATTGAGTAAACAGCCCCCTCCATTAATCAATTTTGAGGAAATTTTGACTGTCGCATCGCGGGCATATACATACACCAAATATCGAGTTTGGTCAAAATCATTAAAGCCGTTTTTGAGAAAATCGAGAAAAACGAAAAAAATAGACAAAATTCTTTTTATAAAGTACTCCCCCCCCCACCCCCCACCCCCTTTGACCAATTTTGTAGAAATTTTTGCTGTCACATTGCGGGAATATACATACACCAAATACCTAATTTCAGTTTTGTACGGCCTATAGTTTTTGAGCTAGTCTGTTCACTCTCTCACACACACACTCACACACACACACACACACACACACACACACACACACACACACACACACACACACACAGACACACACAGACCATTTTGCGGGACTTGGTTAATTGGACTCAGGGGACCCCAAAACGTGTATTTCCGTTGAAAACCGGAAGTCGAAATTTTTCACGATCGCAATACTTCCACTTACTATATATTTCATATATAGGTAAGTGAAAGTAAAAATCAATACAAATTAAAAGCAAACAAATCCTCAGTGTGCCCTTATCTAAACAATCATCACTATTGTAGTTTTCTTCCACCTTGTTTACAATTTTTTTCAAAACAAATTCCAGTGTATCAATATGCTCTATGTTGATTTCCTGTTCCATATTATATTTTGTTGCAATTTGTTGTAACTCTTTAAACCAAAATACCTTATTTTTTATGACCCCTGTGGCTAAATAATTCGGTGATATTGTAATATCCCTTTTATGTTATTTTTACTTTCACTTACCTATATATGAAATATATAGTAAGTGGAAGTATTGCGATCGTGAAAAATTTTGACTTCCGGTTTTCAACGGAAATACACGTTTTGGGACCCCCTGAGTCGAAATAACCAAGTCCCGCGAAATGGTCTGTGTGTGTGTGTGTGTGTGTGAACAGACTAGCTCAAAAACTATAAACCGTGGGAACCTGAAATTGGATATTTAGTGTAGGTATATGCCCGCGATGTGACAGCAAAAATTTCATCAAAATTGCTCAAAGGGAGGGGGTATTTATTTAATAACTTTTTACGTTTTTTTCGATTTTCTCAAAAACGGCTCTAACGATTTTGATTAATCTGAGCATTTGATCTATTTATATGCCCGTGATATGACTGTAAAAATTTCATCAAAATTGATTAACCGGAGGGGGGACTTTACTTAATAAATTTTGTATCATTTTCACGTGTTTTTTTTATTTACTCAAAAACGGCTTTAACGATTTTGATTAAACTGGGTATATGATGTATGTATATGCCCGAGATACGACTGTAAAAATTTAATCAAAATTGATCAACCGGAGGGGGGACTTTACTTAATAAATTTTGTACCAATTTCACGTGTACATATTTGTTATTTACTCAAAAACGGCTTTAACGATCTTGAAGAAACTGGGTATTTGATGTATGTATATACCATATATGTAAAAGCCAACATTTCATCAAAATTGGTCCAACTGAGGGGGCACTTTATTTCATGACTTTTTTTCCAATTTTTACCTTTTTTCGATTATCTCAAAAACGGCTTTAACGATTTTTATCAAATTCGTCATGTTTAATGAAAATTAGATTTTCTTTAATATCAGGTAAGCTTTATCATTATTAAAATGTTCTGAGGGGGCTTTTTTTTGGGGGGGCCTTTTTTGTTTGTTTGTTTCTTTTTTATAAAGTACCATTGTTTTTGTTTACATGGAGAAATTAACTGTCTCTCGTTACGCCTAAAAATAAGAAATGGCTAAATATGAGATATGATAAAAATAAAGAAAACATAAAGAGGAGAAAAAAAGAAAAATATTCAGTCAACTCATAAAACTCGTTGAGCCCACGCATGCGGAGTACGCCTTCAATGACAGACCATTGTTCATAATTAAAGCCGTTCTATTCATTTGAGAAGTGGCAATTAACAAAACGCATTAATTTGTAATCTAAGTAAGTTGGTAAGTGAAAGTTGTGTGTTGCGAGCACGCACCAGATTTTTTGTATCACAATCGGCTAAAAATTCGAAAGTCCACACCTCCGGATCCTCAATTTCAGAATTATCCTCAGCTTCCAATTATTTCGCCGAGGATGGCTTCATCTTAAGGAGGGGCGAGTTATACCCTAGGAATATGCCTCCTGCAGACTCCCAGCTGACTCCGCATTCCTATAGTACATAAACCCCGGCAACTAGAGCCGATTGTTCCCAGTCTGTTAGATTTAGTTCTGTTATCCAGTGTTTTGTAATCTAGTTCAATAAATCTCGTTTTTAAAAAGACTTTTAGTCTATCAGACCATCTAACTTAAGAAGGATACTTGGGAAAACAAGAAGAGACCGCATCAGAAACGAGAGGATTAGGGAGGATCTAAAGATATGCCCACTCCAGAAAACCATTGAGACCTGCCAGCTCAAGTGGTTTGGACATGTCTTTCGCATGGAACACCACAGAGACCCAATTAAAACAATGGAGGTGAGACCATTGGGCAAGAGGCCCAGAGATAGACCCAGGAAGTCCTACTTGGGCCATATCGAGGACTTTGGGAGACGGAGACAGAAGACGGCTGCCGAAATAAAGAACATGGCAAGGGACAGAGATACCTGGCGCCGTTGGCTGGAGTCACCCCCACGCAGAGAGGCAAATGGGTGGAAGAGAAAGAAGAAGAAGAAGCTCCTCTTTGTTGAACCCGAATTCGTAATCGAGTGAGGCCATCTTCTGCACTATGTTGTTAAGGCAAATTGGTAACTAGTTTTTGCCGATTTTGAAAATGGTAGTACAGAAGATGTTGAGTGAATGCGTAGAGGAAATCCCCGTATTTCGGGAAAAGAATGTGTTTCACTCTATAACTATTCACATGTTTCCCAGCTACAGTTTTTTTTATAGAGCGAGAACGAAAGAGTATTCTTGATGATATTGATATGGTGGTACCTGCAAGAATATTTGAAATTTTTATCATCCAAGCAGAAGACTACGCAGATCATTTCATTGTAATCACTGCCATTGAAAAATCACAGCATCAATCAAATTCATATAAAAAAAGAATTTTCAAAGCCTCGTACCGAAAAATAATATCTGTAATGATTTCTGTAGGCGTATTGATAGAAACCAAAAGTTATTTTTTAATTTTAAAGTTATGAGAATTAATAATTATCTTATTATTATTAAGAGAATAAAACGTTCCTTGTTTTTTACTTTCTCTTACATATATATGAAATATATAGTAAGTGGAAGTATTGCGATCGTGAAAAATTTCGATTTCCGGTTTTCAACGGAAATACACGTTTTGGGGTCCCCTGAGTCCAAATGACCAAGTCCCGCGAAATGGTATGTGTGTGTGTGTCTGTGTGTGTGTGCGTGCGTGCGTGTGTGTGTGTGTGTGTGTGTGTGTGTGTGTGTGTGTGTGTGTGTGTGTGTGTGTGTGTGTGTGTGTGTGTGTGTGTGTGTGTGTGTGTGTGTGTGTGTGTGTGTGTGTTTATTTACTCAAAAACGGCTTTCAAGATTTTGATCAAACTGGGTATATGGTGTATTTATGTGCTCGAGATACGACTGTAAAAATTTCATCAAAATTGATCAACCGGAGGGGGGACTTTACTTAATAAATTTTGTATCATTCTCGCGTGTTTTTTTTTTATTTACCCAAAGAAGGCTTTAACGATTTTGATCAAACTGAGTATTTGATCTATTTATATGCCCGAGATATGACTGTATAAATTTCATCTAAATTGATCAACCGGAGGGAGGACTTTACTTAATAAATTTTGTATAATTTTCACGTGTTTTTTTTTTAGTTACTCAAAAACGGTTTTAACGATTTTGATCAAACTGGGTATTTGATGTATGTGTATGCCAAAGATGCGATAGCCAACATTACATCAAAATTGATCAACCGGAGGGGGGACTTTACTTAATAAATTTTGTATCATTTTCACGTGTTTTTTTTTTATTTACCCAAAAAAGGCTTTAACGATTTTGATCAAACTGGGTATTTGATGTATGTATATGCCAAAGATGTGATAGCCAACATTTCATCAAAATTGGTTTAATGGAAGGGGCACTTTATTTCATAACTTTTTAACCAATTTTTACATTTTTTTTCGATTATCTCAAAAACGGCTTTAACGATTTTCATCAAATTCGTGGTGTTTAATGAAAATTAGGTGTTCTTTAATATCTGGTAAGCTTTATCATTATTAAAATGTTCTGAGGAGGCTTAAATGGGGAAGGGGCCTTTTTTGTTTTCCTATAAAGTACCTTTGTATTTGTTTATATGGAGAAATTATCTGTCTTTTGTTTTGCCTAAAAATAAGAAATGGCTAAATATGAGATATGATAAAAATCAAGGAAACATATAGAGGAGAAAAAAAGAAAAATTTTCAGTCCTCATAAAACTCGTTGAGCGCAAGCGTGTTACGCCTTTAATGACAGACCATTGTTCATAATTAAAGCCGTTCTGCTCATTTGAGAAGTGGCAATTAACAAAACGCATTAATTTCTAATCAAAGTAAGTTTGTAAGTGAAAGTTGTGTGTTGCGCGCACGCACCAGATTTTTATCACTGTAAAAGTAAATTATACGAATATATTAATAATCAACCTCTAAAGAATTGCATGATTTCCAGGTCCGAATTTTTTTTCAGTTTGCGCTTTAAATCCTAGCTTTCATGCCGAAGTTTATAGTTAAAAAAAAGATTAGTGAAATAAAAACAACATTGGTATTGCTTTTATATTATACGTTCATATACATGCATTAAAATGATTTCTTGAATCGCTGAAATACTAATTTTTTTTATTATATTTTTTTTTAATGCATCAACCACGAGGGTCATTATTTCCTTCTATTACAGCATGGGATACATAAAACGGCGAAGCGGTAGCTTAATTATAATTTATCGAGAAGATTGATGTGTTTTATGAAATCTAGGACATTATTGACTGTTATTTTGTAAAATGTTATGAAGATGTTCTGGAAGGTTGTACAGAAGTCTAGTATTTTACTTTTAGTCGGAAAAATCACGTTTAAACTTTTCTCTATTGCAACCATCTCCGCCGTAAAGTTACTGCATAATCGAGACAAAGAAAACAAGTGCTATCGCTCATTGCAGACTACCGATGCCCCTACACCTTAATGATTCTTCGATCCATCAGTGAATTCGAAGTCGGCGTCTCCTATTTCCTGTTTTAATTTAATGAATTTTTGTTTGTATTCAAACAGTGAGGTATCTTTTTTGAGTAGCGCCTTGAGAGAGAGGTACACTTTGGATGTTGGAAGTTCCCAAGGGCAGGTCGGTGAAATCGCTGACCCTGTAAAGCTGGTAGCTCAATACGCTTGCCATTGACACCCTTATCGCAAAAGATTGTTTCCGTACCGTAATTTGTTCTTGAGGAAGAGGTCGTCTATTTGGGAACAACAGAACAGACAAAGGGTGTTTGTAAGTCGCAATGATTTTGGCAAAGTAAATGAGATCTAGTTATTGTCTTCGTATCTCAAGAGGTGGCTCTGGGACTGGAACGGAAGGCACCAGTGGCAATTCTCAGACCGGCATTTTGCACTGAATCTAACATTTTTAAAACATTACTCGACGCTGAATTGTAGGCGTTACACCCATAATCTAGTTTCTATCTTATCAAAGATTTGTACAACTTTAAGATGCTTTTACGATCTGCACACCAGTGTTTCCGACCATTTCAAAAGATTGAGGTATCGAAGACAACTCGCCTTTAGTTGTTTAATATGTTGAGACCAGTTTAGGGTTCTCTCTCGAACTAATATAACTTAAATTGGTTATATGGTGTGGCTGTGCGGTAAAGCGCCGTACTCCCATGCCGGAGCTGCGGGTTCGAGTCCCGCCCTGGGTGGTGCTTTTCTTTCGTAGGATAAGTATCACCCAGTGCCATGGGTGTTTGTATGGGCAGTATAGGGCTTCAGTGGAAGCCTTAAAGTCCCAAAAAAAAAAAAAAAAAAAAAAAAAAAACTTAAATAATTAAATATCACTGTAAAATAAAAAGAAAATAATGAAAGAAATTATTTGTAACTAAATCTCTTATCTGGCCTGAAGGCTGCTAATTCTGCGGAGATCCTCACTGTTCGAAGGTTAACCTCAGACTGCACTGATCGCTCTTTTTGCAGCCTGATCCGCTACCTCATTCCCTCCTATCCCACAGTGTCCGGGGCCCCATATCAAAATCACAGAAACATCACTCCTATTCAGGGCGTATATTGCCATCAAGATATTTTGATTTTTGATGTTGCGTGTAAAGAAATCTCTGAGGGGGAGAAGAGCTGCTAAGGAGTCCGTACAGATGGCTAGTTTTTTACTTTTAGTCGTAAAAATCACGTTTAAACTTTTCTCTATTGCAACCATCTCCGCCGTAAAGTTACTGCATAATGGAGACAAAGAAAACAAGAGCTGTCATTGCTCATTGCAGACTACCGACTCACCTACACCTACATTGATTCTTCGATTCATCAGTGAATACGAAGTCGGTGTCTCCTATTTCCTATTTTAAGTTAACGAATTTTTGTTTGTATTCGTATGGTGAGGTATCTTTTTTGAGTAGCGCCTTGATAGAGAGGTACACTTTGGGTGTTGGAACTTCCCAAGGGCAGGTCGGTGAACGCGCTGCTCCCTGTAAAGCTGGTAGCTCAATACGCAAGCCATAGACACCCTTATCGCAAAAGATTGTTTCCGTACCGTAATTTGTTCTTGAGGAAGAGGTCGTCTATTTGGGAACAACGGAACAGTCAAAGGGTGTTTGTAAGTCGCAATGATTTTGGCAAAGTAAATGAGATCGAGTTATTGTCTTCGTATCTTAAGAATGAGACGATCTGCACCACAGCTGGTGTTTCCGACCATTTTCTAAAGATTGAGGGATCGAAGAAAACTCGCCTTTAGTTGTTTAATATGTTGAGACCAGTTTAGGGTTCTATCGAATACCATTTCCAGGTACTGGACAGAGTTAGAAAGAGCTATTGGTTTGTTATCTATCGATGGGATTATGTTCGGTTGTCTTTTGCTGAAGATTATTACAACGGTTTTATTGGTTGATATTCTGAAGCCATGTTCACCAAGCCACGTATTAACTCGGTTTAGAGTGGATTGAAATTTTTCTTGCATAGAGATTACATCTTTGCCCTCTGTGTAGATTACAAGATCATCAGCATAAAGAAAGCCTTCAACTGGTGAAATTATCATATTCAACACCTGACTAAAACAGATACTGAAAAGCGTAGCACTCAGAACGCAGCCTTGTGGGGCTCTATTTTCTTGTTCAAATTCTTGTGAAAAAGCGTCACCGATTCTTACTCGAAATCGTCTAATAGTTAGAAAATTATTTATAAAAGCGAGGGTATGACTATTTATCCCTATACTAACCAAGGTATCAACTATGAACCTTTTCCACGTTCGGTCAAACGCATTTCTATGTCCAAAAAACTGCCAATATTTTTTTCTTGTTCCCAAAAGCAAGAGAAATTTTGGATTCTAATCGGACTAAGTTGTCCCATGCGCTTCTGCCTTTCCTAAATCCGCTTTACCATATCGGCAGCGCGCCTTTAGATTCAAGATACCACGTTAGCCTGTTGCTTATTAATTTCTTTATCAGCTTACATATAGAAGAGGTTAAGGTGATTGGTCTATAACTCTAAACATTCATCGGATCTTTTTCTTTCTGGGAATAGAATAGAATAGGGGAGGTGGAATAGAAATATTTAGCTAATTTGTTTGCAACTGTGAAAGGGTCAGTTTCATATTGATCTAGAATTTTTAAACAATTTATTTGAGGAATAGACTCGAATCCAATAATTTTCCTGACTGTCTGCCAAAATACCGAACTTGGTGTATTATAAATGACCTTGCTGAGAAAGTTCTACCACGATAATTTTTTACATTTCTTAATAACACATCTTGCATGTTTTTTGGCAGATTGGTATGTTTCAAGCTTCTTAGAGTTTGGCCTGCATAGAAATTTCTTAACGCCCTTTTTCTTTTCTTTTTTTCGCTTCGTCACATTCCCTATTCCACCAAGGTACGGGGGGAGGGCGAGTGTGCGCGGTGTTGGATGTGGAGATAAGTGGAATTGTTGCATGGACAGTTTGAAGTAATTTTGTATTGATTTGAGATGGTATTCGGTCATCGTCAAAATCAGATAGATCTATATCCGTAAGCTGAGCTATCTCCTGGAATTGAGGCCAGTCAGGTTTTTTGATTCGCCATTTATTGGGTCTACCACGGGAAAAGCACTTTTTGAAAATGATAGGAAAACGGTCGCTGCCATATTATTATTTTTTTATTTATTTATTTTTTTTTTATTTATTTTTTTCTTGGAACCAAGATTTTTTAACAAATCCTATTTCGCCAAACTGTTCCTTCAGATTTTAAAAACTTAATTAAAATAGCCTATAACAAAAGTATTACTGAATAATTATGATAGCAGTTTTTTTTGAGATAATAATAAAAATGAAAAAAAAGGGGTGATGGCTTAATGACCACACATCTTATATCGGTAAGGTTATTTCGTTCAGAAAGTTAATCAATTTACGGGCTGTGTCTTTATTTATTGATCGCAGCATTTCCTCACCATCATCTATGATCCGCGATCCCAGGCTAATTCTCCTCTGTTTTTCAAACCTTTTACATTGGAACACAATGTGTCTAGGATCTTCAGGGCAGGCATGTTGGGCAATCACCGCTCTTAACCAGTCCCATTAACTTTAAGAATTTATTCATTCTGCCATGATTTATTCTTAATCGCGTCAGCTTAACTAAATTTGGACGGTTGGCATGGCATTTAAGAGTCGAGAACCATGGAATCAGAGTTACCTTCTGGTGCACGTCGTAGTGGTCCTTACCTTTCGAAAAACATTGCCACTCGTAAAATTGCTGCCAGTCTTTTATTATTGTTCCTCTCACTACTCTGGTAATGTCCAATAATGGGATATTGGCGTTATCTCGGTGAGTCTGGTTTTGATTAGCTGGTTTTCTGCCTGTTCATTTCCCGAAAGGCCTACGTGACCCGGAACCCATTGGAAATAGTAGAGGTTATTGGCATTTCGTAACGTAGAAATAATTTTCTAGGAAATATATGTTTGAGATCTGTTTAGGTGGAAAAATTCTAGGTGTTGACACGAAGCTGCTGAATCTGCTATAATAACTATTTTGTTCATGTAAAGGCATCGATTCTAATAAATTCTTTAATTGTCGAACCGTGAACGCTCGGCCAGGGGGTGGTAGAGAGAGCATAACGTGAGTGAGCGAGGTTGTGATAAAATTCTAACCGCTACAGCTTGTAAATTAGATGTAATGTCTATGTCTATGTCAATAGATGCCTATGTCTGAAAAATGGATATTATCTTTAATTATTAGGCAAAACCCACCATTAGCAATGCGACCCTCGGTGTAATCTTTTCTCCTAATTACATATCCACGGAAATCAAAACTTTCAGTAGCTTTTAGGTTTGTTTCTTTTTAGCAGGCTACAGAACAGTTATGCTCACTCATTATATATTCGAATTCAAGGCCGTTTAAATTCCAGTAAAGTAAAATAGCTGGTAGCAGCTAATCAGGCGATTCGTAGAATATGGCTTACTTAAATTAATATAAAATAATTTAAAAATTGACGAACGTCAAGAGATGCCCAAAATTGGACAAAAATTGTCTATCTCCCGTAAATACTCGCAAAACTTGCGAGATCGTGAGGGAGGTGTCAGTGAAGAGGAAGGATTTGGCGCCGTTTGGAAGCGACTCCGTGGCGTAATGGTTGGCATACCGCGCATGTCACGCGGATGACCCGGGTTCGATTCCCGGCGGAGCCAAATATTTTCTCTTCAAAAATAAATTATTTAAAACAATTTAAAAAATAGGTGGTTACCCACAATAATGGTTAAATTAATATAAAATAATTTAAAAATTGACGAACGTCAAGAGATGCCCAAAATTGGACAAAAATTGTCCATCTCCCGTAAGTACTCGCAAAACTTGCGAGATCGTGGGAGAGGTGTCAGTGAAGAGGAAGGATTTGGCGGCGTTTGGAAGCGACTCCGTGGTGTAATGGTTAACATCCGCGCATGTCACGCGGATGACCCGGGTTCGATTCCGGGCGGAGCCAAATCTTTTCCATGCGGATCCAAATAAAGACATATTCCTTTTAGTTAGAAAAAAGTTTCCTGAATATCAGGTGGCGTTGGATCTAATGCCGTTGCCATAGTAACGATAAAATACCAAATGAAAGTGAAAACTACACAAATTAATTAAAAGTAAAAGTAAAAGTGAACTGGTAAAAAAGGGAAAAGAAAATGTAATAATAAATGATTAATTGGTACTCCCTGCTAGCAGTGAGGTATTAGCTGATATCAAGACTGGGATCACAGTACACTACACGATGTGAACACTACGAAAGGTAAACGTCAACTGAAATCCTAATTTAAAACTCAAACAGAATTCTTTTGCAGTTTTTTTATTTTTTATTATTGGTATAAATGGCCATTTCTATATGAAAGGTTTTCAAATAAAGATTGAAGACATTTTAATTCCTCGCTTTTTTGACAAAGAACACAATGGTTATAGCGTTTTAAGGAATAGCCCCACACCATAACTTAAGACCCCATTTCGAAATGGATTCTTGGGGGCCAAGTAGAAAATATTTTGTTACAATGACTTCTGAAACAAAAATTAGCTTGCCCCTAATCTTTCTATCCCGAAACATTACGCTATACAGGTGAGCTATATCTAAGGACTTATTATAAATTATGCTTAAAAAAAGTTTATAAAACATTTGAATGTTAAAATATATATAATTTTTCAATTAAGGATATTAATAGACATCTTTTTAAAAACTTCAGTCGAGCACCCTTCCCATGGAACCACTGATGTATAAGCTACAACGAACACCCCTTAAAAGTAGTTTTTATTATAAATACTTATGTGGCAACCGAAAAAATAATATATTTCACATTCAGGAAAATGCCTGGAAAAAGGCAAAGGGAATAGGTTTAATGAATAAAATCAGTATAATATTTGGTTATGGGAATGGTGAGTGGTACGATAGACAGCACTGATATATTTTATATTACTTGGTAAAAAATAATACAGCACTTGTAACTAAACCAAACCATACTCACGCACTGATTCCTCTCAAAGTCGCAGAGGGGAAGAGGTGGTTCGCAGTCTAATGGAAGTTCATCCCTTATTTCAGTTTTCAACAAAAATGCCAACGATTTATCGTAACACGGAAATGGTACTGGTTCTGGTTCTGGTGGTACTGCGTTACGATCTTCAACCTGAAGGATTAAAATAAAATCGCAATTAGTTGGAGAACAGTAAAAAAGCAGATATTCTGGAATCGTTACAAATGTATATATCGCCGGTCAGCAAGAATAGTAACACAGCCAACAATTAAAAAACAAATTCGATTCAAGCAACAATATATCTAGAATATCGTTCATATTTAAGCAAGGAACGTGTCATTATTGTATTAGTAATACTGTTTACTACCTATATTTTAACAATGAAAATTTGTATCTTTCTTTTTTCATTTTTTGTATTATTATACTTTTATATTCCTTTTTTTCTCCCTACAATTTTTAAATTATTATAAACTAGACTGAACTCTTACTAGTAGTACATTAAAAATTAAGATCATAAGTCGCCAAACATCACCCTTGTAGTTGATTGGATGTAACCAAGATATTTAAAATGAATAAATATCTTTCTTTTGATGCATTGATAATTTTAGTGTTGACGATTTTGACTTGTGTCACTGTTCCTGTCAACCGGCGATTCGTCATTGGAAATAGTTAACCATACTAACTCACTGATTCCACTCACAGTCAACAGATATCAAAGGAAGAGAAGAGAAGATACTTGGCCCAACTGAAAAACCTTTTTTTTCTTAGTTAGACCAGCATTTATTTATTTACTACAAGGGCTCTACAGCCCTTAGAGGACCTTGGCCTCCGATACAATCCTTGCCCACTCCTTCCTGCCAACCGCATGTCTTCTCCACCTAGGCACCCCTATCCGGCGCAGGTCCGCCTCCACGTCCTCAAGCCACCTCAGCCGTAGTCTCCCTCCCATTCGTCTTCCTTCCAGCGCACAGTGTGAACATTTTGTCATTTAGTAATCAAAAAACTATTACTCCTGATCGAATGACCATAATGTAATAATTCTTTTTCCATTAAAGAGTATGGGATTTTCTTTATCAGCGAAAATAAAAAAAAAATATCACTAAGTGTTTCAAATTAATTTTTATACTAATCCTTTCTTCACTTTAATTTAGATAAAATATTTTATATGGATCAGGGTTATTCATAGAGAATGAAATGAGTCAGTATTATTATCTATTAAGCTTTCTACTTATACACAGGTCTTTTTCTGGCATTTGTTCCATTTGAAAGATTTTGAAATAATTATTGCCCGAACACGAAAAAATCCAAAAAAAAAAATTAAAAATATCCTATATTGTTTATAACTTTCAGTGAACAAAAATATTATCAAATACTCGTAATTAAAGTAGAAGTATATTTTAGGATATGGTCTAATTCGAGGCCGAAATATATTGAAAGTTCAATTAAAGGGATTTAAATCTTAAAACCGATCGCATTTGATAGATCAAATTCTATTATGATATTTTAGCACCCTTCAGCCTCTACCAATATGAAAAAAATCAGAACCAACTATCGCCAATAAAAGAATTTATATCAATTTAAATACTTTCTTTTCATAAATTGCAAAGTCAACGTGGATGAAATCAAAACGCATTTTTATCCAATAATTTTACCGCCATCCTACTTATTTATAAAATATGTGCAGTAATATAAAAAGTAAAGCTCAATAGGGAAAAAAAAATTATTTTAGGCAAAATCTATGCTTTTATTAGCAATAGTTGATTTGGATTTTTTTCACAGTGATAGAGGATTGAGAGTACTAAAATGCCATTATAGAATTGGACCGATCAAATGCGATCGTTTACCGATATATCGATTTCAAGATTTAAAGCCCTATATTTGAAGCAATGTAGATATAGATCTGTTTGTTGGGGCTTGAGGCGTAAAACCCTAAGGGTCATCAACGCCTGAAAATAAATATAGATATAATATAACCCTATATATTTGACCAATATAGATTAAGCAAAATCTATGCTCATCTCTCTAATATTATTTTTTTTTTCTATTGAGCTTTACTTTTTATATTGATGCACCAAACATATTTTATATATAAGAAGAATGACTGTGAAATTATCGGATAAAAATGCGTTTTGATTTTATCCACGTTAACTATGTAATCTTGGAAAAGAATATATTTAAATTGATATAAATTCTATTTGTACTAAATCCTTTTATATTAATTTATACTTTATTATTAAATAATCAAACCAAACCATACTCACACACAGATTCCTCTCGAAGTCGCAGAAGGGTGTAGGTGGTTCGCACTCCAATGGAAGGACATCCCTCATATCAGTTTTCAACAAAAATGCCAACGATTGTTCGTAACACTGACCTGGTACCCGATATCTCACTGCTTCAGGTTCTTCAACCTGAAAGGTTAAAATATAATCGCAATTAGTTGGAGAAAAGTAAAAAAGCAGATATTCTGGAATCGTTACAAATGTATATATCACCGGTCAGCAAGAATTGTAACACAACGCACAATTAAAAATCTGGTGCGTGCTCGCAACACACAACTTTCACTTACCAACTTACTTAGATTAGAAATTAATGCGTTTTGTTAATTGCCACTTCTCAAATGAACAGAATGGCTTTAATTATGAACATTGGTCTGTCATTAAAGGCGTACTCCGCATGCGTGGGCTCAACGAGTTTTACGAGTTGACTGAATATTTTTCTTTTATTTTCCTCTATATGTTTTCTTTATTTTTATCATATCTCATATTTAGCCATTTATTATTTTTAGGCGTAACGAGAGACAGTTAATTTCTCCATGTAAACAAAACAATAGTACTTTATAAGAAAGAAACAAACAAAAAAGCCCCCCCCCCACCACAAAAAAAAAGCCCCCTCAGAACATTTTAATAATGATAAAGCTTACCTGATATTAAAGAAAATATAATTTTCATTAAACATGACGAATTTGATAAAAATCGTTAAAGTCGTTTTTGAGATAATCGAAAAAAAGGTAAAAATTGGAAAAAAGTCATGAAATAAAGTGCCCCCTCAGTTGAACCAATTTTGATGAAATGTTGGCTTTTACATATTTGGTATATACATACATCAAATACCCAGTTTCTTCAAAATCGTTAAAGCCGTTTTTGAGTAAATAACAAATATGTACACGTGAAATTGGTACAAAATTTATTAAGTAAAGTCCCCCCTCCGGTTGATCAATTTTGATGAAATTTTTACAGTCGTATCTCGGGCATATACATACATCATATACCCAGTTTAATCAAAATCGTTAAAGCCGTTTTTGAGTAAATAAAAAAAACACGTGAAAATGATACAAAATTTATTAAGTAAAGTCCCCCCTCCGGTTAATCAATTTTGATGAAATTTTTACAGTCATATCACGGGCATATAAATAGATCAAATACTCAGTTTAATCAAAATCGTTAGAGCTGTTTTTGAGAAAATCGAAAAAAACGTAAAAAGTTATTATATAAATACCCCCTCCCTTTGAGCAATTTTGATGAAATTTTTGCTGTCACATCGCGGGCATATACCTACACTAAATATCCAATTTCAGGTTCCCACGGTTTATAGTTTTTGAGCTAGTCTGTTCACACACACACACACACACACACAGACCATTTCGCGGGACTTGGTTATTTCGACTCAGGGGGTCCCAAAACGTGTATTTCCGTTGAAAACCGGAAGTCGAAATTTTTCACGATCGCAATACTTCCACTTACTATATATTTCATATATAGGTAAGTGAAAGTAAAAATAACATAAAAGGGATATTACAATATCACCGAATTATTTAGCCACAGGGGTCATAAAAAATAAGGTATTTTGGTTTAAAGAGTTACAACAAATTGCAACAAAATATAATACGGAACAGGAAATCAACATAGAGCATATTGATACACTGGAAATTGTTTTGAAAAAAATTGTAAACAAGGTGGAAGAAAACTACAATAGTGATGATTGTTTAGATAAGGGCACACTGAGGATTTGTTTGCTTTTAATTTTTACTTTCACTTACCTATATATGAAATATATAGTAAGTGGAAGTATTGCGATCGTGAAAAATTTCGACTTCCGGTTTTCAACGGAAATACACGTTTTGGGGTCCCCTGAGTCCAATTAACCAAGTCCCGCAAAATGGTCTGTGTGTGTGTGTGTGTGTGTGTGTGTGTGTGTGAGTGTGTGTGTGAGAGAGTGAACAGACTAGCTCAAAAACTATAGGCCGTACAAAACTGAAATTGGGTATTTGGTGTATGTATATTCCCGCAATGTGACAGCAAAAATTTCTACAAAATTGGTCAAAGGGGGTGGGGGGTGGGGGGGGAGTACTTTATAAAAAGAATTTTGTCTATTTTTTTCGTTTTTCTCGATTTTCTCAAAAACGGCTTTAATGATTTTGACCAAACTCGATATTTGGTGTATGTATATGCCCGCGATGCGACAGTCAAAATTTCCTCAAAATTGATTAATGGAGGGGGCTGTTTACTCAATAAGTGTCGCATTTTCACGTGTTTTTTTTTATTTACTCGAAAACGGCTTTAATGATTTAGGTCAAACTTTTATCCCATAATAAATTTTTGAAAACGATATAAAGCGATTTTAGTGGAACAGTAATGTGTGAAGATGAGGAATGGCGTTTACATATTATCGAAACACGTTGATTTTTAGGGCGGATTCACACTATCGCTCCGCTCCCGCTCCACTCCCGGTCCGCTCAAATATTCTAAAGAGAAATAGACAGAGAATTCCACTATCGGTACCGCTCCACCATCGCTCCACTCCCGGTCCGTTCTCGCTCTACCCCATTCACACTAGCGCTCCGCTCCCGCTCCGCTCCAGGTCCGGTCTCACTCGCAAAATATTCTAAAGAGGAATAGAGAGAGGTTAATCACAATATTGGCCCAGGTCCGGCCTCGCTCCGCTCCCGCTCCACTCTCGCTCCGCTCCCGCTCCACTCTCGCTCCACATCCGCTCCACTCTCGCTCCACTCCCGCTCCACTCTCCTAAAGTCTTTTCATATTCACATTATATAATTTTACACCGTTCACGATTGAAGCCATTAATAATCGAAACCGTCTGTATTTGGATTTTAATTAATAATTAACTTTCAGTTATTAAAGTATTTATTTATTCATAAATTTTACAGCCAAAAAAGTTAAACTTTAAAATATATATATATATATATATATATATATATATATATATATAAATAATTATAAATTAATTTAATTAATGGTGAAGAAATAATATAATTTTTTTTTTTCCGAATGTATTCGAATAGGTTTGAAATGATAAAAAAAAAAAAATCACCAACAATACGCGCGGTTTTTCGACGTAAAAAATTGATGTTATGTTTGAGATATATTTTGCTATGAATTAATGTACTCGTAAAAAATGGTCATCTATTTATTTATTGACTACATACTCATTGCTATTATAAAATAACGTTTAATTTGAAACGAATAAAAATGCAGTATATTATGAAAAATGTCAGATCATTAACAAAAAAATATATTAAAGCAAAAAATAATTAAAATATTAATCAGGAAAAGAAGAGAACACAATCGGTAAATTTGTAGCATTTACCGATTTCAACTTGAAATTTTCAAGCGTATTCGAATACATTCCGAAAAAAATTTAAATTATTTCTTCACCATTAATTAAATTAATTTATAATTATTATTAATAATTATCATTGTGTTGCAATATATTCTTCTTATTATATTTTTTGATAATATTATCTTCTTCATCAAGAAAAGTACACTTACCAGCTATTTCTACAAACGAAAAATTGATTTTTTTTTGGCCGTAAAATTGAAGAATAAATGAATACCTAAATAACTGAAAGTTAATCATTAATTAAAATCCGAATACAGACAACTTCGGTTATTAATGGCTTTAATAGCTTAAACCTGTCAAAATTGAACGGTGTAAAATTATATAGTGTGAATATGGTAAGACATTAGGATAGCGGACCGGGAGTGGAGCGGGAGCGGAGCGCTAGTGTGAATGGGGTAGAGCGAGAGCGGACCGGGAGCGGAGCGAGAGTGGAGCGGGCGCGAAACCGATAGTGTGAATAGGCCCTTAATCTATGTAAGTTCGTAAGTGAAAGTTGTGTGTTGTGGGCATCGCACCAGATTTTTTTTTCATCAAAAGTTGTAAAAAAATAGGATATTTTTAATGTATTTTTTTCGGGTTCATACAATAATTATTTAAAAATCTATGAAAAGGAGGAAATACCTGAAAAGGATATGCATATAAGCAGAAAGATCAATAGATAATAATACCTACTCATTTCACCCTCTATGTATGATCATTTACCTGATAAACTATTCTGTTTAAATGAAAGTAAAACAAGTTTTCAGATTCAAATTTTATTTATTATTTTTTTTATTCTTACTATGGAAAGAAATGAAAAGAAAATTATTTGATTATCGTCGTTTAGTCAGGAGTTATAGATTTTTGGCCGCTAAATTACAAAATGTTCCCACTGTGCAGCGGTTGATGTAGCAGATTTCTAAGTAGGCAATGTTCCGACATTCTTTCCACATGGCCAAGCCATCGGATTCTCGCCATTTTGATGAAAACCACTATGTCTGGTTCACCATAAATATTCATTAGTTCATGATTATTGCTAGACCGCCATTGTCCTGCTTTGTTAATTGGTCCGGATATCATTCTGAGGACCTTCCTTCCCGAAACCTTGATCGTGTTTTTGTGCTCTTGAGTCAGGATCCACGCTTCGCTGCTATACGTTACTACGGATATGATGATTGTCCTATATGTTATCACTAAGCCTCGGAATTCCGTGCAGTAAAAATTTGAAAACGTGCAATAAAAACTTCTAAACGTGCATTAAACACTTTAAAACGTTCATAAATATGTAATAAAAATCAATCAAATGCTTGAAAATTAGTCATTAAATTATTTTTGTGAACAAAAAATAGCTACTTTGGAATAAAATAAGTAGCGGAGAGTAAATTGAAATAGAAACTCTTTTATGTTTACAAATTATTTTTATAATATTGTTTTTAGTATACTTTTTTGTAAAATAACTGAACTTTGGATCTTTTGTATAACACTATTGATCTATTTTTGAAAATATTTCCGATAAATAAAATCGGAACATAAAATATTTACTTAAAATAGTAACACCAAGATGAGGAATTAACAGTGAAATACTCGCATGTAAGCTGTAATTATATTGGAAATAGGAAGATTTTAAAAAAGGAAAGATACTACTCAAATTATCGAATCACTACATGCAATATCCGGTGCATAGGCTTATTTTTAAATCAGTCTGGTACATGGGCTGATCCAGCCGATTGTGCAGGGGGGCTGCAGTCCTAAAGGGAGGGGGCTGCAGCCCCACAGCTTCACCCCCGCCACTGGATCCGCCAATGGTCTGATTACCGCATTACCCCTGTTACTGTTTTGGGATTAAGAAAAATATGGTACTTACGTGTGCTACAGTGGGAAAAAATTTGTGATTTCCTCTCACATCCAATATTTTTATCACTAGATATACAAAAAACTAGACTACCATCCCTATTGAGCTCAGAATATTTTTCAATCCATCCCGCAATTTTCGAAGACACTTACTCTAATGTTTTGGCATTTTTAGTAACAATATACTCGACAGAAGCTAGTTTGACACTAACAGTACAATGAGCATTAAGAAAGAAAATTTAAACATCCAGGAACTACTGAACCCTCAGTTCTTGCAAATTGGAGATTAGTGTTTTTTTACATCTCCCAACGTTCCTGTTTTTCCCCATGATATTTACATTTATTTTTCCAGTATTGTTTTGATTTGTATTTAAGAAAATAAATATTGGTAATATTTTTTTCTTCAAACTATCAAATGATGTAATTTCGTGCAATAAAACTTCAAAACCTGCAATTTCGTGAAGTAAACCCCCATACGTGCAATGTCGTGTAGTATAAAACTTCATTGAAACATACCATTAGGGTTAATTCGAATAACTAACTTGAGTTTGCTTTAATCTGACTTACCAATAAAAAATTGCAATTGCACGGGAATCCGAGCTTTAGTTATCAGTTTAGCTCTGCGCGAAAGATTTCGAAAGCGGAAAACCCTCTCCCTGAAGTGCAAATATTATTATTTGTGGTCATAACTAAGGTAGTTTTGGCAACACTGTCGAAATTCTGACCGCATACTGAGATGTAAGGGTTTCCCTGCCTCTCCCTTCTAGAGCATCGATACATTTGGTCTTTTCAGGATTGACCTCAATACCAAATTTACTCTCCTGGAATTCTTGTAAAGCACCAGATAATGATGAAAGAGTTCTTACTGTGATGACGACTTCATCTGCGAAATATATAACAGATACTCCAGCAAGACTCTAGATTAAACTTTTATTGTCAATATAAAATGTTACATCATTATATCAAAGATATTCTCTACTAAGTCTCTAGGACTAACTATAAGATACATCACTGTGTGTGCTACTATCTGTCTATGCTATCTAACTCTTACTCTGTGTCTGTTACTCTCTGTCTGTTTGTGTGTTTTGGGGGGATAAATATATTCAGAGCTTGGAGTGGGGATTTGCTAGTTCTGCACTAGAGCGGGGGGAAAAGTCGTGTCTTCTGATTGGTAAGCAGGTTGGGGGGCGGCCTTTTGTCTTAGTCCGCTACTTCTTATTGGTCAAACCGGCTTGGGGCGGCCTTTGTCTTAGACCGTGTCATATGATTGGTTGAGCTGTAGCTGGAAGGGGTGGCCCTTATGGACATCAAGATAAATGAGGACCATGTTGAAGGGACTCTCAAAGAGCAGGATGCAAGTGTTATAGCAAAAAGAGGGAAGGCCAACAGGCTATTAGGGAGAGGCCTCAGAATATGGAAGTAATAAAGTTGTTAATATATTGTCGCAGTGAGACAGCGGTCAGTCAGCATGTGGGGTTGGCCTGGAGGGCCTAAGGTCGTAATGGCTATCATCTTGTGGTGTCAACCATGTGGATGACATGATTAATGCCAGCGGACGTGGGAACTGGACCTTAGGAATGGTTAGGGCGGTTACAGGGCGAAACCTGGGACCATTCACTAATGTTAATGTTATTGTTTGTAACAAAGACTAAAAAATAATTATTAGATTTCAGAATTATTTGTTAACTTGCGTAGGCCATATGCTGCGTCATTATGTTCATAATCGTTCCTCCAGGATTAGTCTGGATGGACCTCACAGCCATTTCCAAACTTAAATTAAATAGTGTTGGGAATAATGGGTCGCCTTGTCTGAGACCATTGAAAACACCAAATTCCCGGGATCTATCTTAACTCGACACTTTGTGTTAGATAGTGTCATTTTTGTAAGTTGTACAACTTTCTGTGGCAACCCTAGAGTTACCATATTTTCTTTGGAGTTATCTTCTATCCATTCTGTCATAGACCTCCTAGAAATCCACAAACAGACGGTGCAGATCGATGTTGAACTCATATGTCTTTTCCAGCATTATGCTCAGAGAAAAAAAGGTGGTCAATAGTAGATCTGCCATGCCCGATAATAAAAACAAGGAAATGTTTCAATTCAATTTTTTCTAGGATTCTTAAAATTATGATAATAGTAAGCCAAGATATTTCCGTTCGTATTAGTAAGTATAACAAGTGTGCGATTGAAGGAAGTGAAACTTTTAGTGAAGCGGGTTCCTCTCACTCGACACTTTGTGTTAGATAGTGTCATTTTTGTAAGTTGTACGGGTTTCTGTGACAGGTTTATTATATATATATTTTAGGAGTTTTCTTCTTCCATTCTGTCATAGGCCTCCTTGAAATCCACTAACAGATGTTGCAGATCGACGTTAAACTCATTTGCCTTCTCCAGCATTATTCCCAGAGGGAAAATATGGTCAATAGTAGATCTGCCAGGCCCGAAACCACTTTGGTACTCTCCAGCTACTCTTTCCACGCAAGCGACCATTCGTTTGTTGATCGCCACAGTAAGAATTTTATAGTAAACGCTAAGGACAGGTATACCCTTATAATTTCTACTTAATAATCTGGCAGCTTTCTTGTGTATAGGGCAGATCAGTGCAGTTCTCCATTCCTAGGGCATTTGTTCATTTATCCAGATGCCATAAATTAATCTGTATATCTCATCAGTAACTCCTTCTCAAACTTAACTAGCTCTGCTGGTACCTGATCTACGCCTGGAGCCTTATAATTCAGCAGTCTCTTCTTTCTCTGGAGGTAGTTCTTCATCTGCATGATCTTGCGATTGAATGTGATATGTTCCAATCTTGATTCAGTCTTGCATTGAACCAGCGATACTATAAATGACAATGAAAGTTGTCATACTTTTTTGACGGAATAGAGAGTATTATTTACTTTAACTATTATTTCGTAAAAAATTGGTTTTATTTATTCTAAATAAATATAGCATAATTTTTGAACTGATTTTTTAAAATAAAAATTAGCTTCACTTCAAAAGATTGTTTCACATAAGTCTAAATCAATATAGCCTTTTTATTGTGTTTTTAATCAACTAGAATAATTTAAACTTTACGATTGTACACTCAAATCTTATGAAAACCCTTTACTATAACCTTTTGAGGAAAGTATTCACAACCCACTAATTACACAAGTGTTTGGTTGGAGAAGAGATATTTTGACCATGATAGATGGAAGGTCGAAATTTTTGATGATTTATAAAAGATGTGTAAAAAGTGGAGACAATGAGCTGATTTATAAATCTTGAGAGTTTCTCCCCACCGACCTCCTTAGTCTTTAAATATCCTCGTGGAAGAAAAAGGGACCATTTGCAGGTGTATCGATGACCAAGTATTCTGAGGTATGTGATTGTACAGGTCCAAAAAGTATTGCTTACTACTCCTAGAGTAATTCAAATATCGAGAAGTAATTAATATAAATAATAATATTTATATTTTACCAACACATATAATATAGATTTCAAATCATTTTAATATTTAAATAAGAAAGTTTACTTACACATGTGTTAGTTTCAAAATCACAGCTTGTCTCAGGCGGATTGCAGTAGAGTTCAATATTTCTATTTTCTTCTATTTTTAGCATGTATGCGAGCCTGGGAATCACACAGTGAACTACCGATCGATATTTTGTTGATCGCAATATGCGTTTCTTGGAGCCAACCTAAAGAGTGTTAACAATTAGATTTTATTTACTTATTTTCTTGTTCAAGTAATGGTTGTTAAACTAATCTAAAAAAGTCAAAAACAGCAGTGACCAAGATTGTTTGATGCGCCACTGCTCAGATCCAAATCTATAAGCGGATAATAATAAATAAAATAAAATTCTAAATAAATAACGCTTATTTTTTGAACTGATTTTTTCAAATAAAAGTTAGCTTCGCTTTACAAGTTTGTTTTACTTAAGTCTAATAAGATAAAGCCTTTTTATTGTGTTTTTAATCCACTAGAATAATTTAAATTTTACGATTGCTCACTCAAATCTAAGGAAAACCCCATAGTATAAAATACAATACAGAGTGAAATTTCTAACAACTAAAAAAGTATGTCAATTAACTACCCTAAAGATAAAAGCGGTCTAAAGAAGATGATAAGAAATCGTAAAGCATCAACAACCGACTGAAGCATCAAGTTATTTGAAGATCCTTACAGGGAACAAACTTAGATGAAAGAGAAATTGGGAAACTCTAAAGCTATATAATATATAAAAAATCTGGTGCGATGCGCTCAACACACAACTTTCACTTGCGAACTTACTTAAATTATCTAATTGACGGATCGACGTGTTTCGATAATATGTAAACGCCCCACTTTTCCACATTAAGTGCTTATATTTGTATAACTCCATAAGTTATAATATGTAATGCAAAACTTGAAAGTTATCAGTACTTTTCTAGTCATTATTGCTTATTTCTTTTTTCATCAACAGTCGAATTTTTTTTTACTGCTTGGTTTGTTATTACAGCGATTTGCTTTTTGTAAATATATTGTAAAGGTGAATCGGCAGGAGGTGTATTTACGACTCGTAGTAAAGTTTGTCTCTTATGCCTTTCTGGAAATCAAGAGCGATTACTGATCCTCTAAAATCACTTTACATTTCCTTCAGAAATGTATTATGGAACTAAAGTTTCTAAACTAAAATATAAATAATTAAAGATTATCTTGTACCATATTTTTTTACACCTTAAATGCTTTAAATAATTTGAGCTTCACGTATTTACTCTCTAAAGTAAAATAAATTTTTTTATTGTTAAATTAAAACTTTTATTTTCATCAGTGACAATACGGGATATGAAATTTTGGCTGTCACAACGCTGACATATACACACATCAAATACCCAGTTTGATCAAAATAGTTACCGTTTTTAAGAAAATAAAAACACATTTTTGTATTTGTTCAAATGAAACATTTTTTTCATTACTTGGAGCTATTATTATTTGATTTTTCATTACTTATAGAAACATATTAATAATATTTTTTCACATTTATATTGACTATGATATTTAATTGGAAGTATTTCCGATAGTATGTATTTAATAGTATGAGGTTAGATTCAAATCAATAAAAAAACGGCATGGTGTCTTTTTACCTCAAGAGCACAGCAGATATATATTATATAAAATCTTATTTAGGATAATTATATATTAAATACCTCAATTATTATGATGATGGTAAGGAACACAGCCCGTAATGGAATCATAATTGAACTATGTGTACTGAACTGTATATTCAAGAAGATCTCAAAGCTATCAGTTTTAGTATAATTATCGTTATTTTATGGAGCAATGAAATTTCAACAATACATTTATGAATAAATCAATGAAATTATTATTCATTGCCGATACTAAATTGGTTCCAACAACACTTTTGAAAAGAAAGATATTTTTATGATCCTTAATATTTATCCTATTCTACTAGGGAGTTAACAATTTTTTTGTAACAATTATTTATTTTCAATTTCCTGCATATATTTAGGACTAAGAACCATGATTGCTTTGAATTAACGTTTTCTAAATGGTTTATTGATTATAATGAGGACTTAGGAAGATGAGAGTTCAAAGTGAAATTTTTCTCATTTTGAGTGAGTCAAATGTAAAGTGTGAAAAAATATTTTTACGTGGATATGAAAAATTATTTTTTTCTAAGATCCCAGTTTACCAGTACCGGTGATAATTGCTCTCCTTGCCTAAAGCCACTCTTAATCTGGAAGCTACTTGAGATGCCTGCTAAAGTTTTAACCTTGCAACTCGTCCCTTTCAGAGTCATCTGCGTCAATCTTATCAGTTTGTTACGTATTCCTAGTGAGTGCAATGCCTCTCATATTTTTTACATACTATCAAATGCTTATTAGAAATCGATAAAGGCGATAAGAGGCGGTGTAAATCGATATTATAATCGATCATATTTTTTTCCAGCATTTTTCTAATCGAAACAGGCTATAGTTAACCTCGGGAACCGCTCTTTATTCTTAAAAAACAGGCAATGTTACTGATAAGTGATAGTTAATTTATTTGTGGGCCTTAGAAGACAAGGTGCCTAAGTAATTATTTTTTTAAAAATCCAGTTATTAAAAGCATAATATGGTTTGCTGTTCTTACTCCAGTTATTTCCCAAAGTTCAGCCTGAAGTTTGCACCATCGATATCCAACCCATCATCTTAGCGAATGGTGGTAGATACGAAACTGGATTATAGAAAAATCAGAATGTATCCTTATCAAATCATTATTAGCCTTTTTCTCAAATGTACGATGTCTCATCATGCTGCCATGGTCCGGAACAATATTGTTTCTCTTGCCCTCTAAGACTAAGACGATCGTTAAAGAAGCAAGAATCGCTCTTATTTTCAGACTACTTCAACCTCTACTTGACAAACACTCTAAGCTTCCATTTAATTACAATGGTGATTTGCATGACAAATTCCTACCTTCTAATGAGATGTTGACAACTTTAGAGGCTTAACTGAATCATACTATTCTTCCTCTAAATGATATTTGTTTCTTCGCGTGAACTCTAAATGCCCCTCATAATTTCGCAAATATAAGGCCTTATGTAGTAATTAGTTATCGTTAGATAATTAATTTATAATTTTTAAACTATTTTATTAGAAGATAAAAGATTCGACCACGGCCGGGAATCGAACCCAGGTCCTCTGCATCTACGTCGCAGCGCTCTTACCACTGAGCTAACCGTGAGTCCGTTCCGATCGTGAGGTACGGTTAGCTCAGTGGTAATAGCGCTACGACGTAGATGCAGAGGACCTGGGTTCGATTCCCGGCCGTGGTCGAATCTTTTATCTTCTAATAAAATAGTTTAAAAATTATAAGGCCTTAATTTTGTTTAATAAACTATCAATAGTATTTGATAATTTCAACCAATATAATCTTTATTTGTTCTGATCTTATCAAATCCTAGTTTTCTTTAACAGTCAAACATCCTTTCATGAAACAGAAACTACCCACATTAATTAATGGTTATCTTAATCTGAACAACTTTAGAAATTAAAAACAAAACAAATTACATTAAGAACTTTTATTAGTAGAGCCGAACTTGACAACGCAGTCAATTACAACGGAAAGTATAAAAAATGCAGTTTCGCAATCAACCACATCAAAGAAAGCACGTACTAAATATGATGCTTACATATTTCAAACAATAAGTAATCATTTAAAAGAAGTAAGTGGAATCATTGCTCAATGGCAAAGAACCAGATACCCATCATTCATAACAGTACTTACTTAAAAAATTTACGACGATCTATTACCATTTAGAAACGATAAATATCAGTACGTATCAGTACGTTTTTTCAGTCGATCTTTAGCGTATTAGGATTACTTAGATTCAATGAAAAACATCAATATGGAAATCAAAAAAGACGAATAAAGAAGGCAAAAGACATACCGCTTCTATTGTCCTTGAAAACCATCTTTTTTTATAAACCTTTTTTTTTTACTTGAACAAAGGTTAACAAGTCTACCATTGACACTAAATATAAATGAGTGTCAGAGGTGGACGTTTTTTGTAGATACTGGGCAGTTATTTACTCAATAATTACGTGATATGACTCCGAATTTACTTAGACTATAGACTCACTTGGAGCATCCTTACAAATTTATAAAAACGTATCAGGAACTTACCAGATGTTACATACAGCTTTCACATCTTCTGGACTACAGACAAACGTAATTCAAACCTCTAGTGTGACCTATTTGGACAGTCGGAGCAGAACATAGGGCTTCTGCAAAATACGAACTTTGAACAAAATACAAATTATACAAACCAAAATTCTTAGGAAAATTTCAAATGCACCATGGTTTATTTTACATCACACCGTACACAACGACATGAATATGCATAGAGTAAAATCTTACATACAAGTTAAACGCCAAATATTTCACTCTTTAACAATTCTGATGAAAAACCTAATCCAAGAATCCTTTCTCTTTTCTTTGTTACGCGGATGCGCCGCCGGGAAACCCCGATAGTAAATTAGAGTGTTATTTACTAATATATCATTCATTAACACTTGACAATCAATTTAACCAAAATTATATGATTAATGAGACCTCTGGTTATAGCCCTTGGAGATTTCGGAATCAGGGTGTACTTTTCCTACGTAAAAAGTTGTAAAATCTTGTCATTTGACCGAAATCATTTCCAAATGTCTGGTTACCCCGATAAGTAGAGTAAACAATCATTTAGCAGTATGTATCTAGTATACATAACATTTGAAGAGGGAGTGTGCTCTAAGACCATGACCCTGGATTAAATTCTCTGGAAGGATTGGTTCGTGAAACAAACAAATAATTACTTCCGATGGCCGGACCCGAGGCATGTAAAAGTATTTTATCAACCTCTAGATGATATATCATCATGAGATTTATCGTAGAATAATAATTACTTACTATCAGATTGTTTTTTCTGCAGTAGTGCCCAGGAATAGGCCTCAGATAGCAACTAATATATTTGCTAAAGGGTAAATTGCTAAAGGGTTGGGTAAGAACGATAAAGTAGATATAGCAACTGCGGAAGCCCTTTATCAAGCCATCTTCCAACCGGCTGCCTTCTCTGTCTCATGCCCTATACTCTCTAAAACCTACTTTTGACATACTCTCTAAAACCTATTCCTTCCAAATGAATATGTTTAGCATATCTAATATAGAAAAAAAAAATGTATATGTATGCTTAAAAATATATTATATATGCTAATTTATATTAATATATATATATTAGTGACCGACCGAAGTTTCGGTTTCGGTTTCGGCCTGTTTCGGCCGAAAAACCGGGTTTCTTTAGAATTCTTTACCTTAAGTGTAAAGAATAGTATTTATTCTTTAGCGTTAAGAACCTTTTTGTGCTTTTAATCATCTCCTCATTGATATTGAAATTTGATTTCTAAAAAAAAAGATTAACATAAATAAGTGTATATTCTAAATACTTAAACTTAAATTAGTAGACATGTCCACAGATTCAACTCAAAAGTGAAAAAAATATTTTAGTCAGTAACGTTGTCATTGAAAGTTGCATCAAATGGTGGTAGTAGGTTTTAGTCTTTGTTCTATCTTGGCAGCTCACTTCTCCCCTCGGTTCACTAATAACATCCCTAAAACTTGTCTCAATTTTTACCATGAAGAAGCACGTTTTCGACCAAAAACTATTCTATAAATTTTCAAACTAGATTAAATCCGCTAACATTTGAGACCAAAACTGACACAGTAGACTAAATAGATTCTGACATACAGCTTTACTTATTCAATAGGCCGTCATTTTGTATTCTATCGGCTTTGTTATGGCAAAGTTTTACCATATTATTTATTATTTAGACATGATAATATGAATTTTTATTAATATCAGCCTGTTATTTCAACTTTTATGGCTGTACTATTGGAAGGTGTATGTCCACGGGGACCAGCTCTACTAGGAAGGAGGGGGCCGGGATTCGATCCTTTAACCTAACTAATACAGCTGTTTTACCAGCTCTTGTATACCAGCTCACTTATTAAATGAATAATTGAGTTAAATTTCTCTTATTTTATAAGCTTTCATTGATAGTAATATGCTAAACTAGACATATTACACACTTATATGTATTATATATAGACTATATTTAGCTAAAATTTTGGTTTCGGTCGGACACTAATATATATATATATATATATATATAATTTTTTTTACTATCAGAAGAATATAAATTTAGTGAGTTAACAATTGCAATCTTATGTCTCGACAATAACGTTTCATCTTCTAATTCTCTCTAAGAAGATGTTGGTAAAAAGTCTTAGGAAGACAATTTAATAAAGCAATGCTTCTGAAATGGCTGGGTGCCATTTTGTCACCTTTTTTATGTAACATCACACTTGTAATGTTGTACCATTCTTTAGGAATCCTCTCTTCTTGAAGAATTTTATTGAAGAAAACTTCTAAATAAAGAAGCCAATTAGAAGGCAGGATTTTATATGCCTCGTATGGTACATTATCGGTGCCTGTTGATCTGCAATTTTTACATTTTTTTAAAGTCCTTAGAATTTCTGAATTACTTATGGGTGAGTCAATTACTGGGTTTCTGACATCAGAAAATTTTTTTTCTAAGTATTCTCGAGGGGGAAAAATATTTCTGAAATAGGCCAGCCAATCCGAAACAGAGATCTCATCACCGCTTACATTAAAATTTCTAAATTTATTTATTGACCTCCAGAAGGAGCAGCTGTCTTTTGTGGTAGAGAGTTCATTTATAAGGGATTTATGATAGATTTTCTTTTTAAGTTTAGTAAGATTTTTATACTTCTTTTTTATCACAATCCTAATTTCACACTACAGCCAAGCATCAACTAGGATCAGGACGGCTAAAAGAGAATTGTCAGAAACAATTGACATTACGGAGGGTGTTCTTCAGGGAGAAACATTGAGTCCCATTCTAGTCAACCTGTTCACAAGCGATATTCAGTCTTTTTATTCCGGTAAGGAAGTGTCAGGAGGGTCACACCGTGCTACAAAAGAAATTAACCTGTTGCTGTATGCCGATGATATAGCTGTCATTGGAGATTCAAGAGTTGATTTAGTGTCCAAGCTTCAAATTTTAGCTGAGTATCGTCAGGATAATGGTTTAACCATAAATTATGGAAAAACAAAAATTCTTAAGTTTGCCGAAGGTCGCCCAAAAAAAGAAAGAAAAATATACATAGGAAATCAAGAAATAGAGGTAGTAAATGATTACAAATATCTAGGTGTAAACTTTTCAAGATCTGGACTCTTTCATCAAGAATCAAAATGTGCTATGACAAGGGGCAATACTGCAGTGGGCGCTACATTGGGCATTTGCGCGAGAGCTAAGATCCAATCTTGGTCAACATGGCATAAGTTAAATAATGCGTGCGTTATGAATACGCTCCTATATGGTGCGCAGGTCTGGGGCTCCGATATGCAAATCACTTAGAGCGGGTTAATACCAACTTCTATAAGCGCCTTCTACATTTATCGAGATGCACACCAGGGTATATAGTACGGCTAGAAACAGGAAAACTGCACATTAGTTATTATATTCTGAGATCTGCTATTAAATGGTTGCTCACGATACAACTAATGGACCAAAATAGACTTCCGAAAATCTGTTACAACGAGCTATTACTGAATACCCAAGCAGGACTAAATTCCTCTATAAAATATAATTGGTGCTTGCAGTTGCAAACATGTCTGAAGAAAATCGGCGAACAAGAACTAGTTTTAACCAAAGAACCGTATTCAATAAAACAAAAAAACAGGTGCAATTCTATCAAAATTCCAGTTATATCTCCATAATGCCGATCTAGAAGCTTTAAATAATTCACTATTCAACCCATTTTATACAAATATCGCCCCTAAATCGCAATTAACAGCAGCCTATATTAGATCCAATTCCAATATTATTATCATCCGTTTAATAGCACAGCTCAGAACTGCAAATAACCACCACATTAGACTCAGCCACAAGAATAACTTCATAGAAATTACGCTATCTCCAATCTGCCCTATCTGCAATATGAAAACAGAAGAAAACCTCATCCACATACTCTGCATTTGTCCTCAATATAATAGCGCAAGAAAGTACTTTTTTCCAAATATCACCACGACAAACTTCATTAATATACTCGACCCAGAATCAAAGGATGAAGCTACAAAACTGTTTAATTTCGCATCTACTATACTTAAAATAAGGACATTCTACTTAGAAGATTAAATGGAACTGTTAAATTATATATCAGTGAAATTATATTAATAACCTTTATTTCATTGTAAAATTTATTGTTAGCATATCCTATTTCTTTTTTTTTCTTTTGTATATTGTAATTATTATCTAGTAATTAGTAGAAAAGTAGAAAGTAGAACAGACTCCCTTGTATAGGGCCATGCCCCTAAAACATGTAAATAATAAATAAATAAATAAGGTTACCTGTTTCTAGATACACCAAATCACCAACTTGGAAATCATGGTCTTTCTTGTTCTTATCTGATCTTGTTTTATTGAATAAATGGTGGGCTCTTGAATTTTGAAAGGCTTGATGTCTTTCTGCTTCTAAATCTGTCGGAGAATTCAGAGATGCAGGGGGTAATTAATGATTGTTTTCCAGTAAGTAGATAAAGCGGGGAAACCTTAGTCACACTGTGAGTTGTACGATTTTATTCTTCATTACATTCTGCAGCTAACTTAGACCATGGTAGGTGTGGTTTATCTCTAATCTTACAACGAATGCGGTTGACTAGTGTTTGATTTAAGCGTTCGTTCAAATTATTTGAGAATGGACAATCTACTACTGTAAGGATCAATGTAATATTCATTTGTTAATGAAAATTTTTTAAATTCTTGGATTTCATTCCAGGGAATTGGTCTGCTAGAAGGATTTTCACTGTATGTCTTTTGAAAATCGGACATAAGAATCCAATCAGATCTTGCGTTGTCAGACCTCTAGAAGCGTAGATTCGCTTAGGTCGCAAATCGAGTGAAGTGGTCCACCAAAAGGTGCAGATAACGTTTAGGTGATCTATTTCCTGCAAAGCCTCCAATTGTATCCAGAGACATAATCTCATAAGGCTCTTTGCCTGGGCCTAAATGAGATAAATAACCAATTTGTCGAGCTCTTCTCGATTTGTTCTTCTTGCAAGTTTCACACAGAATTCTCTAATGTGCTTGTCCATATTTTTGAAGTAATAGAAAGGTCGTATCATAGCTGATATGTGACCTACTCCTATGTGTCCATAGTACACGTGAATTTTCTTTATCAATGATAAGCCAAACTCCATTGAAACCTATAGGCGTTCTCTCCCTCTTATCTTTTTTAAAATTAAATCACTTTTCTTGAAAAAAATTTTGACGGAAATGATTTTGTTTTGATTATCTTCCTGGTCAAGCTTCAACTCATCCATTTTTATTAAATTCACTATTGGAAGTACGTTATCACCGTTTTCAAAACTTTGTAATACTGGATTTCTGGAAAAAGCGTCTGCTTCTTGATTTGATTTTCCAGGGGAATAACTTAATGTGAAATCATATTGTGATAGATATTATACTAATTCCCCCGACTCCTCATCTGTTCTAGCTTTGATTTTTAAATTTTCTAAGGGTTTATGATCCGAAATTCCTTGGAACTTTTGGCGTGATAACCAATGCTGCCTATAAAGGATTGCTTCTTTTATTGCTAAACATTCAAGATAAATTGCTTTTTTCTTTGCCTGCCCGGGTGTGAATTTCTTGGAGAAGTATGCCACTGGGAGAAATTCACCGTTATCTTGAATCTGTTTTAAAACGGCGCCGACACCAAGGGTACTAGTGTCAATAAAAAGAAAAGTTTTCTTATGAGGATCAAATATTGACGAAATTGGGCTTTGGCATAAGTATTGCTTTATGATATTAAAAGTTTTATCATATTCATCTGTCCACTGAAATTCATTATTGTTTCGCAAAAGGTTATGGATTGGTTCAAGTATTCTAGTGTAATCTGGAATGTATTTGTGATAAAAATTTATTTTACCCAAAAATTGACGGACTTTTTTCTTATTTGTAGAAAAGTCTCTAATTTATATCAGGTTATTATATTAGAATTTTATTAGCTAGAATACGTTGAAAAATTGCAGGTGAAATTTTGAGACGAAAAGGCAGCCTCTTCCATTGGTAATCACCATTTTGCGTTACAAATGCCGTCTTATGGCTTTTACTTTTCTCTTACAGGGATGGAGCAAAATGCAGAAATAATATCCAAAACTGAATACCATTTACAGTTTCGAGTTTTCACAATTATGTCCTCAATGCTTGGAAATGGTTGCGATTCTGGAACTAAAATTTTGTTGAAATCCCGGAAATCAATACATAACCTCGATCTTCTGTTGTCTTCTGTCTTGTAGGCCAATGTTACAGTTGCCGCAAATGGGGAATGCACTTCTTCTATCAATCCTGCTTCCAGTAACTTGCTGATTTGTGTTTCTATTTCCTGATTGTCTGGGATTGAACATCTGTACCTTTTTTTCAAAATATATTTAATTTCAAAAAGTCTTATGTGTGCTTCGTGATTTTTCACTACGTCATATCTGTGTTTTGCAAATATTGATAAATTTTTATTTATCACAAAGGAAAGTTTTTTCTTTTTTTCTTGATCTAAATGATTCAATTTGTAATCAAACTTTTGCTAAAGCCATTTTTCAACTTCAGAAAAACCGATTTGTAATGTCCTTATGCTTTATGTTCTTAATTAATAGGAGCATAAACAAGGCTTTCTAAATGAAAGTGAATATTCACTTTTACGTATTTATATATATATATATATATATATATATATATATATATATATATATATATATATATATATATATATATATATATATATAGGCTACTGTAAAACTTGAGCAACACAGTCAAGACACAGACTTCAACTAACTCGTTCAGTCACTGCTCCTTATATATAATCGTAAATCGTCAGGCCTGGATCGTTCTAGAACAATGTGGGCAGTTCTACGCCTTTGTGGACTAGGCGCGAAAGATCTAGACCCCAACAGTTCGTTCCAACCGCATATTTTGTTCCAACAAACGGTCCGGGAGTTTATGTCGTATGTTTTATTTAAAGTAAGTTCGTAAGTGAAAGTTGTGTTTTGCGCGCATCGCACCAGATTTTTTAATGTTCTTTTTAATAATTTAATAAGACTGTTTGATATTACCTCTTATGTGTCTTTACTTTTTTATTCCAAAATAAATTCCATAAATGTTAATCAAAAAAACCATACTGCTATAAGATGGCGGAGAAACAAATCGTAACACTTTTAGTAATAATAATCACTTTAAAACCTTTACAGTATGGTACAGTGACCTATATAATCAAAGTCCATCTGTCCTTCAAACACTTGCTGATAGAATGCACCAAATATCATTTATTTTTAAAAAGGCTTTTATTTTTTTTTAATACCTTAAAATAATGTATTATTACCGTAAAATATAAATTAAAATTAGGATCAAATGGCCTTTTAGGATAAAGGAGGAAGTTTTTTTTTATTTTATTAATTTACAACTGTATTTACTTCTAATACATTAGGTAAATGTGCTAAAAAAAAGAGAAGACAATAATATCTTGAATAAGCATGTTGACGAACTATCCACTGATCCTAAAAGATCTCTAGGCAATCTTCTTTTCAGACGCCTTGGAGGGTTTTCTGGAATAAAGGAGGAAGCGAGGGTGGATACAAGTGGGTTCAGATGGGTCTGGAGTTTACTATGAAAGGACTGGTATCTGGATCGGGCTAAATCAGCGGCATATGGAACATTTAGGTCTTTGTGGATTATTTTATTTGTTACGAAATAGGGAGCATTAAGGATTTTGGACTGTAAGGATTGGATACGAGAGGAATTAGAAGGTTTGTTGGAGCCCCAAAGCTCGATTCCATAAGCCCAAATAGGTCTTATTACTGTCATATAAAGGAGCCTTTTGTAATAGATTGGTAGTTTTGAGCGTTTGTCCAGTAAGTGTTGTAGCAGACGGTAACGTCGAGCAGTTTCTTGTCGTTTCAATCTTGTATGGGGATTCCAAGTAAGACGTTTGTCGAGGTGGAGTCCTAAGTAACGGATCTGTTTAACAGGGACAAGAGGAGAATTATAGAAGGATACAGTAGGACAGGAGGTCGGAGGTTTACGTCGGAGAGTAAAGGTTATTTTATGGGTTTTGTTAGGATTGATTTTGATTCTCCATTTTTTACACCATTTTTCAATGTTTGTTATGTGAGCTTGAAGGTTTTGGGATGCAATAAATGGGTCTTTATTAACTAATGTGTTAGGATACCAGATGTATAGAATGTGTAGAGGATGGGACCGAGGATACTTGATTGAGGATACTACCTTGAGGAACCACAGCTGACTGGCGGAAGAGGGAAGAGTTATGCATTATTGTTATTTACTTTGAATAATCTGTCAGCTAGGTAGGACGGATAATAAGGAAGTAAGTGGGGGGTAGGATTTTACGGAGTTTTTTACAGTAGTCCCGGACGCCTGACCCGATCAAATGCCTGTTCCACATCGAGAAAGACTCCAGTGCAGAACAATCCGCGCTTAACCCAGGAAAGGTACCCTGAGTCAAATAGACTCACATGTGAGATTAGTTGGGGTGGTATATTCAGTGTGGGCCCCCAACGACGACCTGGTGAAGGGTCATCTCCACATAAACAGTCTACTTGCTGCTGCCACAGTGAGAACGTTTCCAGCTATTCTTCAAACGAGGTAATGTTTTTTTTAATAATATTTAGTGAGGCAAATTGACGCATGGTTACCAATGCACGTAAAAACTAAGTGAGTCATTTTGTTCATGGTTGCCGATATGAACCTGAAAATGTGTGAGTCTTTTTGCTCATAGTTGCCGATACATGATTAAAACTATCAGACATGTTTATATGTGACAGCTTATTTGTTACGAATTTTAATTTTTCCTATCATGCATCTTTTTCTCTCTTTCATCAATCATAATTTTCGAAACAATTATTGACATTGCAAAGTAAGGTAAATGACTAGCTATGGACACCCTACCAGTTATGGACACCCTTAATTTATATTGACAACAATAAGAAACAAGTAAACTTAAAACAGAAGAATTTGGTCTGATTGTTGAGTTCCATTGTTGCCTCCACCTCTACTCTCTTCCCCCTTTTTTATTTCCAATCTTCGGCTCAGTATAGTGATTTTTAAAATGGTTTTTATTGTTTCTTTTAATTAGTTTATTGTTATGAAGAAATTCTTTTATATAAATAAAATTGTTTATTAAAAAAATTAAAGTCTTTTTCATTGGATAATTTCAGAGTGAGTCAAAATGACTCATGGTTACCTTCCACCTATTGCCAAGCAAGGTTGCCTTTCCCGGGTTAAGCTTGGGTAAAAAATAATAAAAGTGATAAAAAAAAAGAAAAACAAAGTGAAATGACGCAAAAAATAAGTAAATCGAATGCATAGATATAAATGCATAAAATTCCGCAGTAAATCATTTATTCATACCTTACCTTTTTTGCTATAGGAAAACGAATGGAAGAATACCCATCATTGTATGGAAAGGTGTATAATACACCGTGATGAGGAGGGTGTAATTGAGCATCGGTAGTTGGTGACGAGAGCTAGCAAATTGAGACCCCTCCTAACTACCTCTTAATTACCAGGTCTTCAGCCCTCCTCACTTTTTGTCTGCCGTTTCCTCGTTAATCTTCATTAGCCTCATTTCTCAGTCAATATTCCTTATTTACATTCTCTCTGTTGTGAATTTCGTGTACCTACTTCATGTTAGAATAATACAAGCGATTCAGACAATCGTTATGAATACGATTATGCGATTCTCAATGCAATCCATAGCATTAGACAAGGTTTTGATTTCCAATCAAAACTTAACTCTCAACTTCTTTATAAACTTCTAAATTTTTTTTCTACTTTGTAATCCAGAATTATGCTAATTATCTAATCGAATATCTTAAGTTGTTGCAGGAATAAGGCAGAAGTTGAGAGGCCTGACATTTAATGGACAAAGAAAAACGCTGTAAAAAACTTGGTCTTTCCGTTTAAAAAAAAAAAATGTTAGGAAACTGTAGCCAAGTTTTACAGTAGGCATACCTAGGAAGATAGCTGTTCGACGAATAACATACTCTAGTCCGATCTGCAATTTTAATTGAATCCTGAAAAAGGATAAAGTCTTTATTGGTGGAATGGTTCCTTAATTAGAAAAAAAGGAGAAATATGTTCATTTACATGTATATATGTAAAGTTAATACTTAGAGGTATTCTTTTTTAAGTGTCCTTTTTTTTTTTTTTTTTGAGATTTGACTCTAACTTGAGTACAAACATTAAAATAATGTCGTTATTTAAAGAATAAAAAAGATTTTGATGGGTAATTAGGTTTATCAATTAATTTACTTTTTTAAATATACTGTAATAATTATGTCGGTTAAACAATGTTTATAAAACGAAAATTTATAATAATTTACAAGAATACAGAAAGAATGAAAATACAAATAATTAAATACATTACAAAAAGTATCACTTTGTAATTACACTAAAATAACCAGATAACTTGAGCTTCAAAACTAGGCTAACTCTGTTGGAAGGATGATATTCAAAATCATATAGAAAGTAACATTTATTTTATAAATCTTTAAATAAATAAGATATTTTTTATTATTTTATACAAAACTACTGTAGCACTTATGTGAGTTTTTATTCAAAGAAAATAATAATTTATAATGGCAAACAAATTATAAATTACAAATAACTAAACAGGTTACAAAAATTATCACGTTGTAACACAGAAATAACCGTATGACTTGAGCTTCAGAACAAGACTAACTCTTCAGTCCATCGCTCCTTATATTTAGTCAGTTATGGATTCACCCAGCCTATAGATACCTCTGAGTCAGCAGTCTGCAACTTCTATCCCCCAGGTCTAGGCTATGGTGGTCATTGTTATTGTGTCACTTTTATTTGTAATATCTGTAAATAGAATATATATATTATATTAGATAGTTTCCAATATTTGTAGTGTTTGCTTTGAATAAAGTTTTTAAAAAGTGAATTAGTGAATCCAGAGATTTATTTAGCGCCCAAACAGGGACTTGTGGCCTTTGAGTCAGAAGAGAAGGTTGGTACAGCTATTCACTGAAATCCGAGGAAATAGATCCATTGTACAATTGTACGGACATCAGGATTTGGAATACTGATCCTACCACTCTGACGAAATGGTCAAGAAGATCCGAAGAAATATTAACAGGATCTGGAGCAGCACACTTAAAGGTGTATCTCAATACTTCAGCACCGGTCCGAAGAAAATATTGATCGCTGGACGCAAAGAATTTCGTTTCTTTATTTAAGGTAATGCTTAGCATATTGTAAAGATAGTTATAACTTTATGCCAAAACTTAGAGACATTTTAAATAAAAAAAGATCCTTAAGCCCGATACAAGAAAATTTCAAATGGTGATCCATCACAACTTGTTTTTTTCATTAAAGCTTTAGAATTAACATATAATGCCAATCGTAATAAAAATATTTTGAATAGGGAAGAAAATGAACTTGAAAATGAACAAGTTCATTTATTTTATTTGTTACTTCCCTGTTCAAATTATTTAAATTACAGTGTACTGCTAGGCATCTCTTTATGTATGATAACTTCTCTAACATAGGTGAATTAAAAATAAAATTAATTAATAATTTTAAAAATAGTAGAACTGCGTCCCACCTGCAATACGAGGCATCGCACATAACGATCCATAAAAACGAGCACACGATTGATTACATTAATCGTGTAATACCTTAAGAAATTTTAATAAAATAACGCATTCTAATAGAATCCTCAATCGATAATAAAATACAGGAAACTTTTTTAACAACAACAAAGTTTTCATGTACTTAGTACTTCTGAGAAGTATGCCATCGATAAATTAGTTGCTTATTTTTTAGTCTCATGTTTTATACTTATATTTTTAAATCCACTTTTTGTATTTTTTTCTATGCTTTCGGTTTAGTCCGGATTTAGTAAGTAATTATTTATCCTATCCAATAACCGCCAATCTATACAGAAGTTTAAGCAAATGTTGAGGAATAAATTGGGGGCATTCATTTGGGTCCATCTATAAATACACCAGCAAACTGCTAGAAACGATATACAAACAAACGGATATACTATATAAATAGTGTGCAAAGGGCCCTGGTCGAATCTTTTATCTTCTAAATACTTTAAAAATTATAAATTAATTATTTAACAGATAAGCAATGTTTACATAAAAAAATATACCTACAAATACTAGGTAAAATGCCCTACACATGTATACCGGGTCTCGACTATAGTCGGCATATCAAATACCGGTGTCATTTCCAGATTATCAGTACCGGCCGATATTCGGTGCCTATATAACTAATGAAATGATATGAAGACATCAATATCGATGAATCTCTATAGTTCTTTATTCTATTGTGTAAAACCTAGTATCTTAGAAGATAAATTTTGAAAAAAAAAATGTTGAATTATATGTTTCAATACTTATTTTAAATGAACAATGAATACGTAATTACTCTTATATTACATGAGCAATTAAAAAAAAAAATTGTTTTGTAGGAAAACATATATTGTCTACTTAAAATAAATTAATTTGTCTAATGTTAATTTAGTTAAATTAAAATAAAGGGTTGTATTGCTTCAAACCTACAGGTTATAATAGTTCTGTCTTATATATTATAATAAATCATTGGTAGGTAATATGTAAAATAACTATTGATTAAACGGTGGTGATAATAATTTCGGTAATTCGATCTTTCGGTTATATCTGTCTATCATTATCAATGAAATGAGGTTAAACCTCTTTATCAATAAAAGAGTAAACAAAAATTAATGTTCATAACCGGTGTGCTAAATGATTGTTGAAATAAGTATAATGGTGATATTTTGTAATTTTATTTGAAATATTTATTAGTAATTTTCATTTTAAAGTTATTTCATCTTAAAAATAAGCAGATTACTAATTGATTCTTGATGACTACTAAAAATAAGTGTATATGTATGTTGAAAAGAGATATAATTTAGTAATTAAAATTCTTAAAAGCTAAACTAATTAAAAAAATACAGAAAATGCATTTTACCTTTTTTTCGTCATAGCTTTCTTTTTTAATTATAATTCCAGTAAAGGGAAAGTAAAAAAAAAAAGCTAATCGAAAGCTTTTTCTCTTACCCATAAATGCGATTACATTTAAAATTTGTAAAGGTAGATACAAATGTTTTTATAATTATATGTTATATTTTAACAATTTTACTTATCAGGCTCGTTAACTACAGTATATTATCAAAATAACTTGGTTGTGCCTTAAATTGGAGTTATAAATTAGGCCTTAACTATTCTGTCTAATTCTCCATTTCCGCTAGATAAGCCGCAATCACTTTCCCATTGGGTAGACCTGGAACCTTCAATCATCGTTTTTAGAGCGGAACTTTTGGCTCACTTCCAAAAATCTCCTTCCCCGTAAAAATCAAGATAGTACAATTCCAAGTGAATCAATTCTTCCATTGATATGTGTTTCCATTTATAAATCATATTAAACATTTCGTTTTTAAATAATTTACAGTTACCTATATGTTTGATGGTACGGATAAGCTTTTGATAACAAATAAAAAAGTTCATGCAAGGATTCTTTTTTGTTATATTTGATTATCATCGTTCTGTTACGGTACGCCTGCTTCACGCAATGTTTCTGCTTTAAAAAAAAGTTATCTAGTTTGAGCTTTGTTCAATTACTGAGGTCTTTAACTCACGGGATGTTTGTTTTCTTGTGTTTTTTTTTTTTTTCATTTTACTTTGTGCTATAAATAAAAATTATTTCGACTACGAGAAATACTGTCACATATAATGATGATGAAAATTTAAGAAAAGGGCCATATTATCAAGGTTAATTGTTAGAAAGCCATTTTACGGTTCATTGACTATGTGATATTGGCACAGCATGAATTCTAAAATAAAGTTGAATTTTATCACAGAACAGTACATCATATACCGAGACAAACATCATATACCGACCTGTTTTACTAAGAAAAATACATGCAAACATCATATAATTTGTTGTTGTTATTTTTTGTTTAATTTTGCTATTAATTAAAGCATGCTGATAAAATTAGTTAACCAAAGACCATAAATAAATAACAAGCTGATTAAAGGTAAAACTAAAAAAAAATGTTGCCTGTTTTAAGCATATAGAAAAGCAATCTGGAGTCCCAATTATTCATGGTTTCTTCTGGACTTATTCCCATTCTTATTTCGTTAAATATCTTTCGTAACTATTTGAATTCGCCATAGTGCGTTCTCTGCTGTCTTGATATCTCATCGTGAAAATTGAATATCAAACTATCATAGACATCTAATGACATATTTAACATAGAAAATAACATAAAAAGCAAAATCATTTTATAATCTCATAGTGGAAAAGAATGAAGGTGCTGTATTCCATTTTAACAATATAGCTACTATATTTTCAGATAGAAACTGTCGATCTATCGATATCCGACTATCGGTGTACTTTTTAAAAACAATTTTACTTGAGAAATTTTTTTTGTGAAGTGCTCTTACTTATCTTCTAGTTTTTCTCTACCATATACCACGGTGTCGTGTAGTTGACGGGAGAACAGATGTATATAACATCTTCGACAAGACTTGGTAAAAATTCAGACTGTTAAAACCATTATATCTTAACAAATTATTTCAATGTTTTACATCTCTTGTTAAGATACCCTACTATAATCCTTACCTAAATTGTTAATTCAATTATTTCTCTGTGGTGATAACATGAAATTTCTTATTATAATTTTAAAATATTTTTTATATAAGAAGGGAAAGGATTTCTGGATTTCCTTATCATTAGTAAGGCTCTTGCCACTTGAGCTACCAGGCACATATCCCTTCTTACAAAAAATATTTAAAAATTTTAATAATTAATTTCTTGTTATCAGGACAGAGAAATACTCGAATTTAGAATTTAAAAAAATAAATAAATAAGGTAATTAATAATTTAGGAATGACATATATTATTAATGAGTTATAAAAAGCTTATAACTCTAACTTTGACTGACAATTAGCAAATGTTTCATATAGTGGTCCATGTAATTTTTTTTTTTTTTTTTTATCTTTTATTAATTCATTTATTTGCTTCCAATTTCCAAAGTTAGTCTATAATTAGATATTAGGCCAATATGAACCTAGTGGTCGAAGGGCCATTGAGTTTGTAAAATAAATAATGGCAAATATATTTTAATTGGTTTGCTCATGGCCTTTCTGGGTAATAAGACTTCGTAGGCGACCCTTTGATGAATAAATTTAAACTTTCGGTGCTAAATAATCTAATAAATTTGTTATAATAATTTGCATTACCGTGTGGAAGCAAATTACAAAAATCTGGTGCAATGTGCGCTACACACAACTTTCACTTTCCAACTTACTTAGATTAGAAATTGATTTGTTTTTTTAATTGCTATTTCTCAAAGTCACATATTTTTCCACATTCGTTTCTTATTTTGGTTTTTATTTGCTCTCTAAAGTACAATATTTTTTTTTTATTATTAAATAAAAGTTCACACTTGCGGTAATTCGGCAATGCAAGCATAATACTCCAAGTCGTCTGATCGAAAATTCCTAGCATGGTTGAAGGTAAATGTCGCCATAGCTATCAGTGTACTATTTTACGCCGCATCGATTTGATGACTCAGGTACCTTAACATTATAGAAAAAGCACATATAACTTTTTTCAAAATTTTTTTTTTTTTTAAATCATAATACACCGGGACGGATCGTCAGGCTGGAATGTAATGTGATTCACTCTACTTATGCATTAATGAAACACACTTTAAAACTAATTTTAAAATTATTAGAAATAAAGGACGACAGATATCCGAAACATATATATGAGTTAGTTTACTTTATGTCTGGAATCTGACATTGTTTTGGTAATAATAAGACGAATATTGAACTTTTACGTAGAGCGCCCCCCCCCCCCCCGGCACTAAAATGCTATAGAATACTTATTTCAAAACACTGTTCTCGATAACATGATATTGGACCCACTTGTGATAGAAATCCGAAAATATAACTCTTTCATAATGCGCCCACTCCCCACTGAAATACAAATTGATTATTTAAAATGAAAAAAAAAACAACTACCCTGAATACATTATATTAGACCCCCGTGAGAAAGAAATCCAAGAATATAACTATTTGCTAGTCTGCCCCCCCCCCCCCCCCCCCCCGCAACTAAAATACACAATGAATATTTTTTTCAAAAATATCATCCCCCCATAATATAAAATTTGACCCTCTTCTGAAAGAAATCAGAAATTCTAACATTTTTATAGTGCGCCCACCCCCCTCTCCACCGCCACTAAAATACAAAATAAATATCTTTTTCAAAATTATCGTCCCCGATGACATAAAATTGGCGTGGGAAAGAAATCCGAAAGTGTTACCATCTCTATAGATTTTTTCAAGGGTGAAAATTAAAAAGGAAACTGTTACAATTGAAATAGAAAGGGTGACGATTGAGTTGGAAGGGGTTCAATTTGATTTGGAATGGGTTATGTTTGAATGGAAAGGGTTTCTTGTGACTTGGAAAGGGTTACAGTTGACTTGTAAATGGTTACACTTGACTTGGAAAAAGGTTCAAATAGACTTGGAAATGATGTATATTGAATTTCTCTTAAGGATTAAATTAGCTGTTTTAGTACATCATGCTATGTTATTATAAAAATATATACCTGATTAAAACAAAATTTATATCACAAACAACAGAAATAAATTGTCAATTTAATTATTTAATTTATCATTTTACATTGTTTAATCTACAAATAGAAAATTTTATGTGCATAATTTTTAAGAATTTTAGAAGCCGTTTTTCCCATTGTACTATATTAATAAACATAAGCTTACGTTTTAATAATGCATATGAACTTTTTTTATAAGTAATTGTGCCCACCGAAGATTTCACTAGTATTCTTTTTGCTATTTCATAAAAAAGTCGAAGCTCTGCAGAATATTTCTTCAATCAGCTGGAATTCTTTATATTTTCTTACACATTGAAATATTAATACAGTGGATTGTAATCTAGTAATAGTCTCCATCTTCGACATCATCTCGAATGATACGCTCATCTGGGACCTAAAATTTTAGATTATTTTTTAATAGTAAAATAACGTTCATATAAAATCAAAATAAATTAATGATGAGAACCATTAAAAGAAAATTAACAATTCACCAAAACAGAACATTTATAATAAAACAGTTCGAAATCCTCCCATAATCAAAATGTTGCCTTTTCACGTGTTGAGGTAAGCTGAACATGAATCCAAAGGCAGGAAATCAGACACCACTTTATTTCACATTTCTATTTTTTATCATGAAATAATGTCTTTAGGAAACTTGAACATTTTTTCGGCACTGTAAAACAACGAAGCTATTACATTGTATAACAACAAGAAACATTAAAAGACCTTACTTGTCAGGCTTAAAGATTTTGTTTGGACAAATAAGCACTATAAGGACCTTGAATTCAAAAGAAAATTAAATGAAATCGAAAAGAGCGTGGCTTTAAAATGTGTGCCATCATTTTTTTGGAAACTAAGGAGCTACAGTTGACAAAGACATACTTACATAGATGTTTTTATCACAAAATGGTTTCAAAGCATATATACATTCAAATGGCCAACAGTCCTTCAATCTTGAAAACACATGGAAACATCGAATGAAGATCCGCCATCTGGGTGGCATGTACATCCATTTATTTAATCTCCTAAGCATAGGAGATATTGTAGATGAGGAATATTTGTCACTAAAAGATTTACTCCTCTTGGATGGATCCATTAAAGAAGGTTGAAGGGGCATGTTACAGGAATGAAAACGAAATTCAAACTGCGTTTTAAAATAAAGAGTATGGTTGCTGTCTTCTTCCAAAAATATACGACACTATGTGACGCTACAGCAGATTGGCCTTACAGGACAATTATTAAATTTTGTCAAAACTTCATAAAATATAGGATATCCCCTGAGACATTATTTTTGATAGCCATAAATAAAGACTATATTGATAGCATTGCAAAGACGGCGCCAAACGAAATAAACTGTTCTTTATTTGCTAATGATTTTAAAGCTTATATAGAAAACAATCGTATGCATTAAATGGAAGCTGCAAAAAAACATTGGAAACCTTGAAGCATGGTCCAGAACTATAGGTTTCAGTATTTCTGGTTAAAAACCGTTGGCTGCTAATTTCTGCAAATAAGTAAATTGCCAAAAAAAATTCTTATTGACTCAATTAAATCCGCCTGTTTTTTATAAGAAATTTTGATAAAAAGCTAACTAACCAAACCCGCCATGTGAAGTTAAAGGCCAAAATTTATATAAAATTCTTGCTAACACTCTTTGGGGATTTGTCTGGCGGACACTACTGATGATTCACCGCCCACTGGTTAGATCCTTCATAGATAATGGGGCAGTTGCTTCCAGCTCTGCAATTGTTTAAATAACCATGCACTTCGTCTGAGCACAGCTACTCACAGGACCATGCCAATAGAAAGTTTGTATGAAGGAAATATTTAGCTTTGGCTTATGCTGTTACGTTGATGTAAAGAGAAAACCACATCGCGTCTGAAATTAAGTGGCAATAAATTACAAACAAAGAACATTTATTAAAAAATAGCCATGCACATACTATGGTATTTGCAAGTTATGGATTCTCTATGCTCTTTAGAAAAAAAAATCCAAATATATTTTCGTGACAAAAATCCAACTACTTAATGGAGAATGCGTGCTTTCAGGAAAATCCATAAATTTTTTTTTATTACCCCTCATTTTAGTATTGAAGGAAATTAGGAAGCAGACAACTGCGACTGCGGTACCGAAACAAAGAATTGCGGAACTATTTACTAAAGACTTACTTATTTACTAAAGACTTACTTATTTACTAAAGAGAGTGAGTAATACATGTATAAGAAGAAAAATATACAACTCTGATTTTTGGTAAACTACGGTGAGGAGAAACCGACGCACAGTGTTTCGCTTAGTAGGAGCTAGGTGGACAAAAGTATTTATCGTCATTTTTTCATCTCTTTCGACCATTTAAGTAATATAATTATAAAATTATTATATTCAATTATAAAATTATTATATTTAATTATAGAATGATTATATTTTCTTATAAAATTGAATATATTATATTTAATATTGTGTACATTTCATAAATTAAATAAATTATATTAAATTATAAAATTGTTTTTCGTCATTTTTTTATTTATTGCGACCACTTAAGTAATTTGATTATAAAATAAAATTTATATTTATTAAAAATCGAATTTAAAACGATTGCCTGGAGATTAAGAAGAAAAAATAAAAACTAAAGCCTATCTTTACAAAATTCTATATTTTTTAATTTTTCTAATCCTCTTTACATATATTTTTCTTTTTTCCTCCTTTACCTTCTTTTTAGAGTTTTTTTTTTTTTTTTTACCTTAATTAAATATTTGATATTTTCACAGGTGTAGCATGATGGTCAGATATCTAGTTTTATATGTGCTATCTGTACAGGGATTTAGCGCCTGAATAAAGTTATGTAATAAAGAATAAAGTTTTGAGAGCTTATCTGTGCAAAGATAATTTTGATCGACTATCATAGATTATGGCTGAGGATTCCGCCTAATGATAGTGCTGGTACTCCTAAAAAATCCAGTAGGGAAATAGGAAAAGGCGTTTTCTTAAATACCTGTTAGTGGAAAAATTTCTTAGATGGTAATGGCAAGAAGTCATGACCTGCCTACATAGACCGCATCCTAGTCTGCTTGTACGAATGCTCTTCTGGCTTAGAGTCCATGTAACAGGCTAATGTTTCATTTCCACATAATTATTTAGCATTCTCCAAAGGAATAAGTCAGGTCTTACACAATTTTTCCGGGTTCTTGAAAGGTGGTTCCTTGAAATATGGAGGTTGGCGTTGAGCCTAAAAATGCTGCTTTGATTTTGCCGCAGTAACCCATTTATGAGAAATTTTGGAGGCCTAGTTAGGCAACCTCATCCTCTGTCCTCTATATGGTTTTTTAAAATTATGTTTGGACGAAAGAAACTTTAAGAGAAAAGAGATTTTTCTTATATAGAGTGGTTCAATGATTATTAAAAAAATATCCATTTTGGAAAGAAAGTACTAAAAAAAAAATGAATGTTGTACTCGAGTGTGCAGGCTATAATACATATTATTATTAAGTTGGAAGGTGTCCATACTGTATACAAAAAAATCAGCCCGGGTACAAAAGGGCACAAGTCATCATTTGGAAGTTTCAAAACGGTGAAAAAAATTCTGCAATAATCTCAAAAACATTTTTTTATTGTGGTTTGATTAACAGATAAATTTACTGAATTAGAGTAAATTAGCACTCACTAGTCCCAGTAATATTAATCCTTAACAATCAATCTATCAATCTATAGGAAAATTGTAATTTTTATGATTGAAGTGATGCCTGGAATTCAACTGACTTATTCTATTACACTACGATTTTACACATTTGGACCCTATTACTAACCAGGTGGAGTGTGTGAAACATAAACAAATATTAGAATGCTACGTTTTGATGTATTGTTAACATTATTATATCAATTTTTAGAATTTCAATCATGACTTTTGTCCACTTAGTTTATACTAATCGAAACACTGTGCGACGTGGAGAATTTTTGGCACGGATGTTTAACAGATATACATCCATGACTCATAATGACCCTCCGAACTGTTAGACCTGCAAGATACCTCTTATCATCGAACACATTCTACCGGACTGCGAAGCTATTAACCCTTTCATGGCTCCAGACGAGATATCTCACGAAAAAAGTCGGTCCCCACTAGCTAACGACGAGATAACTCGTAGCGGGCTGCCGTTCCCCAGTAGCTAATGACGAGATATCTCGCAATCGGTTTTTCACTTATTAAACGTTCTTAACTTCACAAGAGATAAGTTGTCGTGACTGAGGCACATCCTAACGAATCCAAGGAGACTTATTTAGTACATCTAGAGGCCGCTAGGATGCAGGGTTGCCTCTATTGCGGAAATATATGTTTCGGCCCGATAGCTGCCTGTCATCTGGGTCGTTCGGTCGGGGAAGCCCGTCTCACCCCTTTTTTACCTGCGCTAATTTTTTCTTCTTCTGTGCTTCATCCCTACCCGGGCTACCGTCAGGAGTCTTGAAGGACATATTTACCATAATTCATTTCTAGTTCAAGACGTTCTAAGCGATAGTACGCTACGTTTTTTGGTGATACTGTTTTATTTAGCTATTATTTTTTCAGTTTTGGTGTTAGTATGTCGCGAAAAGTGTTCACTGATAAGGAGATTTTGGAGATTGTGAACGAAAGTTCGCTATGGCAGCCTTTCTCGGAGGCCCATGAAACAAGAAATTAAAAACAAAAAAAGTTCCCTTGAATTTGATTCCCTCTCATTTTAGTATTGAAAGAAATTAGGAAGCAGACCTTGCTGCGACTGCGGTACCGAAACGAAGAATAGAACGCTGCACAGTGATTGAAAGGCGGAAAAAACCCATTTTTTGAAGGTATTGGAATATTCTTTTTATTTTCAATATTAATTAATAGAATAGTTACCTGACACATTCCATCAATTTATTCGGATATATTCTGATTTTTAAACTTGTTAGGACCCTCTGAAATTCGATCATTGAAAAAGTTTATTTTTCAACGGAAAATTTATAGCACTATAATAATTTTTAAAACTCGCATCTTTGTTTCTTAGAGCGATTTTCCTTCATAATCATGAAAAGCGATGTCACATATTACACGAATAAAAAAATGGTACTATTTTGTCCATGTTTATTTTAACCCAAAAATAAAATCCCGAATAAATGCTATAAGAATAAGACAACTTTTTTTTTTGGTAATCCATATTTTTCAAGCGCAGCCGAGCGCAGTTTTAAAATCCATTTTTTAAAGAAGAAGATACCCCTAAGAAAATATTAAAACATATTCTAGCTGCGTCCACCTGCGTCTGTAAATGTGTGTTTTTTTTTATTGAATAACCTTTGCTATTTCATGCAGTTTATTCGCTAATGAGCTTGTGCTTCGAATTAGGTTATTACTAATCGTCCAGTAAAACATCATGTCTTACATACCAGGTCTGTAGCATCATTTATAAAGTCAGTCTGAATCGTTACTATGTTGACGATAAATCAACTTTTTCACCTATCGTGATTTTAGCATGTGTTAGGAAATTATTAATAATAAGTTTATAAAAATGACCATGAATAACTTGGTAGAAATAGACCGATTTTTCTTGAAAACTTTCTTGCCTCGTTTTAACAGAAAGTGGAAGGAAGCTCATAAGAATAAAAATGTTATTAAAAAAGAAATGAAGAATGGCTTGCTCAAAACCAAACTGATGACACGGTATCACTTCATTACTTCCAAAAAAGGCTTAATTCGGTTCAAGAAAAGTTTTTCAAATACTTTCCCCTTATAAGTAGAGTGAGATAGGACGGTAAAATTAAGGATTAATTGTGGATTTAGAATCATTTTGTGTGTGGAGAGTTTCCAAAGAAGAGAATAATAGGTTGTGTGTAAGATTTATAGATGTATGTAAAAAACAAAACAGCTTTTCGAAGTAGGTAAGGAAGGATTCAGCTGTTATTTAGTATGAATTAGGGGGCTGAATTTTCACAGATAGAGTTGAAGTTATTAAACCTATATTGAACAATCCCACCATCTCCTATCAAAACTATATTAAAGCCGGATATCCCCAATCTTATATTTTAATATGATATTACATATAATAGTTAAAAATTAAAATTTAACGAAAAAAAATAATTAGTTACTCCTACGTATGATTTTTATTGTTTTACCTAACTTGAGTGTTTTCATGAAATTTAATGATATTGCAAGTACTATCAAGGATATTAATAGCATGAAACAGCAAAAGTGCTTAAACTAGCCTAGTTTAACTAAATATATTATATTTTTACTACTTTAGTACGATGGCTAGATATTTATATTTGAAGGGTCGGGGGGAAAAACCACGGTAGTCCAATCTGAGAAGAATGAAATTTAAAGTTTATAGTCCTTAGTTAAAATTAGTTTCAAGAAACATATTCCTCTAACCCAGATAACTGTTTACCACTGTACAAAATTTCCAAAACCAAATAGTAGCTATTAATGCCCCTGGAAATTGTTATTAGTACTTTTTTGGGTAAGCGGAGAATTCAATTTAATTCCATCAAGTTAATCGTTTACTTAACTGAAATCGTTTACAAAAACAGTTTTCACCTGACTTGTGAGTTGAAAGTCTGAGCTTTTTCAAGACATCAGACATTCGTCCGTGTTTTTTTCTTTTTTCGTTAACACGTTAGCTGCGAAACAAATAAACTGGGATTTTCGTTAACTGCGACGAGGGGTCGAATGACCCCTTGTCCCTTAGACATTAAAATTAACTCTCTGTAAACATTGATGGATGTTTTAAAGTGAAATCCATTTTTTTTACACATACCTGACGTACAAGAATTCGTAACAGAAGCAGGGTTGAATTCTGTTGCTTCTGAATATATGTTTTCATTACTTATTTCTTCCACTCCATCTGTGTTATACTAACAGTAATTTTTTTCTTTCCTTTTACGTTCAATCATAAACTGTTTGCTATATGGTTTTAATTTTCTTAATTGTCAGCATATATAATTCATGAAAAGAAGAATTCAGATATAAAAAATAAAACCAAAAGTATGTTTTTATTATAAATAAATGAACATAAATGTAAATTTTGTGTATTTAATAAAATAAACCAAAATATTACAAATTAAATTATTAAAATAAATCAAGTGAAAACTACATTTTATAATGTTTATCATTGAAGCACTGCAAGCAAAAAGACGGTTGTCGGCACAGTCATAGTATGTCCGGACCTTCTTCACCTTTTTTTGGGCTTCTGGACTGCTCATAGCTGTTCTTAGCTTTTCATAACAGCCCGAACATTTCTTCCTTATATGAATCATAACTATCTTCAAAACTTGAACTAGATCCTTCATCTTCACTTGAAGTTGAATTCCGCTGTGAAAGGGCTAAATCGGCAAGTTTCTTACCACGTGAATACATATCGAAATTATTTACTAAATCGAGACAAATAAACGAGAGCTCAGGTGTCAACAATACTAAGTAGAATCAGTCGAAGAACAAGAAAGGAAGGTGAATCTGTGATTCTCCCTTAGATAAATGTGATTCACGGTAAATTACTGTCACTTTCACCGCTTTCAAACATTTACGGAAGTAGAAAAAATATTTTTTATTTACATATTCATTAATATTTGATATAATATGCTAAAACAATAGTAAGATGAAGTGTAATGAGCATTAAAAGACCAAGGGGTCATTTGACCCCTTGCCGCATTAAGGAAAACATTTAAACTATAATGCGACAAGGGGTCAAGTGACCCCTTACAATTTTTTTCGATATATAAGTAGTATTAAGTAGTGCATTATAAAAAAAACATAAAAAATCTGAAAAATATTAAAACAGGATGCGTGACAAGCATCGCAGTTAACGACAAATACACGTTTAATGGCTCACAGTAAAGGAAGCCACCGCATGGGGTCAAATGACCCCTCGTCGCAGTTAATGTGTTAATATAAAGAAGTTTTTAAAAATGAGAACCCAATCGGCTGAGACCGAAAAGGAGCGTTACATGGCGAGACTGGGTGACAAATGGCACTTTACAATAAACAGCACTGTCATATTTTATATTACTTTTATACTATATTTCATAATAATCAAACCAAACCATACTCACACACTGATTCTTCTTGAAGTCGCAGACGGGAAGAGGTGGTTTGCATTCCAATGGAAGGACATCCCTCATTCCAGTTTTCAACAAAAATGCCAACGATTGTTCGTAACACTGATTTGGTGCCCGATATCTCTCTTCTTCAGGTTCTTCAACCTGAAAGATTACAATATAATCGCGATTAGTTGGAGAACAGTAAAAAAGCAGATATTCTGGAATCGTTACATAGGTATGATTGTATTACGATAGTAATACTGTTCACTACCTATGTTTTATCATGGAAAATTTGTATCTTTCTTTTTTTCATTTTTGTGTTAATATATTTGTTTTTTCCTTTTTTCTCTCTACAATTTTGAAATCATTATAAACTAGACTGAACTGTTATTCGTAGTACATTCAAAATTAAGATCGTAAGTCGGCAAACATCATCCTAGTAGTGGATTGGCTGTAGCTATTGATATCAACAGATATCAAAGGACGAGAAGAGAAGATACTTGGCCCAACTGAAAAACCTTTTTTTTCTTAGTTAAACCAGCATTTATTTATTTACTACAAGGGCTCTACAGCCCTTATAGGACCTTGGCCTCCGATACAATCCTTGCCCACTCCTTCCTGACAACCGCATGTCTTCTCCACCTAGGCACCCATATCCGGCGCAGGTCCGCCTCCACGTCCTCAAGCCACCTCAGCCGTAGTCTCCTTCGCATTCGTCTTCCTTCCAGCGGTTGATATAGCATACTTCTAGGTACGCGATGTTCCGGCATTCTTTCACATGACCAAGCCATCGGATTCTTGCCATTTTGATGAAATCACTAAAGCTCTGAATTCCGTGCAGTAAAAATTTGAAAACGTGCAATAAAAACTACAAAACGTGCAAAAATGTGCATTGGATTGCTTGAAAATCAATCATTAAATCATTTTTGGTAACAAAAAATAGCTACTTTGGAATAAAATGAGTAGCGGAAAGTAAATGGAAACAGAAACTCTTTTATATTTACAAATTATATTTATAATATTCTTTTTAGTATACATTTTGGTAAAATAATTGAATTTTGTATAACACTATTGTGTATGACATGTTTTATAACACTACTGATCTATTTTTGAAAATATTTTCGATAAATAAAATCGGAACATAAAATATTTACTTAAAATAGTAAAATCAAGATGTGGAAAAAAGAGTAAAATACTGGCATGTAAGCTGTAATTATATTGGAAATAGGAAGATCTTAAAAAGGAAAGATTCTACTCAATACCGAATCACTACATGCAATATCCGGTGCGCAGGCTTATTTTTAAATCAGTCTGGCTCATGGGCGGATCCAGCCGAGTGTAAAGGGGTGGGGGGCTTCAGTCCTAAAGGGAGGGGGCTGCAGCCCCACAGACCCCTCCCCCACCATTGGATCTGCCAATGGTCTTATAACACGCATTACCCTACTGGGGTTAAAAAAAATTAGGTACTAACTTGTGCTACAGTGGGAAACAATTTGTGATTTCCTTTTACACCCAATATTTTTATCACTAGATGTACAAAACACTGCATTACCATCCCTATTAAGTTCAGAATATTTTTCAACCCATCCAGCAATTTTCGAAGACACTTCCTCTAATTTTGGGCATTTTTAGTAGCAATATACTCGACAGATTACTAGTGTGATACTAACAGAATAATGAGAATTAAGAAACAAAATGTAAACATCCAGGAACTACTGAACCCTCAGTTCTTGGAAATTGGAGGTTTGTGATTGTTTACATCTCCCAAGTTCCCTTTTTTTCCTATGATATTCACATTTATTTTTCCACTATTGTTTGGATGTGTATTTAAGAAAATTAAAATCTGTAATAACTATTTCTTCATACTATCAAATGATGGAATTTCGTGCAATAAACTTCAAAACGTCCAATTTCGTGCAGTAAACCCCAAAACGTGCAATTTTGTGCAGCATACAATTTCATTAAAACATCCCATCAGGCTTGATTCGAATAACTAACTTCGCTTTATACTGGCTGACCAATAAGAAGTTGCAATTGCACGGGAATCCGAGCTCTAGTTACCACATCTTTAGCTCTTCGCGAAAGATTTCGAAAGGAAAACCCTCTGAAGTGCAGGCAGACACCTACTCCTAGCTGCCAGGCTTGTTTTTATTTCTTCCTTAATATCATTTTTTGTGGTTACAACTAAGGTATCTGATCTAGGCACACTGTCAAAATTCTGACCGCATACTGAGATGTAAGGGTTTCCCTGCCTCTCCCTTCTAGAGCATCGATATATTTGGTCTTTTCAGGATTGACCTCAAGACCAAATTTACTCTCCTGGAATTCTTGTAAAGCACCAGATAATGATGAAAGAGTTCTTACTGTGATGACGACATCTTTTGCGTAGGCCATATGCTGCGTCATTCTGTTCATAATCGTTTCTCCAGGATTAGCCCGGATGGACTTCACTGCCAATTCCAGACCTGAATTAAATAGTATTGGGGATAGTGGGTCGCCCTGTCTGAGACCAACAGAAACTAGAAATTCCCTGGATCTCTCTTCACTCGACACTTGTCACATGTGATCACTATCACACGTCTTAGATATTGTCCTTTTTGTAAGTTGTACAGGTTTCTGTGGCCCTAGATTTAACATATTTTTTAGGAGTTCTCTTCTTTTATTCTGTCATAGGCCTCCTTGAAATCCACAAACAGATGTTGCAGAATGACGTTAAACTCATTTGCCTTCTCCAGCATTATTCCCAGAGCGAAAATACGGTCAATAGTAGATCTGCCAGGCCTGAAACCACTTTGGTATTTTGTTAATCGCAACAGTCAGTACAAATGTAGGCAACTCTAGGGAGAGCAAAACCCCTATAATTTCTACATAGTAATCTGTCAGCTTTCTTGTGTATAGGGCAGTGCAGTGCAGTACTCCATTCCTGGGGCATTTGTTCACTCAGCCAGATGTCATAAACTAATCTGTATATCTCATCAGTAGCTGCTTCTCCTCCAAACTTAAGTAGCTCTGCTGGTACCTGATCTATGCCTGGAGCCTTGTTATTCAGCAATCTCTTCTTTCTCTGGAGGAAGTTCTTCATCTGCATGATCTTGCGATTGCGTTGTTCCAATATTGATTCAGTCTTGCATTGAACAAGCGATATTATAAATGACATTAATGAAAGTTGTCATACTTTTTCGACGGAATAGGGAGAGTAAATTTTTAGCGCTAATTATTATTATTTCGTAAACAATTGGCTTTATTTATCTAAATAAATATAGCTTATATTTTGAACTGATTTTTTATAATAAAAATTAGCTTCGCTTTAAAAGATTGTTTCACATAAGTCTAATTCAATATAGCCTTTTTATTGTGTTTTTATTCAACTAGAATAATTTAAATTTTACGATAGCACACTCAAATCTTATAAAAATCCTTTCATACACCCTTTTTAGGATATTATTCACAATCCACTAATTACACAAATGTTTGTTTTGAGGAGAGTCTGCCATGAGCAACTTTTTTTTTTTTTTTTAACCTGGTACCCCTTCCTGGTCATGTTTGGCGTACCACTCGTATTTCCAATATATTCTAACCATGACAGATGGAATGTCGAGATTTTTGATTATTTATAAAATATGTATAAAAAGTCAAGACAATTAACTGATTTATAAATCTTGAGAGTTTTTCTCCACCCACCTTCTTAGTCTTGAAATATCCTCGTGGTAGAGAAAGGGACCATTTGTAAGTATATTGATGACCAAGTATTCCAAGTATATATAGATGACCAAGGTATATGATTGTACAGGTCCAAAAATATTGCTTACTACACCTAGAGAAATTCAAATATCGAGAAGTAATTAATATAAACTGACACCTCAAAGACGAATTCGAACTAAATTGAGTTAAAAAATAAAATTGAATCTTGTTGGAACAGACTTCAGAAGCATAATGTCTGCTATCGAAAATCCGTCTCTAAGTAAGGTATCAGAGATAATAAATTCATTTTGGGAATTGGGAAACGGTAAAAAGACCGTGATATTGGTCTGGGTTTCATCCCAATCCGCAATTAAGAAGCATACAATGCTGCATAAAGCTAGATAGGTATTGTGCAAAGCTACTCATTCCCTTAACGAGAAATCGCACCAGACATTTCGCTATATTTATAAATATTTTTTGTTGAATTAGATGAGTATAAATAATAATATTTATATTGTAATATACTTTACCAACACATATAGATTTCAAATAATTTTAATATTTAAATAACAAAGTGTACTTACACATATGTTGGTTTCAAAATCACAGCTTGTAAAAGGCGGATTGCAGAAAAGTTCACTATCTCTATTTTCTTTTCTTTTCAGGATGTAGGCACTCTCGGGATCCACACAGTGAACTAGAGATGGAGATGTTTTTGATCGCAATGTGCGTTTCTCGGAGCCAACCTAAAAAAATTACGCATCTTTTTGAACTGATTTTTTCAAATAAAAATTAGCTTCACTATAAAAGTTTTTTTACTTAAGTCTAATAAGATACAGCCTTTTTATTGTGTTTTCAATCCACTAGAATAATTTAAATTTTACGATTTCTCACTCAAATCTAAGGAAGGCCGCTTAGTATAAAATACAATGCAAAGTGAAAATTTCTCACAGCTACATAAGTATGTCAGTTAAGTTAGATGAAAGACAAATTGTAAAACTCAAAAACTATATAGTATATATAAAATGTGGTGTGATGTGCGCAACACACAACTTTCACTTACGATCTTACTTAGATTAGAAATCGACGTGTTTCGATAATATGTAAACGCCCCACTTTTCCACATTAAATGCTTATATTTGTATATCTCCATAAGTTATGATCTGTAATGCAAAACTTGAAAGTTCTCAGTACTTTTCGAGTCATTATTGCTTATTTCTTTTTTCATCAACAGTCGAGTTTTTTTTTACTGCTTGGTTGGTTATTACAGCGATTTGCTTTTTGTAAATATAATGTAAAGGTGAATCGATAGGAGGTGTATTTACGACTCGTAGTAAAGTTTGTCTCTTATACCTTTCTGGAAATCAAGAACGATTACTGTTCCTCTAAAATCACTTTATATTGCATTAAAAAATTTATTATGGAACTAAAGTTTCTAAACTAAAATATAATTAATTAAAGATTATCTTATACCATATTTTTTTACACCTTAAATGCTTTAAATAATTTGAGCATCACGTATTTACTCTCTAAACTAAAATAAATTATTTTATTGTTAAATAAAAGTTGTTATTTTCATCAGTGATAATACCGGATATGAAATTTTGGTGGTCACATCGCAGGCATATACACATCAAATACCCACACAAATATTTGATCAACATTGCAGCCGTTTTGAGTAAATAAAACAAAAAAAAAGTGAAAAAGAGACATAAATTATTAAGTTAAGTGCCCCCTTTAATTGATCAATTTTGGCTGTCACATCGCGGTCATATACATACATCAAATACTGAGTTTAATCAAAATCGTTACAGCCGTTTTTGAGAAAATCGAAAAAAAACTTAAAAAATTATACAAAATTCATTAAATAAAGTACCCACTCCGTTTGACCAATTCTGATGGATTTTTTGCTGTATTGGTTATTTGGACTCAGGGGACCCCAAAACTTTTATTTCCGTTGAAAACCGGAAGTCGAAATTTTTCACGATCGCAATACTTTCCCTTACTATATATATCATATATAGGTAAGTGAAAGTAAAAATTGAAATATCATGGAGAGGAGTCCCAACAATTGTTGCAGGAAATTTTCATAATGAAGATTTGAAATGAAACACAGTCGAAATTCGAAGCGTTGGCAATCAAGTTATCCCTCAACTAACCACAACTAAATACAATTTACGTATTCCATCCTCACAGTAGATTCTACCGAAAATATCAAGGAGATTTCAAGCCTTCCAAAAGTCCAAAAACCAATCTCAAGATCGAAGGAAAGTATTCACAATCCACTAATTACATAAATGTGTGTTGGGAGAAGTGTCTGCCATGAGCAAATTATTTAAAAAAAATTTTAAACTCATTAACCCTCCCTGGTCATATCTGGCATATAGAGGGTACCACTAGTATTTCCAATATATCCTGACCATGATAGATGGAAGGTCGAGATTTTATGCAATGGACTGATTTATAAATCTTGAGGGTTCCTTCCCACCGACCACCTTAGTCTTGAAACATCTTAGTCTCAAAAAGGGATCATTTTTAGGTATATCGATGACCAAGTATTCTGAGGTATGTGATTGTACAGGTCCAAAAATATTGCTTACTACTCCTAGATTCAAATACCGAGAAGTAAATAATATACACTGACACCTCAAAGACGGATTTGAACAAAATGTAGTTCAAAAATAAAACTGAATTCCGTTGGAACAGACTTCAGAAGCATAAAGTCTGCAATCAAAAATCCGTGTTCAGGCAAGGCATCAGAGATATTGTAATAAATTCATTTTGGGAATCGGGAAAATGTAAAAAGACTGATATTGGTCTGGGTCCCCCCCCCAATGCGTAATTAAGAAGCCGACCAATCTGCATAAAGCTAGATAGGTATTTTGTGCAAACATATACCGAAGCTACTCATGCCCTTAACGGGAAATTGCACCAGACATTTTGCTTTATTGTTAATTATTTTTTGGGGTTTAAATAATAATATTCATATTGCAATATATTTAACCTACTCATCCTGATATAGATTTAAAATCATTTTAATATTTGAATAACAAAGTGTACTTACACATATGTTGGTCTGAAAATCACAGTGTGAATCAGGCGGATTGCAGAAGTGTTCACTATCTCTATATTCTTCTCTTTCTAGCAAGTATGCGAACACGGGTTCCACACAGTGAACTACAGATTGAGATGTTGCTGATCGCAGTGTGTTTTTCTTGGAGCCAACCCAAAACGTGTTGATCATTAGATTTGATTTACTTATTTTCCGCTTCCACCAGATTGGTTGTTAATTAAATATATTACATTTTGAAAATTATTGATTGTACTATGTCCTAAAACCTTCAGTTACTATTGAAAATAATATTTTATTTACTAAACACTTTATTGAAACGAGCTATACAAATAAAAGGATGGCTGTTTTAAAACGAGCTTCCCCAATTACTCGGCTCATGACTGCTGTACATTGCAAAGCTGTGGTCTAAATTTTTTTAGTTTGTAAACGAAACCAAAACTGCAGTTAACTAAAGTTTACAGTCTTTATAAATATTCGCCAGTTGAATATGGCCTCAGAATGTGGTTTAAGGGAAAATTAATGTGTGGACTATTAATACCTTACAGTCGCAGTTGAATGTTTCCAACTCATTCAAACAGTTTTCTTCCTTCCTATTCCCTCCCCTCCCCTCTCCTTTCTTTTATCAGAGATTAGCCTGAGTTATTTAGGGGGGCTAGAGTCTCCGGACAGTCATACCGCAGTCAAATTTGAAAATAATAAACAAAAGCAGAACCTGCATTAAAAAAAATATCTGGGAAATGATCCGTGTAAGAGTTGCAGAGGACTGTTTAATGATGGGCATCGCCTTGCCCGATCTGCCCACCATTAATTTTAATTTACTGAGGTAAAAAATGAAAAGACTTTTATTTTAGTGGAGTGGCCTGATAACATGAGGAGATTGGCTCAGATCAAAGGTCATTGCACACTTTGTAAAGTGAAATATTTATTTTAATACAATAAAACCAAGGAAAAATAGTTGTTCATCTTCCATTCGAACTTTGCGCTCTCCACTCCGCGCGTTATTGCAACGAATCCTAAAAATTGAATTAGTTGGTGAAAAAGTAGTACCCAAGCAAACAAGCGCTGGAAGATCGCACCTTCTGCGATCGAAAAAAATACGGAAAAAGCCGAACACAGTGTGAAAAGTGCAAAAAGTTCATATGTTTGTTACACCAAAAAAAAAAAAGTCCCAATTGTTGAATTAATTTTATTTTTTTTCAATAATATATATGATGGATGATATTTAACTACTAAGTTAAAATGAAATCATAATTAATAAATTTTTTTTCCTGCACCTTGACTTTTTCATTGGTGTACACCAGTACCCCAGAGTAGTGTTTCCCGCCTTATTAGGGATAGTAGTATTTCAGGGTTAAGTGAAACATTACTATTACGAGTTACCTTTTTGCAGGAAGTTCCACGTATTCACCTAAGGTGAATTCTAAGCTGGCCAATTCTCGATTATATATAAAAATCGCCCCCTGACATTTACGACATGTCGTTTTAGGTCTATTTGGAATCCACATGCGTTCATTATGCCCATTCCAAGAATCACTTCTTCAAACTGTGCCTCGCTCTTAAACAACACATAAAACAAGGATTCCGAAACAAAACAGGTAAAATTTAAAACACCAGAATGCATCAAATAAATAAAACTTACGATAATACTACACTGGGGTACCAGGGCACCCCAAAGCTCAGATTCCGACAAAATCTTTAATCAAACAAAAATTTTAACCTGATTATTTTCAAGTGTTCACAAAGACTAGAGAATACTGGAGAGTCTTTACGTCTATAGCACGCTCGGGCGGCCAGCTCTCAAACCAAAAGCAAGTGCGGGGTACATCAGTAACCCAGAGTAGTATTCCAGGGTTAAAAATGGACAACCAGAGAAAAATAAAGCAAATTCTAAAAGTGCAGCGATAAAAAACACAGCAAAAAAAACCTAACCTAACAAAAACATCTATTACTTTATATAATACTAGCATTCCCCGCCGCGGCTTTGCCCGCGAGCTTTTAAAATCAATTCTGTGATCATTATCTTGGTATTGATCTAATATAATATGTTAATTGATGTTAAGGAGATTTAGCAGAATTTGAGCTTCCGGTAGGTGGAATGTTGGAGGGGGAAGCTGCCGGCTCGGTAGAAGAGACGAAGACGCGCAATGGAGAGAGTTCACTAAAACCGCCGAAACAAAAAATGTTTTACTCATCGTGAACGCTTCATTTTTCGGCTGTAAAAAGTGGTTTTCGACGCCCAATAGGGCCTCTCGAGTTAAACTCGTCGTATCAAATTCTTTAAAATGAGTCCTAATTAGATATATTTTATCGAAGTTCGAAAATAAATGTCCGTTAGAGTTAAACGACAATTTCGCCATTTACATTTTAGATATTCTTAGGGGTTACATTTTTGATATTCCTTTCTTAGTGGTTACCTACATCGCTTTTAAAATCTAAATTCCGAAGTTTCTAATCATAAGTAGTTTTTGCTCTGCGTTGATTCTGTCAGTCAGGACAAAGCCTCTTATATATATGGAGAAGTATATGTATATGTATGGAGTAGTATATATATATGGAGAAGTATATAGTAGAATATGTGGATATATGGAGAAATATATGGAAAAGAGATCGAAATAAACACGCACCATCCCAAATCATGGGAATCACAGTGTGCATAATTTGATTACCACTAATATTTAAGTAGCCATATTTTATGTAAATGTCTATTTTAATACTATTGTAACGTTAAATCTATATTCAAATAAAAAACATATGGTTTAAAATCTCAACAATAGATTTCCGTTAGAGTTAAACGACAATTTCGCCATTTAAGCCCCTTAGGGGTTACATTTTTGAAATTCCTTTCTTAGTGGTTACCTACATCGCGTTTAAAGTCTAAATTCCGAACTTCAAGTTTCTATTATTAGTAGTTTTTGCTCTGCGTTCGTTGATTCTGTCAGTCAGGACAAAGCCTCTTATATATATAGAGATTTCTAATAGTGAAACTACTGAAATGAATCATTTAGATAATCATTCTTCCATAAATATTTCGGAATCTACTCCACAAAATTCTACCAACGATACTCAAACTCAAATAAACCTCAATCAGAGTCATAGTCAAACCGTTATTCCGATAACAATAAATAGTATCCCTAATGTGCCCGTTAGAAATATATTTCAACCACTCTCTAACGAAATGAAAGAAGAACCAGTTGAAACACCGGTTCAAAGACCTCATCAACCACCTCCAATACCAAATTTTCAGGGTTTATGCGGGGACCTAGTTAACCTAATAGGGGGAAAACAATTTTGAATGTTTTTCAAACAAATCGGTTGTCACTTTAAAAATTTTTACAAGTAATGCTTATATAGCCTGTCTTCGTTATCTTGAATCGAAAAATGTGAACTGCCATACTTACCAGGAACAACAAGACAAGGCTTATAGATTAGTAATTAGAAATCTCCACTACTTTAACTTTGGAAAAGATGAAAGTCATTTACACTACACAAATAAAAATAACTGGTTTATTTTACAATAGACAACATGCGGTTCCACTAGAGTCACACCTGAAAGAGCGGTTCCCAGCATGCAATGTGTGGCTCAGTGGCACGCCCACACTCAATCAACCCCACATACAATTAGAGTGGCATTCGCCTAACCATATCTATATAAATAAAGTTGAAATTCTGTTTGTTTGTTTATTTGTTCTTTATAGAAATCCATACCGTTTGTCCTAAATTCTCCAAATTTCGCTCAGTGGTTCTTTGATACCAGGTGCGAACACCTGTCCATATTAAAATTGCATAACTTCAGCCGATCTTCAGCTGATATTCTTTATTCTCAAAATTTCGCTCAGTGGTTCTTTCACACCAGGTGCGAACACCTGTCCATATTAAAATTGCATAACTTCAGCTGATATTCTTTATTCTCAAAATTTCGCTCAGTGGTTCTTTCAGACCAGGTGCGAACACCTGTCCATATTAAAATTGCATAACTTCAGCCGATCTCTGGGTATATTCTTTATTTTTATAATAATCGTTTTGATTTCGTTTTACATTGGTTTTTACAAAATCAACCGTTTGAGTCGATAAAAGTCTCAGTTTATAGATTTAAAAAATGAAATTCTCCGGGTGAAACCGGTATATACAGCTAGTAATATATAATATAAAAAAAATTGATACAGCCAAAAATTGATTTATCTTTAGTGAAACATAGAAATAACATGTTACTGATACAATTCCATTAGTAGGCATTGAAATCAATAGCTGGAAAGAGAAGATCCATTTAGAAGATTTTCATAATGTCTAGTGTAAAAAAATTTAAATTTTGCGCCGCCTCCGAAAAGATTGTGTTGTATTGAACATAGTATTTAATATTTAAATTTAATAACTTTTATTAACAATTAGTGTGTATTTGTACAAATAAAAATAAAATTATTCTTCTTATTGCACTTTTCCACTTTTTATACCATTTTCAATTTTGCTGTGTATTCATAAAAATCAGAAGGTAATTATTTCATACTTTTCAGTGAATTTATTTTTACTGGTTCCTAAGTTTCGAAGTCGGTTTAATATTTTTTTATAAAATGTTTTTTATTTCACAATTTTTAGTTGGAGAAGATAACAAATATAGAAAACCGTACGTTGGTTTAAAAATTTCGTTGGTAATTGGTCGTTGATAAAATAAACGTTGGTTTAAAAATTTCGAAATCTTTTTACGCTCTACCTCTTTTTCTTTCCCAGGTCTTTTTATTGTACAATAATTGTATAAAATTATTAGGAAATACACTTTAACTTTTCAATTTTATGAATACACACAGAAAGTGGGAAAGTGGTGCGTGTATTATACAACTTTCAACACACTACTTTTTATGATTATAAATGGATTTTTTTTTTTTTTTTAAAAGATCAATGTTCAATTGGAAAGGGAACATATAAAATGTTTTTTCACAATGACAATATTTTTCCTTTGCTAAATGTCGTCAGTACTTCTCATTTACGTAGAGAATCAGTGTTCCGAGATGTGTTGAGTTAAACATAGATAAATACATAAATCCGGCCATTCCAAGATGAAATAGATAAGTCACTGAACAGTCGAGATTTTGGCCGGTTTTAGACATGATATCGTTAATGGAGAATCGATGAGGATGCTAATATGACCTATAGTAAATTTGAAAGTAATTTTTAAATTTTGATTGCTTGAATATCCTTCTGAAAACTATGGCGATATTATACACGACTTCATTGGATTACATCATTGGAAAGAAGTCCCTGCAAAAAAAGGGGCAACCATAATATTTATCGATATCAAAAAGACTGCCCCGCTAGGATAGAAGCAACAGGGTTTGGGACTCACATATGGTTAATTTATTATTACGAAGGATATTATTATTCTCCGTATTAGAATACTGACTTAATTCCAAAGGTTGATTCAATTATGTTCGTAATTCCTTTCGATGAATTTTTGACTAAATTTATTACCGAAGTACTATGAATTATATCCTTCGTAATAAAACATTATTCAGAAAAAAAATTGCTAAACAATGTTGCTTCAATTCTAGTGGCGTAGCATTTATCATCATTTTTAACAATCATTTCCATGACTGCCAAATTTTTGCTGAGGGGACTTTCATACAATGAGGTTGTTTTCGGGTAGTTATCAAGTTTTATTTTGCAGTTTTTATTGATGGATAAACACCAGCAAAAGCCTCGATAGTTGTAGAAACAAATTTAAAAACCGATACTAGTAATCCGAATAACATAACAGAAGTGTCACCCTTAAAGGATCGGCACAAGATCTCCGGCAAGATATTCAACAGTAACCGAGTGTATCCGGAAGAAGACAGAGGTATCTGAATCCTTTATTAAGTCAACTGAAAATGAGCTTTTCCGGAAATTGTTGTATTCTTTTTTAATGTGCATAGTCAATAAAAGATAGAAATCAAAATCTAATTTAAATCAATAATAGCTACGATTTTAAATTTACCTTCGACCTCGAACCTTCGGGAACTTGAAGAAGTCTTAAATTCTGCTTTAAAACGATTACCGATTAAATACTCAGTCTTTCTTGGAATTCCACGAATTTTGTTGTCTTATGATTATGGTGTCCAACCGTTGATTAGATCTTAATTAAGAAGGTTTACTGTTATCGGTGAATATACATCTATCTATTATTTATGCTAATATCGCTTCAGAAAGCGACAGCGATATTATATTCTGCTGATATTTTTATCTTCATTTAAATCTAATGTTGAAAAATTAGTTAAGGTTATGTATAGGTTTGTTCCAACAAGCACGTAAAACACATCGATAACGAACAGACTGCTCATGTTCTCCCCCCACTCTTTTGATTCTGAATTTGATTGGTTGGTTTTCCCATTTGATTCATCCAGCAGTAATACAATATTTGGATTTGTTAGTTATCAATTAGTTTTAATAGCTTGTTGGAGCATACCTTATGTTATATATGCCATATGTTTTTCCAATAAGTAAACAATTTGAGCGATAATTAAATAATTATTTTCATGTTTTTTCCCGATAACTTCTAAAATAAATTAGGAATCCCAAAAAGGTTTAAATGGGACCACCTTGGGAAAATACTCTACAAGATGCAAAAGGTTTCGTTCCAATTGGTCCACCCATCTCTGAGTAATCGGTGAACATACATAGAAAAAAAAAAAAAAAGGCACAAAAAAAAAGTCACATACGTATCGAATTGAGTAACCTCCTCTTTCGTTCGAAGTCGGTTAAAAATGAAATTCTCCGGGTGAAACCGGTATATGCAGCCAATAATATATAATATAAAAAAAATTGATACAGCCAAAAATTGATTTATCTTTAGTGAAACATAAAAAAAATCACACTCCACCCATAGTATTTAAAACAGAATTTCAAAAAATAAAAAATGAGCTCACTGATTCTACACTTGTTTACACTGACGGTTCGAGGAATGAAAACGGAGTAGGAGCTGCCTTTTCCTATGACCATTAAATGCATTCCTTCTCGCTAAATTCAGATTGCAGTATATTCACAGCAGAACCTTTATCAATCCACAAGGGACTAACAATAATCAACCCGGTAACAATAAAGTCGTAATATTTCCCGATTCCCTATCCGCTCTAATATCTCTAAGCAACCTATATTGTACACACCCACTCGTAGTGCACATCTTCGAGAAGATAGACGGCCTGAAGAGGATGAATATGAAATACATGAAAGTGGCCATAACCCGACTGCGGATAAGACATGCTAGATTCAGCCACGAATATTAATTGAAAGGAGAGCCTCCCTCCATATGTGAAGCTTGTGGAGTAAGAAGCAGTGTAAATCATGTTTTGGATGAATGCTTAATTTATCAAAACAAAGAGAGGAACATGGGCTGCCGCAACAAATGTGTGAACATCTGTGAAAAGATCCTTTTACCATATCAAATTTACTTCAATTTTTAAGGAAAATCCTATTTACCTCACTTTTCAGCATCTCACTATACCCAACAACAATACTCAACACCCCGATCCTCATACTCACGATCCAATCATACAACACCCAACTTTCTATCAAGTAATCCTGAACTCTCATTATATTTGACTTCATTCTTAAGTGATTTTAAATCTACGATAACTCCGCTCATCACTCTTCTCTCCATGCTAGTTACTAAATTTATTCCTAATGCCAGTCCCTAATTCAATTTCACAACACTCTCTAAAACTCCTTCTTTGGAATTCAAAAGGAGCCACATAACGAACGAACGAACTTGACATCTACTTACACGAGCAAGACATAGACATTGCACTACTAACGGAGACTCATTTCACTCAATCGACAAGATTCTACATTCAAGGTTACTTGGTGTACCGAAGTGATCATCCCAGCGCTGCTGCCCGTGGTGGTCCGGCAATACTCGTAAAACGAAAATTACATACTATCCTCAACATATGATCGCTTTACCAGAAATTCAGATATCAGCCATATCAGTTGAAATTGAACAAACCTATTTGTCTATAGCCAGTGCATATTGCCCTCCGAGGCAACTAGTTTCACAAGAGACATGCACTAACTTACTTACTAGCTTAGGACTTAAATTTTTGTGCGGAGGAGACTTTAACGCCAAACGCCCCCGTTTTGGAAATAGGACACAAAATTCAAGGGAAAATGCTCTTTTTAATACTTGTATCATAGATTCAACTCTGACTGCAAATTACCAACTGAACCCACATACTGGACAACGGACTTAAACCGACAACCAGAACTACTTGACTTTTTGACTGCTCACTCTACAATACAACAATGCTATAGAGTGGTTGATACCATAGCGGTGGCATTGGAAAAGAGAAAATATTGTACAGCAGCTATCTTAGACGTTGCACAGGCCTTCGATAAGGTCTGCTTTGTAATGTTAAATCAATCATACCGCTTACCTATTATTTGATTATTCGGTCATATCTTGAGGATAGATGTTTTGTTGTTAACCAGGATGGCAAACACTCCAACTATTGCCGAATCAGAGCGAGAGTGCCGCAGGGAAGCATACAGGGCCCAGTTCTGGACACTATTTTCATTTCTGATATCCCACAGACACCAGACACTCAACTCGCTACTTACGCAGACGACACTGTTATACTCTCATCTAACTCTGACCCGGCAACTGCCTCCTACAACGTACAGAATCATTTAAATTTATTGCAAAATTGGCTTAATAAATGCGTATAAAAATTAATATTCCTAAGCAAATCAGGTTACATTCATGCTAAGACGTCATACTGCCCTCTACTGACTCAATATAACATTCCATTACAAAACCAAACAGAAACAAAAAATACTTGGGACTAACAATGGACAGACAGCTGACCTGGAAATGCCATATCACAACATTATAGAAGAGATTAAATCACCGACTCTCGCTATTAAGACGAATGTTACATCATAAAAACCAACTATCACTTACTAACAAAATTATAATATATAATATGTTACTTTGACCAATATGAACGTAAGCCACTCAAGTATGGGGATCATGCAAAAAATCACACCTACAGGCCATCCAAATTTTTCAATCTAAATTTCTCCGTTATATCACTCACTGCTCGTACTACATTACCAAAAAATCATTACACAAAGACCTAACCATACCATTCGTAACTGACATAATTAAGAAACATTACAAACTTTCCATAACTCTCTTGCTGGACATCCCAAACCCCTGGTACAAACATTCCTGACAGACACACTGCCATAGAATCCAGTAACGAGACTAAAACGCCTCTGGAGCAGGGACCAGTTACTGTAGAACTGTCATGCTAGGATTGCCTTCACTGGGAGGTTTCTCCAATCAATAATTCAAGTCAATCCTCTGAAGGAGGTTAACAAATGAAGATCACATTTACAATATATGCCAAATCGCATTTGTAAAAAATTTTGCAAATAAATATTACTATTATCATTATTATCCACATTTCACCTGTGCAAAGCAGTACTATCTGTGAGGCTAATAATTAAGGATTGTCCCATTTAAGATAAATAAATCGAGACGCGAGTTTCTTGATGGAGTATCAGTTGACAATAAGTACAGCAACAGAGTTATCCGTTTTATTAAATGCTTTGGAGGATTTTCGTTATAATATAAATGTTAGAGATTTAAAAGATAAACATATACCTTTATAATATTAATTGGCTGTGATATCTGTCTTTCTGTTGTTGATTTTAAATATTTATTTTTTAAATGTTATTGTGAGATAGTTATTTGTTAATTGGGATATTTTGTATTTTATTTTTGTTTTTCTCGTTTTATAATCTTAGATACTTATTTGTTAGCATAGATGTCCTTATATATTAAATTTACATTATTTCATATCATGCAAAAAATAGAAATAGGTCAAACGGTATGGGTTCTGAGAACTGGTGGGCCCGTTCAAGATGTCTCTGTGGTGACTGTGGCAACTGCGGGAGGCGGCGAGAAAGAATTCGTAAAAGTTGAATGGGCTGAAGCAGAAGGAGTAACGCTAGGAAAGACAGTTTCAATTGATGATGTCTTTCCCCGATTGCCTAAATGTACACAGAGTGTCACAGGGGCGGGTGTTGAGAAGCAGGATAAAGGTCCACGCCCACAGAGGACAAAGTGTTTGTCCAGTCTGCCGGCTTTTTTTTTAAAGGTGAAAGAGGACTCGGAACCCATATCGCCAAGAAGTATCTCAATATCGAGTCAAAATCCAATTAAAAAAAATGCAATGCAGAAAACCACCACCAACTAGTCGACCAAGGCTTTATACCATAGTTTGGAAGAGAGTTCCTAATGATGTTAGGCTCGAGTCACATGGTCATATCATAATTTCAAGTACAACCCAAATCAGGTGTGATCATTGTAAAAAATGTATCATCCCTAAGAATAATAATGACGTTGCTTCTACATTACACAATACATCAACGAGTCGACCAAGTCTTTATACTAGAGTTTGGAAGAGAGTTCCTAATGATGTTAGGTTCAAGGGACATGGTCATATCATAATTTCATGTACAACCTAAATCAGGTGTGATCATGTAAAAAATGTATCATCCCTAAGAATAATAATGAAGTTGCTTCTACATTACACAATACATCAAAATAAAGTAGTTGATATTATCTATGCAACAGCATATTCTTCTTCGTGTAATATTCTTCACCCACTTTTTCCCTAAGCTAGTCTTAAGAGGGTGATGGAATAGCAAAATGTTTTTTTAGAGGATTCGTTCTCAGGAAGTGACGAAATGGGGCCTTCCAGTTTTAAATTGGAGCTAAAATCTCCTGACCCTTCATAATAAGAAATAATGGTAATTAATAATAATATTAGATAATAATCGATAGAAGCAAAAGAGGCTAATTTTTGAGAATTAAAAGTTTACCAGGTTGAAAAAGTCTATAAAAAAGGGGGCAAAAAGGAGAAAAAAGCACCGTTGGTCCAACGACAGTCTCAAGACACATCGTCTGGTTTAGCCTGGCTGTTATCATGTCTCCTTCTCTAATCTTTAGAGTTATGACTACAATCAAATGCCGTCATGACTCTAAACTACATTTTCTTGTAGTCATGACTCTAAACCAATAAATTATATCTCATTTATTGTAAATTGACCCCGCTTATAGTTTTGGATAAAGGCAAAGAACACATGAAGGTAAACCAAAGGGTAATCACTTTAGATTAATAGTATTAAGATATTAAGGTACTAGTCTGTTATAGCCCCTCATCGAAGATATACCGAAATCGATACATCGATAAGGAAATGTGTTTCGATACAAGTACCAAAAAACGGCCAAAATCAGTTCAGTGACGTACCTACTTCATCTTAGAATGACCGGATTTATGTATTTATGTATATTTAATTCAACACATCCCGGAACACTGATGATGTATATAAATGACAAGTACTGCCGACAATATTTAGCAAAGGAAAAATATTGTCATTGTTGAAAAACATTTTATGTGTTCCCTTGCCAATGGAACATTGATTTAAAAAAAATTCACTTATAATCATAAAGCGTAGTGTGTTGAAAGTCGTATAATACACGCACCGCTTTCCCACTTTTCTATATGTATTGATAAAATTGAAAAGGTGTCTGTTTATATAATTATAATAAAAAGGCCCGGTAAAGACAAAGGTGGTAGAGCGTAAAAAGATTTTGATTTTTTTTTTAGACCAACGTATGGTTTTCTGCATTTTTTATCTTCTCCAACTAAAAAGTATGAAATAAAAAACATTTTATAAAAAAAATTAAACCGACTTCGAAGCCTAGGAACCAGTAAAAATAAATTCACAGAAAAGTATGAAATATTACCTTCTGATTTTTATGAATACACAGCAAAATTGAAAATGGTATGAAGAGTGGAAAAATGCAATAAGAAGAATAATTTTATTTTGATTTGTACAAATACAAACCAATTATTAATAAAAATTATTAAATTAAAATATTAAATACTATGCTCAATACAACACAATCTTTTCGGAGGCGGCCGCAAATTAGAAATGACATGTTACTGATACAAATCCATCAGTAGGCATTGAAATCAATAGATGGGAAGAGAAGATCCATTTAGAAGATTTTCATAATGTCTAGTGTTAAAAATTTTAAATTTTGCGCCGCCTCCGAAAAGATTGTGTTGTATTGAACATAGTATTTAATATTTTAATTTAATAATTTTTATTAACAATTGGTTTGTATTTGTACAAATCAAAATAAAATTATTCTTCTTATTACATTTTTCCACTTTTCATACCATTTTCAATTTTGTTGTGTATTCATAAAAATCTGAAGGTAATTATTTCATACTTTTCTGTGAATTTATTTTTACTGGTTCCTAGGCTTCGAAGTCGGTTTAATTTTTTTATAAAATGTTTTTTATTTTGTTTATTCAAATGAAACAATATTTTCATTACTTGGAGCTATTAATATTTGTTTTTTCATTACTTATAGAAACATATTGATAATATTTTTCACATTTATATTGGCTTTGATATTTAATTGGAAGTATTATAGTATTTAATAGTATGAGGTTAGATTCAAATCAATAAAAAAACGATATGGGGTCTTTTTACCTCAAGAGCACAGATATATATTATATAAAATCTTATTTAGGATAATTATATATGAAATACCTCAATAATTATGATGATGGTAAGGAATAAAGCCCGTAATGGAATCATAATTGAACTGTGTGTACTGAACTGTATATTAAAGAAGATCTCAAAGCTATCAGTTTTATTAATTATCGTTATTTTATGGAGCAATGAAATTGCAACAATACATTTATGAATAAATCAATGAAATTATTATTCATTGCCGATAATAAATTGGTTCCAACAACACTTTGGTTTGAAAAGAAAGATATTTTTATGATCCCATTCTACTAAGGAGTTAACAATTTTTATATTTATTTGTTAATTTTCTGCATATATTTAGCCATGTATGCTTTGAATTAACGTTTTCAAAATGGTTTATTGGTAATAATGGGGACTTAGTAAGATAAAAGTTCTAAGTGAAATTTTTCCCATTTTGAGTGAGTCAAATATAAAGTGTGAAAAATATATTTACATGGATATGAAAACTTAATTTTTTCTAAGATCTCAGTTAAAGTACCGGTGATAATGGCTCTCCTTGCCTAAAGCCACACTTAATCTGGAAGCTACTTGAGATGCAGACTGAAGTTTTAACCTTGCAACTCGTCCTTTTCAGGTTCATCTCCGTCAATCTTATAAATTTGTTAGGTGGTCCTAGTGAGTGCAATGCCTCTGATATTATTTACAGACTATCAAATGCTTGTTAGAAATCGATAAAGGCGATAAGAGGCGGTGTAAATCGATATTATACTCGATCATATTTATTTTTCTAATCGAAACGGGCTATAGTTCACCGTCGGAAACCGCTGTTTATTCTTAAAAAACATTTAATGTTACTGATAACTGATAGTTAATTTATTTGTGGGCCTTAGGAGAAAAGGTGCCAAAGTAATTATTTTTTTAACCCTTAACTGGTAGGATACCGTTTTACAACGTAAATGGTACCATGGGTGAATTTTCACCCATATTTTTAACCAATTATATTTTTATGTGGATTTTTTTTTTTCTCGGATGGAGAAAAAAATAAATTTAACATTTAAATTTATTAAAATAAAATTAATTGATAAAAAGAAAATTTTTTTGAAATTTTTGAAATTGATGTATATCGTTTTTTTTTTTTTTCAAAACAACTTTGTATTTACGAAAAAGAAGAATAGTTCTCTATTTTTTTTTTTTTTTGCATGTTATATCCCTGTGATTCCCACATAAACAATTTTGGCACATACTATACTTCACGGAATACTTCTTATCACTTTTCTTACAAACTTTACATCTTCCTTGTTTCGGACCTAGTAAGTGTTGTGTTTGTTGATGGGTGTGTAGTGTTAGAATATTAGAATTGTTTTCATTCAGGTCAATGGTCAACGTGGAGATTCCGAATGGCGACATTTTGCTGCAGTTGTGGAACTAATAGATCAAGTCCAAGCTGGTGAAGAAATTCAAATCTGTTGATGTTTGAGTTTGATATTTATTTAATTTCAGCTGCAGTTAATAATCTATTGAAAATGGCTAAAGGCCACCCTTTTTTTGAGGAACCAAAATGTACTCATCATGTCTACTAAACCAGGTAGAATCGTCTTACCTATCAGGACGGCCCCGAAGGCTGTCTCCGTTTTAAAGTTGGATTTTCAGGTCCATTTACTATACTTCACTGTCCTTCTCATTCAAAACCTTATTTTCTTCATTAGGATGATAATCATCGTCATTCTCTGGAGGGCAATAAATAACATCATCTTCTACCTCATCTTCAACACAAAAATCTTCTTCCTCTGAACATTCATCGTCACTAAACACATCATTACCTTCGTCTGTAACCAATACACTAAATTCATTAGCACTATATTTCTTTCCGTCAACAATAAACTTCACAATGCTTGAAAAATTAAAAACGTACTGAAGTTGGTAAACACACACTAATGGTATGACGGGAGAAAATACACCCGCAAAAGTGAGATAAGCCAACATAGCCGATTCAAATCGAATATTCACTACTACAGCTATAAAGACACTAAGAAGACAGGAGCATCAAGCGCCAAAGCCGGGATACCAAGCCACAATCAAAAACCAAAATTTTCGTTGGGTGAATTTTCTCCCATGGTACCAATTAAGGGTTAAAAATCCAGTTATTAAAAGCGTAATAAGGTTTGCTGTTCAAACCCCAGTTATTTCCCAAGGTTCAACCTGAAGTTTGCACCATCGATATCCAACCCATCATCTTAGCGAATGGTGGTAGATACGAATCTGGACTATAGAAAAATCAGAATGAATCCTTATCTAATAATTTTTAGCCTTTTTCTCAAATGTACGATGTCTCATCATGCTGCCATGGTCCGGATCAATATTGTTTCTCTTGCCCCCTAAGACTAAGACCATCGATAAAGAATCAAGAATCGCTTTTATTTTCAGAATACTTCAACCTCTACTTGACACACTCTAAACTTCCATTTAATTACAATGGTGATTTGCATGACAACTTCCTACCTTCTAATGAGATGTTGACAACTTTAGAGGCTTCGCTGAATCATACTATTCTTTTATATTGTCATGTGGAAGATGTCCATTGAACCTAGGAGACCCTGAGAGAGAGGGGAAACTCCTAGAAGAGGCTGGCCCAGGAGAGAGGGGGCAGACTGGGAGAGTCTGAGGCAGTCAGTCTAAGAGGGGCAGTCAGAGACAGTCAGCAGTCTGGAGCGAAGGCTGGGTCTGAGTCAGTCAGTCTAAGTCTGGGACAGGCAGAGTGAGCCTGGGGCATAGTGGGATCCAAAGTAGTCAAGTACCCCCCAAGTGATTTATGAGTTATGGTACCCCCCCCCTTGTGTAGTTAGGACTTGTAAGATTATTTATTGTACAAAATACATGACGTAAATAGTACTTAGTTTGATTAATTACCACACAACCCTTGCCCAAAGATCCCTGTGTCACATTGGACTGGGTAGACTTAAGAATAGGGGTGACACAAATTTGGTGGAGGCGCCGGGTAAGGGTTGTGTTGGGGGTATTCAAAGAGCTGCTAGACGTGCCGGGCACGGTTGTTGGTAAAAGGAAGCTGCAAGAGTTGTCTAGCATGGGCTGTGTAGAAGTAGGAAGAGCAAAAGGTTCCTGGCAGTATTTTGTCGAAGCTGGAGGAGCTGCTGGAGAATTTCGGATGGGTGGAAACGGTGGAACTAGAGGAGAGCTGGAAGGAAGAAGAAGAATCGGCACTGCGGATCAGCTGGACCAACTCGGAGAGCAACGGAGCAGAAAAGAGAGACGGGGGCCACCCGATGTATTCTTTGCTCGCCAAGTTGGCATCTTAGGTAAAGAAATTAAATTTATTTTTTGTTTTGTAAAAATAAGATTTAGCCATAAGATTAAAAACTTGTAGAAAGAACCCTAGCTATAGAGTAAATAAGAAAGAAACTAGAAAAATAGAAAGTAAGTATAGAAATAGAAACTAGAAAAGTAAGAGAGAAACTAGAGGTTTTGTAATTTTAAGATACGGGGCATCTATGTATTTTGACCTCGTCAATGGTTGACGATTTAGGAGAAAGATTAAAAGAGGTTGAGTTTTTAATTTAAGTTCCTATAGGAACTGATGGAAAAAATTATGGAGTTCTTTCTACAATGTTTCAACTAGGTAATTTAATAATTAGTGATCATTTTATTAATGTGTATAGTCTTTGTTTATAGAGTATTGTAGGTTTAGATTTTTTTTTAGAAAAATATAAGTCAAAAAGTAGCTTAGAAGAGAGTTATTAGTCAATGAAAATTTCCAGGTCGGAAGAAAAATCTTATCTTGACCCTTTGGTCGTAATCTCGGGATTAAATGGGATAAGGACAGACGAAGACGGGTAGAAAATTTAAAGTCGAGACGATAAAGGGTGAATAAAACGGTTTTTTGATCGTTGAACAAAAAAAAAGAAAAAAAGGATTATAAGATTTCATATTTCATTAAATTGTTGAATATTTTATTTGCTTTGAGGAAAAGTGCAGAATCTAAAAGTTAAAGAATAGGAAATGCTAAATTTGCGTCTGCCAGGAAACAATAGAGCACTGAGAAAGCGGTACCCGGGAACAACGAAAACAAAATTGGGCATAGCTAATTGTTAGCAAAATGCTAACAATTAACAATTGTCATAACTAACGAACAATTGAGGATCCTGCCCGAATATCCAATTCGGTTGTAAGCTAAGGAGTCTTGGTGTCGGTTGCAGTCATTGTGTTTATTCCATCTTTGATTTTTAAAGGACTTAAGCAAAAATTTATCGGAGACAAAAATTTCAATTAATATCGTGGTTTTCTGGAAGAAAACAAAAAGCGTTTAGGTTTAGGAATCTGGTATACTTTTTAATTTCAATGGTCTATCCAAGCGACTAAATTTCAGTTGGGATTTTCGAAATATCGCGTATACTCCCGGCGATGTTTACAAAACTCGATTCGTGACATATTCCACCAATGATTGAACTTAAAATTTAAATTTACCGATCCGTCGAATCTCACAGTACCATGTATAAATTTGAGCCCGATGAATTTGAATGAATAAAAAGAAAAATGATCTTTTGATGATTCATGAAAATGAATACCGCCTAATGTTAGTTAATAATTTGGCACGGATTTTTAGTATCTTCTCCTTTCCGATGTTCATTGTTATTTTATTTTGTTATCTGGTTTTGATAAGACGAGTGTAAGACCGGTAAATGGGTTTATTTCGGGGGAAATAGCTCATTACTCGGTTTCGGTTATTGGGATTGAATAGATGACGGCGTGGATAATTCGGTTTTTTTTTTTATTTCGCTAAGAAGTCAGTTATTTCATTGAGAAGGCCTATTGTCACGGACACGGAAGCGAGCCTCATAGCCACCAAGTTCCAAGAAGAGGGACTCTAAAGAATAAGGGACGCAACCTAGTAGCACAGTCAGCGTCAAAAAGTAGGTCAGTGGGTGAGATGTTTATGCAGGATAGGCATAACCAACGTTCTTTTAAATCCCTTTATCGAGAAATAATTAAGATTTTTGATTGTTTATTCTTTTTTGGTTAATGACTTATATTTTTCTAATTCTTTAGTAGTAGAAATTGGAAATGTGTAGGAAAAAATAGAATTTGTAAGTAAAAGGATAATTTGTAACTAGAAGTCTTTGAGGGTATTTTTATTCAATTTATATCAATTATGGTTAAAGATTAAATTTAGTAGCAGAATAATGGAATTTATTTTTGTTTTGTTTTTCATTAAGTCAAGAAATAATTGTAAAGGAATTTCACTGCAGGGGGAAAATTAAAATTAAATGAGACGGCCGGCATCCCACACCCCTTTTTGGTTTAAAGGGTAGTAAAGTACTTAAAGAGATTAGTAAAGTACTTAGAGAGTAATGTTTTTTAATTTGTTGTGGAATCCTACGAGTCAAACGTAGAGGGTTAATGTATTTTTTTTTTTTAAATGATAGATTTATTCCATATTTACAAAATATACATGTTTATAATTGATTGGGGTACTCCCTTGTACAATTCATTTTCTTGTTGTCAATTTAATTTAAAACTGTTTTATACAATTTGGTAAAAAAAAAAGAGAGAAAAAAAAAAAAACCCAAAACAATGATTAAAATAAAATAAAATACATATCTTTAAATAAAATGAGGTACAAATCATTAAATAAAATATAAATGATTAAATAATTTTTACAATAATATATGTTTCGTTCTTTTATGTTTGTATCTACGGGTAGTCGTTTTTGTATAATTTCCTATTTCTGTTATTAATGGGTTTAAGGAATTTGTGCAAGATTGAAAGAAATTATGGGTCAGTTTATATATGTATTCCTGTATCCAGTCTATATTTAGTTCTGAGTGCATTTTAGTTATTCTGGTGTAATATGGGTAGTTGTTAACTATTCTGAGGCATTTGTTCTGGAATACTTGTAGTTTATTGATGTTCGTTCTGTTAGTGAAGCTCCATATGGGACAGGCATAAGTAATGATAGGTCGGAGGACCGTTTTATATAGAATTAATTTATTTTTGCTTGATAATTTAGATTTTTTATTAAAATACGGATACATTTTGTACATTATTTTCTTCGCGTTTTCCAATTTTGAATTTATATGGTGGTTAAATAATAGCCTGCTGTCTAACGTGACCCCTAGATATTTAACTGTTTTAGTAATAGAGATTGAAGTATTGTTTAAAATTATGTTAGATGGAATTGTAGGCCGTCGTTTCGTGAAAATTATGGCTTCTGTTTTTTCAATGTTTAAATGTAAACCCCATTTTTTGAGGTATTTAGATGTTTTTCTAAAAGAATCTTTGAGTCTATTTATTATTGTGTCAATTCGATATGATGAGGAGAATAATGCTGTATCATCGGCAAAGAGGGCTATGTTAACATTTTTGAATTTTGGAAAATCGTTAATGAATAATATAAATAATATTGGACTTAAACAGGAACCCTGGGGGAGGCCGGAAATAGTGTGATACTTGGTGGAGGATATATTATTTACTGAAACGAAAAATGATCTGTTTGATAAAAACGATTTTATGATTAATATTAAGTATCTTGGGATGTTAAGATTTATTAATTTGAAGATCAATAAATTGGTGTGAACAGTATCAAATGCTTTAGCAATGTCAATAAGGATCATGCCAGTGTGTTTCTTAAGATTGAAATTTTCGGTTATATTATCAACAACACGGGCTAATTGGCTAGTGGTTGAGTGATAATGTCGGAATCCAAACTGTTCATTTATTAATATATTGTTCACTGTCATGTGTTGAGTAAGGCGATGTTTTAAAATTTTTTCGAACAATTTTGAAAGGATATTTAATAGACTGATCGGTCTATAACTAGTTGGAAGTTCTTGATCTTTATGAGGTTTGGCCAATGGTATTAGTTTTGCAATTTTCCAATTGCTAGGGAAGTAGTTTAGTATTAGACAGCTGTTGAAAATTTTTGTTGTATGTATAACTGCCTTTTTGGAAATTTTTTTAATTAATATTGCGGGTATATTGTCAGGGCCAGGTGCCTTAGTGATTTTGAGTGTCTTGATGAGTCTAGTGAGTTCAAGAGGGGAAGTATGTTTGAAATCTGTGTTAGGAGGTTGGAGTGACATATAGTCTTCAATTGTTTTAGTTATTTTATTTAGGTGATATTTTGAAGTTGAAGTGTTAGTGGTATTTTGAATGCTTGAGAAGTGATCGGCAATCATCTTTATTTTTTGTTTTGTGCCGTAGACGTAATTTGTATTTGAGGTCCTTAAGGGTGGTATTGATAGTTTCTTTTTTGTAAAAATTTTGTGTATTTTCCACATAGGTTTAGAACCCGGATCGAAGCGTTCTAGGGTTTTAGACCAGTTTTCGTTTCTCCAAATGAGAAGTTTCTTTCTAAGAAGGTCTATGAGTTTGGAAAGAAATTTCTTTAGAGTAGCGGCACTCGATTTTTGGACTTTATTTTTAATTTTATTTTTAAATTTAATTAGATGTTTAAGTGTGGTAGGGAGCTCGTCAATTTTTGGCGTAATATAAGTTTTTGGTATAGATTGATGGGCTGCGGATGAAATTACACCTGTTAGATTGCTTATTGCTTTATCTATTTCTTCTGCGTTGTTAAGGATTGGGTTGTATTCTAAATTATTATCTAGAATATTTTTGTATTGAGGCCAGTCCGCATCCTTATACCTGTATTTGACTGTGGGAGGATGCAATATCGGATTTAGTTTGATACGAAATAAAACTGGGTTATGATCCGAACTGAAAATTGGGAGAGATATTAAACGGCTTAGTGAGTAAAATGATTTTGATAATATGATATCCAGCGTACTGGGTCTAGAACGACTATTCGTGGGAAAGTATGTAGGATTATCCGGAAAATGTATCTGTAGTTTTAGCAGTGTAGCTATATTTAAGAGTAATTTACCATTTTTATCCGTATTATGGCAGTTCCATAGTTTGTTTTTACTGTTTAGATCTCCCATCAAAATTACTCGTTCATTTAGGTTTGATAATTTTTTTATGTCCTGGTGGCAGACAGATTTGCTTGGCGGTAAATAAAGGGATATTATAGTTATAGTTTTATTATTGATCAAGTATAAATTAATGGCTACAGCTTCTAATGATTTTAAAGTAGGTAATGGACAGTAGGAATGTCTTAGCGATTTATCAATCATGAGTAAGACGCCGCCTCCTTTTTTATCTCGATCCGATCTGTAAATTTTGAAATTAGGTATATTAATTTTGTCTGAATTTGATAAGTGGGTTTCAGTTATAGCCAATATTTTTGGTTTATTTGAGGAAATAAAATCATTTAATTCTAGTATTTTATTTTTAATGGAACGAGCATTCCACAGTATACAGTTTATAGGATTATGAGTCATTTATAATAATATAATGATAATTAGTAATCTTTATTATTTTTGTCAAAATCCTTAATGAAGTTATTGGGGAAATAAGATGGAATAATATTATGAGTACAATAGTAAATTCAGATGGGATGATAATACTATGTTGTCCGGACTGTGAGGAGATTAGCAGTTTGTTTTGTCTATTATTGACGTAATATCTGTGTCTGTTTAAATTATGTAAATATTGCTGGTTAATTGAAACACGGCTACGATTAGTGTTATACAAAATATACAATAATAAATATAAAATTATAATTGCATGCACTTTAGATAAATAAAATAATGAGTACATTAATAATATATGATACCATGGTTTGAAGAAAAAATTTGTATTGTCCATTACTCTAATAAAGATATGATACCTTCAAATAAAATAAAGAATTTTGAAATTCCATCTTCAGCCGAACTCATTTTCGCCAAGATATATTTAAGGTTTTTCAAAATTGAAGAAATTTTGAATGCAGAAAATAAATTTTTTATTTCTTTAAATATATCCATTATAGATGGTTCTTTTTCACTGCTTGGGGTAGTGAAGGTTTCTCGAGGCCATTTTGCTGATGATTTAGGTAGATCTGGAAATTCTTTTTTCGAATTCAAACTTTTAAAGCTAGAGAGTTGCACTTTCGGAGTGTTTTTACTTAGTCTAAGTGTTGCATTTTTTTCGTAATGTATGCAGTCTTTAGAATCGGCTGTGTGTTGGCCATTACAATTCGCGCATGTCGGTATGAAATTTTCAATATTTTCGTTCATGCATTCGTTGGAGCGATGATCTCCTGAACATTTCATACATTTGGGTTTTTTGTGGCAATTTATTGCAATGTGGTTAAACGCTTGGCAATTAAAGCATTGAGTCACTTCTTTTTTGTTTTTGTAAGTTTCCCAAGAGACTATAACGTTTCCGACTGCATTTATTTTTTTAATCAAATTTAATTGATGATCATCTTCTAGTGTGATTACCCAAATAGGTAATCGGACGTGGGGTATTTCTTTCTTCTTTATCATTTGATTGACTTTATTTACTTTAATACCTTTTAAAGATAGGTCTTTTTTTATGTAATCATTTTCAAAAGTAGGGGGTGCTCCTTTTAATATGATTTTTGGTTTAATTTCATTTTTAGGAGTGTAAGAATGAAATTCCAGTCCTTTTTCTAATAGTTGTGCTTGTAATTTTTTTGAAGTCTCCTGCGTTATATGTTATGAAAATAGTTTTGTTTTTTCTATATTTTATATTTATCTCCCTTTCTTTGTTTTCATTAAATGATTTTAAAAGATCTTCGTAATTATCAAATGAGTTGTACACCACTATTGGAGGGAATGGTTTAATTACTGAACTAATTTCTGATTCATTTAAGGACTCCTGATATTCTTCATCATCAGATAGTATAGAATACATGTTACTTACAGGTACGCCGTATTGATTCATTTTTCTTTTCTTTGAAGATACCACTTTTTCCGAGTTAGGCTGATTTTGGACCCCTGAGGGTCCCGCACCTTGAATTATTTTGCTATCAATACTGATTGTTCACTAAAACTAAAGAAAAGATAGAAAACTGCACCAAAATAATAGTCAAATTTAAAAGCACAATAGATAGGGTAATAGCACGCACAATGAAAGCTCTGAACGATCCAAGGGTCGAACAGATACTGAGGGGGTTAATGTATGCAACAAGATTCTCAGAGTCAAACTGAGGTAAGATTTGAGGCAGGTGCTAGTCAAAAGCACGGTATATCGGAGAATGAACGATAAAAGGGTGAGCCGATGATTGTCGAATCCAAAAGAGAAAATGATGCAGTGAGGTTCCTCGATTTCGAGATTTTATTTGGTATATAACTTTTTTGTTGTTTCGAATTTTTGTTTTGTTTTTAACACTCAGTACTTGGTTCTTTTGTTTGTAAACTCTACAGTTAAGTGAATTAAGTAAAAAACGAGTTTTCTGCCGCTTTGTTTATTTTTTGTTACAGGTCCCAACTTACCAACGAGGACGTTGGTATTCAGGGGAGGGGGGAGTAGTCACGTGGAAGATGTCCATTGAATCTAGGAGACCCTGAGAGAGAGGGGGAACTCCTAGAAGAGGCTGGCCCAGGAGAGAGGGGGCAGTCTGGGAGAGTCTGAGGCAGTCAGTCTAAGAGGGGCAGTCAGAGACAGTCAGCAGTCTGGAGCGGAGGCTGGGTCTGAGTCAGTCAGTCTAAGTCTGGGACAGGCAGAGTGAGCCTGGGGCATAGTGGGATCCAAAGTAGTCAAGTACCCCCCAAGTGATTTATGAGTTATGGTACCCCCCCCTTGTGTAATTGGGACTTGTAAGATTATTTATTGTACAAAATACATGATGTAAATAGTACTTAGTTTGATTAATTACCACACAACCCTTGTCCAAAGATTCCTGTGTCACATTGGACTAGGTAGACTTAAGAATAGGGGTGACAATATTATTATATTTTATATTATTATATTATTTTATATTCTGTTATTTATAAGGATATGTATTTTTTTCCTAGCAAGTAATAAAATATGTCTCTCGGACGGATATGCCAGCAATAATAGGATATTTATAGCGTTTCCCTGTTTAATATCTTATATTGATTTTCTGAATTTAGTTTACATTTGTTTGTTTATTTAAAGTCACTTTTTTGGAATCAAGGCTAATCTAGGGCTAGATTTGCTGCATCCCAATTTTTTTCTATCCCGGCATGATTAGACTAGGGATCTGTAACTAGTATCTGACATTCTAACGTACGTCATATTCGAGGGACGGCCTAGCCGAGGATTTTTTTTTTTTTTTTTTTTTCGCCCTTTGAAAAATCCTAGGGCCACCGTGGGACGCGAACCTGCGACTTTTAGTAATGTAGGCTGCTTCGCTAGCCGCTACACCACAGGTGAGCCAACGGAATTGATTTATTTCGACTAAGACAATTAAACACATAAACTTGAACACAATTGTCTCGAAATGAAATAGAATGTAATAATATCAGTTAATAGTCGTATATTGCATTTTTCATGGCAACTATATAAAATTTTCAACAACTACATAGAGAATTATAAAAACAGACGACTTGTAGTATTATGTCCATATATATATATATCCATTGCCAAATTATCACAAGTAAAAACTTTTATTTAATAATAAAAAAGATAGTGTACATGAAAGAGCAAATACAAATGAAAATAAGTATACGAATGTGGAAAAATGTGTGACTTTGAGAAATAGCATTTAACAAAACACGTCGTTTTCTAATCAAAGTAAGTTGGTAAGTGAAAGCTGTGTGTTGCGCACATCGCACCGGATTTTTGTAATTTAGTATGTATGCTCCAAGTGAGTCTATTGTATAAGTAAAGTCGGAGTTGTAGTACGTAATTTTTAGAAGATACTAGGCTGTTATTGATTCAATAATAGCCCAGTATCTACAAAAAATGTCAAGCTCTGACATTCATTTATATTTAGTGTCAAAGGTGGATTTTTTAACCTTTTTCGAGTCCAGAAAAGCTTTTAAAAAAAGGTGGTTTTAAAGGGCAGCAGATGTGATTTGTCATCATTGTCTGCCTTCATTATTCCTCTTTTTGATTTCCATATTGATGCATTGTAGTTTTTCATCGAATCCATATAATCCTGAGACGCTAAAGATCGACTAAAAAAACGATAAATACTAATAGTAATCGTTTTTAAATGATAATAGTTTAAATTTTTAAATATTTCAGATTTTTAAATAATGTCATCGTTAATAACAATAATGATACTATTATCATAACAAGGCCGCTCTCCTAAGATAATTTTAGCGTAACATTATATTAAATTTTAGTAATAGATGGTAGTCGTTATAGTTCGATAGATGTAGATCGTGAATAATGGTGTAAGTTGAGCTCTTCCCGTTTGATAAAGAGCTTTGCTTCTATTAGTGTTTCCAATAGCGGAAATGTTTTCTCTTCTATAAATAGTTAAATTGTCTGGCTTTCAATATATTCCGTAATTAACGAACATGAGAACTCTAGTCAATATACCAGAGTTACAATATTTATGTATTGCAAATTGTTTATATAATGTATATTGTTTATATAATGTATACGTTAAAAAAAAAAAAAAAAAAAAAAAAAAAAAAAAAAAAAAAAAAAAAAAAAAAAAATCAGACCTTTTCTTGGGACGAACTAAGTCAGAACTAAATCAGAACCAATCCTCATAGCATGTGTTTGTGACTAGTATTCTCGAGTACAATCCACGCTAGGCTAGAACTTTACAGTCAGTCCTTTTACAACTATATATATGGAGTAAGTGACTGGACTGGTTAATATGTAGTAGTATGAAGAATATGAATACATGATGAACTGTTTACGAGTGTGAACCGTGATTAGTAATATAATAAATTGTTACATAGGCAAAATTAATAGTCTTATTTGTCGATTGCCTATTATACAGTACATAAAATATATATATTTATTTTACGATTATTATGAAATACTCCTGGAGCTAGTTTTAATAAACTAATTGGAATGCCGGAGACTTCCAGTAGAAACATCGAAATTAGTGGTTTGACTAAGATTCCTGATCCGCCGGAAGATGTCTAAAATTGCAATCCTTCAAAACACAATTAGATCTAAGACGGCTAAGGCGCTTAAAATCATAAGCTTCGGAGGGAAGTATTAACAAATTAATCAGAGAAAGAACAGGCCGCTATCTTGTAGCTAATGATGGATGGAATCTTTCCAGCAAGCGCTCTGGTATCTTCCAGGCCCTTCCCTAAGTCTGAGTTATGAAACCAAGTATTCTTTGTAAAACCGACAAAATGAATCGCAGTTTCATCATTTTATAACTTAGCCCTACTACGGCATCTGTATAAAATGTCTTATTTCTAATTGAATTAAAAAAAAAAAAAGGAAGGTTTACTTCATATCAAAATATTGGTTAATGTTACTTAAAGCTTATTCTATTCAAGTTAATTTAGTGATTATCAAAAATACATATCAATGGCTGTCTATGCAGAATTGGTCAGTGATATTTTTGTTAGAAATGAGTTGAGCACACCATGAAAATGATTTTTGTATTCTATTCAATAGCGCTAAAGATTTAAGTAAATGCCTATCATGTAAAGTAGAAAATCTCATCGAGATAGTAGGTTATTCAAAATATGCGTGGTTTTTATTTTTTTATATCCTTCTAAACGTAACACAGAACTGGTGTGCTTACAATATTCTTTGCACCCTTAATAGTACCTCTACACATACTTACATTTAATTCTTGTAGGTAGTTGGTAAACATTGCTGGTAAATATTATCTAAAAGAGAGAACCTTATTTTATTTTGCCTTAAGTTAGTTTCCATGTATTTAGGACTTTTGAGAAGTAAGCCATCGATATGTTAGTTGCTTATTTTTTAGTTTCATACTTTATACATATATTTATAAATCCACTTTTTGTATTTTCGTCTATAATTTAGGTTTAGTCAGGATTTAGTAAGTAATTATTTATCCTAGTAAAAAAACCGCCAATCTACACCGAAGTTGAAGCAAATGTAGAGGAAGGAATATGGTGGCATTCATAAATCTACTTTATTTACTACTACTATTCATAATGGTCATCTATAAATCCACCCGCACACTGCTAGAAACGATAGACAAACAATCCGATGAACGGTATTAGGTGAAATACCCTACACGTGAATTCGGAGTCTGTACTATAGTCGGGATGTCAGAAACCGTTTCATTTTCCCTGATTATCAGTACGGGCCGATTTAACTAATAGAACGAAATGCAGATATCAATATCAATAACTATGAGGTAATGAAATAAGTATAATTATGATATTTTATCATTTATTCGAAATATTTATTAGTAATTTCCATTATGAATTCATTTCATCTTAAAAGGAGGTTGTGCTACGTTTCTGGTCTCCCGCTTTTCTAAGGCGGGTGGGGGTTACCAGAAACGGCATATATCTAATTGATATTGTAATTAATGTACTTAATTCGCCTTAATGTAAATTGGATACTTTTCCAAAGGTGACGTGTTTACCAATTCTATATTATTCTAATAAACCTGTGGCATAGGGCAAATGATAATAAATAAACAAATCTAAATTGAACTATATCTTTAAGTTTATTGACCAATAATGTAACTTATTTATACCCCCTTTAATATATCATATAAACATATTTTACTAGCAAAAATTAGTTAATGGATGCTGACTGGCAATTTAACATTATTTTAATAAATACTAACCACACAATATTACAATTAGTACTGTATATGTATTAACCTTATCTGGTGGGCACTCTCTGGTGTTGTCTCTGGCCTATCTGCTGGATCAGTCCCTGCTATTTCTGACGCTCTCTCAGACTCAGCACAGCATCCCATCTCGATCTGTCTCGCTATCTATCTGGTCGTCTGCCTTTCTCGATCCACTCTCGCCCTCTTGGCACACTCACCCGACCTCTGTCCACCTCCGAACTCTCTCTCCTCCCAACTCACCCCTCGACCTCTCCTCTCAACTCCCCCTGATTGGCTGGCTGCAGACTTCTCCTGATTGGTTGGTTGGTTCCAGACTTCTTCTGATTGGCTGGCTGCCTAAAATTTCCCTTCCTTTCCATATTCAACGTGTTTCCCAGCGGCCTCTTTGCCGGGGCAAAACCAGGGTTTATGGCCACAAATTTTTCTAACAATCTTCTTAGGTATTTCGCTGGATGTTTGTCGGCAGCATTGTCGGTCCTAAGCTTTGCTTATTTTGAATCTCTAACAGAAGTTTTATGGCCCCAATAACCAATAACAATAATAAATAAATTACAAGGCGGTATTTCCAAGACCTAGCCGCCTTCAGGTAAAACTGGCCACCGGGTTGCCCATATACAGTACTTTACATATTTTGATATTAAATTATTAATTCAATTTACTTTTCCTATCATGGCAGCATCCACAATACATAGCATTTGCCAATGAGTTATTGATTACTATTAAAAAATTAAGTGTCGGTGTATATTGATAAGAGATATTAATACGTAATGAAAACTCTTATAAGCTAAAGTAAATAAAAGATACACTGAGATATACTGAAATAACAAAAGTGTATGTTGTGTATTATTATTCCAATTTTTTACCACAGTGAAAAATCCCATCTTCCGTTATGATATATATATATTTTTTTTTTTTTTTTTCCTTACATTAAAACTTCATATTTCGTACTGTAACAGTGGGGTGGCCTAGGAAAGAAGCGTAATCTGACATAATTATTTATATACTGACGAGATTTTAAAGAATTGATGTATTGTATGGTTATAATATATGTATATGTACATCTGAAGATAAGAAGGCGTTAAGCCTCGAAACGTTGTGAAGTTTTAATGTAAGGAAAAAAAAAAAAAAAAAAATATATATATATATATATATATATATAGAATAATTTATTTTTTGAAGAGAAAAGATTTGGCTCCGCCGGGAGTCGAACCCGGGTCTCCTGCGTTACATGCGAGGATGCTAACCGCTACACCACAGAGCTCGGCTCAAGGCAGAGCAAATCCTTCCTCTTCACTGATACCTACTCCCCCTATCTCACAAGTTTTGTGAGTAGTAGCGGGAGGTGGACAATTTTTGTCCAATTTATGATATTTTATTGACTTACGTCAATTTTTTAAATTATTTTAATTAATCCAATCTTAAATTGTGGCTCACCACCAATTTTAAATTATTTTTAAATAATTTATTTTTTGAAGAGAAAAGATTTGGCTCCGCCGGGAGTCGAACCCGGGTCTCCTGCGTTACATGCGAGGATGCTAACTGCTACACCACAGATATGGATCAGACTCCACGATGTAACACGCAGGACAAACAAATTCATCAGACTCATCACTTTCAGGGAAATGGTCGTATCCTTTTAAACACTTTTTGTGGTAGACCTTATTGCAAATTCCTTATTGTAGGATGAAAATGCTTCAGGATGAAGCATTTATAAATTAATCCTCATCATCTAATATGTGTTGGAAGTTAAGCACTGAACCACTTCCTAACATTGGCTTCAGAAACACAAGCGTTGGTACCAGACTGGTACACACTAGAAAGTCCTCTCTGCTGTAGAGGGGTGCCTTCGTAAAAAAGTCTTATACCAAACATCACCAGAACAATTATCTTTAAAGGGTGTGCTCATATTTTTTAATTCAATGACTTCTTTTACCAATTGTAAACTGTTGGAATTCCTCTTTCGCACATTTTTCTACCAATGCAGCTAGAGTAAGCTCGTCTTTATCTGAAAGCATCGGCCGTGGTCCAAACGACGATTTTACAAATTTATCACTTAATCTGAAGTTACCCGAGGAACCCTAAATCTTTTGAATCCTGATTTAATAGAAAAGCCATCCTTTATGGCCTTCGAGGCATCCTCTAAATCCTTCCGGCCATAACTGGGTACAAATGTTCTTAGGCATACTAGTTGTACATATACACATACAAAAAAAAGAAATTTAATTTAAGAAAAGTAGTAAGAACTGACAGTGTCAATAACTAGTCATTGAACCCAAAAACTAGTAATTGACACCCCATGTCAATAACTAGTTACGGTAGAATTAAAGTTAAAAAAACGTTACAGATTTATCAGGAAGATTAAACTATCAAAATTAAAACAGAGCCATCAATATTTTAAAAAAAAATCAAAATTTAGTTATTGACATGGGGTGTCAATAATAGAATACATTGAAAAAAATTGACCAGTTATTGTCACCCCTGAATAATAATATTAAAATTGATTATTTTAATTTAAAATCACTCCAGACACTTCAATTATAGATTAGCAAATAAAATAAACTACTTACCTTTATTGAAAAAAATGTAGGAAGAGAATAGGAACAAAACTATTGGATGAGAATCCTTATGGAAATTAGAAGCTTGTAGCCACTGACAGGCTACCATCTGAATTCATGAAGGTATTAATTTTAAAATCTTCTAAATTTTATCTTAAATCTTTTAAAATTTTTAAAATAGTTTGCTAAACACTTATCCTGTAGATGACCTAGAGGACCCTTCAAACATTAGATTCATGTGTATTTTAAAATAAAATTAGGACTTGTTTACTTATTTCTATAAGTTAAAGTTTGGGGTGTCAATAACTGTACTGGGTGTCAATAACTGTCTGGTTTACCCTATATTTTTTTTTCCTTACATTAAAACTTCACAACGTTTCGAGGCTTAACGCCTTCTTATCTTCAGATGTACATATACATATATTATAACCATACAATACATCAATTCTTTAAAATCTCGTCAGTATATAAATAATTATGTCAGATTACACTTCTTTCCTAGGCCACCCCACTGTTACAGTACGAAACATGAAGTTTTAATCTAAGGAACAAAAAAAAAAAAAAAAAATATATATATATATATATATATATATATATATATATATATATGTATATATATATAATATATATATATATATATATATATATATATATATATATATATATATATATATATATATATATATATATATATATATATATATATCATAACGGAAGATGGGATTTTTCACTGTGGTAAAAAATTGGAATAATAATAAACAACATACACTTTTGTTATTTCAGTATATCTCAGTGTATCTTTTATTTACTTTAGCTTATAAGAGTTTTCATTACGTATTAATATCTCTTATCAATATACACCGACACTTAATTTTTTAATAGTAATTAATAACTCATTGGCAACCTCCTTTTAAGATGAAATGAATTCATAATGGAAATTACTAATAAATATTTCGAATAAATGATAAAATATCATAATTATACTTATTTCAAACGTTATTTAGCACACCGGTTAGGAACATTAATTTTCTTTACTCTTCTATTGATAAATGGGTATTACCTTATTTCTTTGATACCGACAGAACGATATAACCGAAAGATAAACCGATATTATTACCGACGCCGGTTAATCAATATTATATAATTATACATAATTCTATATATTACCTACCAATGATCCATTATAATTTTTCGGAATTTTTTTTATTTTTAAAAGCGTTAGGTTACCACGCTTTCCAAATATCAAAGGATATTGCAAATATTAGGATATAACTACTGAGCCAATGCAACGCGTGGCCGGGTCTGCTAGTCGCTTATAAAAAAAAGGACAATTCAAATTTAATTTTAAGGTATGTCCGACAATTGTGGGACGGATACAGCTGGATTAATTGATTTTTAAATGTGATTGAAAGGTACATCTCATAGGTGTACTACTGCAAAATAAAGATATCATACTTAAATTAAATTTTTATTGTAAAGATATGAATTAAAAATATTTTATGAACCAGGTTCTCAAGAACGAAGTACATTAATTAAAAATAGAATAGTTTTAATAATTCTCGTTTTACTAAATTTCACAATCTCTTATTTACACCTATATTATTCACTATGCAAAATTGTGATTCAATCTATTTCAAAATCTTTTCATCTTTCATTATTTGTAAAATAATTTCATTATCGTGGCAATAACCCTGTTGTGTCCTTAAGATTATCCCTAATCCATTGTACCTTAAACAGGCTTTTCCCAAGCCAGAACCGTGACTGGGACTACAGGTATAAAGCATTTCACTTTTGGTGTTTTGATTTTAAAATAAATTGAATCATAATTTTGCATAGTGAATCATGTAGGTGTAATTAGAAAATGTGGTCTTTATTAAAACGAGAATTATTAAAATTATTCTATTCATAATTAACGTTCTTCGTTCTTGAGCACGTCGTTCATAAAATATATATATTTCATTTTTAACCATTCTATACACTTATAATTCAATTAAAAACTCCCATTTCGGGTGTGAAAGAATATATCTTAAGTACTATATCTTTATTTAGTCGCCTGCAATGGTACATCTATAAAAATCAATTAGTCCAGCTGTATCCGTCCCGCAATTATCGGATTAAAATTAAATTTGAATTGTCTTTTTTATATGCGATATTCCAAAGTTTCATAGACTGCTATAGTACGAAAATTCCTCGCAGACTGCTTTTAAAAATCGAAAATGTCATTTTTTATTTTCATTTTGCCAAAAAATTGGAAAAGAGCAACATTAAAACCATTTTTTTCTTTTTTACGAGTGTAGGCAACGTTTGGTGTCTTTATGAAAAATTTCAAAGCAATATCTCTAAAACTAAGGACACAGGGACGAGAGAATCAAGAATTTCCATTAAAATGTTTAAGTAAAATAATTACCAAAAATAATTTATTGTGATTGTAGATTTGTCCTTTGTGTTTTATTTTGAGGATAGGCTGGAAGAGAACCAAATTCTGCACATTATGAAAGTTAAAAAAATAAAATGAAGTTTTTCAGAATTTTAACATGAAAACCAGGTAGATTTGGAGATTTGGCAACGCATGAGATCTACTGCCATGTCGACGTGGAAAGGACTACAGCACATGTTCGTGACTGTTCGAGAATGTCTTGAACCTTTGACATTGTTCTGATTTAGACTAAATACAAAGACCGATGGGCTGAAGAGTTAGTCTTGTTCTAAAGCTCAAATTATATGGTTATTTTTGGGTTAGTTTATCTTTACAAGTTGATACTTTTTTAACCTTGTTGATTATTTGAATTTATATTGTTTGTATGCATTGTAAATTATTATTATATTATTACTCACATAAGTGTTACAATATTATAACGCAGTAAATATTTTGTATTTATATATTATTCTGCTTGTAGATTTGCACCTGCGCAGTGGCGCATCATGCAAATATGGTCACTGTTGTTATTGAATTTGACTTTCTTGATTCAAAAAATCTTATAATTTATTTTAGTAAGAGGTCTCTTGGCTACTGCCGTTTCAGTCGACGTGGAGGCTGACCAGGTAACAAGGAGGAAGAAAGAGAATAGATGAGTGGGTTAGGGTGATATAGCGTTGAAGAGTGAAATGTTTGGTATTTGTCTTTTATGTGAGATTTTACTGTCGGTATGTTCATGTCATTGTACAGTGTATGATTTGAAATAAACCAAGGTGAATTTGTAAATATATAACGTAGTAAATATAATGCGTATTTTTTTCTCATTATTTTGGTTTGTTCCCAAATTAGTTTAAATATTTAGAAAAGTTTTTCTAAACAATGCAACGTCACCATGATATACACTACTGAAATAATAAATCTACGCTGATATGAGATAAATTACGATGTGGAGATATATGCAGCAAAAAATATTAGAAAGGAGAGAAACTGTGGTGAAATATGATACAATAATGTTTGGGTAGTAGGCCCGTAGGTATACTATATTAGCTTCTGTCACCCTGCTGAACATTAATCCTCAACACCTGATATAATAAATTTATTACTTTTGTTTTAAATATAGGTTCCAAAAATAATTCCTAATTCGATAATTCAAGCCCAAATAGGTTAAAACTGCTATCCATTAATATCAAGGCTTAACATGAATGATTTATTGCTAAGGCTATACTGGATGGGAGAAGGGAAGAGCTGATGAGAGCTTTGCCTAAGTATCTAATTAATTAAGCATGTCACTTCTGTGAACCTTCACTTCAGCACGTTCACTCATTATCATTTCATATTTTGTGACAGCGGTGAGTTGTGATATTTGTATAGTGAGAGGAGGAACCGTTTACAAGTTGCAAATTTTTTACTTTCACTTACCTATATATATGAAATATATAGTAAGAGGAAGTATTGCGATCGTGAAAAATTTCGACTTCCGGTTTTCAATGGAAATACACGTTTTGGGGTCCCCTGAGTCCAATTAACCAAGTCCCACAAAATGGTCTGTGTGTGTGTCCGTGTGTGTGCCTGTGTGTGTGTCTGTGTGTGTGTCTGTGTGTGTGTGAACAGACTAGCTCAAAAACTATAAACCGTGCGAACCTGAAATTGGGTATTTAGTGTATGTATATGCCCGCGATGTGACAGCAAACATTTCATCAAAATTGGTCAAAGGGAGGGGGTACTTTATTTAATAACTTTTTAAGTTTTTTTCGATTTTCTCAAAAACGGCTCTAACGATTTTGATTAAACTGAGTATTTGATCTATTTATATGCCCGAGATATGACTGTAAAAATTTCATCAAAATTGATCAACCGGAGGGGGGGACTTTACTTAATAAATTTTTTATCATTTTTACTTGTTTTTTTTTTTTATTTACTCAAAAACGGTTTTAACGATTTTGATCAAACTGGGTATTTGATCTATTTATATGCCCGAGATATGATTGTAAAAATTTCATCAAAATTGATCAACCGGAGGGGGGACTTTACTTAATAAATTTTGTATCATTTTTACTTGTTTTTTTTTTATTTACTCAAAAACGGTTTTAACGATTTTGATCAAACTGGGTATTTGATCTATTTATATGCCCGAGATACGATTGTAAAAATTTCATCAAAAATGATCAACCGGAGGGGGGACTTTATTTAATAAATTTTGTATCATTTTCACGGGTTTTTTATTTACTCAAAAACGGCTTTAACGATTAACAAAAATAAGATATGGATGTAGAAAAATGTGTGACTTTGGGAAATTATATTTAACAAAACACGTCAATTTCTTATCTAAGTAAGTTGGTAAGTGAAAGTTGTGTGTTGCGCGCACGCACCAGATTTTTTTACTTTCACTTACCTATATATGTAATATATAGTAAGTGGAAGTATTGCGATCGTGAAAAATTTCGACTTCCGGTTTTCAACGGAAATACACGTTTTGGGGTCCCCTGAGTCGAAATGACCAAGTCCCGCGAAATGGTCTGTGTGTGTGTGTGTCTGTGTGTGTGTGTGTGTGTGTGTGTGTGTGTGTGTGTATGTGAACAGACTAGCTCAAGAACTATAAACCGTGCGAACCTGAAATTGGGTATTTAGTGTAGGTATATGCCCGCGATGTGACAGCAAAAATTTCATCAAAATTGCTCAAAGGGAGGGGGTACTTTATTTAATAACTTTTTAGGTTTTTTTCGATTTTCTCAAAAACGGCTCTAACGATTTTGATTAAACTTAGTATTTCATCTATTTATATGCCCGAGATATGACTGTAAAAATTTCATCAAAATTGATTAACCGGAGAGGGGGCTTTACTTAATAAATTTTGTTACATATTCACGTGTTTTTTTTTATTTACTCTAAATCGGCTTTAACGATTTTGATCAAACTGGGTATTTGATGTATTTATATGCCCGAGATATGACTGTAAAAATTTCATCAAAATTGATTAACCGGAGGGGGGACTTTACTTAATAAATTTTGTAACATTTTCACGTGTTTTTTTTATCTTCTCAAAAACGGCTCTAACGATTTTGATTAAACTTAGTATTTGATCTACTTATATGCCCGAGATATGTCTGTAAAAATTTCATCAAAATTGATCAACCGCAGGGGGCACTTTACTTAATAAATTTTGTATCATTTTTACGTCCTTTTTTTATTTACTCAAAAACGGCTTTCACGATTGTGACCAAACTGGGTATTTGATGTATGTATATGCCAAATATGTGATAGCCAACATTTCATCAAAATTGATCAACCGAAGGGGGGACTTTACTTAATAAATTTTGTATCATTTTCACGGGGTTTTTTATTTACTCAAAAACGGCTTTAACGATTAATAAAAATAAGATATGAATGTAGAAAAATGTGTGATTTTGGGAAATGATATCTAACAAAACACGTCAATTTCTTATCTAAGTAAGTTGGTAAGTGAAAGTTGTGTGTTGCGCGCACGCACCAGATTTTTATTTTCAAAGCCAGAAAATTAATCAAACAAATAATCTATACTTTATTCGTTTCAATTTAATTTGGAAATGTGGTTTTAAAGTCTAATGCCACGTTTTTTGTTTTTGAAATAACTCGCTATAAATAATCATGAAATTTAGTGGGGAAATATCTTGTGGTTACAACCTTTCATGATATCATTTCTTTACCTTATCCATTTGGCCCATATTTTTTTTAACTAAGAAAATAAAATATTCCTTGTAAATCTAACAGATTCATAATTGCATCCTCATATCTTTTCAGGATATAAATTGGCCTTGTAAGAGCTATCAGAGACAAAGGACCAGACCAGCTGAATGATTTTTTATATCATGCACGATAAGCATTTCGGTCTGTGACTACGACATGGATATTGTTACGATATCTAAAGCTTCAGTTCCATTGAGTACTGCTAGAAAATATTAAATTACATTCTTCTGCGTGAAATGTTTTCAAAACTGAAGAATCGAAATAAATTCCACCAAACCCTTTTAAGTAACATTCATTATAGTAGACCTATGACATTATGTCGTACAATGTCTTTTATAATACTCCACATATCCCTGTTGAACAAAACTGGTTATGTCGACACTGCATTCAGTTATATCTAACGAAAGAAAAATATAGAAAAAATATCGTCTTATTAGTTACGAATGACTCATGGAGGAGACAATATATGGCCGACTGTGAAAGATTTTTTCTCTTCAATAATAGGATTAGTTCAATACCAAAAAAAAAGAGGTGGTGCTAAGTACTTGGTTTCCTCATCCCTAAAAATCCTAAGCTATATGATTTTTAGCATTTGCTGATGTAATACAGTTTTAAAAATCTATAACAGTGTTGAATAATGAACAGAACAAATAATAATAAAATTCAGGTATAGTTGCTTCAAAAATTAAATAAAAGATCGACTTGTCTTGAGACGTTGATTCTTCGGAAAAATGTAAGATGTTGGGACAACCTTCTAGAAAATCAAGTTATTTTAGGAATTTGCTCCTAGTTGCTGAAGGAATTTTCATATCAGAAATATGACCTAATGAACCTTATAAATCACTTCCCCCAGTAAGGATCTCTTCTCATAATAGCAAAATACAAGGCATTCCTGTTCGAGAAAAAAAAAATGCGATACGCCCACAATGCATTATATTTTTTATAGAGTGAAACGGAACGAACTACTTAATATTCTTCAATTTTAAAATGTCAGATCATGGCTCATTTAAATAAAGAGACTGAACTAAATAGGCAAATTGAACAAATAAAATTTTCTGAATTAAAACCTCCCTTCATCTATTTGTTTCTTTCTCGCATTCTTGTATTATTTTTTTTGTTTGTCACGTTATTTTTTTTGTTTTTAAATACTACTTCATATTGAAAGATTTGTTTATCCTAACATTGTCCTAACCCCAAATTCCTATCGGTTGTTAGCTATAATAATTGGCTGAATAATTCTGTACCTGAGAGATAAACTGTTGTAACTGCAAAATTCTCGAGTTTCCAATTATTGTTGTAACTGAATTATTTCTATTATTCTATTTCTAGCGAAAGGTATTCGTATTTATATTCCTGATGAATGATGTTTTATTTAACCTATTATTATTATTACTTTATTTATTTACGACAAGAAATATAAAAAATTAAAATTCAAAGTGCTCTCTTTTAAAAATTTAATAATGTCAGCTGTCGTAACTCACCTTCACCTCTGAGGTACAGAATTGTTCCTAATCATTATGTTCCTATTCATTTCTTAGTAATCTGATAGTATCATAGTATGAAAATGTATGATTTTCTATTAGTTAATCTAGTATCTATCTAGTTAATCTCAATACCCAGTAATCTAGTTTATTAGTCAATCTAGTAAATTTATATACTATATAATCAAGTAAACTACTTGACATATCAGTTTTAATATACGTGTCACGATATATTCCAATTGTATTAATACAAATATTCATACTTCATTATAAGTACTGTGAGTACACAGTCTGGTTCTTCAGACCAAGTGCTACATAAATCATTATACATATATGTACATAAGTAGATCTCACGTCGGGTTTCTTCTTTTAATATAAGCATATCAAAAGCTGGGGGGGGGGGGAGAATAAATGTTTTAAACATGATTTTCAAGGAGCTTTCCAGATGGTTTGAATATCCAAAAAAAAAAAAAAAAAAAATGAAAAAATCTTATATGGGTGATTCTCAAACTATGGGCAACTTCTTGTCACTCCATATTCAAAGCCAAATCCGGCATTGTGGCATCTTTTTTTAGATGTAAACATTTTCCATTAGCAGATATCTGACTGATGGAATGAAAACTATAACATATTTCTATGTTCTTCTGATCGAATCTGATGGGTTTTTTATCTTATTCGTCATTGTCGTGGGTTGTCACCAGTAACGATTTTACTTACATAATATATATTTTGGTTTATTTTACTCACTTATTTGACAATAATTTCAACCCAGATTGTAATATAACGGAAGAATAATAAAAATAACACGATAAAAATTGAATAATGTTCAATTATTTGGTGTACAAGATAATCCAATAAAAAATTGTTAAAAATTTTAACTGGGATATGACGCCATTAGCGTGGACGGATGAACAATCGAATCGTACACCAATGGTGTACACCAGTGGGAATTAAGTGATCCAAAGAGAGAATTTCAGTAATGCCAATACTATCGAGTAAGATTTCACATCACTTTATTACCTTCTGCACTATTTCGGCCCATGCCGGGGTGTTCTTTCATCAAAAATGGAAGTTTATGTTTATTAACCTCATTGACGTGACCCGAATTTTTCGCTGTTCTGTAGAAATTTACGGCTTGAAAATATTTTCTTCTTTTTCCCCTTAACTTGCTCTATTAAATTATGACATTCGTTCCTTCGTAAATAATATATATTTTAAAAAACAAATTTGTAAATGTCATTTTTTCATTGTACTGGAGATTTCCCCGCCTCAATGTCGTGGCCAATTATTTGCCATGACAATGACTGTTGTAAGGCAACATAATGAAAGAAAATAAAACAGATTTTAAATAATCAACATTTCACATTTGTATCATAACAGGATTTCAATTCAATGTACTGGTGATTTAAAAAAGAAGGATACATTTTTGTTAATTAGTCACGATCATTTGAATCTGTTAATAAAATAATTAACCTATTTAGATTAATCAAAGAGTCGGATACTAATTTCACTTTTAACGAATTTATGCTGTTTTTCAGTCTTAAACGAGCACGGTTCAAATTCAATTAAAGAGGACAAGGCACTTACAACAAATTAAAAAAAATTAATGAATATCTACCAGTTGAAAACGAAATTCTAAATCTGATCATTTCGATTCCTCTAGGCAACAGTTCTGTTTGCATACAGATGTATCATATTGTGAAAAATGTTTTTTCTTTCTCTACAATCTCCGAATTCTTCGACATGATACAAGATCTGTCGATTAATGTCGGTTAATGAAACATTAACGTTTTGAAAAACTTCTGAGTTGTTTTTTCACCAATTAATTTTAATTAATAAATTCAAATAAAACTCTACAAATTCAAAAACCCACATGTATTACTATATCATATAAAAGGTGAGTACATTCTACTTTTATCAGTAATATATGGTTGTATGAGGATATTTCGAAAGAGATTTTAGTGATATTAAATTTAATTTTACTTATAATTTAAAACCTCACCATTCGAGAGAGAATTTCATCCTGCTTCCAGCAATACATATTGATTAGGTAAATCGGGTATAGATTTTTGCTTAAATTATTTTTCGATGCCTTTTTTATTTCTGGACAAAATATGATTTTATGTTTAAGAATTTTTTTCCCGTAATGAAAAATTATTAAGGCTATTCTTATGGTTTCATCCAATTCTGCATTAAATGTGGAATAAACTAAACAATAAATGCAATTAAGACAGTTTTACAATTAGTCATTGTCGTACGTAACTGAAATCATTGCCAAGGCAATGAAATTATAGATTGAATTATCTGAATTTCAAGCAATGATCATGAACTGCTATTATGCTAGATTATCTGTGGATGGGTCTAAATACATGTACAATTATTTTTTTTTTTTAACCACAAAATATCGAAAATAAAATGTAAAACTTGTCCGTAGTTTGAGAATCGCCCATATACAAAAAAATGACGCAATTCAAAAGATCGAGATATATTGTGTTGACAGTTAAGTAATGCATGATAGTTTAATCCATTTAATATTGATAATGCGGATAGTTTACTTTCAATAGAAGAAAGTTGTTACCAGCTACTGACATGTGATTACTGACTCTTTACAGTTGATTTTTCCAAACCATCACGAAATCAAACGAAAAAACCTGTTATTTGCCAGCAAATCCAAGATTGGCTAAGGTTTATCATTGTGCAATATTTCACAACAAAAAATATATTATAAATCAGGATTTGAACAATTCTTCTTTTTAAATAAAGAAAGCTATTTTGGGAGCATTGGTACCTTTCAATCGGTCTCTTCAGTTAGCTAAATTAACGAATTTAATCCTATTTTTAAATTCCCTTTTTTTTTTTTTAACATGTGAGTTTTTCCTTATTAATGTGTAGTTCGTTTCACGTTCCACGAGAACCATATGCTAGTAATTACCACTCCCCTTTTATACCTCCACCGTTCTCACACTCTAATTATTTATACTGGCGTGCCTTAATTATTATTGTAAGATTCCTAAAATGTCAATTATTTAGCATATAACTATACGGTACATAATTGGAAGAAAAACTTGGAAATAGTGCATCTCATTTTTACAGAATACAGAAAAAAAATACGATGCGATAAATTGTGATTGGTGGCTCAACATAGGTACTTATTCTCAAACATATAAAAATTGTATATGTTGAGATAATGTCAGGATAAATAAAAATATAAATATCTCAAACAAAATAAAATATAATATCTTCTATAAGTATAAAAAATAAATTAAATAAAACTTCTTAAATAATATAATAATATATACTGATGATATTAAAAAGTTCAGTTCTATCTTCCGCTACATTTAACTTCATGCACAACTTAGCTCTTTGGCGCAGCTTGGATATTAACCTCGTTGTGCTAGGACGGTTAACCACTAGGAGGTTATTGCGCTCACCACTCGCCAGTATTTAAAGATAAAGGAGTGTGACTCACCGCTCGCAGTGCTGTAGATTCTCCAGGTCTTCAGAAGTCCTTCTTTGGTTGATTCAGGAGGAAATCTCTGACGAATTGGAAAATCCTGCTCTCGAACATATGGCCTGTGCACTGACTCACGATCAACCACCAGCTGCTCATTATCTACCCGGGAGATCAATATCTAATCAATAGATAAGATCTGCCGGGAAAGTGAATTTTAATTTTGTGATGGGGATAGATGTGGCGGAAAATTTAAGATAAAACTAAGTCACTACATATATATACAATATTTTACTGTGCATTTGATCAAATATCATACTTGTCAGAGATGAGAAAATACTCAGGAAACGAATTTACTTCCTGGATGGAGGTATTTTAAGGAAAAATCAAAACAAATGTTTTGTTTGATATTACTTTTATATGGAAGTATCTACTAATTCTATGCTTATAGTATGTTTAAGATACAGCAAGTTTTATTATTTACGAGAACTTTATTCTTTAGTTCGTGTTCGTGGTTTTTAGCCATACATTTGTGTTCTCTAATCGTTGGGGAACAATAATAATTCCCTATTAACAATTTTGAGGCAGTTTTTGTTTCTCCCGTAGACATCGTTTGCAATTAATTAATATCTTAATGGTATATTGTTAAAGTTTGATAATGAATTTGTTGTCAGTTGGCTTGACTCTCAAAAATATAATTAAATGGAATATTTTGTGGTTTTTAATATTAATTCTGAGAGTTATCTTGTAAAAATATGAACTGAAATGCAAACAGGATGTGTGTACCGTATCCAAGCAATATCCTGAATGGGTTCGAAAAAAGAAACGCAACCGAACAGGATATTTGCAAACACTCTTGTTAGCTATTTTTACATCATCAAGAGGATACGTGGTGGTCCATCATCGAAAATAAAAACGAACATATATACCACTGTCATAGAAGCCTGTCAAAGTTTGACAATGAATTGGAGTCCATCTTTCTTTCTTTTTTTTTTTTTTTTGTTCTTTTTGACATTTAAAATGAAAAAGTCTGAAAATATGGACCAAATTTCTCACATTTTGTCCAAGCTGTCGTTTAATCTTCATTATTTTTACTATTCTACACACCTAATATACCATTAAGGAATTCAATTTTTTTTACCTCATGCTTCCTGCATAGCAAAATGTTGTTGGGCTTTTTGATGATTTATTTTGGTAAATAATAACTATTATCGAATAAATACTGTTGTCTAAGTTTTAAAATTTTCTCAAGATTATTTCAAGATGATGAACATGATGAAATATCCGTTCCAATTTTTAATTACTTTTATATAGTGTTATTAAAAACCCTCATAAATGTTTAATAGCAAATATAATGGGGAAATAAAGATATGCAGTCCCAGCTTTTGAAAGATGGGATCACGGGGGAATCAAGATGACCTGCAGAAGATGGAAATCGACCAATGAAGAAATCGGGTTGAAGAACTGGAGAGGAATTGCTGAAGAGGTTAAAAAACTGTAAAATAGAGGAAGAGAAGACGAATCTGGAACATTTTAAGATGTTGACGACCTCTAAATATTTATTCTTCATGATGATTTTTCTGTTATGAGATATTTTGTTGAGTGCATAGATTATGAAATTATCTTACAAAAAATAATTTAATTTTTTGATATAAATCTTTTTAGCTTGTTAACAGGCCAATAAAAAATGAAAAACTCTGACAGTCAAAAAGGGATTATGATTCGATTTATTTTCATTTATAAAAAATATTAAATTACCATAAATATTTTTTTTTTTTTTAAATTAACTAGTTTAGTTTTAACTAGTTGGCTCGTGCGAACGATTCGCATACTATATTAATCAATGACCTTATAGCCTTAATAGACTAAGCACGCCATAGTATAAAAAACGAAATTTTCTTTCGCTATGTGTTATGAACTGTACTACATATTATGAATATACCATATCATGAAAAGAATTTAAGGTGCTTAAACTTCGTAACTAAAGTCCGATTTCCGTTATATAAATTTTGAATTTAAAGGGAATACGGGATATTTGCGTATTTACATAACCGGCAAAAAATTGATAGTTTTTAATAAATTGAGTTATAGACAAAGAAAGTATTATTTTATTGATAGCTCTTTCTTGGCGTTTTCTGAGGAATCTGACTATTTTCTCCCCTTGAGGGAATATTTAAAATGATATTCCAATAATGGAATATAATAAGTATCAAAAAAGTTATGCCGTACCGACAAAAAAATACCTTTTAGAAATAATTTATAGATGGAAAACTAATTCCAGTAAATGATAAAGAGAGTAGATAGTCAAGCAGTATATGTCTAATCTATAAAAGAAATATGTTAATCTTATATTTTTTTATGTTAGGTTTTTAGAGTAAGTATGAGTAGTAGATATGTGTTTTATTCTTTACTCTGGTTGCTTAGAGTTGTATACTTAGCTGGATTTATTTACACTGGCGTGGATCCTGGGGATTGGACAATACCTACTCCGGAGCGATACCAGAAGACAGAGGGCGGTGCGGAGGTGGATGTGAAGTTATATTGGATGTGCCTGACCTAGAATGGGCCTTCCCCAAGTGCTTCGGAAATAAATCTTTCCCGCCGCAGCTGCTACTCCTTTTCATCTATTCCTAATGCCACTCAATTTAGATTTACCAACTGCTACTTTTTCTATTTTATTTTAATAAAGTCCTATTTTGAATTGCGGGGTGGAGCTCCACAAATCAGTACGATTGTATCCAATCACTTTCGGTTATCGTGAGTTGAATACATTCAGTAGCTGAGGAAAACATATGAAAAGAGCTATTTTTCAAACCTATTTTATTTGGACTTTATTGTTCATAGAAGTTTTCAGTATATTTTACTTGAAAGAATGAACCTTCACCAAAGAAGTATGTTTTTGTTTTTTTACCTTAGGTACCACATCCATTTTCTAATACGGGTACTTAATTTCAATTGACTCACATAAATTAGAAATGAAACACATTAGACACTTTTACATTAGAAATTTTTTATAGGAATTTGTTTCCTCTTTGAGAATATTCTAAATTAATCTGCAAATATTCTAAAAAATTCTGCAGATCCAAGACACAAACAATAACTGAAAAGCCTAACTTGCAGTGAAATGATACTTATTCTTCAGGCCTATTTGATTATATACTTTTTAATATTAGTTATCTAATAAATTAAAAATATAATCCTGAGCCTTGCTGATGATACAAATAATGGAAACCAAAGTAAAAAAAATTAAATAAATATAATAAATTTTAATACTGATACGGTTTTAAATAATTTTATAACCTAAAAATGTCAAATAAACAATTAGAACTCAAATAATACAAAACAATAACTAGCCGTGAGATAACATTTTCTTAAAAGTAACCGTATTCTTCGCTGTTTAAGGTAAGAATAAGCCATTAATCGATCGCTTTTTACATCTGGTCTGCTACGGAACTATCCAGAAACAAAATGTGATCACGTAATGATACATTAATGTAACCGTTCCAGGGAGTTCAAGTACTTAGCGCAACGTAACATACATAATTATCTGTTTTGGTTTTACGTCATAATATGTATCATACATTACTATATGTACTATTCATGAGCTGCATATATATAGATTTGTGTAATATATTATATCATACAATCAATGCTAGGTTGCTTATGTTAAACCCTGAAGAAATCATTGCCATTATGACAGATTCGTATAGCAGATGAGTACGAGAGGCAATATGTAATTATAATAAATTTTGAGTTGGGAATAGGGTTACTTTTTTTTCCCAGGTATATCGCGACCTGGTCATTATTCAAATCAGAACAAGGCTTTAGGTGTCTTTGCTTATATTTTTTTCATTTTTATGATTTATTTTCTTTCTTTTTTCGTAGGGAATTAATAAATTTTCAAATCAGAATGTATATTATGTAACACAAATGAAATTATTTTAAACTAAGGCGCAAATAATATTTCAATTTCTTAGAAACCAAGGGATTTGCTTTGTCGGGGAAAGAGAATAAGATAATCTTTAAAATGATAGATCAATTGAGGTATATTATCAATTATTGATGACGATTGGGCAAAAAAGTATAATTCTGCTAAGAAAATCATAATTTCTAAAAGGGTTGGTTAATTATCGAAATATTTATAGGAATCATTGGTGGTATTGAAGAAAAGGTTTAGCCAATCGTTTATCTGAAATTTATGAGAGACCTCGTTAGTACAGCCTCTGTTGAATATTGATGAAGAGGAAACGATATTAGACCATCCGAATTCAGAAAGATTTGAAAGGAGATTTGTGTAATGATGGCGGAGAGAGAGAGGGAGAGAGGGGTTGAAAAGAGCCACTGGATGTACCTTAAAGGAGTTAAGAGGAGATATTGGTCTCTTTAGTGTGCCATTAATTGAAGAAAAGAAATTATAAAAATCAAGTAATCCATAATTATTTACTTAATCAATGTACATGTTTTTAATATTTGTTATTCCTTAATAAATATTCACAATTGTTCAATAGGGCGTTAATATTAAAAATAATGATGAAGGAGAATGATAAAAAAAAGAAGAGCGGTGAAATTACAGAGAGAGAAAAACAAAACTTTTATTCTTAAGGAAAAATACAATTAATAAACAGCTCGAGCATTAGATAAAATGAAATAAAATAAAGCTGAACCATATGACACTTCTAATAACAACAATAACTTAAAAGGTTATGAATGAATAAAGATGAAGAAAAAAAAAGAAACTAGAATTCTTGAAATTAAATGAAACTTAGCACTAACAATTTTACAATGAATTAAGGCCTTAGAGCATGTTAAAAAATGATCATGAAACATTTAAGAAAATGAAACAGAGATAAAGAAAACCAGACTAATTGACAGAGCTCTGTATTCTAATCCACTCCTGGTGATTAAAATAAATAGCTATTAAATACGGCGAACAAACCCACTAGTGTTTCTGAAGGCGAACTTAACTTCCGGTGAACTGAAACTCATAGAGATATGCTTGGGTTGCACAATCTCCAACGTTGACCTCTCTTCTGCTCTGAGTCAATTCTTTGAAGAAAAATGGCAATTGCATATAGTAAGATCTTACTTACGTGGTCGACTCGCAATCTGACCAAAGATAACACCTGCGTCGTGATGGCGGCCGGTGGCAGGATGATTGAGAGATGGAGATCTTAACGTGACGGCGGTCGACAGCAGAGTGAGTCGGAGTGGGGAGGACGCACGTGGCGGTAGACATCCGACAGCTGATTTTCATAGCCTTCTTAACTTGCACTTAAGCTACGCACTTACAATAAGTTAGGAGGCATTGGATGGCGGGAAACATTGTTTTTAAATTCAAACAGTCTGAGACTGAACATCCCCCCCCCCCCATGGCGCGGATGCGGCATTATTGAGAGGGTAAGGGGCATAGGCGATTAACGGGACGTTTAAGCAAGCCTGAAGGGGTTAAGATGCTGGCCACTCGGGCTACATTGTCAGTACCTGGAAACAGCTCGACGACCCGGGCGAGAGGCCAGTAAAGGGGAGGTAGATTGTCCGTTTTGACCAGAACGAGAGAACCCGGAGCTAATTCAGGAGAGGAGTCCGTCCAGCGGGAACGCTGTTGAAGAGTGTGCAGATACTCTACCGTCCACCGTTTCCAGAATGATTGGTGAAGTTTATCGACTAGTTTCCATCTTGTTAACCGATTAACCGGGGTGTCGGAAACATCGCGACTAGGTGGGGCGTTAAGAGGTCGGTGAATGAGAAAATGGCCAGGGGTTAAGGCTTCTAAGTCTTGAGGATCCGGAGAGAGAGCGCACAAGGGGCGACTATTGAGAACGGCCTCTATTTGAGTCAAGAGAGTAGAAAATTCCTCGAAAGACAGAATCTGGGAACCCATAACAGTACGGAGATGTCGCTTGGTGGATTTGACTGCAGTCTCCCAAAGACCTCCGAAATGGGGAGCACTAGGCGGGATAAAATGCCATTGAATTCCCAGGGCGGATGAGCGTTGTGATATTGCCTCGCGGGTATCAGCGTGTCGCAGGAAACGCCCAATTTCGTTCAGCTGGCGACTAGCCCCTACAAAATTAGTACCGTTGTCACTATAGATGTCAGAGGGAACGCCGCGGCGACTGCAGAACCGAGCGAAAGCGGCAAGAAATGCGGGGATGGAGAGCTCGGAGGCGAGTTCTAGATGCACAGCTTTGGTGGAAAAGCAGACAAAGGCGCAGATATAGGCTTTAGTGACGCGGCATCCCCGAATGCGGGCAGAAGAAACCGAGAAAGGACCGGCGTAGTCGACTCCTACTTTAAGAAAAGCATACGTGGATGAAACACGGTCTTTAGGGAGCGAACCCATGGTGGGAATGAGTGGTTGGGGGTTGACTTGAAAACATCGGTTACACTTTGCTAGGCGATGGCGAACAACGTTCTTTCCGTCTAAAATCCAAAATCTCTGGCGAATGAATGAATGAGTAGCAGATGGACCGGCGTGTAAGTTGGTAAGATGAGCATTATCGATTATTAAGTGAGTGAGGGGGTGATCCTTAGGAAGTAATGCCGGGTGTTTAGCATCAAACGGGCGAGGAGCAAGATGAAGACGACCGCCTACGCGCAAAAGGCCGTGGGAATCGATGAACAATTGTAAAATGCGTTTAATGCGCAACTTGGAGGCGGGTTCTGACGCGGCTTTATATTCATCTGCTAGCGCGACTTGTTGGACTCCGCGGACTAGGGTATCAAGTGCCATGTTTAGTTCAACGGCGGAAAGAAACCCGGTATATCGGCGATCAGGATTCCTACAGTTGTGGGCGAAGCGGAGGCACCAGGCGGTGATTCTCTGGAGTTGAGTCAGGGAAGAATATCGACTTTCCAAGTCGAGGGAAGTTAGGGCGACACAAGTGATGATTTCTTTGGAGATTCGACGCTCCTTGTTAACGGCGTCAGGCGGGGAATCTATATGCGATTTTGGCCATTGACTAGGCGGTTTTGATAACCAGGAGGGACCTGTCCACCACAGAGGATGACGGGTGAAGTCATTGGGGAATAGCCCCCGAGAGGCACAATCGGCGGGGTTTTCCTTACCGTCAATGTGACGCCATTGAGAAGGGGAGATAACTTCCTGTATTTCAGTGACGCGATTGGCCACGAAAGTTTTCCATCGGTGCGGTTCGCCGCGAATCCAGGTGAGGGCTACCGCGGAATCGGAGAAAGCAACGATATCTTCAAATGGTTGAGGGAACATACCGAGAATTTTAGTGGTCAATTTTGCTAAAAGGTGAGCTCCGCATAATTCTAACCTAGGAAGGGATACCTTTTTGAGGGGAGCTACGCGGGACTTAGCTATGAGTAGATGAACCGCGATTTCACCGGCGGATGAGGTAGAGTGGAGGTAAATGGTGGCCGCGTATCCTAATTCTGAAGCGTCGCAGAAGGCGACCAGTCGTTGACTGCTGCGGGATTCCTGATAGAAGGGGAAACGGCGAGGGATGGATATCTTTGATACAGATTCAAGTTCGTTTTGAAAAATATCCCAATCGCGGGTAACATCGGCGGGGGCAGGTTCATCCCAATCGGAGTGTCCAATCCACAGGCGTTGAATCAATAACTTGGCGGTGAATGTAACAGGCACTAACCATCAAGTGCCTGGTCAGATTCAAGTTCGTTTTGAAAAATATCCCAATCGCGGGTAACATCGGCGTGGGCAGGTTCATCCCAATCGGAGTGTCCAATCCACAGGCGTTGAATCAATAACTTGGCGGTGAATGTAACAGGCACTAACCATCCAGGCGGGTCATAAATGCGAGCAAGTTTAGACAATATCAACCGCTTGGTAGCCGGTAATTTATTGGAACAGAACCGGTAAGAGAAGGCATCGGTATCGGCAGACCATATTAACCCTAGAATTTTAATGGTGGGCTCATCAGTCGTGTCAAAATCAAAGGCGTGGGGTCCGATACGACAATGGTCGGCGGGCAAATTGGCGAGGATATCGGGATGATTGGCGGCCCATTTTCTTAGTTCAAATCCCCCGGCGTGCAAAAGAGCTATTAAATTATCCCTTAACTGAATGGTTTCGGCGAGTGAGGAGGCTCCGGTGATTATATCGTCCACATAGGTGTCATCGCGTAGAACCGGGGCGGCACTAGGGAAACGGTCCCCTTCATCTTGAGCTAATTGGTGAAGTGTCCGAATGGCTAGGTATGGAGAAGAACTAACCCCGTAAGTGACCGTGCGGAGGCGGTAAGAGCGCACAGGCTCTTCGGGTGAAAAACGCCATATGATTCTTTGAAGGTCTTGGTGTTCCGGGGGAACTAAAATTTGGCGATACATTTGCCTAATGTCCGCGGTGAATATATATCGGTGAGTACGTGAGCGGGTGATAAGGGTAACAATGTCCGTTTGAAGCTTGGGCCCGGTGTAAGAAATGTCATTGAGGGATTTTCCATTAGATGATTGTGACGAAGCGTTGAATACCACCCTAATTTTAGACGGAGGGTCATCAGGTCGGTGAACAGGGTGATGAGGAAGATAATAGGTGGCACCGCGGGCGTCATCAGGATCCGGAACTAAGGACATATGGCCGAGGTCAAGATATTCGCGCATAAAGGCGACATAGGCCTCCCGGAGAATAGGTTCGCGTTGGAGGCGGGCTTCGAGACGGTGAAATTGTTTTAGAGCTCGGTAATAAGATTCCCCTATATCAACAGATTTTAGTGGTAGAGGAATGATGTAGCGACCCTCAGGGTTCCGGGAGACGGATCTTAGAAATAGATCCTCACACAACTGTTCTTCAGCAGAGAACTTGGGGGAAATGGCGGACACTTCTTCGAGATCCCAGAATTTTTTCAACTCTTTATTGAGTTGGAGGTTGGTGAGCGCATTAAAGGCTCTTAGTGCTTCTGGAGGACTGGGAATTGCAGGAGAGAGATCTTTGGCAAGTGAAGTAGTCAGGCTATCAGCCTTGGGTGCAGGCGGAAAATGATGAGAACGGCGGCGAGGAGGTGGGCGATAGGTCTTACCTTCGTTGTCGATCACGTCTTTCGACCATGTAATACGGCGCTGATTGGCTGGGGGGCGACAGTTCCCCATGATACACCAGCCAAATACAGTTTCAAGGGCGATGGGTCCGCCCTGAGATACGGGAGCGATACCCAGAATGATGAGGGGAAGGACGTCTATACCTAACAGGAGGTCAATCTCCCCTGGTTGACACAAGGAAGGGTCGGCGAGTGGCAACTGGGTAATATGCGGCCAAGGGGACAAATCTACGTGCGAAGTAGGAAGAGTGTCGGTTATTTTCTTAATAACAAAGAGCCGTACCCTAAGTGACAAGGAGTTCGGGACTTCTAGGGAGGCGGTAGTATACCCTGGGCAAGAAATGTTTGAAGGGCCCCCAAGAACATTAACTCCGACGGGCGAGGGTGTGACAGGCAGCCCTAGGCGAGAGGCGGAATCGGCGGTGATGAAGCTTACCTGGCTTCCGGAGTCAAGAAGGGCGCGGAGAAGCTTGGGAGGATAAATAGGACGTCGAACCGCAATCTGCGCAGTTGGAAGGAGAGCAGGCGAAAAATTCCCAAAGGAACCTAATAACGTTAACGGCGGAAAGGAGTTGGTGCTTACATCAGGAGACGGCGAGCGGCACTGGCGAATAGGACAGCGGCTGGGAGACGGCGCAGAAGCATGGTGGTTGAATGGCGCGTCACTCCTACTCGATGAGCGGTGGACAGGGTTAGCAATGGTTATCGGCGAGGGTTGATCATCTGGGCGAGCAGGAGCGAGAGCGGGAGTGTCGGCGGCGGTAGGTAGTCAATTATCGTGACCGGCGGCCCCTAATGTAGGTGATCGGCGAGCAGGTGAGGTTCCATGCGGTGGAGAAGGCCCCCTCGAAGATTCATTGTGATAGGGGCGGAAGGACCCCCCCGGATGGTGATAAGAAACGGGGGCAGCGAACGGCGAAGGCGGCGAATTTTCATAGGACCTTCGGGCATGATCATGGGAATTAGGCGAACGTCTTTGTGAGCCCCGTGGAGGAGATGGCGGTGCCGCGTGGAACACCGGTAGAGGCGGCGAGGAGCGAGGTCCTTGCGAACGGACCGGGGGGCGTTGGGCCGAATAGCGGCGCGGCTGAGAAGTTCGGACGGTGGGAGAAGCTGGCCGGGGTGAACTAGGCGGAGAGCGCGGACCCGCCTCTGGGCGCGAGGATTCCGAAAACCCCCTATGTAACAAAGTATGATGAAATTCCTGACAGTTATGACAGCGCTGGCTAGACTGACATTGATGTTGTGAATGGGCCCCCAAACAGTTATAACATAGCCCTGATCGGCGAATAAATTGCAATCGGTCCCGGCCGGAGAGTTCCTTGAATTCACGACAGTGATAGATGTTATGGGCCTCTCGACAGTAAGGACATTGAATATTGGAGGCGAAGGCACGCGTTACGCGATTGACAGGGCGCGGTGGTTGGCGAATAGGCGAAGCTTCCCGTTTCCTAGGGGGAGGCGATCCGGAAACGGAAGTGGACGCTATTTGGAGACGGTTGATGTAACCCAACAAATCGGTGAGGGTAGGAAAGTCTTCGGGATGGTGAAATTTGAATTCCTTCTGCGTGATCGGATCTAGACTGCGGAACGCCATGAAATATAATAAATAATCGCTTAGATTCGGAATAGCCATTGATTTTAATTGTTGCCCCAATTCAGAATAGATCTTTAAATATTTCTCAAGAGCTTCGGGAGATGGGCGTGAAATCGGCGGGAAATTCAACATATCCGTCAGGATACGGGCGGCGAGGGTCGATGCGTTATCGTAACGCTTGGTCAATGCGTCCCAGGCAATAGTATAATTTGAATCTAAATTGTCTAAATGACCTATGACGGATAGAGCCTCGCCCGATAGACAACTCTTTAAATAAGTAAGCTTCATCCCATCACTTAAACTATCATTATGGTGAACGATAGGGAGGTAAGTAGTTTTAAAAATTTGGAATTGAGAAATATCCCCGTTAAAAGTGGGCAAATTGAGTAAGGGAAGTCGCATTTCCGTGAACCGGTGAGCTGAGGGAGGAACTGGTGACGCGGATGCCGATCGGTCAGGCACTCTAGACTCTAATTCTATGATATCTAATTGCGCTTGTATGAATTGTTCCTCCACATCTTCGGGAACCCCTCGATTTAAATTGAAACATTCCTCGACAAGGGAGTTGAAAGTTACGCGCATCTCTTCTATTAATTGATTTAATTTTTTAATAAAAACCTTTGATACTTGGAAATCCCGGCGATCCAATGCCTCATTACATTTTTCGGAAAAGGTAGAAAATTGTTCTAATGATTTTATCAGAATGGCCTTATGGGCACTCACCCCTAAATTATTTGATTTACGGCGATTTCCCATGATTACAATTACAATATACAAAAGAAAACGGGGTGCTGAAAAGAATTACAATGTTAGAGATAATATAAGAATTAAAGTAATAAAAATGATAATAATAGTAACAATAGAAAATAATAGAGCTAAGAAGAATGAAAACTTATCTTAATACTCAGAACACAATGACTCACTAAAGAAAGAGAACAACAATGATGATTCAGCTTCTAAGAAATGTGAGCAAGTCTATCAGTTGTTGAATGCAATATTTGTTTTATATATATTTATTTATTCCCGGGTTTCGGCACCAAAATGTTCAATAGGGCGTTAATATTAAAAATAATGATGAAGGAGAATGATAAAAAAAAGAAGAGCGGTGAAATTACAGAGAGAGAAAAACAAAACTTTTATTCTTAAGGAAAAATACAATTAATAAACAGCTCGAGCATTAGATAAAATGAAATAAAATAAAGCTGAACCATATGACACTTCTAATAACAACAATAACTTAAAAGGTTATGAATGAATAAAGATGAAGAAAAAAAAAGAAACTAGAATTCTTGAAATTAAATGAAACTTAGCACTAACAATTTTACAATGAATTAAGGCCTTAGAGCATGTTAAGAAATGATCATGAAACATTTAAGAAAATGAAACAGAGATAAAGAAAACCAGACTAATTGACAGAGCTCTGTATTCTAATCCACTCCTGGTGATTAAAATAAATAGCTATTAAATACGGCGAACAAACCCACTAGTGTTTCTGAAGGCGAACTTAACTTCCGGTGAACTGAAACTCATAGAGATATGCTTGGGTTGCACAATCTCCAACGTTGACCTCTCTTCTGCTCTGAGTCAATTCTTTGAAGAAAAATGGCAATTGCATATAGTAAGATCTTACTTACGTGGTCGACTCGCAATCTGACCAAAGATAACACCTGCGTCGTGATGGCGGCCGGTGGCAGGATGATTGAGAGATGGAGATCTTAACGTGACGGCGGTCGACAGCAGAGTGAGTCGGAGTGGGGAGGACGCACGTGGCGGTAGACATCCGACAGCTGATTTTCATAGCCTTCTTAACTTGCACTTAAGCTACGCACTTACAATAAGTTAGGAGGCATTGGATGGCGGGAAACATTGTTTTTAAATTCAAACAGTCTGAGACTGAACAACAATAATAAATACAATAAGTCACGTAGAATATATAATATAATCGTTCAAGTTTTACTTTGTAGCGGATATTGCCAATTATTTTGTAATCCATTTTTTCTTAATTTTTCTTTCATTCTTTTTAATTTCATACTGGAAAAATATCTATGGGTATACTAATTTAAATATTATAATTATTCTTAATTAAAGTATTATCAAGTGGTATTAAATATCATCTGAAGATCGCGAAATACGAAACGATATCTCCTGCTCTAGTGACATCAATATCTAAATCATAAAAACTAATAAAAAAATCGAACATTAGACTCACTAGTTACGTATAGCAAAATGAAAATTAAAAAAAAAGAATTAAACAGTTACGGGGCTTAATAACAT